>HG993129.1:3193222-4393222 GCA_905231855.2 Eristalis tenax | reverse complement strand
ATCTGAGTTTCACTTCACTCACCACATGGATGGTAGATAACGGCGGGCCGATGACTATTTCGAATTTGCAAAGCAGCTGTGCAGAGATAAGTGACGGCAATTAATGTTGGCAAAAAATCTAATTTGAATTAAGCAAGAGAAATAATTGTGTTTTCATAAGCGTCAGACTAACAAAGGCCAGCGTTAGACAAGTTCATTACTGCAGATTGAAGATCGTACTAACTTAGGTGAACTGCAGTACCTACTCTTCATAAACGTCGATATATCATCGATGTTGGGCAGATTGTGCAGGCATTAGTTTTTGCATGTAAAGAGTGCGATTGAAAAAACATTTTACTTAAAAAAGATGTTGGTACTTTTTGTAGTTTTTATTTGATAAGTAGAACCATTTGTTTCACAGAAATTTCTGACATGAATTATCAATGCTTGTTAACAAACAATCTAGATCAGGCTTGCAGCTGGTATGTGCTTGAAAACGCATAAGAAAAGAAATGTGATTGTACTACCGCAGATTGCCGACGTTTATGAAAACACCCTAGGTCAAATGAGAATAAAATATATATAGTTGGCAATGAGGACGAATTAGCTTGTGACAGAGAAGGCGTGCATCTTTAAGAAACTGCAGAAGATATGTACATAGGACTTCAGACTAACAAAGGCCTGCGTTAGACATGTTCAGTAATGCAGATTGAGTAATGACTTGGCGGGGTTAAGGGTGGTGTCTAAGAGGCTTTATGGGGACGGTATATTCAGGGTTATTATGAATAAATTCCTCCGGGACTTTTTGGAAGACCCCCTTTTGTGAACAATGTTCGAAAGGAAAAAGAAAAAGCTCTCCTTATTGTGAAGGAAAATTTCTGTGAATTAGAAGGAAACTCAAATCGCTCCCTTGTCATTTTGTTAGGGAAAAACTGATAAGGAAGTTTAGTTAGTTTTTTTTTATGTAATTTGCACGCACAAGGAATAGTTAATACCCTTAAGTGTCCGGGTTCAAGACACAGCACGGGCCGAAGGTGTAGAGGGAGAGAAGGTACCTGTGCACATTGGTTTTAAATATCTGCGGATTGTATTCGGGGGGAAATATTAGGCTGGGAAGAGCATTCCATATTCGTGTCGTGCGGCTAATGAGCGAGTCTCTAAATTTAACTGTGCGTCCGAAAGTAGGCTTAAGGGTAAACTGATGAGCATTCCTGGCGAGACGGGTATTGCGGGTGAATTCATGGAGAGGGGGAATGCAGTTGGCAAACTCACTTGAGCATCGTTTGTTAAAATAGCGATCAAATACGAATAGAGACAAGACGGTACGTCGATGTTCGAGCGAGTCAAGTGACTGCAATATTGTTGTCTCCTATAAGTTTTATCGCTCGCTTTTGTATTCTATCTAATAGGTGCAGGGTGGTTTTGGGGGCACCAGCCAAATCAGAAGGGATGAAGTATTATTATTATTATTATTATAAATTTATTATTTAGTAAGTAAATTACATAAACAATATTATAAATAAGTAGCGCTAGCTGCCAGGGCTTTAGGCTAGATTTTAAATATAATTTGCTAGATTAATAGATTGAAAGAGCCTATATACATTATTGATGTTTTCTTCTGAGATATGAGTTAGTAGTACATATCTTATCTATGTGTGATATAGGTATGACCCAATCTTAGTCGGATATATATGATTACTTTTTTGAGTGGAGTGCATTCGGGATGAATGGCTTTTTCCGCGTTTGTATTAAATCTGGTGTAATGATGGCTATAGTTGAGCCAGTTGTTTTTCCTTCTGTATTTCCAGGTCGAGAGCAGGTAATTTTGTATATCCTTTTTGTTGTAGGCGTTAGGAGTCTGCTTTTTCGTTACCTTCAATGCCAACGTGGCCTGGAATCCAGACAATTTTGATGCTGCTGGTTCTTGAGATAAGCTTATCCCGGATAGACTGGATAATAGCACAGGAGTTGGTATTTCTTATTGCATTGATGGAGGAAAGGCTGTCAGTGAATATGACACTTTTTTTGTTACGAGACGTTTCGATGGCGAAAGCTTCAGCTGTGAAGATGGATGTAAAAGCTGGTAAGAGACCCTTCGATATTATTGCGTGATTCTTGTCTACAACGGCAAATGATGTTCCGTTTTCGGTTCTTGAGGCATCTGTACAAAATAATTGCCAATCGAGTGACTTGTATATTTTTGTGCAAGTTGCTGTTTTCTTGTGCATATTTAGGTCAGTATTTGTGGAATCATTAGATAAGTGCTAGGCGGGGAAGGATATTTTTTTGCTTTTTTGTATCTTTATAGGTATGTTCAGTTCTCTTGCGAGGTTTAATGCTGAGGTCATTGTTGAGGGATATTTAGGCGTTTTCCTTCGTGTCAGGATTTTGTTGGCATCGTTGTGGATTGGTGACATATTTGGAGAGTTCACTTTTCGTATAATGAGTGAGGTTTGGTAGTCGATCCTTTCTGATATTTGGGGTAAACCGGCGTCGGTGAGTATGTTTTTAATGGGTTGTCGAAAGGCCCGTAAGCTGTTGCTGATGGCTGTATGGTATGGTGTTGTTATTATTTGAATGTAGGATATTGTGGCTTTGCCGTAGACTGCCAAACCATAGTCGATTTTAGATAGTACCGTTGATTTAGTAACATTTAACATAGAATTTATATTACAATTGCTTTCTTTGGAGCAAAGATACTTAACTAAATTGACCCTGGCAGCAAGACTTTTCCTAAGGAACGTACAGTGGTTTGTAAAGTTAAATTTATGATCAAAAGTTACACCTACAATTTTAGTGGAAGTTACATTTGATATTTTTCCGACAACTATATTTACGGCATATATGCAATATTTCGCATTTGGGTAGAGAGATTTTTGATCCCGAGAAGTCGCCCCATTCAGATAGGTTCTCAAGAATTTTTGCGAAAGTTTGTTCCACAGATGTAAGGTCCTTGCAATTTGAAAAAACTACCAGATCGTCAGCATAGAGTAAGTGTTTTACATTTTTGTGATTGTCAATTATCTTGTGGATTTCGTTGAAGCCAATGGTGAATAAGATGACTGTTAGAGGCGACCCTTGTGGAATGCCATTTAACATTTTGTGTGTGGAGGATAGAGTAACGTTTAATTTAATTCTAAAATGTCTGTTGCTTAGGAAGGATTTTATGTATCTATATATGTTTGGCCCGATTTTCCATTCGACAAGTTTATTTAAAATTATATGTTTGCCAATACGGTCGAAAGCTTTGTCAAAATCAATCAGCAAAAGAGATGCGTGGTTGTTTTCTGACAGAACTCGTGAGATGAAGTCATCAAGGTGTAAAAGGGCATCTATGGTGCCACGACCTTTCTTAAAAGCAACTTGACGGTAGTCGATTAAGTTGTTTGTTTCAACAAACCAGAATAGTCGCTTGGCTATTATTTTTTCCAATAATTTTCCTGTGCAAAGAAGAAGGCATATTGGGCGGTACCCTGAAACATTAGAGTAGTCTTTATTGGGCTTTGGTATTGGTGGATGATATTAGCCACTTTCCATGCTTGCGAAATAATGCCCTTGTTACCTTGTTTTTAGTAACAACGGATTATCCGGTCGTGACCTGGGGTTATACCTTTAACTGAACACGGGGAGCTTTCTAGTTCAATCATGCTTATTGGGCCTTCAATGAGGACGGAGGTGGGGTGGATAGGGGTTGTTGGTGTGATGTCGAACTGAATATTTTGTTTACCTTTACGAATTTCCGGTGGAAGTTAGAGTCGTCACCGAAATGTTCCCAAGTTTTTGCAAAGTGCTCAGCGATTTCGGGTGGGGAGGTTGTTGTTCTGGTTTGGTCCTTTATTGTATGTATGGAACGGGAGACATAATTACCAGTAAACGTTCTTAAGTTAGCCCATAGTTTTTTCGACGAGGAGCTTGGGCTGATGGTGCTGGTGAATTCCTCTAAGCAGATAGTTTTTTGTGCTTTTACAGCCTTGCGAAATTTGGCGTTAAGTTTGCGGTAAGCTATTATGTTAGTGTCGCATGGAGATTTTTTGACTTGTTGCCAGGATTTTTGTTTAGCTCATCGTGTATGAGTCTTTATTTTAATGTTCCACCAGGGGACAGTCCTGTATCGTAATTTATTATAAGTTTGTGGGATACCAATATTGGCTGCGAATCTGATTGCTTTTTGTATAATGGCTGTCTCTTTGTTGGTATTGGGCGAGGGATTTCTATCAGAAATTTGATTTAGAATCGTGGACTGAAAGAGGCTCCAATTTGCTTTATCAAGTAAAAACATTTGTTGGAGTTTAACATGGCTTACGTTGTGGCTAAGGGAGACAGTGGTGGTAATGGCGAAATGGTCACTACCATGAAGATCGTCCAAAACCGACCAAGTAGATGTTGGGATGAGGGATGGTGAAATGAGTGGGAGATCGACATGTGTTAGTGATCTATGGGTAGAAAAGTGGGTTGGTCTACCATCGTTTAAGAGTGCAAGGTTTGAATTATTTACAAACAGTTCTATTTTCCCGTGACTGTTTAAAGACTCCGAACCCCATGCGGGGCTTGCAGGAATTGAAGTCGCCAGTTAGATCTGGAGGGATGTAGATGGAAATTATAGTTATTTTTATGTTAAGGTCTATTTCAACCTCTATAGACGCTATGTTGGAATTTATGTTTGTGGGGAATGGATTTATGGACGAGGAGACAAATTCCTTGTTTTGCTGTGCTATTTGAGTCCTGGTTGTAAATAAAAGGAAGAGTATTGCTTTGGATGATGTGGTTGAAGGTTGCATTCAATGTGTGTTTCCTGTAAGGATATGATGGAGGGTCTCAGGTCATATATAAGCAATTACAACTCGTTGTAATTGTTAAAATAACCATTGAGGTTCCATTGAAGGACCTTGAGTTCGGAATACACCGATTTGTTGGGCTTTTTCCCAGTATAAGCTTGGTTATACTGGGCAAAGGCACGGGGTTGATTGGTGTGACTCTGCGACTCAGACGCTGAGTCGCCCAAGTCCGAACCGCAGAGTCGGTATTTTGGGTGACGTTACTTTTTTGATTATGGGTCATCATCAATGGATTCTGGTTGGGGTATGTAATATTGATTATTATGAATGAGTGATTGAGTTACTGATGATATAGGGGAGGGGGTAAGTGATGTATTAATGTTGGCAATAATGTTTTGGTCGGAAGAGGGAGGGTGTGTTTGAAGTGCTATTGTTTGTATTGGGGGAAAAATAGTTTGTTGTATGAGAAGATATAGCGTTAGAAGAGGGTGGGTTTTGATGTTATGGTTTTAGCATTGTGTTCATTAAGAACATGCCTGATTGCGTTTTTTTTTTCTGGTGATGCTGTCGGAGTGTTTAAATAACTAGTGACTGCTGATTGGGTTTTACTGTTTTGTATCGAGGAATTATGTTGGACAGTTATTGGTGCTGGTGTGGTTTGCTTAGAGAGTAAAGAGGTTGTGGTAGGGTGTGAGGTGGGGTTGACAGACACTTCTGGCATTGTGATTGCACTTGAGATGTTAACAATATTTGTCGCGCTTTTGGCGACCGCGGAGTAAGATGAGGATAGGGTTTGGGAGGGGTTTTGTTCTTTATAAATTCTCTTTGCTTCGGACATACTACATTTATGTATGGTTTTAATTCTTAGGGTTTCCTTGGCTTGGAGATAGCGTTGGCATTCTTTAGAGGAAGAGGAGTGTTCTTCAAGGCAGTTTGCACATGAAACACGTGTGCATTTGTTTGTGGTGTGGGGGGTAAGGTTGCACGTTTCGCAGGATGCATTTCCCCTGCAACGTTTTGCATTGTGGCCTAAGAGTTGGCAGTTGCGGCAGCGCATTGGGTTGGGGAGGAATTCTTGGATTTTAAGTCAACTGTACTAGGGGAAACGGTCAAATGTAAGGAGAACGAGTCCAGTGGGAAGTTGTTTTCCATCGACGTTTTTTTTTCAATTTATACACTTCGGTTACTCCTTGGGATCTCATTTCATTGACGATTTCAGTTTCTGGGACGTTAATGAGGCAGGGTGCGTAGACTGTACCTTTCGAAGAGTTAAGTTGGGAGTGAAGTGTGACATTTATCGGACATAGGTTGGATAGTGTCGAATTTGGGATCGTTAGAGACTGGATGTGTTGGAATATGTATAGGATTTATTGGGTTAGGTTCACTGGCATGGGCTATGGGTTTTTTTCTTTTTTTATTGCTGGGTTCGGCTGGCGGTTCTGCATCGAGAGCGCCATTCCGATTACCCGTAAGAACACGTGGCCCTGAGGCCATAGTTTACTTATTATTTATTCACAATCAAATGGGAGGAAAAGAGAAGAAAGTATTTTTACTATGGAAATAGCGGAGTCAGCTACCGACGAGAAAAAAAGCGAGCGAGAACACAAACCGTTAAACGATGTTTACGCTTCGGGGGATAGTCGGAGACTGGGGATGAAGTATTTCTTGCATCGATTGAGGAAACCTAAACATTTCGCAGCATTTTTGTCGACCTCAAATATGTGATCGTTCCAACTAAGTGTTGTGTCGATGGACATACCAAGGATGGAAAGTTTTACGGTTTCATCGACACAGGTGCCATTCATGGATAACGGCTGATTGAAAAGTGTTCGCTTGAGTGACAGCAGGCAGAAGGAGTTTTTGAAGCATTGAACTCCACACGGATATCAGACCTGAACCCATCCAAAACAACTTCAATTGAACGGTTCGAGAGGTAATTTCTAATCCATTGAAGAAGAGATTCATCGACACCATAGGCACGCATTTTCGACAAGAGAGCTTGATGCCAAACTCTGTCAAAAGCCTTAGAAATATCAAGTGCAATGATCTTGCTTTTACCTGCATTGTGCAAATATTGGTTCCACTTTTCGGTGAGATATGCTACCGTACTGTCGGTCATTAAGAAGCTTCCGCGATTCAAGATATTTCATAAGCGTTGTTTGGATCAGGATAAAAAAGTTAAATTTATTAAATAATTGATTTGTAGGAAAATACATTCCTTGTTTTGTATTTCAGTTACCAGAGTGAGTTCTGTAATACATTGTAAGATTTATTCTAAAATATCGGGATCCATTATAGGCCACGAACCATTCATCATATACTGGGATTTTTGAGGCACTGGCCCACAAAAGGGAACGATTATAAGGTAAGCACTTAATATCAAGGGAAGAATTAAAGTTATTAGAACCAGCTCGCATTCTCAGATTGCTAAAGGAAAGTGGCTTAGAAAGAATACTCTAGGATAAATCTCTTCCACCTTCGCACAACAGGAGCATATAACCCTCAATACAACTCTGAAAAGAGCTGCATGGATCTATGGATAGCGGTGCAATTTACCCTCAACAATGATAAATATATAGATGCTTTATTATATACAAATGTAGACTTTATTATAAATTTTCTGTGAAATAAAGACCAATACTAATAATTAAAATCAATACTGCGAACTTTGTACGAAGCAGCGCCATTTTAAATATTGTTTTCCAGCATATCCACGAGTCGCTTTATTTCCCGACTGAAACGAAACATCATTAATAAGTGTGGGATAGAAACCTGTATATAAGTACATCCTCAGGGCCAACTGTTCGGTGGGTTTCATAGACTTCGATATCTCCTCAGTTTTGGCCATGATAGTGTACATGCACTTGATATTGGCGTCCATGTTATCTGTTAGTTTATTAACCGAATTCTTGTGAATGTCCACATTGTCAGCGGCGATTGATGAGATCTGCAAGTGGTCAAGGGGAAGAATGCACTTTGTGCAGATATGGATTTTATGGAATACCTACCGAACGAAGCAAGTTATAAAGGTTTTCTGTAAGATTATCTACTGAAGCTGCTAAATACTGAGCATCAATTTCGATATCGCTCAAAACATTGGAATCAATTGGAGCTAATTGCGACTGCAGGAAATTTCTTGGTAACAGTCCAGCAGACGTTGATGGGGTGCTATTTTTCGATAACACATTCACAGGACTTATGTCTGCAGGCAGAAGAAAAGAAGTAAGTGTTGATGGCCATGAAACAGAACATACCTCTTTTTGTTATCGGGCTAGAAAGCTTTAATTTGTACTCAAGATTTTCAGCAACAAAATGAGTCATATCTCCCTCACGGCGTACAGTGCCATCCAAATTGTAAGGAAATGCTGAAAAAATCTAACTTGTTGGCTCTACTTTCCAAACTCTCAACACTCAAGACTTAAAAAATAGTATATTATGATGCTGGAAATACGAACATTTATTTTACTCGGAAACTTCCATTGAACTAGAAGTAGTTAAATTGTTTTATTGTCAATTTAAAAATGCTAATTATGAGCGCTGAATAAATCACGTATGTGTTTTTCGTGTGCGGTGGATGATGTCATGCAAGTGAAACACAAAAGCCTATGGAAAATTATGTAAGCATTAAGGGCATGTGATTTTATATACACTTGCAATTTGAAAGTTTGATTGAACTTGGAAAAATCCAATAGAAAGTAAGCGCTTAGAACCATACCATGAAAGGTTTCGATTCCTTCACTAATTTTCTGAGTTAAACACATAAATAAATCAAAAAAAATATCACACAGCGCGGTCACTTTCCGCATATTGTAACATCCGCCAAAGTAACAATGCATGCATGGCTGCCACAAGCGTTAAATTGGGCGCGAGGTTTTGCAATGCTGGCAAGGGAGATGAGACGTGTTAGGAGCAGCCCTTTTATCTCACTTCCTTTTTTGTCAAATTGCTTTCTTCTTGTTTTCTCTGTTCTGGATATTGGAAGCATGCTGTAAAGGTTTGATAAACGGGCGATTTTAACTTATAGAAGTATCATGGGGCAACAAAACGGATTTTGTGAAGACCCTGTGTAGAAAAATAGACCAACGAAGTCAATTTGGAAATCCTATAAACAATTTTATAAAGATTGGTTATTTCTTGGTATTTTTAGAAATGTTTAGCCTATTTTATTACCACAAAATATTGTCAGTGTGGTACTGCTCTAAGAAAGGAATACATTTTTGTTTGCTGGACAAAAATTAAATTGTGTGAATTTGTTAACTTTTAAATCTTAATACCTTCAATTATTAGCTTTTGACCTGTTAGCGGATAAACAATAACAGAAGGATTTGTCGGCGTTCCAACTCTGGAGCAAGCAACATCTAATTGGCCATATGCAAAACATGAACTTTCTAATTTCAAAAAAGCAACGCTCAGCAGTTGGCCTTCGAGTAGAAAATGTGCTTAATGAATTAGTAGTCTTAAACCACGTTTACATCATTTCCGTTCAAATGAAACCGGCGATCCTACTAGATTTGGAGACTTCGTTCGGTGGAATGGTAATGGGTTTGTATACATATATTAGCATTTTTAAATCGACAAAAGAAACTCATTTCCATTTTGTATAGCTCGGTTTATTATAGTTTCCGCGCTTTATTAAGTTTCCTGATTCAAGAAGCGGTTTTGCAAAAACACATTTTACAATGCGTCTGTTAATATTTTGTTTTGAGCGTTAGGGTTTAGAAACTCGCCACAAATTGTTTAAGCTTTCAATATTCTGACAAGAGAATTCACTCACCTATGTCACACATCAAAGATGCTGGCCTCTTCGGATGTCTCCCATCTGTCGCCTCATCGAAGTAGTTGTCCCGCTCAGATTTATCTGCTTTGTTACCGTTGGAATTTGCACATTCATTTAATGGATCAACATCGTTACTGCTACTGAGTTCACACTGTGATTGGAATGCTATCTCAGTGTATGAGGCCGCCATTTGGTCTTCATCTCTATTTCTGAAACTCATACTGCTCTCATAAACTTTAGCAGTGTCGCTGCCTTTCAAGGATTCTCTGATTTCTTCTTTTGACATGTTCCGTTCAAGTTACGAGAGACCAAACTTGCAGCTAATCATGACTAAAAATGTTAAATGAATTATTTTTTTATAGTAACTTTAGTTTTAGTATTGGTTTATGTAATTTACGTTTATCCATGCAAAAATTAGCACTTTGAGCGCTCTAGCTCAGGAATCAAAAAGAAAATTTGTAGAACTTCCGACATTGTTGCAAATTATTGGAACTATGACTTTACTGTGACGAGCAATGAGGGAATATGGATTTTCTCTTCCCAACAGAAACTGGCCAAATTTATAGGGCTAAGGGAAAAATAAGGGACTATTTAATTAATTAAAGAATACTTAGATAAGCCATATTATAAGGTAGAAATATGAGATGTAAGTTAACGGCACATAAGCTGACACATAGAATAACAGACATGCTTCGGGAAAATCGGTAAAAATAAAAGGATGCTGGCATCGGCTAATGAACGGCTTCAGGACAATCTCGGATGAAGCTGCGTGCGTCCCAAATGCGCCCCATTTACATTGGGGCAGACTAGCTGAAAATGTTGTTTCAAAGGCGGACATTGAATCATCGAGAAGTCAGAAGGATAAAAAGGGAAGAAAGAAAACATCAATAGTTCTATGGCAGACTGGGTGGAACAATTCCATGAAAAGTAGATGGACATGCATATAAGCTCATCCCCGACACGGAGGTTATCGTAAGTATCTCCACAATTGTGGGCATGATAACTCGCCCCTTTGCCGGAATTTCCAAATGTGGAGGAGGACGCGTAGCACGCAGTCTTTCACTATGGTCGCTTCTCAGAAGACCTTATTTACTGCATGCAAACTTCAGACAGTAAGTGGGATGAAGCTTGCACATTTGTGATAAATGTACAGGATCAACTGCGCAGAGCAGAAACAACCAATTTTCAGAACAGAAAGAACAATTCGTTAACCGCCATACATCCGATCGAAAATCATAGCAACCAGCAGCAAAATCGCCGACTCAGTAATTCTATCACCACCAGCTTAGTTTAAGATTTTTTATTGTACTTTAGTTTAGTTCCATTCTGGTTGTGAATAAAGAAGGAGACTTCACTTTACCATAAAAAATATTTTTTAAATTAACCCAACATTTTGATTTTTATTTGACGCCCGAGCAGGTACCGGTCTAAGTGAATTTTGGTGAGCGATAACAAATTTTAGCATTACTGTGGATAAAACCCAGTAACTTGGCAAGTTCAGAGGGCTCTAACAGAATAACTTTAATAGCGGTATGAAAGCTGCTTTAGTGCCCAGAAAAACTAAATTATAGGCGATTCCGACATCGCTCTGGAATCATACAATGTCCATTTAACTGGGAATGCACCTCTTGCCTCGAGATGCCTCAGTACCATCATCATCTTAAGATGATGTCCCTTAAACAAAATGAGAGTACTCTTCAAGAATTCCATCATAAAGTTAACTTGCATCTATCACTTACCAAACAAATTGGTTTTCATGGAAATCAGTTCAGAATCAATGGACTTGTTTACACAGCAATATAGGGATAATGTAGTAGATACTTTTATCAGGGGTTTATACGGTGATTTGCCTTGGCGTAAAATAGCCAGTTGATCTACCACATGCTCTTCACTTATGTCTGAAGTGAGAAAATCAGACTTAAATCAAATCACGGAACAATTAAAAATGATCCTATGATATCGTTTGCATCCTAGAGTCTCCTAGAGTTTCAACTAGGACTTGACTTTCTGGATTGAATGGTAATAATCCAGAAAGTCAACAACACTCTGTATATAATTAATTATTTTTTTTTATTTTTTATTATTAATACATTGCAACAATTTGTTACGCGACAAAACTCGTCAAACTCTTCCCAAGTTCTCAATAATTTTAGCGAACCATTCAAAGACAATTTCAGCCAACCTTTCAAAAACTATTTTAACCAAATTCCCAAAGACCCCAGACATCATCAGGAATTAAACACAAAGTAGACCTCAAATTTCCAGAATAAATCTCAAGGGTTCTCTCCTGGTTTAAAACCTCAACAAACCACTCATTGAAACAATTTTCAGAGAAATTTTCACGTAACTGTTTCATCCGACATACCCGATAATTATAATCCAAATTCCCTAATGGAAGAAGAATATCAAGAAACTCTAACCGAATGTATAGAACAAATAGAACTTAACGAACCTAATGTCTCACTGGATGTAAACGACTCACGGACGTACATTTTTCAGGTAAGCCAGCTCTTCACTGCCATATTTTGAGTGCAAAATGAAGAGCGGAAAAACTAATAATTGTCTCAAGGATTTATCAGCCGTATTTTCATACAAAATTTAATTGCATGATTCTGAAAGAACAAATAAAAATCCCCATTAAACAATGCAAATCAGTCAAGACGAGGAAACTCACATAATGAACCTAGAAACAATTTTCACTATTCTTGAAGTGCAATCACAATTCGACAAATGCGAATTTATCAAAAGCGAAGTAGAGTTCCTGGATCTTCTAATGGAGTAAAAACAAATCCAGTTAAAGTTGAAAGAATGCTTAATTCCCATGCCCAAAAACGTTAAAAGATTTGGGATCCTTTCTAGGAATGTGTGGATTCTGTGAAATTAGCAAAGTCTCTCATTTAAAAATCAAAAATGCTTTAGTCTCCAGATGAAGTTATCGTCAAATATGTCGACTACAATAAAGAATTTCAACTCACAACAGATGCTTCAAATTACGCCCAGGAGCTGTGTTATCTCAAGATGATAAGCCTATAACTTTTACGCGGCAAATGAGAAAGAAATGCTCGCCAATATTTGACCTCTTAACTACCTACGTAACTACCTATATGGTGCCGCAAAGGTTGAAATTTATACAGATCATCAACCTTTGACTTACACTGAAAATCTATCTTAGAGGTATACGATTATAAAGAGTGATTTTTTAGCTGTTATCTTTTTGGCAACACTGGTTTAAACAGCTGACGCACGTTTCGTGTTTTGTTTTACTGTCAAACATCTTCAGTTTGGTCTATAATTTAACCATGAATCGTCCTACAAATGAACAACGCTTGCAAATTATTGAATTTTATTATCAAAATGCGTGCTCTGTTAAGAAAGTTCATCGCGCGCTTCTCCCATTTTATGGTCAGTTTAAGACGAAGCTCATTTTTGGCTCAATGGGTACGTAAATAAGCAGAATTGTCGATGTTGGAGTGAATATCAGCCAGAAGCATTGCAAGAGCTACCAATGCATCCAGAAAAAGTCACAGTGGTGGCATCATTGGACCGTACTTCTTCAAAGATGATGCGAATCGTAACGTAACTGTGAATGGTGAGCGCTACCGTGAGATGATATCCAACTTTTTTTTGCCCAAAATGCAAGAGCTTGACTTGCATGACATGTGGTTTCAACAAGACGGTGCCACATGCCAAACAGCACGCGCAACAATGGACTTATTGAGAGGCGAGTTCGGTGAACATTTTATTTCACGTTCGGGACCGGTGAATTGGCCGCCTAGATCGTGCGATTTAACGCCTTTAGACTATCGTTTGTGGGGCTATGTTAAAGCTCATGTCTATACAGACAAGCCCGCTTCAATTGACGCATTAGAAGACAACGTGAGATACCGGCTGAAATGTTGGAAAGAGTATGCCAAAATTGGACTAAGGGGATGGATCATTTGAGACGCAGTCAAGGTCAACATTTGCATGAAATAATCTTCAAACATTAAATTATATGGACCGTACTATCGATTCAAATAAAGATTTCATGAATTTTTCTGAATTTTATGTGTTTTTTCTTTTGAAAAACTTTCCTATAGCTTTTAAAAAATCACCCTTTACTATGCAGTGTCAACCAGGAAAAGCAAACACTGTTGCTGATGCCCTCTCAAGACCCCTACAAAATACTTCAATTAACAATCTCACATCCACGGTGCATAATCAAGGAAGTCCACCATAAATGGGAGAGGTAGACGCTTAATTACAGTTACACAGTTTGTATTTTTCGCACTCAGATGCGTAGAAGAACACTTTTGGCTCCAATTTGTGCGCGGAAGACAAGTTAAAAAACATTATTTTAGTTTTGGAGCAAATAACTAAATTATGCTTTGCAAACCAGTGTCTCAATCGATTCTGATCCCAATTGATATCAGACACCAGGTCCAAGAGACTGTTCAGGCCATAAGAGAAACCTATGTCATCCGCAAATGCAGTAGGTGAACCCTTAAATTTAAGATCAAATTTGGACCCAAAACAGAGCCTTGAGGTGCACCCAGATTAAAGAATTTAATTTCGCTCCTATCTTAACTCTCTGCGACCTATTTTCCAGATATGACCTGAACCAATTAAGAATAAATCCAAGGAAACCAGCGTTCTCCAATTTTCTCAACAAAATATTGAGGTTTACCATTACGTTTTCAAAATCTTTGCTGAAAGTTGGAAGGAGTGAAATGGGTCTATACTTGCCGATCTCTGTAAAGAACCTTTTTTAAACAGTGGAATGACATCTGCGCATTTGAGGTCATCAGGAAAGACCCCTGCAAACACGCACCGATTAAAAATATATGCCAAGACATCCACTATTAAACATCCAATTTGTTTGAGGGCAAAGTTACAGATACCATCAGCACCAGAAAAGAAGCAAAATTTGCCATTTAATAGCTGGACGTGACATTCGAAATTGCTTATGTCAACATCTTATCAAACAACACAACAATATTAAATGTTTATTAGAACACCTATCACTGAAAAAGAAATATACAATAAAATGAAATGCAAACCGGTTAAAAAGGCCGATACTTTTATAAGAATGTTATACAATATGAAAACATTTTAGTAAACAATAAAGAAATGTTTGCTATTAAGAAGGATTGTGAAAAAATGAATATGTTATCATTTTGTAAACAGAAGGAAATTATGAGCATAAGCAATGGTAAATGTGTTCAACAAAACATCGTAGTTTCTTTAGCTATACATGTCATTAGATAGACGATAGTTTCAATAGACAGTCAGCTGCTCTGGCTGAATCAATGACACAAATCGGTCGAACTTCCTGAAAGCCTTCAGAGAATTTCGAATTGAGACATATCTTACAAACATTGATAATGATGACGGCTCAGAAGAAAATGAAATGGAAACAGCTGAGTTAAGAAATGGTGTATTTGGAAAATTTGTTGCCAAAGCATGTTAACTGTGCAACACATACATTGAAATTAATTGCTTCCATGGATTTCACGCGTATAACGTTCGTTTGCCCGAACATCGTTCACACTACAAACAGCACGAAAAAGTAAGTATGTATTATAATTCTTGGTATCTCACCCTAATATTTCTTCTTCGTAAAGATAATTCAAAAATGCTCAAAGCTTTGGCCTTGGGTTTTATACTTGCTTGACTTTGAATACCTCCTAAGACCAATTGCGGAGGCGCTGGATTTTCTTCAGGAAGAAAAAGGAATGATGTAAGGGGTCGGTTCAAAGGGATATCGCACTTAATGTTATACCATATGGAATTGTTAAAAAAATCGAATAGTAGTTAGTCAGACGATTTCATTCATATTTCCATTAGGTGAAGTGGAAGATGCAATTGTTACTTATACCAAATCAATGTTAGCACACTAGTAAGTCAATGTTGCCTGGTCAAGCGTCAGACGATGACTGTGAACATAGATCTAGGTTCACCCATGTTCATATTTTTAAGATTCCCACAGTTCATATTTCCAAAATCAGACTTTCCCAAGTGTAACAAGTTCTCACTTGTGATTTGTGCGTAAAATCACCGTTTACATAAAAAACATTTGCCTCTCCTGCCATCGGTCAACTCATCGGTTGCATTAACGTATATCGGTCAGGCTAACACCATACACTACGATCCACTGAGATACACTGTCGTGATTTCTTCAATTTGGTACTGAATCAGATGCGGCGGGCAGCGCGGAAGTACAGAATGCACTAGGATATGCAGATAACATCGACATCGTCGCCCGTTCCCAACGTTCCGTAGTGGAAGTGTTCACGTCAATTGAAGAAAAGCCGAAGCGAGTTGGTGACCGAACAAAATAAATATGTTGTCGACCAAGAAACGACGAACTCGGAACTGAACAATACACAGCCAGATGTAAAACTGTAGCGTTTTCCAGGAATATCGTCCATTCGTGAAGCCGCTGAATGACTGTTGATGAGGACGATATCGAACGAGAGACACTCGAATCACCATTTTTAATATCAACATTGGTAAGACTCTCCCGTATATCTCTTTACGAGCTATCAAGACATTGCAGCCTAACGATGTGCTGGGTTCCTGGACATATAGATATCCCAGGAAACTGTAAAGCACACGTTGCTAGCCTGAAACAATAGAAACTCAAAAAATCAAAATCATGGAGCTAGCCATTGGCAGTGTCTGTGAAAGATGGAATAACCTAAACACGTGCCTACATACGTCACAATTATGTCAAAAATGGACTTACAAAGAACCACGGCCATCCACAGTCCAGGCAGAAAAACCTGAGTAACCTAGTGGGTGCCCTCATAAGACACTGCGTAATGGATAGACACGCCGCAAGTAGCAAATGCAGGCTACAGTGCCCAGGACCGTCACTCTCAGGCTCATAAGCAAGCACGAGGTGAAGCAAATCTATCTGCAATCGCATTTCTGCACAAAACATCACAGTATGACTCTAGATGCAAAACTGTGTTGCACACGTAAAGAAAACAAGAGAAGAGATTAGTACCGTTACATGCAAATACATTGAACTTTAGAAAGACCGTCAAGTTTGTTAACTCAATACAAAATCTTGCTTTAGAAACTATAGACAACCCATATGGACTTTATGGATACATTAATTTGTTGAGAAAAAGGAATTTCTATTGTGGTGGTAAATTAAAAACATTAAATACAGTACAGCCTCGTTGTCCAGACACAAGGTTTCGCATGTGTCCGGAAAAGCGAAAAGTACGGACTTTAGAAAATAAAATGAAGTAGATAACCGACAACTTTTCAAACACTTGTAGTGTGTGGCTTTTCCTTCGAATTGCATATTAATCTGTGATATTATATTTAATAAAAATTGTACAAATACCCCAAAAATTGTATCCAAAAATTGTAACTTCTTGCCACAATAAAATATATAAAAAAACACTTGTAGTGTGTGTGTGTGTAGACCCTTTTCTTGGCAGAAGATAACACAAATGTTAAAAGGTATGTATTATCTTTGAGAAAACTTTCAGGGAAAAATCCAACCCAAAAAAACGTCTTATCCTTAAAAGAGAAGTCTCTCAACAGACACATATGTACGTAACATTGCAATTCGCAACTGCACATTGTCTAGACTCAAGATATCACAACTACAGTAGAGTGTCGATTATCCGAACTAATTGGGATCGCGGGTAGTTCGGATAATCAAATTTGATCAATAAATTCGGATTATGGCATCGGCCCTCAATTGTGCAGTCCTTTGTACCAAATCTCATCCCCGACACGGAGGTTATCGTAAGTATCTCCACAATTGTGGGCATGATAACTCGCCCCTTTGCCGGAATTTCCAAATGTGGAGAAGGACGCGTAGCACGCAGTCTTTCACTATGGTCGCTTCTCAGAAGACCTTATTTACTGCATGCAAACTTCAGACAGTAAGTGGGATGAAGCTTGCACATTTGTGATAAATGTACAGGATCAACTGCGCAGAGCAGAAACAATCAATTTTCAGAACAGAAAGAACAATTCGTTAACGCCATACATCCGATCGAAAATCATAGCAACCAGCAGCAAAATCGCCGACTCAGTAATTCTATCACCACCAGCTTAGTTTAAGATTTTTTATTGTACTTTAGTTTAGTTCTATTTTGGTTGTGAATAAAGAAGGAGACTTCACTTTACCATAAAAAATATTTTTTAAATTAACCCAACATTTTGATTTTTATTTGACGCCCGAGCAGGTACCGGTCTAAGTGAATTTTGGTGAGCGATAACAAATTTGAGCATTACTGTGGATAAAACCCAGTAACTTGGCAAGTTCAGAGGGCTCTAACAGAATAACTTTAATAGCGGAATGAAAGCTGCTTTAGTGCCCAGAAAAACTAAATTATAGGCGATTCCGACATCGCTCTGGAATCATACAATGTCCATTTAACTGGGAATGCACCTCTTGCCTCGAGATGCCTCAGTACCATCATCATCTTAAGATGATGTCCCTTAAACAAAATGAGAGTACTCTTCAAGAATTCCACCATAAAGTTAACTTGCATCTATCACTTACCAAACAAATTGGTTTTCATAAATCAGTTCAGAATCAATGGACTTGTTTACACAGCAATATAGGGATAATGTACTAGATACTACGTACTACCACATGCTCTTCACTTATGTCTGGAAGTGAGAAAATCAGACTTAAAATCAAATCACGGAACAATTAAAAATGATCCTATGACATCTTTTGCATATTCTCCTAGAGTTTCAACTAGGACTTGGACTAGGACTTCCGAACAACACTCTGTATATAATTAATTATTATTTAATTTTTTTTATTTTTTATTATTAATACATTGCAACAATTTGTTACGAGACAAAACTCGTCAAACTCTTCCCAGTTCTCAATAATTTTCTACCAATCAATCAGCGATAATTTCAACGAACCATTCAAAGACAATTTCAACCAAAACTTTTCATCATCAGGAATTAAACACAAAGTAGACCTCAAATTTCCAGAATAAATCTCAAGGGTTCTCTCCTGGTTTAAAACCTCAACAAACCGCTCATTGAAACAATTTTCAGAGAAATGTTCACGTAACTGTTTCATCCGACATACCCGATAATTATAATCCAAATTCCCTAACAGAAGAAGAATATCAAGAAACTCTAACCGAATATATAGAACTAATAGAACTTAACGAACCTAATGTCTCACAGGATGTAAACGACTCACGGACGTACATTATTCAGGTAAGCCAACTCTTCACTGCCATATGAAGTGCGAACATCAAATCACAATTCTACAAATGCGAATTTATCAAAAGCGAAGTAGAGTTCCTGGATCTTCTAATGGAGTAAAAACAAATCCAGTTAAAGTTGAAAGAATCCTTTACTTCCCATGCCCAAAAACGTTAAAAGATTTGGGATCCATTCTAGGAATGTCTGGATTCAGCGCAATTTGCAAAATCTCTCACTAAAAAATCAAAAATGCTTTAGTCTCTAGATGAAGTTATCCTCAAATATGCCGACTACAATAAAGAATTCCAACTCACAATTTATGATGCTTCAAATTACGCTCTAGGAACTGTGTTATCTCAAGATGATAAGCCTATAACTTTTACGCAGCAAATGAGAAGGAAATGCTCACAAATATTTGACCTCTTAATTTCCTACGTAACTACCAATGTGGTGCCGCAAAGGTTGAAATTTATACAGATCATCAACCTTTGACTTACACTGGAAATCTTTCTTAGAGGTATACGATTATAAAGAGTGATTTTTTAGCTATTATCTTTTTGGCAACACTGGTTTAAACAACTGACGCACGTTTCGTGTTTTGTTTCACTGTCAAACATCTTCAGTTTGGTCTATAATTTAACCATGAATCGTCCTACAAATGAACAACGCTTGCAAATTATTGAATTTTATTATCAAAATGCGTGCTCTGTTAAGAAAGTTCATCGCGCGCTTCTCCCATTTTATGGTCAGTTTAAGACGAAGCTCATTTTTGGCTCAATGGGTACGTTAATAAGCAGAATTGTCGATTTTGGAGTGAATATCAGCCAGAAGCATTGCAAGAGCTACCAATGCATCCAGAAAAAGTCGCAGTGGTGGCATCATTGGACCGTACTTCTTCAAAGATGATGCGAATCGCAACGTAACTGTGAATGGTGAGCGCTACCGTGAGATGATTGATTTGACTTGCATGACATGTGGTTTCAACAAGACGGTGCCACATGCCAAACAGCACGCGCAACAATGGACTTATTGAGAGGCGAGTTCGGTGAACATTTTATTTCACGTTCGGGACCGGTGAATTGGCCGCCTAGATCGTGCGATTTAACGCCTTTAGACTATTTTTTGTGGGGCTATGTTAAAGCTCATGTCTATACAGACAAGCCCGCTTCAATTGACGCATTAGAAGACAACATTGAAGCATTTATTCGTGAGATACCGGCCGAAATGTTGGAAAGAGTATGCCAAAATTGGACTAAGCGGATGGAACATTTGAGGAATCTTCAAACATTAAATTATATGGACCGTACTATCGATTCAAATAAAGATTTCATGCATATTTCTGAATTTGATGTTTTTTTTTTTTTTAAAAACTTTCCTATAGCTTTTAAAAAATCACCCTTTACTATGCAGTGTAAACCAGGAAAAGCAAACACTGTTGCTGATGCCATCTCAAGACCCCTGCAAAATACTTCAATTAACAATCTCACATCCACGGTGCATAATCAAGGAAGTCCACCATAAATGGGAAAGGTAGACGCTTAATTACAGTTACACAGTTTGTATTTTTCGCACTCAGATGCGTAGAAGAACACTTTTGGCTCCAATTTGTGCGCGGAAGACAAGTTAAAAAACATTATTTTAGTTTTGGAGCAAATAACTAAATTATGCTTTGCAAACCAGTGTCTCAATCGATTCAGATCCCAATGGATATCAGACACCAGGTCCAAGGGACTGTTCAGGCCATAAGAGAAACCTATGTCATCCGCAAATGCAGTAAGGGTTCACCTTAAATTTAAGATCAAATTTGGACCCAAAACAGAGCCTTGAGGTGCACCCAGATTAAAGAATTTAATTTCGCTCCTATCTTAACTCTCTGCGACCTATTTTCCAGATATGAACTGAACCAATTAAGAATAAATCCACGGAAACCAGCGTTCTCCAATTTTCTCAACAAAATATTGAGGTTTACCATTACGTTTTCAAAATCTTTGCTGAAAGTTGGAAGGAGTGAAATGGGTCTATACTTGCCGATCTCTGTAAAGAACCTTTTTTAAACAGTGGAATGACATCTGCGCATTTGAGGTCATCAGGAAAGACCCCTGCAAACACGCACCGATTAAAAATATATGTCAAGACATCCACTATTAAACATCCAATTTGTTTGAGGGCAAAGTTACAGATACCATCGGCACCAGAAAAGAAGCAAAATTTGCCATTTAATAGCTGGACGTGACATTCGAAATTGCTTATGTCAACATCTTATCAAACAACACAACAATATTAAATGTTTATTAGAACACCTATCACTGAAAAAGAAATATACAATAAAATGAAACGCAAACCGGTTAAAAAGGCCGATACTTTTATAAGAATGTTATACAATATGAAAACATTTTAGTAAACAATAAAGAAATGTTTGCTATTAAGAAGGATTGTGAAAAAATGAATATGTTATCATTTTGTAAACAGAAGGAAATTATGAGCATAAGCAATGGTAAATGTGTTCAACAAAACATCGTAGTTTCTTTAGCTATACATGTCATTAGATAGACGATAGTTTCAATAGACAGTCAGCTGCTCTGGCTGAATCAATGACACAAATCGGTCGAACTTCCTGAAAGCCTTCAGAGAATTTCGAATTGAGACATATCTTACAAACATTGATAATGATGACGGCTCAGAAGAAAATGAAATGGAAACAGCTGAGTTAAGAAATGGTGTATTTGGAAAATTTGTTGCCAAAGCATGTTAACTGTGCAACACATACATTGAAATTAATTGCTTCCATGGATTTCACGCGTATAACGTTCGTTTGCCCGAACATCGTTCACACTACAAACAGCACGAAAAAGTAAGTATGTATTATAATTCTTGGTATCTCACCCTAATATTTCTTCTTCGTAAAGATAATTCAAAAATGCTCAAAGCTTTGGCCTTGGGTTTTATACTTGCTTGACTTTGAATACCTCCTAAGACCAATTGCGGAGGCGCTGGATTTTCTTCAGGAAGAAAAAGGAATGATGTAAGGGGTCGGTTCAAAGGGATATCGCACTTAATGTTATACCATATGGAATTGTTAAAAAAATCGAATAGTAGTTAGTCAGACGATTTCATTCATATTTCCATTAGGTGAAGTGGAAGATGCAATTGTTACTTATACCAAATCAATGTTAGCACACTAGTAAGTCAATGTTGCCTGGTCAAGCGTCAGACGATGACTGTGAACATAGATCTAGGTTCACCCATGTTCATATTTTTAAGATTCCCACAGTTCATATTTCCAAAATCAGACTTTCCCAAGTGTAACAAGTTCTCACTTGTGATTTGTGCGTAAAATCACCGTTTACATAAAAAACATTTGCCTCTCCTGCCATCGGTCAACTCATCGGTTGCATTAACGTATATCGGTCAGGCTAACACCATACACTACGATCCACTGAGATACACTGTCGTGATTTCTTCAATTTGGTACTGAATCAGATGCGGCGGGCAGCGCGGAAGTACAGAATGCACTAGGATATGCAGATAACATCGACATCGTCGCCCGTTCCCAACGTTCCGTAGTGGAAGTGTTCACGTCAATTGAAGAAAAGCCGAAGCGAGTTGGTGACCGAACAAAATAAATATGTTGTCGACCAAGAAACGACGAACTCGGAACTGAACAATACACAGCCAGATGTAAAACTGTAGCGTTTTCCAGGAATATCGTCCATTCGTGAAGCCGCTGAATGACTGTTGATGAGGACGATATCGAACGAGAGACACTCGAATCACCATTTTTAATATCAACATTGGTAAGACTCTCCCGTATATCTCTTTACGAGCTATCAAGACATTGCAGCCTAACGATGTGCTGGGTTCCTGGACATATAGATATCCCAGGAAACTGTAAAGCACACGTTGCTAGCCTGAAACAATAGAAACTCAAAAAATCAAAATCATGGAGCTAGCCATTGGCAGTGTCTGTGAAAGATGGAATAACCTAAACACGTGCCTACATACGTCACAATTATGTCAAAAATGGACTTACAAAGAACCACGGCCATCCACAGTCCAGGCAGAAAAACCTGAGTAACCTAGTGGGTGCCCTCATAAGACACTGCGTAATGGATAGACACGCCGCAAGTAGCAAATGCAGGCTACAGTGCCCAGGACCGTCACTCTCAGGCTCATAAGCAAGCACGAGGTGAAGCAAATCTATCTGCAATCGCATTTCTGCACAAAACATCACAGTATGACTCTAGATGCAAAACTGTGTTGCACACGTAAAGAAAACAAGAGAAGAGATTAGTACCGTTACATGCAAATACATTGAACTTTAGAAAGACCGTCAAGTTTGTTAACTCAATACAAAATCTTGCTTTAGAAACTATAGACAACCCATATGGACTTTATGGATACATTAATTTGTTGAGAAAAAGGAATTTCTATTGTGGTGGTAAATTAAAAACATTAAATACAGTACAGCCTCGTTGTCCAGACACAAGGTTTCGCATGTGTCCGGAAAAGCGAAAAGTACGGACTTTAGAAAATAAAATGAAGTAGATAACCGACAACTTTTCAAACACTTGTAGTGTGTGGCTTTTCCTTCGAATTGCATATTAATCTGTGATATTATATTTAATAAAAATTGTACAAATACCCCAAAAATTGTATCCAAAAATTGTAACTTCTTGCCACAATAAAATATATAAAAAAACACTTGTAGTGTGTGTGTGTGTAGACCCTTTTCTTGGCAGAAGATAACACAAATGTTAAAAGGTATGTATTATCTTTGAGAAAACTTTCAGGGAAAAATCCAACCCAAAAAAACGTCTTATCCTTAAAAGAGAAGTCTCTCAACAGACACATATGTACGTAACATTGCAATTCGCAACTGCACATTGTCTAGACTCAAGATATCACAACTACAGTAGAGTGTCGATTATCCGAACTAATTGGGATCGCGGGTAGTTCGGATAATCAAATTTGATCAATAAATTCGGATTATGGCATCGGCCCTCAATTGTGCAGTCCTTTGTACCAAATCTCATCCCCGACACGGAGGTTATCGTAAGTATCTCCACAATTGTGGGCATGATAACTCGCCCCTTTGCCGGAATTTCCAAATGTGGAGAAGGACGCGTAGCACGCAGTCTTTCACTATGGTCGCTTCTCAGAAGACCTTATTTACTGCATGCAAACTTCAGACAGTAAGTGGGATGAAGCTTGCACATTTGTGATAAATGTACAGGATCAACTGCGCAGAGCAGAAACAATCAATTTTCAGAACAGAAAGAACAATTCGTTAACGCCATACATCCGATCGAAAATCATAGCAACCAGCAGCAAAATCGCCGACTCAGTAATTCTATCACCACCAGCTTAGTTTAAGATTTTTTATTGTACTTTAGTTTAGTTCTATTTTGGTTGTGAATAAAGAAGGAGACTTCACTTTACCATAAAAAATATTTTTTAAATTAACCCAACATTTTGATTTTTATTTGACGCCCGAGCAGGTACCGGTCTAAGTGAATTTTGGTGAGCGATAACAAATTTGAGCATTACTGTGGATAAAACCCAGTAACTTGGCAAGTTCAGAGGGCTCTAACAGAATAACTTTAATAGCGGAATGAAAGCTGCTTTAGTGCCCAGAAAAACTAAATTATAGGCGATTCCGACATCGCTCTGGAATCATACAATGTCCATTTAACTGGGAATGCACCTCTTGCCTCGAGATGCCTCAGTACCATCATCATCTTAAGATGATGTCCCTTAAACAAAATGAGAGTACTCTTCAAGAATTCCACCATAAAGTTAACTTGCATCTATCACTTACCAAACAAATTGGTTTTCATGGAAATCAGTTCAGAATCAATGGACTTGTTTACACAGCAATATAGGGATAATGTACTAGATACTACGTACTACCACATGCTCTTCACTTATGTCTGAAGTGAGAAAATCAGACTTAAATCAAATCACGGAACAATTAAAAATGATCCTATGACATCTTTTGCATATTCTCCTAGAGTTTCAACTAGGACTTGGACTAGGACTTCCGAACAACACTCTGTATATAATTAATTATTATTTAATTTTTTTTATTTTTTATTATTAATACATTGCAACAATTTGTTACGAGACAAAACTCGTCAAACTCTTCCCAAGTTCTCAATAATTTTCTACCAATCAATCAGCGATAATTTCAACGAACCATTCAAAGACAATTTCAACCAAAACTTTTCATCATCAGGAATTAAACACAAAGTAGACCTCAAATTTCCAGAATAAATCTCAAGGGTTCTCTCCTGGTTTAAAACCTCAACAAACCGCTCATTGAAACAATTTTCAGAGAAATGTTCACGTAACTGTTTCATCCGACATACCCGATAATTATAATCCAAATTCCCTAACAGAAGAAGAATATCAAGAAACTCTAACCGAATATATAGAACTAATAGAACTTAACGAACCTAATGTCTCACAGGATGTAAACGACTCACGGACGTACATTATTCAGGTAAGCCAACTCTTCACTGCCATATGAAGTGCGAACATCAAATCACAATTCTACAAATGCGAATTTATCAAAAGCGAAGTAGAGTTCCTGGATCTTCTAATGGAGTAAAAACAAATCCAGTTAAAGTTGAAAGAATCCTTAATTCCCATGCCCAAAAACGTTAAAAGATTTGGGATCCATTCTAGGAATGTCTGGATTCAGCGCAATTTGCAAAATCTCTCACTAAAAAATCAAAAATGCTTTAGTCTCTAGATGAAGTTATCCTCAAATATGCCGACTACAATAAAGAATTCCAACTCACAATTTATGATGCTTCAAATTACGCTCTAGGAACTGTGTTATCTCAAGATGATAAGCCTATAACTTTTACGCAGCAAATGAGAAGGAAATGCTCACAAATATTTGACCTCTTAATTTCCTACGTAACTACCAATGTGGTGCCGCAAAGGTTGAAATTTATACAGATCATCAACCTTTGACTTACACTGGAAATCTTTCTTAGAGGTATACGATTATAAAGAGTGATTTTTTAGCTATTATCTTTTTGGCAACACTGGTTTAAACAACTGACGCACGTTTCGTGTTTTGTTTCACTGTCAAACATCTTCAGTTTGGTCTATAATTTAACCATGAATCGTCCTACAAATGAACAACGCTTGCAAATTATTGAATTTTATTATCAAAATGCGTGCTCTGTTAAGAAAGTTCATCGCGCGCTTCTCCCATTTTATGGTCAGTTTAAGACGAAGCTCATTTTTGGCTCAATGGGTACGTTAATAAGCAGAATTGTCGATTTTGGAGTGAATATCAGCCAGAAGCATTGCAAGAGCTACCAATGCATCCAGAAAAAGTCGCAGTGGTGGCATCATTGGACCGTACTTCTTCAAAGATGATGCGAATCGCAACGTAACTGTGAATGGTGAGCGCTACCGTGAGATGATTGATTTGACTTGCATGACATGTGGTTTCAACAAGACGGTGCCACATGCCAAACAGCACGCGCAACAATGGACTTATTGAGAGGCGAGTTCGGTGAACATTTTATTTCACGTTCGGGACCGGTGAATTGGCCGCCTAGATCGTGCGATTTAACGCCTTTAGACTATTTTTTGTGGGGCTATGTTAAAGCTCATGTCTATACAGACAAGCCCGCTTCAATTGACGCATTAGAAGACAACATTGAAGCATTTATTCGTGAGATACCGGCCGAAATGTTGGAAAGAGTATGCCAAAATTGGACTAAGCGGATGGAACATTTGAGGAATCTTCAAACATTAAATTATATGGACCGTACTATCGATTCAAATAAAGATTTCATGCATATTTCTGAATTTGATGTTTTTTTTTTTTTTAAAAACTTTCCTATAGCTTTTAAAAAATCACCCTTTACTATGCAGTGTAAACCAGGAAAAGCAAACACTGTTGCTGATGCCATCTCAAGACCCCTGCAAAATACTTCAATTAACAATCTCACATCCACGGTGCATAATCAAGGAAGTCCACCATAAATGGGAAAGGTAGACGCTTAATTACAGTTACACAGTTTGTATTTTTCGCACTCAGATGCGTAGAAGAACACTTTTGGCTCCAATTTGTGCGCGGAAGACAAGTTAAAAAACATTATTTTAGTTTTGGAGCAAATAACTAAATTATGCTTTGCAAACCAGTGTCTCAATCGATTCAGATCCCAATGGATATCAGACACCAGGTCCAAGGGACTGTTCAGGCCATAAGAGAAACCTATGTCATCCGCAAATGCAGTAGGTGAACCCTTAAATTTAAGATCAAATTTGGACCCAAAACAGAGCCTTGAGGTGCACCCAGATTAAAGAATTTAATTTCGCTCCTATCTTAACTCTCTGCGACCTATTTTCCAGATATGAACTGAACCAATTAAGAATAAATCCACGGAAACCAGCGTTCTCCAATTTTCTCAACAAAATATTGAGGTTTACCATTACGTTTTCAAAATCTTTGCTGAAAGTTGGAAGGAGTGAAATGGGTCTATACTTGCCGATCTCTGTAAAGAACCTTTTTTAAACAGTGGAATGACATCTGCGCATTTGAGGTCATCAGGAAAGACCCCTGCAAACACGCACCGATTAAAAATATATGTCAAGACATCCACTATTAAACATCCAATTTGTTTGAGGGCAAAGTTACAGATACCATCGGCACCAGAAAAGAAGCAAAATTTGCCATTTAATAGCTGGACGTGACATTCGAAATTGCTTATGTCAACATCTTATCAAACAACACAACAATATTAAATGTTTATTAGAACACCTATCACTGAAAAAGAAATATACAATAAAATGAAACGCAAACCGGTTAAAAAGGCCGATACTTTTATAAGAATGTTATACAATATGAAAACATTTTAGTAAACAATAAAGAAATGTTTGCTATTAAGAAGGATTGTGAAAAAATGAATATGTTATCATTTTGTAAACAGAAGGAAATTATGAGCATAAGCAATGGTAAATGTGTTCAACAAAACATCGTAGTTTCTTTAGCTATACATGTCATTAGATAGACGATAGTTTCAATAGACAGTCAGCTGCTCTGGCTGAATCAATGACACAAATCGGTCGAACTTCCTGAAAGCCTTCAGAGAATTTCGAATTGAGACATATCTTACAAACATTGATAATGATGACGGCTCAGAAGAAAATGAAATGGAAACAGCTGAGTTAAGAAATGGTGTATTTGGAAAATTTGTTGCCAAAGCATGTTAACTGTGCAACACATACATTGAAATTAATTGCTTCCATGGATTTCACGCGTATAACGTTCGTTTGCCCGAACATCGTTCACACTGCAAACAGCACGAAAAAGTAAGTATGTATTATAATTCTTGGTATCTCACCCTAATATTTCTTCTTCGTAAAGATAATTCAAAAATGCTCAAAGCTTTGGCCTTGGGTTTTATACTTGCTTGACTTTGAATACCTCCTAAGACCAATTGCGGAGGCGCTGGATTTTCTTCAGGAAGAAAAAGGAATGATGTAAGGGGTCGGTTCAAAGGGATATCGCACTTAATGTTATACCATATGGAATTGTTAAAAAAATCGAATAGTAGTTAGTCAGACGATTTCATTCATATTTCCATTAGGTGAAGTGGAAGATGCAATTGTTACTTATACCAAATCAATGTTAGCACACTAGTAAGTCAATGTTGCCTGGTCAAGCGTCAGACGATGACTGTGAACATAGATCTAGGTTCACCCATGTTCATATTTTTAAGATTCCCACAGTTCATATTTCCAAAATCAGACTTTCCCAAGTGTAACAAGTTCTCACTTGTGATTTGTGCGTAAAATCACCGTTTACATAAAAAACATTTGCCTCTCCTGCCATCGGTCAACTCATCGGTTGCATTAACGTATATCGGTCAGGCTAACACCATACACTACGATCCACTGAGATACACTGTCGTGATTTCTTCAATTTGGTACTGAATCAGATGCGGCGGGCAGCGCGGAAGTACAGAATGCACTAGGATATGCAGATAACATCGACATCGTCGCCCGTTCCCAACGTTCCGTAGTGGAAGTGTTCACGTCAATTGAAGAAAAGCCGAAGCGAGTTGGTGACCGAACAAAATAAATATGTTGTCGACCAAGAAACGACGAACTCGGAACTGAACAATACACAGCCAGATGTAAAACTGTAGCGTTTTCCAGGAATATCGTCCATTCGTGAAGCCGCTGAATGACTGTTGATGAGGACGATATCGAACGAGAGACACTCGAATCACCATTTTTAATATCAACATTGGTAAGACTCTCCCGTATATCTCTTTACGAGCTATCAAGACATTGCAGCCTAACGATGTGCTGGGTTCCTGGACATATAGATATCCCAGGAAACTGTAAAGCACACGTTGCTAGCCTGAAACAATAGAAACTCAAAAAATCAAAATCATGGAGCTAGCCATTGGCAGTGTCTGTGAAAGATGGAATAACCTAAACACGTGCCTACATACGTCACAATTATGTCAAAAATGGACTTACAAAGAACCACGGCCATCCACAGTCCAGGCAGAAAAACCTGAGTAACCTAGTGGGTGCCCTCATAAGACACTGCGTAATGGATAGACACGCCGCAAGTAGCAAATGCAGGCTACAGTGCCCAGGACCGTCACTCTCAGGCTCATAAGCAAGCACGAGGTGAAGCAAATCTATCTGCAATCGCATTTCTGCACAAAACATCACAGTATGACTCTAGATGCAAAACTGTGTTGCACACGTAAAGAAAACAAGAGAAGAGATTAGTACCGTTACATGCAAATACATTGAACTTTAGAAAGACCGTCAAGTTTGTTAACTCAATACAAAATCTTGCTTTAGAAACTATAGACAACCCATATGGACTTTATGGATACATTAATTTGTTGAGAAAAAGGAATTTCTATTGTGGTGGTAAATTAAAAACATTAAATACAGTACAGCCTCGTTGTCCAGACACAAGGTTTCGCATGTGTCCGGAAAAGCGAAAAGTACGGACTTTAGAAAATAAAATGAAGTAGATAACCGACAACTTTTCAAACACTTGTAGTGTGTGGCTTTTCCTTCGAATTGCATATTAATCTGTGATATTATATTTAATAAAAATTGTACAAATACCCCAAAAATTGTATCCAAAAATTGTAACTTCTTGCCACAATAAAATATATAAAAAAACACTTGTAGTGTGTGTGTGTGTAGACCCTTTTCTTGGCAGAAGATAACACAAATGTTAAAAGGTATGTATTATCTTTGAGAAAACTTTCAGGGAAAAATCCAACCCAAAAAAACGTCTTATCCTTAAAAGAGAAGTCTCTCAACAGACACATATGTACGTAACATTGCAATTCGCAACTGCACATTGTCTAGACTCAAGATATCACAACTACAGTAGAGTGTCGATTATCCGAACTAATTGGGATCGCGGGTAGTTCGGATAATCAAATTTGATCAATAAATTCGGATTATGGCATCGGCCCTCAATTGTGCAGTCCTTTGTACCAAATCTCATCCCCGACACGGAGGTTATCGTAAGTATCTCCACAATTGTGGGCATGATAACTCGCCCCTTTGCCGGAATTTCCAAATGTGGAGAAGGAAGCGTAGCACGCAGTCTTTCACTATGGTCGCTTCTCAGAAGACCTTATTTACTGCATGCAAACTTCAGACAGTAAGTGGGATGAAGCTTGCACATTTGTGATAAATGTACAGGATCAACTGCGCAGAGCAGAAACAATCAATTTTCAGAACAGAAAGAACAATTCGTTAACCGCCATACATCCGATCGAAAATCATAGCAACCAGCAGCAAAATCGCCGACTCAGTAATTCTATCACCACCAGCTTAGTTTAAGATTTTTTATTGTACTTTAGTTTAGTTCTATTTTGGTTGTGAATAAAGAAGGAGACTTCACTTTACCATAAAAAATATTTTTTAAATTAACCCAACATTTTGATTTTTATTTGACGCCCGAGCAGGTACCGGTCTAAGTGAATTTTGGTGAGCGATAACAAATTTGAGCATTACTGTGGATAAAACCCAGTAACTTGGCAAGTTCAGAGGGCTCTAACAGAATAACTTTAATAGCGGAATGAAAGCTGCTTTAGTGCCCAGAAAAACTAAATTATAGGCTATTCCGACATCGCTCTGGAATCATACAATGTCCATTTAACTGGGAATGCACCTCTTGCCTCGAGATGCCTCAGTACCATCATCATCTTAAGATGATGTCCCTTAAACAAAATGAGAGTACTCTTCAAGAATTCCACCATAAAGTTAACTTGCATCTATCACTTACCAAACAAATTGGTTTTCATGGAAATCAGTTCAGAATCAATGGACTTGTTTACACAGCAATATAGGGATAATGTACTAGATACTACGTACTACCACATGCTCTTCACTTATGTCTGAAGTGAGAAAATCAGACTTAAATCAAATCACGGAACAATTAAAAATGATCCTATGACATCTTTTGCATATTCTCCTAGAGTTTCAACTAGGACTTGGACTAGGACTTCCGAACAACACTCTGTATATAATTAATTATTATTTAATTTTTTTTATTTTTTATTATTAATACATTGCAACAATTTGTTACGAGACAAAACTCGTCAAACTCTTCCCAAGTTCTCAATAATTTTCTACCAATCAATCAGCGATAATTTCAACGAACCATTCAAAGACAATTTCAACCAAAACTTTTCATCATCAGGAATTAAACACAAAGTAGACCTCAAATTTCCAGAATAAATCTCAAGGGTTCTCTCCTGGTTTAAAACCTCAACAAACCGCTCATTGAAACAATTTTCAGAGAAATGTTCACGTAACTGTTTCATCCGACATACCCGATAATTATAATCCAAATTCCCTAACAGAAGAAGAATATCAAGAAACTCTAACCGAATATATAGAACTAATAGAACTTAACGAACCTAATGTCTCACAGGATGTAAACGACTCACGGACGTACATTATTCAGGTAAGCCAACTCTTCACTGCCATATGAAGTGCGAACATCAAATCACAATTCTACAAATGCGAATTTATCAAAAGCGAAGTAGAGTTCCTGGATCTTCTAATGGAGTAAAAACAAATCCAGTTAAAGTTGAAAGAATCCTTAATTCCCATGCCCAAAAACGTTAAAAGATTTGGGATCCATTCTAGGAATGTCTGGATTCAGCGCAATTTGCAAAATCTCTCACTAAAAAATCAAAAATGCTTTAGTCTCTAGATGAAGTTATCCTCAAATATGCCGACTACAATAAAGAATTCCAACTCACAATTTATGATGCTTCAAATTACGCTCTAGGAACTGTGTTATCTCAAGATGATAAGCCTATAACTTTTACGCAGCAAATGAGAAGGAAATGCTCACAAATATTTGACCTCTTAATTTCCTACGTAACTACCAATGTGGTGCCGCAAAGGTTGAAATTTATACAGATCATCAACCTTTGACTTACACTGGAAATCTTTCTTAGAGGTATACGATTATAAAGAGTGATTTTTTAGCTATTATCTTTTTGGCAACACTGGTTTAAACAACTGACGCACGTTTCGTGTTTTGTTTCACTGTCAAACATCTTCAGTTTGGTCTATAATTTAACCATGAATCGTCCTACAAATGAACAACGCTTGCAAATTATTGAATTTTATTATCAAAATGCGTGCTCTGTTAAGGAAGTTCATCGCGCGCTTCTCCCATTTTATGGTCAGTTTAAGACGAAGCTCATTTTTGGCTCAATGGGTACGTTAATAAGCAGAATTGTCGATTTTGGAGTGAATATCAGCCAGAAGCATTGCAAGAGCTACCAATGCATCCAGAAAAAGTCGCAGTGGTGGCATCATTGGACCGTACTTCTTCAAAGATGATGCGAATCGCAACGTAACTGTGAATGGTGAGCGCTACCGTGAGATGATTGATTTGACTTGCATGACATGTGGTTTCAACAAGACGGTGCCACATGCCAAACAGCACGCGCAACAATGGACTTATTGAGAGGCGAGTTCGGTGAACATTTTATTTCACGTTCGGGACCGGTGAATTGGCCGCCTAGATCGTGCGATTTAACGCCTTTAGACTATTTTTTGTGGGGCTATGTTAAAGCTCATGTCTATACAGACAAGCCCGCTTCAATTGACGCATTAGAAGACAACATTGAAGCATTTATTCGTGAGATACCGGCCGAAATGTTGGAAAGAGTATGCCAAAATTGGACTAAGCGGATGGAACATTTGAGGAATCTTCAAACATTAAATTATATGGACCGTACTATCGATTCAAATAAAGATTTCATGCATATTTCTGAATTTGATGTTTTTTTTTTTTTAAAAAACTTTCCTATAGCTTTTAAAAAATCACCCTTTACTATGCAGTGTAAACCAGGAAAAGCAAATACTGTTGCTGATGCCATCTCAAGACCCCTGCAAAATACTTCAATTAACAATCTCACATCCACGGTGCATAATCAAGGAAGTCCACCATAAATGGGAAAGGTAGACGCTTAATTACAGTTACACAGTTTGTATTTTTCGCACTCAGATGCGTAGAAGAACACTTTTGGCTCCAATTTGTGCGCGGAAGACAAGTTAAAAAACATTATTTTAGTTTTGGAGCAAATAACTAAATTATGCTTTGCAAACCAGTGTCTCAATCGATTCAGATCCCAATGGATATCAGACACCAGGTCCAAGGGACTGTTCAGGCCATAAGAGAAACCTATGTCATCCGCAAATGCAGTAGGTGAACCCTTAAATTTAAGATCAAATTTGGACCCAAAACAGAGCCTTGAGGTGCACCCAGATTAAAGAATTTAATTTCGCTCCTATCTTAACTCTCTGCGACCTATTTTCCAGATATGAACTGAACCAATTAAGAATAAATCCACGGAAACCAGCGTTCTCCAATTTTCTCAACAAAATATTGAGGTTTACCATTACGTTTTCAAAATCTTTGCTGAAAGTTGGAAGGAGTGAAATGGGTCTATACTTGCCGATCTCTGTAAAGAACCTTTTTTAAACAGTGGAATGACATCTGCGCATTTGAGGTCATCAGGAAAGACCCCTGCAAACACGCACCGATTAAAAATATATGTCAAGACATCCACTATTAAACATCCAATTTGTTTGAGGGCAAAGTTACAGATACCATCGGCACCAGAAAAGAAGCAAAATTTGCCATTTAATAGCTGGACGTGACATTCGAAATTGCTTATGTCAACATCTTATCAAACAACACAACAATATTAAATGTTTATTAGAACACCTATCACTGAAAAAGAAATATACAATAAAATGAAACGCAAACCGGTTAAAAAGGCCGATACTTTTATAAGAATGTTATACAATATGAAAACATTTTAGTAAACAATAAAGAAATGTTTGCTATTAAGAAGGATTGTGAAAAAATGAATATGTTATCATTTTGTAAACAGAAGGAAATTATGAGCATAAGCAATGGTAAATGTGTTCAACAAAACATCGTAGTTTCTTTAGCTATACATGTCATTAGATAGACGATAGTTTCAATAGACAGTCAGCTGCTCTGGCTGAATCAATGACACAAATCGGTCGAACTTCCTGAAAGCCTTCAGAGAATTTCGAATTGAGACATATCTTACAAACATTGATAATGATGACGGCTCAGAAGAAAATGAAATGGAAACAGCTGAGTTAAGAAATGGTGTATTTGGAAAATTTGTTGCCAAAGCATGTTAACTGTGCAACACATACATTGAAATTAATTGCTTCCATGGATTTCACGCGTATAACGTTCGTTTGCCCGAACATCGTTCACACTACAAACAGCACGAAAAAGTAAGTATGTATTATAATTCTTGGTATCTCACCCTAATATTTCTTCTTCGTAAAGATAATTCAAAAATGCTCAAAGCTTTGGCCTTGGGTTTTATACTTGCTTGACTTTGAATACCTCCTAAGACCAATTGCGGAGGCGCTGGATTTTCTTCAGGAAGAAAAAGGAATGATGTAAGGGGTCGGTTCAAAGGGATATCGCACTTAATGTTATACCATATGGAATTGTTAAAAAAATCGAATAGTAGTTAGTCAGACGATTTCATTCATATTTCCATTAGGTGAAGTGGAAGATGCAATTGTTACTTATACCAAATCAATGTTAGCACACTAGTAAGTCAATGTTGCCTGGTCAAGCGTCAGACGATGACTGTGAACATAGATCTAGGTTCACCCATGTTCATATTTTTAAGATTCCCACAGTTCATATTTCCAAAATCAGACTTTCCCAAGTGTAACAAGTTCTCACTTGTGATTTGTGCGTAAAATCACCGTTTACATAAAAAACATTTGCCTCTCCTGCCATCGGTCAACTCATCGGTTGCATTAACGTATATCGGTCAGGCTAACACCATACACTACGATCCACTGAGATACACTGTCGTGATTTCTTCAATTTGGTACTGAATCAGATGCGGCGGGCAGCGCGGAAGTACAGAATGCACTAGGATATGCAGATAACATCGACATCGTCGCCCGTTCCCAACGTTCCGTAGTGGAAGTGTTCACGTCAATTGAAGAAAAGCCGAAGCGAGTTGGTGACCGAACAAAATAAATATGTTGTCGACCAAGAAACGACGAACTCGGAACTGAACAATACACAGCCAGATGTAAAACTGTAGCGTTTTCCAGGAATATCGTCCATTCGTGAAGCCGCTGAATGACTGTTGATGAGGACGATATCGAACGAGAGACACTCGAATCACCATTTTTAATATCAACATTGGTAAGACTCTCCAGCATATCTCCTTACGTGCTATCAAGACATTGCAGCCTAACGGTGTGCTGGGTTCCTGGACATATAGATATCCCAGGAAACTGTAAAGCACACGAAGCTAGCCAGAAACAATAGAAACTCAAAAACCAAAATCATAAAGGTAGCCATTTGCAGTGTCTGTGAAAGATGGAATAACCTAAACACGTGCCTACATACGTCACAATTATGTCCAAAATGGACTTACAAAGAACCACGGCCATCCACAGTCCAGGCAGAAAAACCTGAGTAACCTAGTGGGTGCCCTCATAAGACACTGCGTAATGGATAGACACTCCGCAAGTAGCAGATGCAGGCTACAGTGCCCAGGACCGTCACTCTCAGGCTCATAAGTAAGCACGAGGTGAAGAGACTCTATCTGCAATCGCATTTCTGCGCAAAACATCACAGTATGACTCTAGAAGCAAAACTGTGTTGCACACGTAAAGAAAACAAGAGAAGAGATTAGTACCGTTACATGCAAATACATTGAACTTTAGAAAGACCGTCAAGTTTGTTAACTCAAAACAAAATCTTGCTTTAGAAACTATAGACAACCCATATGGACTTTATGGATACATTAATTTGTTGAGAAAAAGGAATTTCTATTGTGGTGGTAAATTAAAGAAATTAAATACAGTACAGCCTCGTAGGTCCAGACACAAGGTTTCGGATGTGTCCGGAAATGCGAAAAGTACGGACTTTAGAAAATAAAATGAAGTAGATAACCGACAACTTTTCAAGCACTTGTAGTGTGTGGCTTTTCCTTCGAATTGCATATTAATCTGTGATATTATATTTAATAAAAATTGTACAAAATTGTAGTAGTAAGGTACCAAACCAAATCTCTCTACCCCAAAAATTGTAACTTCTTGCCACAATAAAATATATAAAAAAAACACTTGTAGTGTGTGTGTGTGTAGACCCTTTTCTTGGCAGAAGATAACACAAATGTTAAAAGGTATGTATTATCTTTGAGAAAACTTTCAGGGAAAAATCCAACCCAAAAAAACGTCTTATCCTTAAAAGAGAAGTCTCTCAACAGACACATATGTACGTAACATTGCAATTCGCAACTGCACATTGTCTAGACTCAAGATATCACAACTACAGTAGAGTGTCGATTATCCGAACTAATTGGGATCGCGGGTAGTTCGGATAATCAAATTTGATCAATAAATTCGGATTATGGCATCGGCCCTCAATTGTGCAGTCCTTTTTACCAAATGTCTTCGCCAGCGAAGATCCACTTTTATATTTTTCCAGTCTCTGGATAATTGCTCCGATTGATACAAGGTTTCGGTTCCTTTTAATTGTTGACAACTTAAAAATTGACTTTCTTAGCTGAAACACAATTCACGAATAAAATTAACAATGCTCACGTGGTACTAGGCACATACTAGAACGCACGTATGCATGAGTTAAAGTGGATAGTTAACTTTTTTTTTTAGTTCGGATAATTGACTTTGCGGCTGATTGGAGTTCGGATAGCTGACGTTCCTTTCCTTCTGATGTTGCGTTCGGATAACTGACGTTTCGGTTAAACGACGTTCGAATAATCGACGCTCTACTGTAGTGGGAGAATTTCCATAATTGTATGAACAAACAGCTTAGTAAATCTAAGAAATGTTAAAAGGAAAGCATATTCAAACTATGTTTCTAATAAAACGAGTTTAAATCGTGAACGATTTTTGAGATTAAGGAAAGAATATGAGTTCTTGACTAGATTTTTATATAAACAATACGTCTTGTCTGTAGAATCTTTGGTAAGGAGCAATGGTGCATCATTTTGGAATTACGTTAATTCAAAAAGAAATTCCTTGGGCTTGCCCAAGGTAATGGAATTTGGTAACGTAACTTCAACAAACTTGGATGAAACCTGTGACCTATTTGCTAACTTTTTTGAGTCGGTCTATAATGGGTCTCCGATCCAGACAACAATGAACCATTACTCTAATATACCCGAGGTTCTGGATATAGGTGTATTGGAATTTACGGATCAGGATGTGATAAATGCCTTAACAAATCTTAAAGTAAATTACTGCCCAGGCCCCGATGGGGTTCCGGCTGGAATTTTAAGAAAAAGTTGGAACTCGCTTTATCGTCCACTTAAAATTATCTTTAATCAATCCCTAAAAATGGGTGAATTTTTAAATGAATGGAAGTATTCTTTTCTGACGCCTATATATAAAAGCGGTTTAAGGCAAAAAGTAGAAAACTATCGACCAATATCAAAGCTTTCATCGATACCAAAGTTATTTGAATGTATTGCAAAAGAAAAATGATATTTCATGGTAAAAGAAATTATTTCAAATAACAAGCATGGCTTTATGCAGGGCAGGTCATGCACAACTAATTAATCATTATTTTCAAATTATATTTATACAAATTTAGAAAATCAATTACAAGTTGATGTACTTTACACCGATTTCTCGAAAGCCTTCGATAAAGTACATCACACTTTGCTTTTAAACAAGCTAAAGTCTTTGGGATCCCATTCGTCAATGTTAGAGTGGTTTTCCAATTACTTAAAGGACAGGAAGCAATTGGTAAAGATCGATAGTTTTAGATCTCGAGTAATAAAAGCTACATCGGGCGTTCCACAAGGTAGCCATGTGGGGCCATTGCTCTTTCTTTTGTTTATAAATGATGTTCACGAAATTTTCAAACATTGTAAAATTGAAACATTCACAGAGGACTTTAAATTGTATTTATCTATAAATAGTTTAACTGATTGTAATAATTTCCAATTGGACATCGATGCTCTAGTGGAATGGTGCAAGCACAATGGACTAGAGCTGAATATTCAAAAATGTAATATCTTTACGGCATATCGAATTACATCCCTGATTGTCTATGATTATTTCATTAATGATCATAGACTTAGTCGCCTAGAAGAGTTTAAAGACCTGGGTGTAATTTTTGATACTAAATTAAATTTTGCATTACATTATGATTTTGCAATTGCGAAGTCTAACGCTATGTAAGGTTTTCTGAAAAGAAATAGTAAAGATTTTCGGGATATAACTAGTCTTAGGTCCATCTATTGTTCGTTAGTCAGAATATTCTTCCATCGTTTGGGATTCCCCATATGATACACAAGAACTCAGATTCGAAAGATTACAAAAGAATTTCACCAGATATGCTGTCCGTAAATTGTATTCCTTCGAAGAACTCCCTAAATATGACGATAGATGTAAAATAATAGGCTTGCAAACCTTATGTTTCAGGCGTAAGGCAGCGTCAGGCATGTTCATCCGCGATATTGTTAATGCCGTGTAAATTCACCAGATTTACTTTTTCTCATGAATATATATGCTCTCCAAAGATCTCTTCGGGTGAGAAATTTACTATACGATAAGAGGCATAGAACCAACTACGGTTGTAATGAACCTATTACAAGGTGTAGAAACACTTTTAATGAACTTTGCAACGAAATTGATTTTAGCTTGCCTCGATTGGAGTTTAATAAATTTATCCATGCACTATTCATTCATTAATATTGTTTATTTGATGTAATCTATGAGATGCAAAATCGGTAGATGATCCTTAGTCGCGCAGCAAAAATCTGCTGTGTAAAGCGATACTGAGAGTTAACACTTAGAGAACGTAGTGTTTTGTGTGCTCTGCGATTAAAAAAAAAAAAAAAAAAAACATATGTATGTGTGGATATATATGGAACAGAATCAAAATATGTTGGCCTTTTAATACTCTGTGCGGAATGTAGAGGTGTTACCTCTTTTGAAAGTATCCGATATATAGAGGTGTCGGAGGCTGTACTTTAATTAGAAAATAAATATCTTTTTATTTCAAATAATGTTAAAATATCGACTTAAAGTGCAGACGTGCAAATGTAGCAACATTTTTCGAACATATTATTTCACTTTGTGAAAATGAAAGCATATTGTGTTGGTTGCGTGTATTTCTTTGAAGGGAAATCAATTTCTATGAACTGTTCACTTGTACGTACTATGCCAAGAAGTCGCCTTGGAATGGTTGCTATATTAGTAAAACTATATATAAAACAAAACTAATATATCCACTATCGATGTAATAATAAAATGCATAAAGAATAGTTATTGGTGCATAAGTGGTTTATTTACATTGTATGACAAGCACAAAACTGATGTACTTTTACTGATATTCCACGCCAATAATTGCAATCTGTATCAACACTTTGATAAATAATTTAACAAATTGTATTTCCCACAAAAGTTAAATTTCTTTCTGCCAGATAACATAATCAGATTGGAGTCGAGGTTGTTTCATAGATCTACTTTGTAAATATCCCAGTTCCTTCGCACGATTTGATATAATATTTAATGCCAATATGTTCATTGTGTTATTGATTTTTCTTTTCATTTGATCATTGTCCATGTTTCCCAACTTTAACTTTAGATCAAAAAATGTAACCACTTTCATGAAACGATGTAGTAGTTTTGGAATATGTCTCCTAAGTCTCGCAAATATTGTTTCAATTAACAGTAGTATTTATTGTATTCGGTATTATTGTATTCATCTACATCTCTTACGATTTATGACATTTCACAAATAAATACTTGACAAGCACGTATTCCAGAACTCATACATATTTTGCCGATATTCTAACTTACATTGTACGCGAAATCAACAATTTGATAACAACTTTTAAAGCATCTCTGTTTTAAAGTTTAGAGTTGTCTCCACCGAATTGTATGAAATATATTCGCGCTGAAGAACTGTCAAAATTTCTCGCGATTCATGTAGTAAGAGAAAATAACACTATGCGACGCTGAAAATTGATTTCGTGCAAAATTGTCTTACATCTTCTTTACGTCAGCGACAAGTGAACCTACAAAGCGAGACAACGCCACCATCTTGTCAGTTTATTAATCCTGTTTGAATATATTCCGTACTTTTCATCACAGTTTCCATTAAAAGATAACTCAGTGTTTTATTTAATACATCCCTGGCTGCATCGTTCTCGAGATATGAGCGATTTTTTCTTACGATATACCTTCTGGGCAACTTTTCCGCGAACCTATCGGGGGTAGCGGCAAAACCTTGGCATGCCTAGATGCGCAATCGAATCCTCTATCGATGCAGCAACGTCCGGCGGCAGACGCACCCGTTCCGAGATATTGATGATTTTTCGAAAAAAGTGCTTTCTAGACAGGGGTTTTTGCACTTTTTCCTACCTTCTACTGGCCCTAGTGGCATGGTTCTCGGTTCAAACGAAGCGTCATTTTATAGCGTATGTTTTGTAAAAACTACCAAAAGCAAAATCGTCGAAAATGGTGGCAGCTGTCCTGCTGGTGCCTCCTATTCAGCTGGTAGCTCCTGTCCTGCGGGTGCCTCCTGCCCAGCTGGTCGCTCCTGCATAGCCGGTGGCTCCTGCCCAACAGATGTCTGCTGTCGAGCTGATGGTTCCTGGCCAGCAGATGACTCCTGCCCAGCTGGTGGCCCCTGCCCAGCACTAAGCTCCTGTACAGCTGGTGCCTCCTGTCCAGCTGGTCGCCCTTACATAGTCGGTGGCTCCTGTTCAGCAAGTGGCTCTTGTCCAGTTTGTGGGTCCTGACTAGTCGGTGGCTACTATCCAGCTGTCAGCTCCTGACCTCCTCTTTAATCTTTACTGATAGTCTCTTAATTGTTAATTGTAAAATCCTTTACTCCTTCTACCCTCTTAATAATTCAATAAGTAAGTAAAAACAACTGAAAAAAGTATTTCTCTTCTTGTCAACCCTCATGAAACAAAAAGGTCCTCTTTGGGACCACAAGTACCAATGGAAGCTAGTCAAGGTATGAATGTGCGATAATTTCAGCTTGAGAAATCAATAGACTCAATGAAACTAACCAAAAATGCCGTACAACATTTTCCTGTATTACAATTTAACATAAGCGTTGGCACGATTACGATTTCCGTGGTTTTATGATCTGAAAATTTATTTATTTATTTATTGAATAGCTATAGTAGCCAGAGCATCAAGGGGCCATAGGCTAACCCCTTTCGTAGAATGCTCCGAATTGGTTAATAATTATAAGAATTATTGAGAAACTTTTACTCAAATTGTCAACGTATTCTACGATCTAATATGCGTGAGTCATTGATAACTACAAAGTCGGTTGAAAAGGGCACGCTTTTTTCATTGAAAAGACGCCCTATATAGAATACGATGTGGGTGGCTCGCTTCGCCCGCGAACAGGACTTTAACCCCTTTTTTTTCGCAGGGTTTAGCCCGGTCACGCGACTTCGTCGCTCCGCTAAGGTTATGTCAACAACTGTCTGGCAGGCGCATTGAACTGAAGTTTAACTTCCAGATTTAAAACGAAATAAGGCCGAATTTTGAATATTATTGAATTTTGAATATTATTGTGTTAAATATTTAATTACCTGTTTTGCTGTATTGTTATTCCATACATACACTAAAAGCTGCACTAGTTCGGATCAATCGGTTGTTTCAATTACATCCCTGTGCTTCGTGACGTTCGTAATAAAATTTAGTTGTTCTCGGAACCAGACACAGCATCATATGCTCAATAGTGTCATCTATGTTTCAGTGTTGGAATCTAAGGCTCCATTACATTTTGGCTCATCAAATATATGGATTTGCTTGGACATTTATTCCCTTTTAAATATTTCCCCGGCCTTTTCGGAGTGAAGAAAATAAAATTCTCAGCCGAAATAATTATTTCAGGGACGGCATCACTGCAGGCACCCATTTCTCTCTCTCTCTCACCCAATAAGTATTAATATGCATTAACATGATTTATATTTGAGTTTATATCTCACCCATGCAACCTCCCACTTAATGTTATTTTTGATTGGTACTACCGATTTTTAAGCAACCAACTTCACAGTGTTCGTCAGCATTTCGTACATTTCGTATTTCGTATTTGGGAGTGGAAGTTTATTAATCTTCGACTAAGCGGCTTTGTGCAAAGAATTTCATTGTGAAGGAAATAATTAGAAACAAGAAGAACATTTCTTTCATTCATACAATTCAGGTGAACCTTTAAGATTTACTAGTTAATTTTCGTTTGTTGCTATTCATTGCAACCACAATGTCTTGGAAGACAGTAAATTACCATTATAATGCCGAACTCAGTTTTCTGTGCATTTCTGTGAAAATATTTTCAAAGAAACTTAGCAAAAACGAATTTAGTTGTTGATTTTCCAGACAGATGAAGTAATTCTTGCTTTTTCTGACAATCAGTCTGCGGGGACACAATATGTTTTCCTCGTTGTATGTGCTCTTCGGAACATGTACTCTGCGATGAGGAGGGAAGACGCTTGTTTTGTGTGCGTGTTTTCCTTTCTTATGCGTCTGGTGTTCTTCCAAGAAATTTAATTCGAAAAAGTTGTTACATTTTAAAGGCAATAGAAAGTAAATTTCATTTCAGAAACGTAATTGATCAGAAAATGGATAACTATATGTTCGACGGTGGTCGCATTACCAAAATGGAGGTAGACTACACTCCGATGTGTGATGAGAAGATTCCCAAAGCGCTGGATCTCGCAAAATCGAATCCTGATGAATTTCACGTAGCCATTGAAATGTTGCTGCAGTTAGAAAAACAAACACGATTGGTATATATTCATTCAGTCATTTAGCGCGGTTTTGAATTACTTATTAATTTCAACACAGGGTGCAGATATGGTTTCTTGTTCACGCGTTTTGGTGGCAATTTGTCAACTCTGCTTCAATGCTGATAACTGGAATGCTCTTAATGAGTACATTACCATGTTAGCCAGGAGGAGATCACAGTTAAAGCAAGCAGTTAGCAAAATGATTCAGGAATGTTGTACTTACGTCAATAAAACTCCAAACAAAGCTACAAAATTGAAGCTAATTAATACCCTACGCACAGTAACTGAGGGAAAGATTTACGTTGAGATCGAGAGGGCTAGACTAACAAAGATCCTTGCCGACATAAAAGAAGCAGACGGCGACATTGCAGGAGCAGCTGCTGTCATGGAAGAACTACAAGTTGAAACCTATGGTTCTATGGATAAACGTGAAAAGGTAGGCTTTGAAAATGTATCCCCTTGCCTTGATCAACCACACGATTTTTCTGTTTAGGTGGAACTCATATTGGAACAAATGCGCTTGTGTCTACTGAAAGAAGACTATGTTTCGACACAGATCATTGCAAAGAAAATTAGTATTAAGTTCTTTGACGATCCACATCAACAGGACTTGAAATTCAAGTTCTACAATCTGATGATTCGTCTTGACCGTGACACTTCATTCTTGAAAACCTCTCGTCACTATCAAGCCATTGTCGATTCAAAACCAGTCCCTGCACAGCCAATGGAAGAAGATACCTCAGTACCGGTGGCAGCAGCCAGCTCAAAAGAGGGTGACCATCAAGAACCGGAGCCTTCAGAGACAGTTTCGCATCTGCCAGAGCTTACCGAGGAACAGAAGGAAGAACTTAAGCAAAAGTTGAAATGTGCAGTTTTGTATTGCATCTTAGCGCCGTACGACAATGAGCAGAACGACATGATGGAACACTTGGCAAAAAATAAGAAACTCGAAGAGATTCCTGTTTACAAGTGAGTTTCTGATATCACTTGTGTAGTTGCAACTGATTTGAGTTTTTTTTTTTTCCTTTCTAGAGAAATCCTTCGCTTGTTCATGTCGAAGGAACTAATCAGCTTTGATGCGTTCAATTCGGAGTTCGGTTGTATACTCACAGAAAACGCAATCTTTGTAGAGAATACTCTTCACGGCAAGAAGTGCACCTCCGAGTTGAAAGACCGTCTCATTGAGCATGTAAGGTAGCGCTGGAAGAATTTGAACACAAATTGATCTTAATCTTTGTAGAATATTCGAATCATCTCTAACTACTATTCACGCATTTATTTGAAACGCATGACTGAACTGCTGGTTCTTCCATCGGATAAATGCGAGGAATATTTATCCAAACTGGCCAATGCTGACACGATTCGTGTGAAAATCGATCGTCCGGCCGAGATTGTGTATTTCACAACTAAAAAAACATCATCCGATATATTGAATCATTGGGCGCAGGATACCAATCGTTTGATGGGGCTGGTAAATAAGACCTGTCACTTGATCAACAAAGAAGAATGCATAAACTCTGTTCTTGGCATAGCAGTAGAAGAATAAGTCCATTCTACGCCTTTTATATACACTAAAATATTGTCAGTTGTTAAGTTGAATTCAAGGTATGATGAAGTCGATTCGAACATGTACTTTTTGAGCAGCATCTTAAAATATATGAAATGAAAATATTTTTATCAGTTTCATTTTGCCATTGTTGCATTCTGTCGGCATGATCTTTTGTTGATTCACGGCCTAGGCTTTGATGGTCGGCAGTGTTGGCCCGGGGTTCGTTATGGGTGTTGGCTAATTTTTTCCCATTCAGTCCAATTAAGAATTTGACTTGACTGTTTGAAATTTTCTGAAATATCTATTTGGCTCATTGTCAAAAAAGTATTCATCAAATATATAGCAAAACGTTAGGGCACACACATTGCGCCTATTTTATTTGTAAACAGTGAAGACGTTGAAGAGCGGGTGTATAGGAAAAGGATTAATACATTTAATTTTACAAAATAAACTATCAAAGTAAGGATATTTTTGTGAAGTCAAGTTCCATGTCCGATACATATCTCATTCTGTTGTAGATATGTTAAAATTGTTTGCCTAAATAAAAGTGCTTTGAAATACGTTCTTTCTATGTTGCACCGTCCTAAAGTGTTATTTTGCACATCTTCTTCAGGTTCCTCTCCGTTCCGGAGGTTGGAAATCATAATTTTGAGTTGTTACTTATTTTTCAATCCTCCCATTACTGCGAGAGGTTGATCCCTTCGAGGATGTTGGAAGATAATCTTTGTCTTAAATTCTGTCTTTGATTTTTCCTTGTAAAATGTAGAATGTAGTAGTAGCCCGGTATTGACAAAATATCCTTCGCGCTACTTCTTATTTTATTTTTATTTAATTTTTCCGGAATACAGCTATGGACATATAAATGGCACAAAATTAGATTTCGATTAAATGTTGAAAATTTTCAACTAAAATTTAATTAAAATGTTAGGTTTTTTTGCACCCAGCTAAATTTCCTACAATAGCTGTGTTATGTGAGGCGAACAAATGTTCCGTTTTGTTCTGATTTTCATTTACCGTTATCAGTTTTGCGGAGACAATGCCGACTTCAAGTGGACACATAAACGGCACAATTCTTAGTCTATGCAGTACTCGCGTAACTTTCAATAGAGTCACATCAGATATTGGGTAGTGCAAAAATAATTTGTCAAGAGTATTTTAGACCGAAAATTATTTGAAAACGGGATCAGGAAAACATACCACGGTTGAGGAAAGACGGATAATATGGGAAATGCATACAGAAGGCAAAAAAGTGGCGGAAATTGCTAAACTTCTGCACTGTTCGTGAAAAAGAGTGTACAATGCAATTAATTCATGCACAAAGAATACCGATTTGTTGACCAAATTGAAAATTCGGAAGCCGAGGCCTAAAAAAACTGATGTGCGTACGGATGCTGCCATAGTAAGAATGTCGAAAAAGGATCCATTTAAGTCATCACGGCAGATAGCATCCGATATTAATCAAATATTGGGCTTAGAAATATCCAGCAGGCTTGTCTGAAGACGATTAAACGAGGCAAATTTGTTTGGACGCATTTACAGAAGAAAGAAACGATTAACCTTCGCCAAAACCAATCACGAGACACCCACCCACATTTTTGGAAAAAAGTTTTATGGAGTGATGAAACGAAAATTAATAGAATAGGACCAGATGGTAGAACGTTTGTCCATCGTCCGAAATGCCAACAGCATAATCCAAGGTTCACCCAGAAGAATGTAAAGCACGGAGGTGGAAACATTACGGTCTGGGGTGCATTTTCTTGGCATGGCGTAGGTCCGCTTATAAATATCAATGGCAAAATGGACAAGTTTCAATATCTGGATATTTTGAAAAACCATATATATAACCATTCGATTTCATGCCAATTAAGTGGACGTTTATGCAGGACAATGACCCCAAACACTCCTCCAAGGTGGTTTAAATTTGGTTTAATGAGGAAAAGATCGACGTTTTGTATTGGCCAGCGCAGAGCCCTGATTTAAATCCTATAGAGAACTTGTGAAATTAAGTCAAACTTGAAGTGGCTAAGAAAAATTATAGAAATATGGGTGATGCTACACAGAAATCTTGGTATCTTCCCATACCCAAAGCAAGATGCCAAAAACTCGTGGAGAGTATGAGTCGCAGGTGTGGAGCTGTCATCAAACGCAAATGCAGCAGCACAAAATACTAATTATTTGAATGTTTGTGAACTCCAAAAATCAACAAATGAAATTTTAACACGATTTTTTCTCCTTTTTTCCAGCTTGTGCCATTTATATGTCCAGGTGATTACAGAAGGGAGGTTTTGCGGACGGATAATGTGAAAGATTCCATATTCTTTCCAGTCAGATTATCTCATTTTGTTGTGTTGCACTGTATCATTTGCATACTTCACAAAACATACGAAAACATCTCAGCCTAACTACGTTCCTACGTTGGTTTAAAGCCAAGGCCACTCCTAATCCAAATTGAGAGGGACTTATGCCTGCTACGACTTTATTTGACACTTTCTTGGGTACGATTTGTAGAAAGATTCGGAACTTTATTCCTGTTTCATTGGTATCCACGAACTATGTATTTTCCTGTTCGGTGACAGAATAAAAGCAATTCTATTCGTCTGTCCCGCATGATCCGATTAAGAAGTCGAGCACAAAAGATCTCTAGGCAACTCGATCATTCGCCAGCGACTTTAACTCATCAGGAGGTATGCCCAAGGCGAGTTTTGGACTTGGCCCACCCACCTTGTCCTGAGTACCAAGCGGTTGCCTACCTGATGTAATCGCATTCAACGCCCGCCTCAAGTCGCGATGAAGAGGACCGAACCACCCAAGCATAGCACTTTCGAGTTCCTCGCGTACTGCAGTATTGCTCACCCTATCCCGGCGAGTAATTCCCACAAAAATACAAAGAAATCTCTTCTCAGAAGCTTGTTCGCTATCTTATTCTTTCGGTCATTACTCAAACTTCATGACTATAGGTGGGAGTTGGAATAAATACTGAGTTGAACACTGCTTTGAAAATAAAGTTTACTCAAAAATTCTTATTTATGAAAATGTAACCCAACCTACGTTTTTCGACACTTCTTCATTTTTCTCAGCTTGAAAACCAAATGCATACAGCCCGGGGTACAGATAATACACATTTCCATGTACCTTGCACACAGCCAGTGTATGTTCGCAATATAAATGCTGACTCTTTCCAATAAAGACTTGGCTCATCTACAAGTATTCGATTAAATAACGTAGTGTCATATGGAGATAATCAACTCCATTCAAGCTTTCAATGCATTACACACTTCTCCTTCGAACAATATCCTTGTGAGTGCGGATTATACAGTTTCCTTTGTCAATAATCTGAAGGTCCGGAGGGAATTAAAAACATTTTTTCAAGCAATTGCCTAATTAATTACTTTCCTGAAGCATGGACAAAGTCAGAGGTTATACCAATTCTGAGAGCGGGCAAGCCAGCTTACAGCACAGAAAACATTATTCATCGAGTAGTCATCTGTTAATAAACGGTACAAGTGTTAATTGGAAAAATCTGTTACGTATTTAGGAATATACAGTGGCTCACAGCTTATTCGACCTACCCCTTATTCATAGATTCAAACTAGTAAGGCTTCTAAACAAAAAAAGCAGAAAGGTTAATTGAGACTTAAACTTAAACAAAATAGCTTAATTTATTAATTTTAGCACAAAATAACATACAAAATTAACAAAAACAAAATAATTTCTATAATTCAATGTCACAGCTTATTTGACTCACTGTGTTTAATGAACAGGTGCGATCGCACGATTATCCTTGTAGATCCTTGTTGCGTCTTTCCCTTTTTGTGGTCACAATTCTCAAATTGAATTCGGTTAGTTCGCATCTATGAAACACGTGTTACGACGATGGGAAAGCGCACCACAATTGAGCAGCGTGAGATGTGCCCCCATCACTACAAGAAAGGGTGTTCTAGTAGGAACATTCCTGAAATTGTTAATATACCAGATGGCACATACAAGATTATGTTTGCCAAAAGGATCATTGATAGATATGTACCGTGCGGCATCAGTCAAAGGCCGCAGCCATAACAATTCACTAGTAATTGATTCCACTAGTATCGATTCCACTTACAAACGCTGAGGAGTTCCAACTTTTCAACTCGATACTTGTTCATTTTTTTTTTTTGTGTAATTTTGTTTTTATTGTATTAAATGTAACTTACATGCTAGACAAATGAACTTAAAACTAGCTTAACTAACTTAACAATTCATAAATTGTTCTTAATACTAACCTACTGACCCTATGCGGGTACTCTAAGCTACTACTACTTAACCTACCTTATACTAACTTACCCTAACATAAAACTTAGGACTATCTTAATTATGTCCGTAACAGTACGGACGCGTGCACCAGGGCGTATATGTTATGTATATGCTTAACATATATAATTTATACGCCGTGGTGCACCTTTTTTTTGGATTTTTGTTTTATAATTTGTTTTTTCTTATTAACTACCTTAAAACCTATGTAAGCTGGCCACCATGGTCAACTACCGGGTCGTTTAAAAAGGCCAGCGGTGGCGGAAACTGGTTTTGGTGTAACCACCAGTAAAATTGCCGATCTTTGGCAGACTGCTTTCTATCTCGAGCGGGGATCGCTCGACTGAACCGAAGAAGATCCTCGTGGGTGCGAGCGACATCCGGTTCGTATTGGAGTCGCCTGTCCACTGTTCGGCGTACGACATGGAAGATTACAGGGCATCCGTCTGTATCCTATATTAGGCCAATCGTGTCTAAATAGAGGAATGCTTCGGGAGGAATAAAGCCGTTAAGGCGCACCCTTTCATGGTACATAATATTGAGGCAGTAAGCCCCGAAGATCAGACTGTTGGAAGAAGTCATAGCTCGTGCAATGTGCCTTCTGATCAGCTTAATAATAAAATTATCTATCCTGTTCACGTTTGCCTCGTTGTACAGGACTTCGTTAGGATAGTACTTCTTGTACTCAGACTCGGGTGTACGATACAACCGGAGACAGGTCCGAAGACACTGTCTCTCGAACAGCCTCATCTTATCCATCTGGGAAGGACTCACGTTGAACCACAATGGACAACCGTACGCGATGATTGGCCTGATAAGAGGCATGTAGCAGATTACCTTCACCCTGGTATTAAGTTGGCTACTAAAAAATAACCTCCTTGTCGCAGCACAGGCCTTTCTGGCTTTCGTCAGATATTGATCCAGCCAAATGCCAAGATATCTAACTACACTTTTCACAGCTAACGGCTGTCCTTGCGGGTCAACTATGCCGCGAAGCCATGTACAGCGGGGTCCTGAAAAGGATAGGTTCACACTTCAAGAAGTTGATAACCAACTTCCAGTCGTCGCAAAATCGCTGAATTTTTTCGAAGTCACGCTGCAACAGGCTATTTATTACCTCAACTTTCGGACCTGATCTGTACGCTACTAGGTCGTCGGCGTACGCAATTAAGTGCGGCATGGAACCTATGAGTTCTGCAGTGAATATTGAGAACACGATCGGCGAACCAATAGCCCCCTTTTGCAGACCATTTTTAATGTCAAAGACCGTGGTAGAAGTTACGTCGCCACTTTTCACGACGAACTTTCTACCTGTTATCATGTCATAGATTATGTATAGCAATGGTTTACTTATGCCAAGCCTGACCAGCTTGAGGAAGAGGCCCTCCAACCAAACGGTGTCGAACGCTTTCTCCAAGTCAATCAGGCCGGCACCCGTGCATTGTTTCTTGCCTTTATTCCATTGAATGTCGGACACCAGTTTGGACGCGGCATGTATGGTTTTATGCCTCGCCCTGAATCTGAATTGGTTTTCCGGTATGATTTTATTTTCCTCTACCCATTGTTTCAGAACTCGAATGACTATCTTTTCAAAAACATTGCTTATGCACGGAAGAAGACTGATCGAACGGAGATTTGTTGGAATAGATTTGTCTTTGTCCCGTTTAGGGATCGGTTGCACAACAGCTGTTTTCCAGTGCCTTGGGTAATATGCATTACTGAGCATATTGTTAAACAGTGTTGTGTAAATCTGTACTATGTCGGGGGGAAAGTTGACGAAGCACAATATTCGGTATTCCATCGATTCCCATTGACTTTTTTTTCTTCAGTGAGTTAAAAATGCCCTGGAGATCTTCTTGAGGAATTAAGATGTGATTTCCATCATTGGCGACGGCACTATGTGCCAAATGATCGTCACTGAACCAGGTGAAACCTGGATTCTCGGATCGCCATTGAATTATTTCACTACGAAGATCAGTGTGGTTCAGCAAGGCTTCGTTCTCCAGGTCGTGGTTCGGCCTACTTCGTTGACCGTGTACACTTGCTGGAAAACAGCACCAATAGCTGCCACCTTCTCCTGGGTTTTTGTTTGTCGGAGGATTGATCCCACTCGAACGTAGTTCTGTGGATAAAGTCCTGGCTAAGCGTGACCAGCTACATGGTGCGAACATCATCACCATATTAAGCAGTCTCAAGAGACGAGTTCTTTCCATTGACTGACATGGAATTTATAACATGCAGGTCTCTTATATCGAGAAATTATCTTTGTAGTGAAATACAACTCATACACCAGTAAGTACATCTAATAGATGTGAAATAACTCTATTGAATCACAAAGAACGCTTTATCTGAGTGCTATCTGAATAATATACCACTTAGGATTATTGGCTGTCTCTTAAGGACTCGAACAGTTGAATTTTCTCAGAAGCTTCCAATAAACGATGGATCCTCATCTGTGCTGATTACAAACTTGCAGGTTGTGGTCTGCTCAAATTTCAAACAGCTTGCATGTTAAAACTAATAAAAACTATTATAAATGGTCGTCCCAACTTTAACGAACTTCATTCATTCCTTGGATATTCGATCGTAATACAAGTGGAATTCCAGTTCCACCAAAGGTAAATTATTCGTATGTTGATGATAAACAGTTCACATTATTCAGCAATGAATGAATTACCTGACCTGAAAAGCAGCAGATTAGTTATAGGAGCGTGATAATCTAAGCTTACATGACCACCATCAATATGGAGCTAGGTACACTTAATTGGCGATTGGAATTGCGATTGTATATTGGTACCACAAGAAGAAAACACCTAAGACGTCACCCGAATCTTCACGGTGTCAAGTAGAGGCATAATAAGTAATTTAGACGCCTAGAAGCCCGCCCTCGAGGGGGGAGAATGCCCAATTTAAAATGTAACATCAGGCGAGGAACCTTAATAAGATCAGATCATTTTTTACAATAACTAGCAGAATGAACTCACGCTTCTCGTGTTTTTAGAATCATCATTTGACACCAACTCAATCGGTCGCACGGTTTGATTTTGCAATATTGTAAGTGATGTAAAAGAACAATAATCACATAACGCATGTTGTATCCACCTTAGGATTGTACTAAACAATGTTTTCGTACAATACTGTACTTGTACATACAAAACTCTATTTCAATAAATTCTCCTTCTTCTTTTGTCATCCCTTGACGGGTTAACTACGGTGTTTTCTTTCTTATTGTTAGGTTATGGGTCCTTTGCCACAAAAATAACTAAACCTATTGTTGTAGTTTAGCGCTGTTTAAACATTTGATTAAAAAGAAAAAAATCATTAAACGGAAAATAAAAAATCGTTGATTTTACCGATATTAGTAGATTCTTTATCAAATGGCTGCAGGAGGTGTACTTGCATTCCCTTTCGCGAAATTACGTGGTCGCGAGAATTTCGATTCGTGGAAACGCCACGCGAAATCGTATATGGTACTGAAGAACTGCTGGCGAATTGTTCAGCATGGACCATCATCACAGGACGTAAAAGAATTGGAGTTGGACGAGCGCGCGTTGGCCGAGATTACTTTAATGATCGAACCAAGTAATTTTGCACATATAGCCTCGGCGCAAACGGCAAAAGAAGCATGGACTGCATTGGTAACGGCATTCGAAGATGGTGGTCTTACAAGAAGAGTTGATTTGCTAAAACAATTAGTACAGCTGAAACTAAGTGATTGTGAATCAATACAAGACTACGTAAATCAAATAATAACGACGTCATTAAAAGTGCAAAATTCTGGTCTGAATATTGACGATGAATTAATAGTGTCGCTTATGTTAGCTGGACTGCCCCACGAATTCCGTTCACTGGTAATGGCAGTCGAAAACTCCAAGTCTAAGCTTTCTGTCGACAGCGTTAAAACCTTGCTCTTGCAAGTTGCCAAATCTCAATCAAAACCTGCGAAATATAAATGTGACACATGTAAGGAAGAAGGGCATTTCAGCCGGTCATGTCCCAAACGAGTAAGAAAAAACACAGGAAAAAATTCCGTTTTTAAAAGCTCATCTATTGCTACATCACTTATGGTAAATGGTAACCATGACGACGGTATCGAATGGTACATAGATTCGGGAGCAACAACTCACATGACAAAAAACTTAAAATTACTCCACAATGTGAAAAGAGTGAACAATAAAAAAGTAGTAGTCGCGAACAATACGAAACTATCTGTGAACAGCGTCGGTGACGTGAATATAAAACTAAGAGCAGGACAAACAAATGTTAATGCAACTGTCAAAAATGTGGAATATGTCCCGGATTTGTGTGCTAATTTACTTTCTGTGCGACAATTGACGAAAAAAGGAAACAAACTTTTATTTAAAGATGATAAGTGCAACATTTTTAACAAAAGTGGGGTGCTAATCGGTTCTGCAAATGCTTCCAAGGGCTTATATCGTTTAAATTCAACTATAACTCCTTATGGAAATACAGACAACGAGAAAGTCTTTTCTGCTAATGATGTGTAATATGTGACGATAATATTTTATATGTAACCATTTACTCGTACGTCGTGATGTCTTTTTGTTTGGTAACAGCATTGAGATAGTAAAAAGTCTGAAGAGTGAACGGTCAAAAAATTTTCAAATGGAGGATATGGGCGAAACTGGGTCTAATCTGGGTCTGCGGAAGCAACGAGATTTGAAAAAGGGGATCAGACAAATTTATCAGACGCAATGCATAAGAGGTGTTTTGAAAAGATGCCATGGACGACTGTAATCCTGTGTCTGTACCAGTTGACGAAGTTCTGAGTGATATGTTCCACCACATATGCAAGCTGTTGGTTGTCTGTTGTTTGCTGCTCAAATAAGAAGCACTGATATTTGCCTTGCAGGCGATTTCTGCTCAACAAATTCGACCCGAACCCAGGGAAGGCACACTGGGTGGCTGTTAAGCGGGTCATGAGGTACCTGAAGGGAACGCAAGACAAATATCTGGTGTTTCATAGAGTTCCTACAGAGATTAAGGAGTACTGTGATGCGGATTGGGGTCGATCCAGGGCGATCAACGTCATGTTTTCGTCTTCATAGGGGCTCCTAATTAACAGTGCACGAAACGTCAGTGTACTGTTGCCCTATTGTCTATTGAGGCGGAGTTTATGTCCCCAGTGTCAGCAGCTCAGAAGTATGGAGTGTGAACTAATGTTGAGAGGAGCAGTCTACAACACTTTATTGCGATAACAAGAGTGCAATGCAATTCGTCACTAACAGCTCATATTCTCCAAGAACTAAACATGTCGATATAAAGGTAAAGTTCATCCGTGAAAAATTTGAAAATCGTGAAATAAAACTGGTCTATATTGTGACGGACAAAATGTTGGCAGATATTTTAACAAAGCCCATTGTTGCTGCCAGAATCTAATCTTTCACGAAAGGATTTGGCTTTCTTTGTGCTTAACATTGTTTTATAATAAAGGGTGATTTTTTAAAAGCTATAGGAAAGTTTTGCAAAAAAAAAAAAACACATAAAATTCAGAAAAATGCATGAAATCTTTATTTGAATCGATAGCACGGTCCATATAATTTAATGTTTGAAGATTATTTCATGCAAATGTTGACCTTGACTGCGCCTCAAATGGTCCATCCGCTTAGTCCAATTTTGGCATACTCTGTCCAACATTTCGGCCGGTATCACGAATAAATGCTTCAATGTTGTCTTCCAATGCGTCAATTGAAGCGGGCTTGACTGTATAGACATGAGCTTTAACATAGCCACATAAAAAAAAGTCTAAAGGCGTTAAATCGCACGAATTAGGCGGCCATTTGACCGGTCCCGAACGTGAAATAAAATGTTCACCGAACTCGCCTCTCAATAAGTCCATTGCTGCGCGTGCTGTGTGGCATGTGGCACCGTCTTGTTGAAACCACATGTCATGCAAGTCAACCTCTTGCATTTTGGGCAAAAAAAAAAAAAGTTGGATATCATCTCACGGTAGCGCTCACTATTCACGATTCGCATCATCTTTGAAGAAGTACGGTCCAATGATGCCACCAGCCCATAAACCGCTCCAAACTGTGACTTTTTCTGGATGCATTGGTAGCTCTAGCAATGCTTCTGGCTGATATTCACTCCAAAATCGACAATTCTGCTTATTTACGTACCCAGTGAGCCAAAAATGAGCTTCGTCTTAAACTGACCATAAAATGGAAGAAGCGCGCGATGCACTTTCTTAACAGAGCACGCATTTTGATAATACAATTCAATAATTTGCAAGCGTTGTTCGTTTGTAAGACTGGACTGATTCATGGTTAAATTATAGACCAAACTGAAGATGTTTGACAGTGAAACAAAACACGAAACGTGCGTCAGCTGTTTAAACCAGTGTTGCCAAAAAGATAATAGCTAAAAAATCACCCTTTAGTAATATTGAACATATGTAAATGAAACGAACTCAGATTAGAGAATGAGTAATGCAACAAAATTCGTGTGTTTTTTTTTTTAAATTGTTTATAAGTTAGGAATGCTTACGTTGAATCTTGTAAAATAAATAAATAAAATAACAATTTGGTGTTGAGGCAAATGTAATAATATAATAATGTAATGCAAAATATAATAATTGTTTAGGAAGGTGTTGTAAAAGATCAATCATCTCATAATACATGTTGTATCCACATTAGGATTGTAATAAACACTGTTTTCACGAAACACTGTACTTGTGTGTATAAGCTCGACTTCAATAAATGTTCCTTCTTCTTTTGTCATCCCTTGAAGGGGTAACTACGGGCTTTTCTTTTTCTTATCAGCAAGCAATTAGTTGTAGAGCTCGACGCAGTCTGCATTGTGCATCCAACTGGCCAACAACCAGAAATTAAAAAAAAAAATGTTGTCATTTTTTTTATTTTTATTTTTTTTTAAAGTTGTTACATATACATTTTATATTTCTTAAATAGTGATACATACATTTCATAATTGTGTTATAACAATTTTCATAACTTCAGCCATTCTATAGCACTTATGTGGCTGAGGCGAATGATCCATGAAGTCATGTAACTAAAAATGTAATTTAAATTCAAGGCAAAAGTACTTTATTTCTTTAGTGTTGAAAGTTACTAAGCAAAAAAGAAGAACTAACTACCCATATTAAAAAACCATATCTTTATTTTTTTAGAAATATAGTTGATAGACCAGTTTTCATATTTCAAGCGGTGGAATATTAAAAAGGGTGTCTACTACTACCGGTGTGTACTTTATCCCGTGGACTTTATTAATTGAAGACGAGTGGCCGTAGTTAGTGCGCTAGTGGGCTATGTTAAGGCATCTGTTAATGCGTAGATTGAGAGTTGGAACGGTAATGTTGAGGAGGCTTAGGATTTCCGGGCAGTCAATTTCACCTATCACTATTCTACGAGGGGCGTTCAATATATACTCGGTATCGGGGTGAAGCTGTGGTTGTATATATAAATTGACTTATTTATCAAGTAATACTATTATTTTAGTGCAATCATGTAAAATTCATATTCATATAAATGTTATTATTAATTCGCGTTTATCTCTAGTTAAACAGAATCATAATGACAACTGAGACGATGACGGCGAAAATTGAGCATCGCGCTGTAATTAAATTTCTCACTAAGCAAGGAAAAAGTGAAAAAACTATTCATCAAGAGATGGTGGCTGTTTACCAGGGTTCCGCACCTTCATTATCAACTGTGCAAATGTGGTCAAGTGAGTGCAAGAGAGGCAGAGAGAGCATTGAAGACGACCCCCGCTCCGGCGCCCCGAAAGCATCAAAGAAGTCGAAAAACTTGTTCTTGAGGATGCCCGAATAAAGGGGAAAATGGTGGCAGAGATCACCAAGCTTTCAATTGGTACCATTCACACCATTCTTCATGACCATCTTAACCTTTCAAAGGTCAGTGCAAGGTGGGTACCACTAATGCTGACAGCGCCTGCTGTAGAGAGCTTTTGGAGATGTGTAGTGAGATCGCGGACGGTGTTATGGATCGCATTGTTACTGGTGACGAAACATGGGTCCACCACTATGACCCTGAAAGCAAACAAGAGTCCATGCAGTGGCATAAAAAAGGAACAGACCCCCCGAAGAAGTTCAAAGTCACTTCGTCCGCCGGGAAGCTCATGGCCACAGTTTCTTGGGACTCAAAGGGAATATTGCTCGTTGAGGTGAAACCATGAACGCCACATCGTACGCTAAAAAAGAAAAGACTTGGTAAACTCGCAGCGGGTGTGTTGCTTCTTCATGACAACGCTCCTGTTCACACGGCGCGAGTTTCCAAGGCTGCTGCGAGAGATTGTCGTTTCGAAGAAATCCAACACCCACACTATAGTCCAGACATTGCCCCTAGTGATTATTTCCTGGTTCCGGATTTGAAAAAGGGTCTTCGTGGAAAAAGATTTTCGGATGATGAAGAACTCAAGTCGGCAATAAATGGGTATTTTGCAGAGAAAGAGGAAATTTATTTTTTTGAGGGTTTAAAAAAGCTTATCTCAAGATGTAACAAATGCATTGATGTTAGGGGAGATTATATTGAAAAATAAAAACAATTTAAATTGAATTCGCATTTTCCCTCATATCGATACCAAGGATATATTGAACGTCCCTCGTATGGATAAAAATAAATCATTTCTCCTAACTTCGAGACAGTCTAAGCTGATCAGTTTTAACCTAGATTGGTAGGATGGTAAAATGACAGGATTTACCCAAGGAAGTCCTCTAAGAGTGAACAGACTCAATCCTTGAGGTTATTGTAGTACGGATACCAAATAATGGAGCCATATTCCAAAAGTGATCTTACAAATGATATGTACAGTGTCTTAATGATGTATGGGTCAGAAAACTCGAAAGCATAGCGTCTTAGCATTTCCCATTATATATTCGCTTTGCTTGTGATGTGTGAACGTTAATTTTTTGTTAAAAGACCAGGAGTATATCCAAATCTTTTAGTACAAAAACAAGAGGAACAGCATTACCGCTAATGGAGTAGGAATGGAAAATAGGATATTTTATAGTAATAACTGAACATTTATAACATACATCTAGAATTCAGAGAGAGGTAGTTATTAGTGCACCGCACATAAAATTTGTCCAGTTTCATATTTAAACGTTGGAAACACTGAACACCTTTGCCCGATATGTAAGCTTAAGGTCATCAACAAACATTAAAATGTTACAGGCAGTTAAGAATTTATTTATATCGTTGACGAATATGATAAATAAAAAGGGGCCAATGTGGCTTTCTTGAGGAATGCATGATGTCACAGAAATCTTTTTGGAAGTTTGGTCGCGGAAATTTAACATATTGATCATGTAAAAATGATGATTACTTTTTTGAGTGGAGTGCATTTGGGATAAATGGCTTTTTCCGCGTTTATATTAAATCTGGTGTAATGATGGCTATAGTTGAGCCAGTTGTTTTTCCTTCTGTACTTCCAGGTCGAGAGCAGGTAATTTTGTATATCCTTTTTGTTGTAGGCGTAGAAGTAATTTATATTAGAGGCTCAGTTATTGCAGCTTTAGCTGCGGAGTCTGCTTTTTCGTTACCTTCAATGCCAACGTGGCCTGGAATCCAGACTATTTTGATGGTGCTGGTTCTTGAGGTAAGCTTATCCCGGATAGACTGGATAATAGCACAGGAGTTGTTGGTATTTCTTATTGCATTGGTGGAGGAAAGGCTGTCAGTGAATATGACACTTTTTTTTTGTTACGAGACGTTTCGATGGCTTTGAGGATGGCGAAAGCTTCAGCTGTGAAGATGGATGTAAAAGCTGGTAAGAGACCCTTCGATATTATTGCGTGATTCTTGTCTACAACGGCAAATGATGTTCCGTTTTCGGTTCTTGAGGCATCTGTAAAAAAGAATTGCCAACCGAGTGACTTGTGTCTATCTGCAATATCTGAAAAAAGCGAACTGTATATTTTTGTGCAAGTTGCAGTTTTCTTGTGCATATTTAGGTCAGTATTTGTGGAATCATTAGATAAGTGCCAGGCGGGGAAGGATATTTTTTTGCTTTTTTGTATCTTTATAGGTATGTTCAGTTCTCTTGCGAGGTTTAATGCTGAGGTTATTGTTGAGGGATATTTAGGCGTTTTCCCTCGTGTCAGGATTTTGTTGGCATCGTTGTGGATGGGTGACATATTTGGAGAGTTGGCTTTTCGTATAATGAGTGAGGTTTGGTAGTCGATCCTTTCTGATATTTGGGGTAAACCGGAGTCGGTGAGTATGTTTTTAATGGGTGTTGTCCGAAAGGCCCGTAAGCTGTTCCTGATGGTTGTATGGTATGGTACTGCCAAACCATAGTCGATTTTAGATAGTACCGTTGATTTAGTTACATTTAACATAGAATTTATATTACAATTGCTTTCTTTGGAGCAAAGATACTTAACTAAATTGACCCTGGCAGCAAGACTTTTCCTAAGGAACATACAGTGGTTTCTAAAGTTAAATTTATGATCAAAAGTTACAGCTAAAATGTTAGTGGAAGCTACATTTGATATGACAGTATTGTTGAATTGTACTGAAATATTTTTTCGCCAACTATATTTACGGCATATATGCAATATTTCGCATTTTACTTACTAAATAATAAATTTATAATAATAATAATAAAAATGATGAGCATAGCTAGAAAATCAAGTCTTTTCATCTTGTAGAGTAAGATCTTGTAATTAACTGGGCAAAAAGCTTTACTGAAATCAGTGTAGATTTCATCAACTTGATTTCCTTTGCCGATTTCCGAAATGACACAGTTCGTAAAGATAAGAAGATAATTTCTCTCTCTCACATGTCACGCATTGTTGCAGATAAGAGATTTGCAGAAATAATTTAATTTCTCAGTAACCAACCATGAACAACATTAGTACCGAGATCAAACGCAGAGTAACTCTTGCCAACTGCAGTTTCTATGGGTTCAAGAGGCAATTGAGTAAAGGAGCCATCTCTCGAAGGACATAACTGACTTTATATAAGACCTTGATCACCCCAGTCCTGCTGTACGGCGCGGAGTCAAGGACAATCTCAATAAACGGATGAGGAAGTCCTTGGTTTCTTAATGAGAAAAGTTCTGCGTGTGATTTTTGGTCCTGTTTGCGTTGACGGTTCTTGGAGGAGACGATTCAACCACGAACTGTACAGCGACATGAGCCTAGTCAGATGTCTACGTGCCCAATGTGCTACCACGATAATGTGTGTACACATATTCGGCAAACCAGTTAGCGGTTTTAACACAGCGAAGGAAGAGAGAGCACTGCAGCTACACATCACGGTGTTCAATGGTTTTTTCCTCATCCTCGTCACACGTCGATGTTTTGTAGTAGCGATAGACATGGAGGGTGGGTCTCCACCCGGAAAGAGCAAGAAAATGTGCCCATTCTAGCAAGTTCGTCCGCTTCACTGTACCTGGTGAAGTTCGTTGAGTTTCCAGACCGAAGTTCTTCCCAGCTGTGCAGCGATCTTAGTCTGATCGCTGCTGCCTGCCTATCAACTAGTTCTATTAGTGACAGGTTAAAAATAATGTTTAGAGCTTCGGAAGAGGAAGTCCTTAGTGCTCCGCTGATACTTACACACGCCATCGTCTGAATTCTGGCGACTCTGGGTGTGACTACCAAAACGAATGGCCAGTGGACCATACGGGGTTGTCCAGGCCTGTTTGACAGGTTCATGAATATTGAGCTTTCAGTTTCGCTTAGTGTCTAGTATAAGACTTAAGAATTTCGAAGCTTTGCGGTGGTTCCACATAATTTTCGAGGATCAAGGTTAGGGTTTTTGTACTTCCAGTGAAGAGGACTAAGTCGATTTTTCTAGGTTAGCGCATTCGCTAGTTCATTTCACCAGCTAAGAAAGAGCAGATTGCGTAATATCCCTGATCTTGAATAAACATTTACCAGACACTGCGATGGCAATATCATCTTCATAAGCAATGACCTTGCACTCAGTCCCATCCAGTGTCACGAGCAGTTCGTTCGCCACTACATTCCACAAGAGAGGTGAGAGTACACCACCTTGTGGCGTACCTCTGTTAACAGATTTGCCGATCTAGGACCACGATCGGCAAATCTGTTAACAGAGGTACGGGGCTATACGTAGCCAGGCTTCGAGCATATTTTTTCTTTGCTTTTGTTAAGCTGGTGAATAAAAGCGACTATGGACTTTTCGATCCCGAGCCTGTTGAGTGCTGAGGTTATTAAATGGGGTTCAATGTTATTAAACGCTCCCTCTAAGGGTAAATTCCTTCTGCTCGAGCAATTTTTCTATAGTGTCAACAGATCTGCCCTTGTTATAGTCATAATAAATACGTCAGTCAGTTTCCCTAGAGTCTTTAGAAGAAAGGATGATAGACTTATGGGTCTTAGATCCTTTACATGAGAGAATTTCCCTGACTTTGGTATGCAAGTTAGGTACTCAAATATGTGAACTATTATCTAAAAAGCACTTAGAGCACTAAGCGATTGTTTAAAATAATCAATTCTGAGTAATACTGTTCATTCCAGGAAAACTACCTGGATAGTTTATGACGATTCTATCTATCTGGATTAGATTAAGAGCGTGTTTATGTTTATATTTTAAGGAATAGAAACTCAAAGACCCATCTCAAGATGCTATTCCCTGGTTTAGTTCTTAAGGTCAGTTTTAAGTTAAACAAGGGCATGACAAGTTGCTTTAATAAAGGGCTCTTGCCTCAAAAATATATTTTTTTATTTGAATAATATTAAATGAAAAGAATTGGCGCCCAACGTGGGGCTCACTAAAATCAAAAAGTAAGTCAACGCATAAAGTTAAATGTCGTGCAAAAATAGCGCGAAAAATAAATTGACTGTAGTGGTCTTCATGTAGAGATACAATAAAAATACAAGTGAAAAAGTGTATTCTAAATATTAGAGCAATTGCAAGAAAATAATGAAAGTTTATTCAGAATAAATAAAGAAAAGAAATTTTAATAAGAAGCAATAAAAGCTCGTTAAGAACAAGAAAAAAAATCCCTGTGTGATTAGTGATTTATGTGGAAGCAAACAACGATATTTTCCATTTGTTTTGTTATTCAATTAGAACGAAGAAACTATTGAAACAGATTACCATATGATTGTGGACGAAAAGTGAGCAAAAAACTTACTAACTAAACACATTTCATCAACTAATAACATTTCATCTTTAAAACGACTGAACTTGGCTAGGACTGTCCAACAGCTGTTTCATATTTGGATTTGACGAATTTCAACAGTGAATTAACATTGTTCCTGAACACCTATATTTCATCCTTCCACCACAAACAATTAGCTGCCTCCAGAGATGAAAGGAACAACAAAATTAAACAAACCTTGTATTTATATTAAAAAAAAGGAAACGTTAAATAAATTGAATTTGCAAAGTGGATAAATTAATTGAAAAATTTGCTAAAATGACTGCTTATGAAAACAACATGACAGAAGTAATGACTAGTCAGAAGTTTCGGACTTGCCGAGACAATTGACAATATTGACAGGGCAAGATATTGTGAGTATAAAATGCAGACCATAGATGAGGACATTAAATGCAAGGAAAGCCTCGATACAATAAAATCCTTATCGGAATTTAATGGTAAACCCAACACATACGTCAGTTGTCGAGGAGCCACACACAATTGTGTAGGATTATACACCAAAGGCAGGAGGAGATATTTCGCCGCCTTAACAATCCTCAGAAATAAAATTAGATGTCATGCAAATGATATTTTAACAAATCATGGTACAATACTAAATTATGATGGCATAATTAGTGGTCTCGATCTTGCATTCGCAGAGAAGCGTCCAATACATGTGATCGAACAAAAGATGAGTATCCTTCGGCAGAGTACAATGTCCGTTCTTGATTACTATTATATATTACTATAAGCAATATAATTTGGTTAACACAAAAATAACTCTGTTTATAAATAAAACAATAATGGCACATGGTATTCAGGCAGAAAGAACAAAGGAACTAAATAATAAAAACAGATAGACAGCATTAAGGGTATTTAAAACAAGACTTTTTGTTTTTTTATTATTATTATTTTTCCATCACAGAGTACACGAAACACTACATTCTCTAAGTGTTAACTCTCAGTATCGCTTTACACAGCAGATTTTTGCTGCGCGACTAAGGGTGGTTGGGTGTTGTGGGAATCGGGTAGGCACTGACTGGCGTCAACCTGGCGATGCCCAGTGTTGTAACTTTTTCTACACACCAATTGTGCTTATTTTACCTCCAAGTGGTAACCATCGGGTACTGGTTGTAGTTCACCCGAGCTCAACTTGCCAAACTTATAAGTGCGACCTCTTGTCCTAGGGGTGACAAAAAAGGAACTGGCCCTCCAGGTTGTGCCGTCGGGCCACATAAAAAATATGTAGTTACGAAGCAACAACAAGCCTCGGAAACGGAGGATTTTACTGATGACAAACCCTGCAAACGATCTTCGGATCTGTACGTGGAATGTAAGGTCCCTTTATAGGCCAGAGACTCCTGCAAAGCAGATATAACCGCCATCCAAGATGGGATGGACCGGGCAAAAGAAGGCTGAAAAACTGTGATATATATTACGGTGACTGCTACAAACAGCAAAAACAGCGCCTATTTGGATGTGGATTTGTCGTTAGAGGTAGACTTAGGCAAGAAGTCTTATCGTTCAGATCCGTGAACGAGCGCCTCACGACAATTCGCATTCAGGCTAAATTTGCCAACATAAGCCTTATATGCGCACATGCCCCCACAGAGGAGAAAGATGACGACACCAAAGACAAGTTCTATGAGCTCCTGGACAAAACTTATGAGCAATGCCCTAGCTACGACATTAAAATTGTCCTTGGCGATGTCCGATAACGGATTTAGGCTGATCGACTTTGCTGCGGGGCGAAATGTTGTAGTAGCCAGTACAAGAATCCCACATCTCGATATCCACAAAGAAACATGGCGATCTCCTGATCAATCAACCGTCAATCAGGTTGATCATATTGCGATCGACGCAAGGCACTCCTCCAGTATTATAGATGTTCGAACGTTCCGAGGCGCCAACGTTGACTCGGACCACCACCTTGTTGTAGCCAAGATAAGGATGCGGATATCCCGAACACCGCCAAGACAAAGAAATACTGTGAGGAAGTTCAACATCAGCCGGCTACAATCGCAAGAGATTGCCAAATCCTTTTCCGATCGTGTCTCCCTTAACCTCTTAAGAAATCCTACGCCGCCAACATCAAGTATTGAAGATCAGTGGCAGCATTGCCAAAAAAACATCAGAGATGCCGCCTCTGATGTGCTGGGCTTCAATCCGCCACCACAACGAAACCCCTGGTTTGACAACGAGTGTCGGCAGGTGAATGCAGCTAAGCAAGAAGCATACAAAGCGGCACTGCAAAGAAGGACAAGAGCTGCTCGGGAGCTCTACGAGCAGAAGAGGAGAGACGAACACCGGCTTCTCAGGAGAAAAAAGAAGGAGCATGAGAAACGCGCGATCGGCAAACTAGAGGAATATTACTGCAGGAATGAGGTAAGGAAGTTTTACCAAAGGGTAAAGTTAACCAGTCAAGGTTATAAAGTCCGAACCGAAGCCTGTAAGGATGATCAAGGGAACATCGTAGTAGAGTCACAGTCGATGCTGAGGATATGGAGAAACCATTTCTGCAGACTGTATAACGGCAACGAAGAACCCAATTCCGCTGACAGGCAGAACGAACCATTCAACCCCAATGAAAGGGACGAAAGACAATTCCGTCCACCCGACCCAGATGAAGTGAGGATTGCCATATCCAAACTAAAATCCAACAAGGCTGCGGGAGCTGACGGCCTACCCGCCGAGCTTTTTAAGGCCGCAGGCGATGATTTGGTAAGGAGCATACACCAACTCATCTGTAAAATATGGTCGGAGGAAAACATGCCCGATGAATGGAACCTCAGCATAGTCTGCCCGATCCATAAAAAAGGAGACCCTTTGAACTGCGCCAACTACAGAGGCATCAGTCTCCTAAGTATCGCATATAAAATCTTATCTGCCGTACTGTGTGAACGCCTAAAGCCATTCGTCAACAACCTGGTCGGTCCATACCAGTGTGGCTTTAGGCCAGGAAAATCCACCATCCACCAAATATTCACACTGCGGCAGATTTTGGAGAAAACCCAGGAGCAACAAATCGATACCCACCACCTTTTCATCGATTTTAAGGCCGCGTATGATAGCATTTATAGAGACGAGCTATACAGAGCAATGTCTAGTTTTGGCATCCCTACCAAACTCGTCCGTTTGTGTAGGATGACGATGGAGAATGCACGCTGCTCCATCAAGGTCGGTAAAGACCTAACCGAGACCTTTGATGTCAAAAAAGGATTCAGAGAAGGCGACGCGCTGTCATGCGACTTTTTCAACATCGTTCTTGAAAGAATTGTTCAAACCTCGAACGCCAACACCAGAGGAATAATCTTTCAGAAGTCCGTCCAACTACTCGCATATGCCGACGATATTGACATTATCGGAAGAACACAGCGTGATGTCAATGGCGCTTTTGTGTTTATTGCAACGGAGGCCGCGAAGATGGGTTTAGCGGTAAACGAGGGTAAGACCAAGTATATGCTGTCAACGAGAAAGGACACCCAACACCGACGTCTCGGTCAGAACGTCGCAGCAGACAGATATAACTTTGAGGTAGTCAAAAACTTTGTCTACCTAGGCACCGCTATCAATTCACACCAGCGCTGAAATCAAACGAAGAATAACTCTTGCCAATCGCTGCTTCTTTGGGCTAAGAAAGCAATTGGTAAACAAAGCCCTCTCTCGAACAACCAAGCTAACGCTTTACAAGACCTTAATCGTCCCAGTCCTGCTTATGGCGCGGAGGCATGGACTTTATCAAAAGCGGATGAAGCTGATCTTGGTTGCTTCGAGAGGAAAATTCTTCGTGTGATTTTCGGTCCCGTCTGCATAGATGGTGAGTGGAGGAGGAGATATAATGACGAACTATACGGGCTGTTTAGCGACATCGACTCAGCCAGAAGAGTGAAGATCCAGCGATTGAGGTGGCTAGGTCATGTAGAGCGGATGGAAACCAATGCTCCGGCCCGAAAAGTCTTCGAATCCACCCCCGAGGGACCGCGATTCAGGTGGCGCACGCAAGTGGAAAGGGATCTCAACCAACTATGCTTGCGAAACTGGAGACAGCTAGCTAAAGATCGAGCTGGCTGGAGACGCTTGTTGGTTGAGGCCCAGGCCCACCCCGGACTGTAGCGCCACCTTAAGTAAAAGTAAGGATCATCTACCGATTTTGCATCTCATAGATTACATCAAATAAACAATATTAATTAAAGGATAGTGTATGGATAAATTTATTAAACTCCAATCGAGGCAAGCTAAAATCAATTTCGTTGCAAAGTTCATTAAAAGTGTTTATACACCTTGTAATAGGTTCATTACAACCGTAGTTGGTTCTATGCCTCTTATCGTATAGTAAATTTCTCACCCGAAGAGATCTTTGGCGAGCATATATATTCATGAGAAAAAGTAAATCTGGTGAATTTACACGGCAATTAACAATATCGCGGATGAACATGCCTGACGCTGCCTTACGCCTGAAACATAAGGTTTGCAAGCCTATTATTTTACATCTATCGTCATATTTAGGGAGTTCTTCGAAGGAATACAATTTACGGACAGCCTATCTCGTGAAATTTTGTTGTACTCTTTCGAATCTGAGTTCTTGTGTATCATATGGGGAATCCCAAATGGTGGAAGAGTATTCTAAGTACGGTCTGACTAACGAACAATAGATGGACCTAAGACTAGTTATATCCCGAAAATCTTTACTATTTCTTTTCAGAAAACCTAACATAGCGTTAGACTTCGCAATTGCAAAATCATAATGTAATGCAAAATTTAATTAGTATCAAAAATTACACCCAGTTCTTTAACCTCTTCTAGGCGACTAAGTCTATGATCATTTATGAAATAATCATAGACAATCGGGGATGTAATTCGATATGCCGTAAAGATATTACATTTTTGAATATTCAGCTCTAGTCCATTGTGCTTGCACCATTCCACTAAAGCATCGATATCGAATTGGAAATTATTACAATCAGTTAAACTATTTATAGATAAATACAATTTAAAGTCCTCTGTGAATGTTTAAATTTTACAATGTTTGAAAATTTCGTGAACATCATTTATAAACAAAAGAAAGAGCAATGGCCCCACATGGCTACCTTGTGGAACGCCCGATGTAGCTTTTATTACTCGAGATCTAAAACTATCGATCTTTACCAATTGCTTCCTGTCCTTTAAGTAATTGGAAAACCACTCTAACATTGACGAATGGGATCCCAAAGACTTTAGCTTGTTTAAAAGCAAAGTGTGATGTACTTTATCGAAGGCTTTCGAGAAATCGGTGTAAAGTACATCAACTTGTAATTGATTTTCTAAATTTGTATAAATATAATTTGAAAATAATGATTAATTAGTTGTGCATGACCTGCCCTGCATAAAGCCATGCTTGTTATTTGAAATAATTTCTTTTACCATGAAATATCATTTTTCTTTTGCAATACATTCAAATAACTTTGGTATCGATGAAAGCTTCGATGAAAGTCTTCAACCCAAATTATCTGTCTTCCTAATGCTCAAGAGCTTGAGTCCAATAACATTCGCTAAAGATTTGCATTCCCATTCAATTCGAGAAGGAAATCATATGAAAATATAAATCATAACCAAAACAATTTAAGGTTCGAAAAAAGGGTTAATCAAGGATATCAAAATAATCACACTCAAAACAATTTGTGACTTGAAAAGAAAAGTTATCAAGCTAAGCCACAGCCAAATGGACCTCGATCGATCCACTTTTTCTAATGTACAACAACCGGCTTATAGAGAACTGAATAGGCTAGTAATTTTCCTAATATGAATCACGGTAGAAATTACAATAATAACTTCAATCCTAACTACAATCAAAGATAACAAAATAATTTTCTAACAAATTATTTAAAACATACTCGCCATTCAGACAGTAATAACAGCCTCAAGCCTCAATCAAAGATGCAGAGAATTAACAATATAGCAGAGGACTATTTTTAGGGAAAACTTTCGGACTTCCATACACCTATCCATGGGATCAAGAAATAAATAAGAACCTCAAAATATGATACAGGTGCAACAGCAAGCTACAGGGTGATTTTTTAGCTATTATCTTTTTGGCAACACTGGTTTAAACAGCTGACGCACGTTTCGTGTTTTGTTTCACTGTCAAACATCTTCAGTTTGGTCTATAATTTAACCATGAATCAGTCCAGTCTTACAAACGAACAACGCTTGCAAATTATTGAATTTTATTATCAAAATGCGTGCTCTGTTAAGAAAGTGCATCGCGCGCTCTTCCATTTTATGGTCAGTTTAAGACGAAGCCCATTTTTGGCTCACTGGGTACGCAGGATTGTCGATTTGGAGTGAATATCAGCCAGAAGCATTGCAAGAGCTACCAATGCATCCAGAAAAAGTCACAGTTTGGAGCGGTTTATGGGCTGGTGGCATCATTGGACCGTACTTCTTCAAAGATGATGCGAATCGTAACGTAACTGTGAATGGTGAGCGATAACGTGATATCCAACTTTTTTTTTGCCCACAATGCAAGAGCTTGACTTGCATGACATGTGGTTTCGTCAAGACGGTGCCACATGCCACACAGCACGCGCAACAATGGACTTATTGAGAGGCGAGTTCGGTGAACATTTTATTTCACGTCCGGGACCGGTCAATTGGCCGCCTAGACCGCGCGATTTAACGCCTTTAGACTATTTTTTGTGGGGCTATGTTAAAGCTCATGTCTATACAGACAAGCCCGCTTCAATTGACGCATTGGAAGACAACATTGAAGCATTTATTCGTGATACCGGCCGAAATGTTGGACAGAGTATGCCAAAATTGGACTAAGCGGATGGAACATTTGAGGAATCTTTAAACATTAAATTATATGGACCGTACTATCGATTCAAATAAAGATTTCATGCATTTTTCTGAATTTTATGTGTTTTTTTTTTTTTGAAAAACTTTCCTATAGCTTTTAAAAGTCACCCTTTATATTATAGCTGTCCACATATTCTGACAAAAGAATTTCTTTTAATAACATGAAAATTTGAAAACAGGCTTCTTGATAGGTTATAATTAAAAAAAAAAAATATGCAAGCGACAATCAATGTCGGAAAAGGTATTTTATAATACAAAGCAGGGCAAGAATGAATATTTGAAGACAATGAAAAAAGTTTAGGAAAGTAAATGCCTTAAGTAATAAAAAATAAAAATAATGGTGCAAGACAAGGTACTCTGAAAAAACGTAACGAAAATAAAAGTTTGGGGAAACGCCCCGAATATGATAATGTTGATACAAAACAATTTAAACATTTTTTTTTTTATTTCTTGTTCTGTCTTAATGTATCATTAATCCTGCAAAGGTCGATGAGCAAGAAACTGTAAATAGTGAAGAAATATCACTTGCATCTTGTGACAATCTAAAATCAACTTACGATGACTCAAACGCAGTGAGTAGTGATAATTTCGATCACAGGGGAAGAGTTCGATTAAGACAAATTATTGAAAGGAAGGTAGGAAAAATTCAGCTTTCTGTTAGAACTGATGTATTAGCAGAAATCTGAACAGAATCCCATGATCCAATATGCAGTCGTCAATGTCCATATCCATCACATTAGTTAGTCAACACAGAAATTAAGGAAATGTTAAAGAATAATGTCATTAGGCCCAGTAATAGTTCATGCAACTCCCCAATACGAGTGGTTCCAAAAAAGGAACTAAGAGTGATGGAACTCCAAAACACAGATTAATAATAGACTATAAAAAAATCAAATGAACAAACCATCCCGGACAGATATCCGATACCGGATGCAAGTATTGTTCTTTCAAATTTGTAAAAATTCAAATATTTTTCAACAATTGATGCATCAAAAAGATATTGAGGAAGCAGCCTTTTCCATTAACAATGGAAAATATGAGTTTTTTCTTATGCCATTTGGATTGAAAAATGCTCCTTGTATTTTACAAAGGGCAATGGATGGTATTCTTGGTCCATATATCGGCAAAATATGTTACATCTTAATGGTCGATATAATTCTTTTTTCAGATAAATTAGATCAACATAGTTATGATCCAGAAAAAATTATTAATCTTACATACATGCAGTCAACATGAAATTTTCTTTAGAGAAACTTAAATTCTTTAAACTGAAAATCGAATTTTTAGGTTATATGGGAGCTTGTAAACCTATTACCACAGATCTAAAAAGATAGAAACTATTCTAAATTATCTAGTTCCAGAAACTTTAAGACAGTTGAGAAGTTTCCTAGGAGTCGCAGGTTATTATAGAAAGTTTGTGCAAAACTTTGCAAGAATTGCTGAGCCATTAAATATCTTAACCTTAGGAGAACAAATTAAATTAAATGACGAAGAATTAGCTGCCTTTGACAATTTGAGAAATTAATTAACTTCTCGGACAAGCAATAGGAGCAATAGGAGCTGTTGTTTCTAAGACAAAACTGAGCGTAAGTATGCTACAAATGAAAGGGAGCTGTATGCCATTGAGACTATGCTAGATTGTATGGAGTAACCAATCTAGAAATTCATACAGATCACCAACCATTATCATTGGAATCGTAATCCCAATTCCAAAATGAAGAGGTGGCATTCATTTATTGAAGAGTTTTCACCCAAAATAATTTATAAAACTGGTGCTACTTACGTAATAGCAGCCGCTTTATGGAGAATAGAAATCAATAATATTACAGGTGAATCTGTATATGACGATGATTGGAATAATAATACCCAATATTCTCCACGAAGCAGCCATATATTTTATATTGACCACCACTCCTCGTACTAAGCGAAGTTGTCGAACAAAAAGTTCAGTTAAGTAAATTCCGACCAACCCAATGTTTCCGTTAAACTACTCTCGCTCCGCCCACCAACCAGCGATGACTCTTCGCCTGGAACACATTCTCTGGATCGAAGTAATCCACTTCCAGCTGCATTCCCGCCAGCCACTAAGCCACCAAGACCATCAGAGACACTCACCTCATCCGATGCCAATCAGTGACGTCAGAGTTGGAGAATTCAACCTTAAATCCACGATTTTTCAATGAAAACCGCTTGGAAACCACATGAATTGTATGGTAATGGTGATTGGACATTCGACACCATCAACGAAAGCATTCGCTTTCAAAAAATTCATAATTTTTTGGATAATCAAGAAAATGCATGCTTTTGCCGAAAAAATGCAGTAAATTGCGGAATGAATTGAGTCGACTTTTTCTGCTGCGAGAGTGTGTTTTTGGAAAACTGATTTTTTCGAGTATTCCTTCGGGTTTCGGAAGAAAAGGAGTTTGGAATAGAGGACTGGGACAGGGAGTGTGGAGTGTGCATCAGGTTAAACAGCAGTTTAAACAGCAGCATATTCAAAAATAATTTCACTATACACGATTCTATTCACAATTTCGGAAATGTGAGACATATAATTATAATACAGCCGAAAATGTAGTAATTATTCTCGAAGAATATTTACAACCAAAACTGGTTACAGCAATACACTGTACACCTGAAGACCTATATGACATTAACAAATCTCTTAAAGAGACTTTCAGTAACAAATTTTTCTACACAAAGAAATTCCCCATTGATATTGTGAACATTGAAGATCAGTCTATGATCGTTGAACAAACACACAATAGAGCTCATAGAAATTTTAATGAAAATATTAAGCAAATAGAAAATGTGTATTATTGGTCAAAGATGCGCCAACAACGCGTAAATGTGGAATCTGTAATAACAATAAATATGATAGGCGTCCTGAATCAAATGATACCCATTAAGCAAGCACCAATTCCAAGCAAAGAAGGAGACTTGTTGCACATAGATCTACTTTATGCAGAAAATTACAATTACATGCGTAGACTCGTATTCAAAATTCTTGGTACTAAAGAATATTGAAAATAAACTAAATCTAAATGTAAAAGTTCTAAAATTATTTCAATCATTCCCAGAAGCTAAAAAAATCACACTGGATAATGAGAGTTGAGCACTCCACAATTTAAGTCCTTAATGCAACGTTTAAACATTGAGATATATTGCTGTGATCCTCGTTATAGTACTACATATGGTAGATGTTTGAAAGAAGAATATAGCGCTGTATAAGGGCTGATGTTGAATGTGAACCACACCTAAACGTCAAGTTTTTTTCTGCATTTCATTTGACATTTCTCAATCTCAGGCTAACCCAATTTGAACCATGGAAAGATATACAATCGAGCAACGCGTTTTAAAAATGGGCGTTCAAATCAAAATGCATATCGTGCACTTCGTGATTTTTTCGGTCAATTTAATCGTCCAAATGTGCGTACAATCGGAAAAATCGTGCAAAAATTTGAGCAAACCGGGTCTGTAGGAGATGTGAAAACACCAGTGCATGCTCGTACAGCTCGCACTGCAGAAAATATTGCTGCTGTTCGCGATAGTGTGGCTGAAGAGCCGTCCATTTCAACTCCTCGTCGTGTCCAACAATTGCACCTCTCACGCTCGTCGTTGATGAACATTATGCATAAAGACTTGCATTTACACGCTCACAAGGTGAAATTGACTCAAGAACTAAAGCCTCTTGACCATTTCAAGCGTCGTCAATGGTCAGAATGGTGGCAAGAAATGGCAACAGTGGATGATCGATTTTCGAAGAAAATCATCTTCAGTGATGAGGCACATTTTCACCTCAGTGGATTGGGCGAATGATAATCCAAGATCCAAGTGATTGTCGAAAAACCAATGCACCCACAAAGAGTGACTGTTTGGTGCGGTTTATGGGCTGGCGGCATCATCGGGCCGTATTTTTTCCAAAATGAGGCCGGTCAGGCAGTTACTCTGAAATGATAACGAACTTTTTATGGGCCGAATTGGAAGATATGAATGTGGACGATATGTGGTTTCAACAGGGCGGTGCCACTTGCCACGTGGTGGCGATGTCAATTGACCGCCAAGATCATGTGATTTGACACCGTTGGAAATTTTTGTTCTTTGGGGTTATTTGAAAGAAAAGGTGTACGTCGATAAGCCAGCAACAATTCAAGAGCTAAAGGATGAGATAATTCGGCACATTAACGGCAAAGAACCTCAGAAATGCTTCAGCGTCATCGAAAATTTGGACCATCGGATGGAGGTGTGCCGCCGAGGTCGCTGCGGCCATTTGGCCGATATTTTGTTCCATACATAATTGAAGCATGCCAATATTATCATAATCAAAAGAAATGACAGTAATTTCCTAAATAATTTGTGTTTTATTCAAAATCAACATCGGCCCTTAAAATTTAGATAGATGATCTAGAGATAAGGCTAAGAGCAGCCACCATATAGTTTGACAGTACATTCTATCACCAAACACAAACCATATGACATATTTTATAACAAAGTAAGTCATAATGATATTTCAGACAAACTAAAGATAGCTCAGGAAAAAATGCTTCCAATGCATAATAAGAATAAACATTTACAGAAAGTCAGGTAATATACGGAAAAGTCACTGGAGACAGAAATAAGCTACAGCCACTACATAGAAAACAAACTGTCAAGGAAGATTTAGGCAATAAAGTCCTCATTAGTCATAGAAATAGTATAGTCCATAAGGAAAACTTAAATAAACAGATACGATTCATAGTATGTAGTGCCTTATTTTTGCAGAATTTTAAGCTCATCGTTCTTTTCATAACAATCACGCTTGGGATTGCAGATATAATCGACTACACTAGAGACACTTATGTCTTGATTGAAAACAGAGATTCCCTAATTTACAAGGAATACGGCCTCATTTTACATGTAACCAACCTGTCTTACTATAGTGACATTTTACAAGAAGAAAAATCACTTTTCCTTAAAGAAAAAGTCAAGCATTCCTATAGTCAATCAGAATTTGTTGGCTTAGTCGAAACATTACTTAATCAATTACCATTCAAAAGAGTTAGAAAAGGTATTAGCGAGTTAGGCACAGTTTGGAAATGGATTACAGGAACTCCAGACCCTGATGACTTCCCATATGTGACAAATAAAATTAATGATTTAATTGTTAATATTAACAAGCAATTCGCCACAAATTCGGAATTATTCAAAGTAATAGAAAAATTAAGTTCTGCCATTAATTTGTTTACTGGACATTACCATGAGAAGGTGGCAAGAAGACACAGACTGAAATTAGTAATAACTGACTTACAAGACACTATTCTTGTTATTGTCTCTTGGCAAAAGCCTGAATTCGTAATGTGTCTGTGCTTTATTACAATGAAATCGAAAACATATTAGAACATGAATACAAATTCATAAAACGGACCCTTTTGACGTATCTAATTTCAATATAATGCAGAAAGATTCTTTAACACCCTTATACATACAATATCCACTAGTGTTTGAAAAATGCAATCTAATTGGAGTTAAAGCAATTTCCCAAAATGATGGAAAGTTAATAATACCAAAAGAAATTATCAAGTGTAAAAATGAATACTTAAATGTCGGAAAATGTAAAATAGAATTGAGTGACACATTTCACAAATGTAACCAATACACTAATTGTCTTCTAGATACTTTAAAAATCATCATCATCGTCTTCTACACTTTTGTCATAAAATGCCCCGTTTTCGAGTTATGAGCAGTCCAAAGTTGCACATATCACAATGGACCAACAGGGTTTAAGTGAGCTGGTAAATTCACTAGCACTAAGTTACACACAGACCTTCAGAACCCCTGCTTAAATTTCTGGTGCCTAGTATCCCAGAATCAATTTTGTTTGAAAACGCGTCTTCCTGTCGTTGGTTTGGCCGCCCTCACCCATGCTAGCCTTCTTTTCTCACTCGAACCGGAAAGCTCATATTCTAGGGGTGGGGCGGAGATGATGCCACTGTCAGGATAGTGTCTGGCCACCAGCCATCAACCACCTGCCACTAGAAGTCCAGTTCAATTAAGTAAACATGGAACGCATGACGACCGAGCTGGCAGGCTAGTGTGCTGTTGGACAGGCATTACATTCATTCACACACCATTCCTCGTACTAAGCGAAGTTGTCGACCAAAAAGTTCAGTTAAGTAAATTCCGACCAACCCAATGTTTCCGTTCAACTACTGTCGCTCCGCCCACCAACCAGCGATGATTCTTCGCATGGAACACATTCTCTGGATCGAAGTAATCCACTTCCAGCTAAATTCTCGCCAGCCACTAAGCCAGCCACCATCAGAGACACTCACCTCATCCGATGCCAATCAGTGACGTCAGAGTTGGAGAATTCAACCTTAAATGCACGATTTTTCAATGAAAACCGCTTGGAAACCACATGAATTGTATGGTAATGGTGATGGGACATTCGAAACCATCAACGAAAGCATTCGCTTTCAAAAAATTCATCATTTTTTGGATAATCAAGAAAATGCATGCTTTTGCCAAAAAAATGCAGTAAATTGCGAAATGAATTGAGTCGACTTTTTCTGCTGCGAGAGTGTGAGTTTGGGAAAAGTGATTTTTTCGGGTATTCCTTCGGGTTTCGGAAGAAAAGAGTTTTGGAATAGAGGAATGGGACAGGGAGTGTGGAGTGTGGATCGAAAATTTGAAGGAAATCGACGCGAAAATGCGAAAATGAGACGACGTTGAAGTCGGCGAGTGGGTAAAGGGTGACCGAAACGAGGTTGTAATTGTGTTTGTTGATAGAATTATGCCCTGGGAGGAAAAAAATAAACCAATTCAATGTAAGAAAATAAAAGAAAAAAAATAAGGAAGTTGATTTTATAAAAGATGGTACCATTTTTATGTCAGGTTACCATACTCTTAACAAGATTGAACTATCTGTCTGTCTCTGTCTCTAAGGACTAGCTGAATATAAAGAAAACAAGCTTATCATTTGACGAATCGAGACGATTCCCTTAAGGAAGGGGGAAGTTAAGTACCCAATTATGTAAACCATTATCTAAAAAGCACTTAGATCACTCAGCTATTGTTTAGAATAATCAATTCTCAGTAACACTGTTTATCAATTAAGCATTCCAAGAAAAGTATCTCGATCATTTTTTTAAGGAATAGCAACTCGATGACCCACCTCAAGATGCTACTCTCTGGTTTAGTTCTTAAGATCAGTCTTAAGTTGAACTCGGGCAAGACAAGTTGCTTTAATAAAGGGCTCGGGCCCTAAAATATATTTTTTTATTTGAATAATATCAAATGTGCACTGTTTATTGACCACGGTGGTCGTGCTCCAGCTTTTGGGTCCGTGACCAAGATCTAGGCATTCTTGAAAGATGCTGACGAGCCAGGTGGAACTGAAGTCTGTAGCCCTTTGCAGTTCAAATCGGTAAATGCCGTCCGGTCCTGTCATTTGATAGGGTTCAAAGTAGTTGATAGCCCATATGACAGTACTGTTAGTGGCTCTAAGGGAGCTGCAGCAGGAACGGCTTTGATTGTTGGGAGTTTCAGTGTGTTCCCCCTTATCACAGTTTGAAGAGCCCTAAAATCTGCAAACAGTGATCCAGGTACCATCAGCCTTTTGCATAAGGGAGTGCATTTTGGAAAATGATGCCTGTGCTGGATTTCCAATTCCTTCTAGCCCGTCTAATGGGACAGCATCTGACCATAGCATGATCCAGTATATCAGTGAGTCTCTCTCTAGGATCAATCAGGAGAGATACGTCAGTGTCGTGACACAGCGGTCTCATGGAAACTTGCGAGTCTTTTTACGTGTTTAATAATTAAATTGTCATCATCTTCCGATCCGCGAAAGGATCGTGGGGGTAAACCACGCACGAGAGATCTCCAGGCAACTCCGCCATCGACTCATATTCATCAGGAGGTATGCCCAAGCATAACTAGGCGACGTGGTCCAACTACCTCGACTGGATTTGCCAAGCCTCGGAAGTCGTGATGATGGCGACATTCCTTCCACGTGGCCAAACCTCAGATAATTTAATAATAAAAAAATTAAATATAAATCAAATTTGAAATTAGGTATATTGGAACCTCAACCTGAACCACACACAGCCGCCAGGGCAGTTACAATTGCAGGAACATCCCACCCCCGTGAGTCATCCCAGACCTCGACAGACACGAAGTTTTTCCACGAATTGCAATTAGAGCTGGACAAAGTGCAATGATTGTAAGATCTACAACAGAAATATTAATTAACTAGTTTGAATACATTAAAATCTTGGCAATTTTGGTGACGAAATTGTATCTTTCTTATGTGTAGTGTTGGTTGATATTATTTTGCTGTGCTATGATCACAGAGTTTTTCAATTCCTTTGGCATTCGATTATTATTGCCAGTGCTGGTTGGTGAGTCATCACAATTCTTTCATTTTGCATACAGCTGAATAGTAGCAGAAGTAGTTGTGTACATTTGTTGCCTCAGCTCCTACGCGGCCTTCTGAGTCTGCGGAATGAACGTACCCTCTGTTTAGATTAATTCAATGTTATATATACATGCAAATCGTACTTACTAATTTTGACACACTCGTGGCGGCATCGCTATTTTGCTTTTATTTCTTATGCGCTTGGTATCCACTAAAGCAATTGTATGAAGTTTTTAAAACTCCATTTAAAACTCATCCATTCTCCAGTAACTCATGGGGACGAACGTCTATAACAAAAATATCACTGGACCGATTTGGTTCAAATCGCCAAAGTTAGTAGACCTTTCTGTCATCCATTAACATAAATAAATTCCGAGCTGTTTTGATGAAACTATTAGATGCGACGTCCATCATCACCTTCATCATTTGTACCTAAAACGTAAATAGAAGATTATTAATTGTAACAAATTTACGTTATTTTATTCATTTGTTAACTTAATTAAAGTTTGTTTATATTTGGTCTCATTATAGTCTTCTGACCTAGTAGCAGAAGATGGCAATTCTTCGGGAGCCTATACTTTCTTGAGCTAGTGGATTCCGAAAGGTATGGATCACATGAAATAAATTAAAAATCTGTATATTTCTAAGCTGCTTCTGCATGCTTTTGTACTGAAAAGTATTTAATTTTATGTTAACCATCAGCAAAAGAGCAAAAGATTCATTGTTTGCCTAAAATGTTTTTCAAGTAAATAGTTGTCATAATTCTATTCTACATGTTACGCCATCTTTTAGCAAGCCGCACGAATTAGTTGGAGACCCAATACATTGATTATGCATTATATACATTAATATGCATAAGTCTACATCACCACAGTGCTTTATCATACCACCATACTACAGTGTAATCTTCTCATATTATTTGTCATCAGTTAATCCACAAAATAAGCAGAAGGCTAGTGTACTCCCGCCCCTTCTTTAGAATGTAACGATTAAAAACTGCTATTAATACTGGAAAAAAAACCTGTTGACAGGGATTTTGCATATGTGGACGACGCCATAGCGGTCTCTACCGTAAGAGACATATGCCATGCAAAATGCCTTCAATAAGCTGGAAAAAACTGGATCCGGTACAAAATCCCTCCGTTTGACCCTCCCACCCTAAAATTTACCGCCAGTGAGACATTTCTGGGTCTCATCGTTAACAACAAGTTGCACTGGAAAGTCAATATCCTAAATACTTAATCGGGTGCAGTGCCTGAACCGCATGTGCTTCACTGGGGCACTGAAGAGTACTCGGTCGGATGCACTTAACATACCCCTCCACCTTCCACCACTGAAAATTTTCAGCAAACTGGCGGCAGCAGCCAACACACCCCGACTGTGGTCCGAACTCACCTTCGCTCACTCAACCATTCTAAACGAACTTATCTTTCTCCCCAACGACTGACTACTACCCCAAGTTATCTTTAAGAAGAAATTCTCTGGCAGCATTCCGTCGAGATCGGATTAGATATCTGATAACCAGAAATTGGCTTATCCCCTGCCCATCTTCTTGCTGGTGTCTATTCCCATGGCCTTAACATTGCTATCTCCCTGAAGGTCATTGATCACTGCAGCATCTTCCAGGCAGAAACCATTGCCATACAAGAGGCCCTGTAATGCCTCAAAAACAATGTAATATCCAAAAGAGATGTTCGGACAGTCAGGCTGTAATAGAGTCCTTGGACAATGTCATGTTTAATTCAAAAACATCCCTTAATTGCATTTTAACATACACCTCATGCGGGTTCCGAGATATTATGACATACTAGGGGATTGCAAGCTGCTCCATCAAGGTCGGTAACGAACTCACCGAGACCTTCAATGTCAAAAAAGGTTTTTCACAAGGCGACACGCTGTCATGTGATTTCTTCAACATCATACTTGAGAAGATCGTGCGAAACTCAAATGTCAACACCAGAGGCACGATCTTCCAAAAGTCCGTTCAACTGCTTGCCTACGTGGACGACATTGACGTGATTGGACGAACACAGCGAGCTGTCAATGAGGCTTTTGCTAGCATTGAAGCGGAAGCGGCTCAAATGGGCTTGGCAGTTAATCAGGGCAAAACAAAGTACATGCTGTCATCACGAAAGGACGCACAACATCGACGCCTCGGACAGAGCGTCATAATGGGCAGCAAAAACTTTGAGGTAGTCAAGGACTTCGTCTACCTTGGCTCTGCAGTAAACAGGGACAATAACACCAGTACCGAGATCAAGCGCAGAATTACTCTTGCCAATCGCTGTTTCTTTGGGCTCAAGAGGCAATTGAGTAACAGAGCCATCTCTCGAAACACCAAGTTGACTTTATATAACACCCTAATCATCCCCGTCCTGCTCTATGGCGCAGAGACATGGACGCTATTGAAAGCGGATGAAGAAGCTCTTGGTCGTTTTGAGAGAAAAGTTCTGCGTGCGATCTTTGGTCCTGTTTGTATTGATGGCGTCTGGAGAAGGAGATTCAACCACGAACTGTACGGGCTGTACAGCGGCATGCACCTAGTTAAGCGTCTTCGGATCCAACGCTTAAGATGGCTAGGTCACGTAGAGCGGATTGACACCACAGCTCCGGCCCGAAGAGTCTTCGATTCCGAGCCTTTGGGACAACGCCTAAGAGGGCGTCCTAGAACGAGATGGCGCACACAAGTGGAGAAGGACCTCAACCAACATGGTGTGCACAACTGGAGGCAGCTGGCGAAAGATCGTGCTGGCTGGAGAGGCTTGTTGGTTGAGGCCCAGGTCCACCCTGGACTGTAGCGCCAAACAAAGAAGAAGAAGAAGGGGATTGCAAGGCCGATGAACTGGCTAGGTGTACATGATGATCGTGCTGGCTGGAGAGGCTTGTTGGTTGAGGCCCAGGTCCACCCCGGACTGTAGAGCCAAACAAAGAAGAAGAAGAAGGGGATTGCAAGGCCGATGAACTGGCTAGGTGTACATGCTCCTCCTTAGCACTAGGAGGTGTTCCACCTTCCATGCCTACAATGGCTGCAGCCTACCATCGACTACAATCAACACAACCGGTCGCAAAGGGCTGGAAGGCATCAAATGTCTTAAAACAAAGGAAACATGGCCATCACTTAATCTCAAACGATCGCTCAATCTGCTAAGACTTAGCAGATCTTCACTTAGGATGGCCGATGAGCGGCGTCATAACTGGCAGGATGATGTACCTTACAATGACTTTTGTTGAAGCTGCCTTCTCTGCTCGTGTAGCGCGCTGGCAAGTCGTAGGTACTTACACCTAACAGCCTACTACTTCAGTTGCCTTAATGATCTAGAAAGCGGCAGCATCAGCCGGCTAAACCGCTTCGTTATAAGCACCAATTGGTTCTGATTGTTGGCAGAAATCAGCAATATACTGCTTTCTGCAGTCAGCCACTACAACCTAACCTAACCTTACCTAATTTAGGCAATGCAAAATACTGTACAAAAATTTATTCTGGATCCTATCAAATACTTATGAAAGATAGAGAAAAGATTAAGCTTTGACTACAGAAATGCGTAAGAGGAGGATCGATGGCATTTTAAGAGACCTAATTGGAAGACTTTGTTATGTCTACATAGATGACATTGTTCTTTTCAGTACAACTCTGGAATCACATTACGATGACATCAAATTAGTATTAACAAAGCTTCTACGATCAAACAGAAAGGTATTTCTCGATAAATCAAAATTAATAAGAATGGAAACAGAGTTCTTGGGTTTCCGAATTTCACTAAATGGGATCAAACCTGGTCCAAAGAAACACAAATATCCGGAAACCTCAAAGAAATCAAATAATTTTAACCCTAGCGTCTTACATCCACTAGAAGATTTAAGCAGTTCGCTAAAATAGCAAAACCACTAACTAAATTAAAAGAAGGAGAAAACGCCCGTTTAAGTGTCAATCTAAAAATATAATTAACAACGGCAAGCATTCGATCAATTAAAGCAAAGTCTTACATCCACTGATGTACTTATTTTCCCAGATCTTGAAAAGCCAAACATACTGACTACGGACGCTTCGAACTACGCAACAGGAAGAAGTAGGAAAGGAATTACTCGCATTTCCAGTTCTTAATACTACAGTACAAAACTATGCCACAAACGAAAGAGAAATGATGGCAATCATATAGGCTTTACGAGTAGATAACTTTTTTTGCTTTAAGTAATAAGAATATCAATGTTAAACTTAAAAGGAGGAAAGCAAGGTTCTCTATATACCCAGGCTATGACTAACCATGTTGCAAATGTCAATCTCACTACTAGGATTCATCATAGTGCAGAAGAACATGGAACTGTTTGTATTTACAGCACAGAAGCTCCCATTAAGGTCTTAAAAAATTATTTGATTCTTGAAGAACGATTCGAAGATGAAAGAAGATACGAATTGCCACATCCGGGATATAAATGGCGAAACGATATTTAGAAACAGTCTTAATACAGAGAATAGAAAACAAATATTAAATGACGAAATGCATCCAAATATCATAAATGGGCCCATACTACAGCTCAGACATGAAGTTCATAAAACTCATTGTATGTATTGCATGTTATTTTATCGCACATTGTCTTATACAGAGATTTGATACAAAACCGCATCTTTCTACTCAGTGTACAAAATCAAAAAATAAGGATAACACTGGTAACATGCACTATTGACGAAGGACAAATTTTAGATATCAGAAGAACATAGAAAAGGCCAACGGAAATTCTTGAAGAAAATAAAGAACAAATTATGCATGATATGCGAAAATAAAAAGTTTCGTAAGAAATTGTAGTGTTTGGAAAAAATTAAATATGATCGACGACATTGCAGACTGAACTTCAAGAAACACCAATTCCTCAGTGTGCTACAGAAATAGTGCACACAGACATAATGGAATTAGACGGTCAGTTATATCTGACTTCAATTGATACGTTTTCAAAATTTGATAAAATATTTGAGCCTATTCATTATTACACAACCCCATAGTTATTGCTACTAGACAGGGATAAATCATTTAAAGGGTGATTTTTTAAAAGCTATAGGAAAGTTTTTCAAAAAAAGAAAAAAAACACATAAAGTTCAGAAAATTGCATGAAATCTTTATTTGAATCGATAGCACGGTCCATATAATTTAATGTTTGAAGATTATGTCATGCAAATGTTGACCTTGACTGCGCCTCAAATGGTCCAATTTTGGCATACTCTTTCCAACAACTCGGCTGGTATCTCACGAATAAATGCTTCAATGTTGCCTTCCAATGCGTAAATTGAAGCGGGCTTGTCTGTATAGACACGAGCTTTAACATAGCCCCACAAAAAATAGTCTAAAGGCGTTAAATCGCACGATCTAGGCGGCCAATTCACAGGTCCCGAACGTGAAATAAAATGTTCACCGAACTGTGCTGTGTGGCATGTGGCACCGTCTTGTTGAAATCACATGTCATGCAAGTCAAGCTCTTGCATTTTGGGCAAAAAAAAGTTGGATATCATCTCACGGTAGCGCTCACCATTCACAGTGACGTTACGATTCGCATCATCTTTGAAGAAGTACGGTCCAATGATGCCACCAGCCCATAAACCGCACCAAACTGTAACTTTTTCTGGATGCATTGGTAGCTCTTGCAATGCTTCTGGCTGGTATTCACTCCAAAATCGACAATTCTGCTTATTTACGTACCCATTGAGCCAAAAATGAGCTTCGTCTTAAACTGACCATAAAATGGAAGAAGCGCGCGATGAACTTTCTTAACAGAGCACGCATTTTGATAATAAAATTCAATAATTTGCAAGTGTTGTTCGTTTGTAAGACTGGACTGATTCATGGTTAAATTATAGACCAAACTGAAGATGTTTGACAGTGAAACAAAACACGAAACGTGCGTCAGCTGTTTAAACCAGTGTTGCCAAAAAGATAATAGCTAAAAAATCACCCTTTATTTGACTTCAATTGATACATTTTCAAAATTTGATAAAATATTTTCCGTAGAAAAAAAAATTCTACGTTCATCTCCAAGACAGAATATTTGAGCTTATTCATTATTACACAACCCCAAAGTTATCGGTACTAGACATGGATAAATCATTTACAACCCCTATTGTAACTGTATTTCTCACATCACTAGGAATTTAAATGCATTTGACAACTTCTCATCGTAGAGAGGCAAACGGACAGGTGGATGGACTTTATTCTACCATTCAAGAAATAATTGAATGTTTAAAGCTAGATCTTAATACTCTACGCATAAAAGAATAAGCAATACAGTAGAGGCTCGCAAAGTAGAAAAAACAAGTTTTGGTGAATTCAAACATTTAAATTTGTCTAATTGCCAAGTGTTTTTATTTCAACAGAGGAGGACAATTTGTTAACTCAAAAAAAGAATAAGCGTAACCAATTGAGTTGTTAATTTAAAAAGAAAAAGCAAATATGTACGTACATATTTATGTACAATTTGAAAAAAATATTTTCACTTAGATTGGAAGAAATCAGATATGGTTTACTGCCGTTGCCCTTTGTGCCAAAGGCTTAACCGACTTATCCCGCACATTTTGAATCAAACTTATTTCCAAAGTTGAAACGCTAGTCCGTTGAGCCCAGACCAACAAACCATTTGCAAATGTTATTGCATCCTTGTGGGAAATGTTTTTTCCAAATCAATTCTTTTCGGAAAGAGGTGCGATACAATTGATTGAACCTCAACAAAAACCATATCATAGTTCCAGGCATCGAATACACGAGCAGATACAGGCTGCCCAATAAGGTATATGGTGTCCGGAACATGAACGGTAGGATTAACCTAGGAAGGGATGCATTTTACTCTTCATCAAAATTCATCCGTGACAATGGCTCAGTCAATTCAGAGTTGCAGACACATGAGTGATTTTTTTTATGATTTGTGCGCGCCCAAGTGATTGTTAGTTCCCTTAAGTGTCCGGGTTCAAGACACAGCACGGGCCGAAGGTGTAGAGGGAGAAAGGGAGAGGAGGTACCTGTGTACATTGGTTTTAAATTTCTGCGGATTTTATTCTGGGGGAAATATTAGGCTGGGAAGAGCGTTCCATATTCGTGTCGTGCGGCTAATGAACGAGTCTCTACATTTAACTGTGCGTCCGAAAGGCTTAAGGGTAAACTGATTAGCATTCCTGGCGAGACGGGTATTGTGGGTGAATTCATGCAGTTGGCAAGCTCACTTGAGCATCGTTTGTTAAAATAGCGATCAAATACGGATAGAGACGAAACGGTACGTCGATGTTCGAGCGAGTCTAGTGAGTCTGCAAAGTGGTGTCTCCTATAAGTTTTAACGCTCGCTTTTGAATTCTATCTATGGTGGTCTTTGGGGCACCAGACCAGATACGGGCGATGTACTCAAGTTTGGGGCGCATATACGCCTTTTAAATTAAAGCCAAATCAGAAGGGGTGATGTATTTCATGCATCGATTGAGGAAACCTAAACATTTCGCAGCATTTTTGGCGAACTCAAATATGTGATCGTTCCAACTAAGTGTTGTGTTTATAGACATACCGAGGATGGAAAGCTTTCCGGTTTCATCGACACAGGTGCCATTCATGGATAATGGCTGATTAACAGGGTTTCGCTTGAGTGACAACGGGCAGCATTGAGTTTTTGAAACAATGAATTCCACACGGTTGTTCTTTCCCCAATTGATTATGCTGTCAAGATCGGAATTCATACGCTGCCGTTCCAATTCTACGGCCGAAGGGCGGTGTCGTGAGTCTAGGAACGAATATGAAAAGCAGAGGGTGCTGTCATCAGCGAAGGAATGGATTGGATTAGAAGTAGCAGACAATAGGTCATTTATAAAAATGAGAAGGAGTGTCGGAGACAGAACAGAGCCTTGGGGAACACCAGCATTTATTTGGCGGATATCAGACCTGACGTGACGAAGATTCGCCCTTTTTAGGGACGGGCTGGACAAATGCTGCTCGGAAAGAGACCTAAAGAGTAGGATAGATGAAAAAGCTTACGCAGTGGTTTTGCCATCGCAGAAGAACACCTCAGAAGAATAGGGGAGGATACCATCCGGGCCAGCGGATTTGTGCACGTCGAGATCTGTAAGTACTCTTGCAACTGTACGAGTGCGGAAGTGGATTTATCCCATGGTGAAATCAAGGAATCTGGCAGTGTTGAGCTAGCTGCAAAATGCGCCACAAGCAGATTCGCTTTGTCTAATGAGCTGACAGTTGGGATGTCATTGTAAATGATCGTGGGAATTGAAGGCGAGGCAGACAACAAATGACCAAAAGTTTTTGCTACCCTTGGGACATTGTAGCACTTTTTGCCTCAACTTTTGCTCATACGAGAATTTCACACGTCTTAATATTTCATTACAGTCATTTCTGGCCCGTTAAACTAATTTCCTCAGTAGGGTTTGCTTTGTATATCCGGAAATTCAACTCTCTCAACCTGATAGCCTCTTTACAGCTCGAGTCGTACCATGCGTTTGCTTTGGGCTACTCTATACACTTCACTCTATGAGGAATGAAGGATCTCATGCCCAGCAGAAGAATGTTTCTGATCATATCAGCAGCGGCATCGTCACTATCGAGGAGGCATAGTGACCAAGAAGTTGTTTAGACCGCTCCAATCGGCTTTCTCGTATAACCAACCATACTGTTCTTTTAGGAATTTGTTCTCTAACTGTTTGTGGCGACAACGAGAAATTAGCTGATACGGCACAATGGTCAGACGAGCCTAGAGGAAATTACAGAAACAAAGAAAATTCCCGTAATATTCGTTGTCATTCTAGACATAATTTCGAGCCAAAAAGACTAAGTTGAACAATGTTGTGTGTGTGTTCTAATGTTTAAACAATAATGATAATAAAAAATGATAATAATTTTTCTCATTTAAGTGAAATCCTGGACATTGGCTTCCTGCAATTAAATATGACAGACATTCAAACCGCTTTGCTAGAAATAGGTGGAAATAATAAAGCTGGTCCGGGTGGGTTTTCTCCATTTTTCTCTAAAAAAAATGTGCACTAACTCTCGCCGGCCCACTGACATGTTTATTTAATAAATCTACTTCTTGCCGGGAATTCATGGATGATTGGAAAGTTTCCTTTCTTGCCCCTATTTTTAAATCAGGTTCTAAACAAGAAATCACGAATTACAGGCCCACCTGCAAATTGTCTGCGGTCCCTAGATTAGTTGCAAAAGTAATGTATAAAAAACCAAAAAAATAATTGTGTTCTAATTTTTAAACAATTACAATTTGCACTAGTTCTAATTATCGAGCTTTACCTGCACTATCGTACAACAACACAATACATTCCACTACAAAAGAAAACCTTCAAGGGCCCTTGACGAGTTGAGAAAAGCACGAGGAGTCACTATTGTATTTATTTTATTCAGATTCTTTTTTAAGCTTACATGGTCTGAGTTACCGCACATTGTCTTATGCAGAGATTTGATACCTAATCGCATCTTTCTACTGAAATAGTTTAATATTGGTGATTATGAAAAACAAATGAGATATATTCATAATTACAATTTAAGAAAAAAAAAAACAAAAAACCTCACTTAAGTAAAACACAAAACAAAAAAAAAAAAAAAAGAATTATGATAATAAAACATATATCCGGATATAAACGGATACTATAAATAAATGAATAGTTAAATTCATAAATTAAATAATGCAGAAAAAATACACAAATAAATAATAAATAAGTAATTAAATAAAGAAATAATAATAAATAAACAAATAAATAAATAAATATGAATTAATAAATGAGTAATATAAAAATAAATGAACAGATACACAATTTGTTTCTTATACATTCAACTGAATTGAAATTGCTTAGGGATATTGCAAGAACAACGACTTTTACTAAAGTGTTGTCAGAATGTCTACGGCGGACTTTAAATTTTGCCATGAGGGTGTTTATTCTTTCAGATATCAATTCAACATTAGCCCTCTTATGTAAAACCTTCGTAGAGAAATACCATGGGAGGTTTAGCATCATTTTTAAGAGTTTATTTTGTGCTCTCTGTAACTTTGCTATATGGCACTTTGCGCAATTACCCAAAACCTAGCATCCATATAGAATTATGGCTTGAAATATAACCTTGTGCAATATCATTTTGTTTTCAATTGATAACATTGACTTTCTGTTTATAAGGGGATATACAAGTCTTGTACTTATATTTATTTTGTTCAGCGTTTGCCTCACATGTTGATGAAACAGTAATTTCGAATCAAGATGAATTCCTAAGTCACTTACATCAAGACAAAGTAGCTAATTGAAAGAATACAACAGCAGCGATTAGGTCTCTAAAATAAAATACGCTCAAGTCAAAAGAATTATGGTCAAGTGTCAGAATGTACGAGGGGCGTTCAATTTCGGGGTGAAGCTGTGGTTGTATATATAAATTGACTTATTTATCAAGTAATACTATTATTTTGGTGCATTCATGTAAAATTCATATTCATATAAATGTGATTATTAATTCGCGTTTTATCTCTAGTTAAACAGAATCATGGCAACTGAGACGATGATGGTGAAAATTGAGCACCGCGCTGTAATTAAATTTCTCACTTAGCAAGGAAAAAGTCAAAAAACTATTCATGAAGGGATGGTGGCTGTTTACCAGGGTTCCGCACCTTCATTATCGACTGTGCAAAAGTGGTCACGTGAGTTCAAGAGAGGCAGAGAGAGATCATTGAAGACGACCCCCGCTCCGGCGCCCCGAAAGCATCAAAGAAGTCGAAAAACTTGTTCCTGAGGATGCCCGAAAAAAGGTGAAAATGATGGCAGAGATCACCAAGCTTTCAATTGGTACCATTCACACCATTCTTCATGACCATCTTAACCTTTCAAAGGTCAGTGCAAGGTGGGTGCCACGAATGCTGACAGCGCCTGCTGTAGAGAGCTTTTGGAGATGTGTAGTGAGAACGCGGACGGTGTTATGGATCGAGTTGTTACTGGTGACGAAACATGGGTCCACCACTATGACCCTGAAAGCAAACAAGAGTCCATGCAGTGGCATAAAAAAGGAACTGACCCCCCGAAGAAGTTCAGAGTCATTCCGTCTGCCGGGAAGCTCATGGCCACAGTTTTTTGGGACTCAAAGGGAATCTTGCTCGTTGAGGTGAAACCATCAACGCCACATCCTACGCTAGAAAAGAAAAGGGGTTAAACTCGCAGCGGGTGCGTTGCTTCTTTATGACAACGCTCCTGTTCACACGGCGCGAGTTTCCAAGGCTGCTGCGCGAGATTGTGGTTTCGAAGAAATCCAACACCCACCCTTTAGTCCAGACCTTGCCCCTAGTGATTACTGCCTGTTTCCGGATTTGAAAAAATGTCTTCGTGGAAAAAGTTTTTCGGATGATGAAGAACTCAAGTCGGCAATGAATGGGTATTTTGCAGAAAAAGAGGAAATGTATTTTTTGAGGGTTTAAAAAAGCTTATCTCAAGATGTAACAAATGCATTGATGTTAGGGGAGATTATATTGAAAAATAAAAACAATTTAAATTGAATTCGCATTTTCCTTCATATCGATACCGAGAATATATTGAACGCCCCTCGTAGGTCAACTGTTAAAGACAATCACAGGTTTACTATCAAACTGCAACGGACAAAAGAATTCATAAAAATAATATCAAAAGTAATTGAGTATTTTCCCTTTTAACAGCACACTTCAAGTAGTTGTTGCTACCGCATTAGTTTATGATTACTCAAATGCACCACTAGGTAGGAAACCAAAGTAGGTCCAGGCAAAAGCCTAGACGGACGTTTCCGAGCGATCCATATAATTAACATGACAGACTATGAATACATATTTCTAACTTTTCCGGTATTAACCTCCAAATTCAATGACTCATCCGCACTAACCATCAGATAAAACATCTTCAAAGCGCAATAAAAAGCAGCTGAAGGAGTTAAAACCATATCGTTCCAAACGAGCAGTAAAAGGGTTCGGCTCGGCTTGGAAATGGCCAGCAGAGACTCCGGATACATACGAGACTCTATCAGCCAATACCTCCAGCCTTGCAAGTAAATTTAACAGAATATGACACGGAAATAAAATTGGGACAGCTTCATTTGGAAACAATAAAATACGTAAAATACGTGCCTATTATAACATTTAAAAAGAGACAAAAAAAATGTAAGTAAAATCTTCCCAAGAATAAAAGAGAATATATCATCACCTCGCCTACCTTTAAACCAACACGAATTACTTGACACACCATTCTCCAGTGTTGAAGTTCATTCTGTCCTGAGTAATCTAAGAGATCATAAATCGTCAGGTCCTGATGAGATTCCTATAGAACTATTTAAATACGCTACAGATGAACTCAAGGATAAATTGACATCAACATTTAATGAAATATTGTATTAAAAAGGGAAATATAACTGACCCGGCCAAATACCGAGGGATATCTCTGCTCAACACATCTTACAAAGTGTTCGCCAATCTTTTAAGCAACCGAATAGCTCGATGGATTGAAAGTCAAAAACTTATCCGGGAAAATCAAGCTGATTTTCGTTCAGGATATTCAACCGTAGACAATATTTTTGTGTTGCAGAACATTGCGGGCTCATTCCTAGAACAAAAAAAGAAATTATTCGCTTTTTTCGTGGATTTCAAGGCAGCTTTTGATACGGTCGATCGGAGAGCTCTATTCTACAAACTTTACGCCATCGGAATGAGTTTCAAATTGGGAAGAGTGCTTGAAAATATGTATGAGGGTAACCGCGCAGCAGTTTGGTGTGGGTCAGATGTTTCAGCAAGGTTTGAGACCAATATGGGAGTAAGACAAGGATGCCCTTTAAGCCCTTAACTGTTTTCCTTGTATATAAATGACTTAACGGACTTTCTACCAGGCGGCATTGAGTTTGCTGGGGTGACAATAAAAGCGCTTCTGTTTGCTGATGATGTGATTTTACTAGCGACTTCAGCCGAAATGCTGCAACTGATGATAAACCGTCTCTATATGTATTGTCAAAGGTGGAACTTAACGGTTAACCTATTAAAATCAAAAGTGATGATTTTCAAACAGGGAGTTGGTAGACTGTGTCGAAATGAAAGTTGGCACTACAACGGGGAAACAAATGGAGGTGGTGAAAAAGTGCAAATACCTTGGATCACTCAATCACTAATAACCTTAACATGGATTTTCACTTGAAGGACAAACTTATTAAGGCGAAAAGTGCAATATGTGCTACCTGGGAAGGGTGTTTCTCACATAATCTGATCATAGCGTAAAATATAGAGTCTTCGTTGGTGTTGCAGAATCGGTATTGATGTACGCAGCTCAATCTTGGGGACATACGCAGAGAGAGAGAGAGACTGTAGAACAACTTCTAAGATATTACATCAAACGAACCTTTGGTTTACCAAGAACGACGCCTAACTATATGGTAATAATAGAAACAGGAATATCGCCATTATTCGTCAAGACACTGAAGCTGCATATTGATTATATATTGAAAGTTCTTGAGATGCCTGATGAAAGACTGCCAAAAATTGTCGCTATGAAAACCATACAAAAAAGAAATCTTTGGTTTAGGAAACTGGAAGGGCTTGCAGATTACTGTGGGATGCAATTCCATTTCACGACGACTAACCTCAGGTTATTAAAAGTTATGCTCTGCGAACTTATCTCAAAAGTAGACGAGCAATATAGAAAAGATTGTATTAATATGGCTACATCCTCCGTACATCGATCAACATACAGTTGCCTCAACCATAATTTATGTGAACGAAATTATTTCAATAACAGTAACAGTCAAGAACTCATATCTACCATTTTCAAGATGAGAGGAGAACTCGTTAATTTAAATTATATCCCACATCGTCCCGATTTGCCGATCTACTGCAGTCTTTGCAGCCTATCAGAGAGAGAAGACATTGTGCATGTTATTGGTAGATGTGCAGTCCTTAAGGAATTGCGCAGATTTTATCTAGGCAGTGATATTAAATCGGTATCTGAGGTCAGAGACCTTTTAAATTGCGATTGTGATATAAAACTACCTTCAAACTATTATAAAAAGTCAAACAAATATAGAAAAAATATTATAAACGAAGAGTTTTAAAATTCATAAGCGAAAGCTACATATGAATATACATGTATATTAACTAGTTATATGTACCTTATAATTATTCGATTACAAACTTATTTCTTTTTTGATTATTATATTAATGTCAATCAGGCAGACGGCAAAAGCCATGCTCGTACGATTTATGTAAGAAAAACAAAACTACAACTTGTAATGATGAATAGGTACAATAAATCTATCTCTATCTATCTATCTATCATCACCTCAGAAACCACCAAAGACTCAAAAAATTAAGATATTTATAGATTTAGTTTTAGGTTTGTTTCTTCAACCGGTACTTTACCTGTAGTGAAAATATTCCGTATAATAAATGCTTACTCCGCACTTTTTAATTTAAAACAATAATAAGAAGAGAGAAGAATTTGTCATTGTCATTGATGCCTATCCCAATCTTTCATTCACATCCCTACTCATAATGGGTACAATTCGTTGACTGAGTTCATACATGTTGAAGTTTCAATTATCAATGTGTGCTGCAGTAAAACGGACGGAAATTACGGTTTTCTCTCAACCATTTACACACAACGTGGAGGGATATCAAGCGATTCATAAAAAAAAGTTCTTGGAGATCCCATCTATGTACCAGCGCGCGATGTTCACTTGTTGTGCAAATTGAAGTCAAACTTCATGAACCATGAACAAAATTAGCCTATCTTGTAACACATTATGTATTACATTAGTCTAGCTCTGAAATGTTATCTAAATCGGCTCATTCGTTCAGAAGTTCAATATTCACAATTTCAGCTAAATTTAATGATTTGTGTGTTGCTGTGTATATGTACATGCATAGATAGTTTGGGTATGACAAAATAAGAAAAGTGCGAAAATGTTTATTGTTTCCTTTTCGTTCGGTGACTCAGGCAGTCGTTCGTATAAGTTAACGCGCGAAATTATGTTTCTTCTGGGCAATGATTTATTATCGTTCCCACACTTATTTCTGCCGACGTTGAGTCTGGAACAACAGCCACCTGCGGGAACTTGTCATCGCTCCAGCAGCACGAAGTAGTATTTAAGGTAGTCAGAATTAAATATGTAAATAATTTTTTTTAGACAATCTAAACGCATAATAGTTTAATTGGCGCCCGAGCAGGAACAAGTAGCGTGGCGTGTGCTTAAGTAAAGTTTCTTATCGTGGAGCGTTTAGCTAAGTACTAAGTAGCCAGTCGCCTCAAGAAGCCGCCGCGCTCCCGGTAGAATCGAACATTGCCAGACGCCTCAAGTAGCTGCCGCGCGTGTTCCAACCGCTTCGCACCTACTGGTCCCCGGTATCGGTTTGTGGTGAAAATTTAAGGGCCCCGAAGTAGCACACAGTGTGCTGAAATAGTGAACACACTGAACAAAACGGAAGTTTGTACAAACCAACCGCACCACCCGATGGAAATTGCAGTGCATATGTTAATGTAAGGAATTTTTCTAATCTAACATAAGTATTAGATTCTATTTTAATTTGTTAAAAGAATAAAAAAAACGAAATGAAACAAATCTGTATACGTATTAAAAAGGAAAATTGTTAAGTTGTTTAAAGGAGAAAATTATAAAAATAATTGAATTGAAATGAATATAAGAGCGATAATCGGAATCTGTAAAAGTAAATGAATTACATGTATATTTCTTAATAACAATTGATAGGGATTAAAATTTCGCTTTCCGCTAGGAAAAAAAAGTAACAACCGGCAAGTCTCCATAAATAATATAATCGAAAATAAATTTAATGAAATGGCGAAACGCGAGAGCGAAGTTTTAAATGAACAGAGAACAGCAAATATTTTTAAAAGAGAATATGCCCTCGTAATAAAGAGTAAAATAGATCTAGTAAAAAATGAAATTTCAAATATAGATTATGCAATTCAATGGGCCAAGGCCAATATTATAAATTCGTAGATGATAACAAATATTGAAGAAAGAATAATCGAAATGTATATATATCAAGATTAAATTTCCATATAAAATAGCATTTATCAATTGTTAAAGTTTAGCGAGGTAAAAAAGATTCTAAAATTTTGTATGTAATCAGCATTCCAACAACAGGGAATGAAATATGTAAGAGACTAATCGTAAGACCCCTCAAAAAGGGCAATGTTATAAGTAAAATAATGCATAAAACAATACTGAAATGTAACAATCGAGTTTTTGGTCTAAAAAATGATTGTACCACTTACGAAAATGTAACTATATGCAATAGAAATAGTGTAGTAGACATAAGAAACACTTCGTTATTAGAAAAGCTGCTCAGCAACTCACCAGCATCATGCCCTCTCATGAGTAATCAGAACATACAATCCGTAGAAGAGGTCACCAGTGGAACGCTGTTTTTGGATACGAATCAATGACGACGAGATGAACACGACAGGATCCTTCATTATCCAGTTCCAAAACGCTACAGTCGAAGTCAACAATATCACATTCCGTTCAACAGAAGTTACTATGGTACAACCGATCACAGCGCTGCTACAGCCACAGTCATCAATGAATAGAATCGAAGAAAACCTCTGGAACTAGTGAAAGAACTTCACTTTACCAACAGGAGGTACATTGGATTCACCGACGACGAGAACTCAAAAAAGCAGTTCATTAGTTTTGGGTTGTCATCAGTTGGTATTGTGCTCACATTAAGCATACGAAAAGCAGAGCAAAAATAGTTATCCAACCGCAGATAATAAATTCATCCGAAGACCATCCATTGGAAACCAAGTTGGAAGAAGCTGAGGAACCGGCCGAGGCAGTAACCCAGAAAGTATCCAGGATAAGCAGAATACCCTACTTCTAAGAAGCTTCGAACGAGGACGCTCGAGGATTTAGCGCGGGGGAGTTAAGTCGCAAAATGTTTCCCTCCTCCACACATGTTACACGAACCCACGAACAGCGAAACGCTGACCTAGCGTCTGGCGAACCGGAGACACGGTGTTACGGTAAGCCGCATCCCATCACTTACGGCATCCGGAAATCTGAGTGCACCTGTAGGAACATGTCATCGCTCCAGCAGCACGAAGTAGTATTTAAGGTAGTTGTAAGAATTTTTGTCAGTCAGTCTTAAGTTTATCGTGTAAGGGGTTTTGCTGCTCGAAAAAATGGAAAATAAAATAATTTTTTTAGACAATCTAAACGCATAATAGTTTAATTTATATATGGAAGTTACAACACACTAGGGGATGGTTGATATCCACGACTACGCAACTTGAAATGGTTTCATACCGGATTGATGCAACCACCCTTATTTTGAGAATTTTATTCCCATTTAAAAAGTGCTCGTAACTTCCGAACTGTATGTCGTACCGACTTAGAAATTGTCACATTCAGCATCTAAATTTTAGAATGATGTCTTTGTTGAAAATTTCAGAGCTCTGCGACGTGTAGTTTCGGAGCCTTTGTCGGTCAGACACACAAACTTTCTGCTTTATAGTTAAGATTTGTGACACTATAGATATGTTTTTCTGGATGAAAAGTTTTAAGAGGGGGGAAGTTAGAGACATTCATGTAGAGACACACGCCCACACAAAATTTAATAAAGAGATGATATGAGGATCAAAGTAATTAAAATGTCTCAGTTGAACCTCAATCAACCTCTATCGAGTGGAAATGAAAGAAAAAGCAAAACAAAAAACACGAATGCAGTTTACTAATAAAGCATTGCAACACATTTTCACTTTTATCCAAATTGTTAAAACAATTACACTTACATAGCTCAATTTTCGCTCCACCAATCGCCTTCCCTGTTGCTATTTGTTTCAGTTTCAAAAATGTATTACACATGTTCTCTTCCTTGAAATATGTGTAACCCGATTGAATCTTTGTGATTGGTCTCAAAGGAAAGTGTACTTTATTTAATGGTAAGAAATCGATTCCGTTCGCAAATCTCCATTGTTTTCAGCCAAAAGTGAAATGAATAGAAGGCCAAATAATTCACCTCCTTAATTTGGAGGGGAAGACCTGCAGCTATTCGCAGCAACTAATGCGCACTCACCGGACGTGGGGAAAAATGTGTGTAAAAGGACATCTCTTTAATTATTGATTTTTGATTTGCACTTGATGACTTTTGATACATTGACGAAATGAGAGGAAGTTCAATAGCAAGTGGTTGCTTTTTTCGATGCAACTTGACTGCAATGGACCACTTTTCCTGAGGGGCCTTTATCTCGCCGAATTCATAAGACATTTCCTCGTACTCTACTTTACGGCACATCGACTTATTATTCATTTTGATTTTAAGATCAAACATCAAACTTCTAAAACGTAACTAAAGCTGATTTGCACAAAATCTTGGAAACATATCATTGAGCACCCCAACGTTAGATGAACGCGTAGCATATTCTCGGTATCGATATGAAGGAAAATGCGAATTCAATTTAAATTGTTTTTATTTTTCAATATAATCTCCCCTGACATTAATGCATTTGGTACATCTTGAGATAAGCTTTTTTAAACCCTCAAAAAAATACATTTCCTCTTTCTCTGCAAAATACCCATTTATTGCCGACTTGAGTTCTTCATCATCCGAAAATCTTTTTCCACGAAGACATTTTTTCAAATCCGGAAACAGGAAATAATGACTAGGGGCAAGGTCTGGACTATAGGGTGGGTGTTGGATTTCTTCGAAACCACAATCTCGCGCAGAAGCCTTGGAAACCCGCGCCGTGTGGACAGGAGCGTTGTCATGAAGAAGCAACACACCCGCTGCGAGTTTACCCTGTCTTTTCTTTTTTAGCGTACGATGTGGCGTTGATGGTTTCACCTCAACGAGCAAGATTCCCTTTGAGTCCCAAAAAACTGTGGCCATGAGCTCCCCGGCGGACGGAGTGACTTTGAACTTCTTCGGGGGGTCTGTTCCTTTTTTATGCCACTGCATGGACACTTGTTTGCTTTCAAGGTCATAGTGGTGGACCCATGTTTCGTCACCAGTAACATTTCGATCCATAACACCGTCCGCGTTCTCACTGCACATCTCCAAAAGCTCTCTACAGCAGGCGCTGTCAGCATTCATGGCACCCACCTTGCACTGACCTTTGACAGGTTAGGATGGTCATGAAGAATGGTGTGAATGGTACCAATTGAAAGCTTGGTGATCTCTGCCATCATTTTCACCTTTATTCGGGCATCCTCAAGACCAAGTTTTTCGACTTCTTTGATGCTTTCGGGGCGCCGGAGCGGGGGTCGTCTTCAATGCTCTCTCTCTGCCTCTCTTGAACTCACTTGACCACTTTTGCACAGTCGACAATGAAGGTGCGGAACCCTGGTAAACAGCCACCATCTCTTCATGAATAGTTTGTTGACTTTTTCCTTGCTTAGTGAGAAATTTAATTACAGCGCGGTGCTCAATTTTCACCATCATCGTCTCAGTTGCCATTACGATTCTGTTTAACTAGAGATAAAACGCGAATTAATAATCACATTTATATGAATATGAATTTTACATGAATGCACTAAAATAATTGTACTACTTGATAAATAAGTCAATTTATATATACAACCACAGCTTCACCCCGATACCGAGAATATATATATCACTCGACACCAAACATCCAACAGTAACGTCCTTATCACCACATGATCAGGAAACACCATGGTTGAATTTTGCGATAGCCGACAAGCCGACAAGCCGCAAAAGCACAGAATTTCACACTTGTAGGTTATCAAAAGCGATCTGAAATAAGACCGGAAGCTTATCAGTAAAGTAATAGGGGCGCTAACTGGCTACTGTCTAATTGGCAACCATGCCACAAGACTGGGTGCACCATGTAAGGACTTCTTCAGAAGCTGCAGGGGTAAAGAAGAAATACTACACTACCTCGGCAAATTGCAAAAACCAGAAGGAAACTGCTAGGCGAATATTACTGCAACAAACTTGAGGATCTGAGCAGATTGGTTGAGGGGGTGTAAAAGATCGGCCTCTGATGGGCCCATTGTGATTTCCCCTTATTTAGGGTTCACGCAGGAAAACTGAGCTTAATATATTTTTGAGTGAACTAGCGGCAATTTTGTCCGCTTCAAGATAGTATTCGCCTAGGTGTCTACGACGTGTCCTGGCATTAAGAGACACAGTATGTGTTGTGCAGTTTTTTTTTGTCCTCATTACTCATTATGCAAGTGTCATCCTTTGTTAAACCCATGGTTTTGAGGTGTTTGTTTACGGGGCAGTGTCCAGCAAGAAAGACTGTGCTTATACGAATCTGACTCCTGGTGAGACTGAGAAGTTGTTTCACTCTATTATGAGAGGTAGTTTGTAAGAACATTTTGGATTGCCTGTTATCTTCCCTGTTACTGTGTGCGTCCAGTAAAGATTGGCCATGTTTCTGAGTCAATAATTTATACAGTATGGCGCAGAATGGTTGTGGTACCATGAACGGTGAGGTGGATCCTTTTCTGGCTAGTAGGTCTGCTCCTTCGTTTCCTGTATGGCCGGTGTGGGCCCTTTTTGTGTTGGCCAGCTGGTGTAACAGTTGTATGCAGTCCGATACGAGCTCTAAAGTTACCTCAGGGACAGAACTGCTTTCTGCGAGAGATATTTTCAGTGTTTCACAAACTCAAATTCTCAAAAAAAGTCAAATACCTAGTCTTGACACTTAATTAAAAACTCAACTGGAATTCTGACATTAATAAAATCATTGAAAATACAAGGACTGCCTTATGGACCAGCAACAGTCTCAATGGCACAAATTGGGGCGTTTAACCGCAAAATATATCTTGGCTAGACACAGCCAAACAACAACTCAACAACTTGACATCTAGTTAAAGAAAGATGCCGTGGTCAACGTCTGCTCTATTCATCATAGAGCATGACTATAACTCAATTTTGATCTAGCGGTTTTCTTCGAGTTTCTGCAAATGCAGGGCATGTTCCGAGGTAATGTAAAGGGTGATTTTTTAAAAGCTATAGGAAAGTTTTTCAGAAAAAAAAAACACATAAAAGTCAGAAAAATGCATGGAATCTTTATTTGAATCGATAGTACGGTCCATATAATTTAATGTTTGAAGATTATTTCATGCAAATGTTGACCTTGACTGGGCCTCAAATGGTCCATCCGCTTAGTCCAATTTTGGCATACTCTTTCCAACATTTCGGCCGGTATCTCACGAATAAATGCTTCAATGTTGTCTTCCAATGCGTCAATTGAAGCGGGCTTGTCTGTGCAGACATGAGCTTTAACATAGCCCCACAAAAAATAGTCTAGAGGCGTTAAATCGCGCGATCTAGGGGGCCAATTGACCACGTTCGGGGAACGTGAAATAAAATGTTCACCGAACTGTGCTGTGTGGCATGTGGCACCGTCTTGTTGAAACCACATGTCATGCAAGTCAAGCTCTTGCATTTTGGGCAAAAAAAAAAGTTGGATATCATCTCCCGGTATCGCTCACCATTCACAGTTACGTTACGATTCGCATCATCTTTGAAGAAGTACGGTCCAATGACTCCACCAGCCCATAAACCGCACCAAACTGTGACTTTTTCTGGATGCATTGGTAGCTCTTGCAATGCTTCTGGCTGATATTCATTCCAAAATCGACAATTCTGCTTATTTACGTACCCATTGAGCCAAAAATGAGCTTCGTCTTAAACTGACCATAAAATGGAAGAAGCGCGCGATGAACTTTCTTAACAGAGCACGCATTTTGATAATAAAATTCAATAATTTGCAAGCGTTGTTCGTTTGTAAGACTGGACTGATTCATGGTTAAATTATAGACCAAACTGAAGATGTTTGACAGTGAAACAAAATACGAAACGTGCGTCAGCTGCTTAAACCAGTGTTGTCAAAAAGGTAATAGCTAAAAAATCACCCTTTATCAGATCGATTTCAATATACTGCAAGTGTCAAATTGTGTCCTTTTGCGGCTAAAGGGTGTTACTAATGAATGTGTAAGGTCGAGTGATATGTTTACGTCATGCGTTGATCTGACTCGGGGTGCTCAATGATATGTTTCTAAGATCGACATGTAGTTGATATTCTAAGAAGTTGATTAGGTTAACTTATACGTGCACAGTCAAATTTAATGAACACTCAGCTTTAGGTTCGATGTTTGATCTTAAATTCAAAATAAATAATAAGTTGATGTGCCATAAGGTAGAATGCGAGGAAATGTCTAATGAAATCGACGAGAATAAGGCCCCCGATTAAAAGTGTTCCATTGCAGTCAAGTTGCATCGAACAAACAACCACGCGCCAATGAACTTCCTTTCATTGCGTCAGTGATAGATAGATAGATAGATAGAGAGAGATTTATTGTACCTATTCATCATTACAAGTTGTGGTTTTGTTTTTCTTACATAAATCGTACGAGCATGGCTTTTATAAATTTATAAATTTTTTATTAATATAATAATCAAAAAAGAAATAGGTTTGTAATCGAATAATTATAAGGTACATATAACTAGTTAATATACATGTGTATACATATGTAGTTTTCCCTTATGAATTGTAAAACTCTTCGTTTATGATATTTTTTCTATATTTGATTGACTTTTCATAATAGTTTGAAAGTAGTTTTATATCACAATCGCAATTTAAAAGGTCTCTGACCTCAGATACTGCCTAGATAAAATCTGCGCAATTCCTTAAGGACTGGACATCTACCAATAAAATGCACAATGTCTTCTCTCTCTCTGATAGGCTGCAAAGACTGCAGTAGATCGGCAAATCGGGACGATGTGGGATATAATTTAAATTAACGAGTTCTCCTCTCATCTTGAAAATGGTAGATATGAGTTCTTGACTGTTACTGTTATTGAAATAATTTCGTTCACATAAATTATGGTTGAGGCAACTGTATGTTGATCGATGTACGGAGGATGTAGCCATATTAATACAATCTTTTCTATATTGTTCGTCTACTTTTGAGATAAGTTCGCAGAGCATAACTTTTAATAACCTGAGGTTAGTCGTCGTGAAATGGAATTCCATCCCACAGTAATCTGCAAGCCCTTCCAGTTTCCTAAACCAAAGATTTCTTTTTTGTATGGTTTTCATAGCGACAATTTTTGGCAGTCTTTCATCAGGCATCTCAAGAACTTTCAATATATAATCAATATGCAGCTTCAGTGTCTTGACGAATAATGGCGATATTCCTGTTTCTATTACTACCATATAGTTAGGCGTCGTTCTTGGTTGACGTTTGGTGTAATATCTTAGAAGTTGTCTCATATTGCGCATGTCCCCAAGATTGAGCTGCGTACATCAATACCGATTCTGCAACACCAACGAAGACTATTTAACGCTATGATCAACCAGATTAAGTGAGAAACACCCTTCCCAGGTAGCACATATTGCACTTTTCGCCTTAATAAGTTTGTCCTTCAAGTGAAAATCCATGTTAAATTTATTAGTGATTGTCACTTTGTACTTTTTCACCACTTCATTGCGTCAGTGTATCAAGTGCAAATCAAAAATCAATAATTAAAGAGCTATCCTTTTTACACAATTTTCCCCACGTGCAGGTGAATGCGCATTAGTTGCTGCGAATAGCTGCAGGAGGTGACCAAGGAAGTGAGTTATTTGGCCTTCTATTCATTTCACTTTTGGCTGAAAACAATGCACTTTTGCGAGCGGAATTGATTTTTTACCATATTCATTAAATAAAGTACACTTTCGTTTGAGATTATTCACAAACATTCATTTGGGTTGCACATATTTCAAGGAAGAGAACATGTATTATAAATTGCTGAAAATGCAACTAAAACAAATAGCAACAGGGAAGGCGATTTGTGAAAATTGAGCTATGTAAGTGTCCTTTTGTATTTGATACTTACTTTTGTGTAATAATTTGGGTAAAATTGAAAAATGTATTGCAAAGCTTATTGTTAAACAGCATCCGTGTGTGGTTTTTTTTTTGTATTCATTACGACTCGTATTTTAAAAACAATGGGAAACAACATGGCCATTTAACAAATTCAATTTTACACCGCACATTTCAAAGGATTGTCCTTGCGACTTATTGATTGATGGTAATTTCGAACGAAAAGCCAAAAGGCAATTGAAGACGTTTAAATTCAAATGGCAAATCGTTGGTCAAATGCAATCAATGGTAGGCGAGGAATCAAAATGTCTTCGCATTTGAATTCCATTTAAAATTGTTGTTTCTGTCTTTCGTGCTGTGGTGTCATTACAAAGTTTAGGTGGGATGATGGTGCGATGCATAATATGCTCTCAAGTGCTTTGCTTCAACTTGTGTTTTGATATTCCAGGCCAATCAAGAGAATTTGTTTTCATTCTATTCAATTTCAATTCAATTTATTTTATTCTTATTGCCATTAAACATTTCCACATTTGAAATTTTACATTTCATTTACGAGTGCTTAAATAAGAAATTCTAAAAAATTAAAGGTAGAAAAAGGAATATATTAAGTAAAACAAAAGAAAAAGAAAGGGGAAAAATATGCTTGCTGTACTCACAGCCCACTGAGTAAATTGAATTAATCATCTGATACTTGATTATTCGAGGGGCGTTCAATATATTCTCGGTATCGATATGAAGGAAAATGCGAATTCAATTTAAATTGTTTTTATTTTTCAATACAATCTCCCCTAACATCAATGCATTTGGTACATCTTGAGATAAGCTGTTTTAAACCCTCAAAAAAAATACATTTCCTCTTTCTCTGCAAAATACCCACTTATTGCCGACTTGAGTTCTTCAACATCCGAAAATCTTTTTCCCTGAGACATTTTTTCAAATCCGGAAACAGGAAATCACCACTAGGGACAAGGTCTGGACTATAGGGTGGGTGTTGGATTTCTTCGAAACCACAATCTCGTGCAGCAGCCTTTTAAACCCGCGCCGTGTGAACAGGAGCGTTGTCATGAAGAAGCAACACACCCGCTGCGAGTTTGCCCCGTCTTTTCTTTTTTAGCGTACGATGTGGCGTTGATGGTTTCACCTCAACGAGCAAGATTCCCTTTGAGTCCCAAAAAACTGTGGCCATGAGCTTCCCGGCAGACGGATTGACTCTGAACTTCTTCGGGGGGTCTGTTCCTTTTTTATGCCACTGCATGGACTCTTGTTTACTTTCAGGGTCATAGTGGTGGACCCATGTTTCGTCACCAGTAACAATTCGATCCATAACACCGTCCGCGTTCTCACTACACATCTCCAAAAGCTCTCTACAGCAGGCGCTGTCAGCATTCGTGGCATCTTGCACTGACCTTTGAAAGGTTAAGATGGTCATGAAGAATGGTGTGAATGGTACCAATTGAAGGCTTGGTGATCTCTGCCATCATTTTCACCTTTATTCGGGCATCCTCAAGAACAAGTTTTTCGACTTCTTTGATGCTTTCGGGGCGCCGGAGCTTGGGTCGTCTTCAATGCTCTCGCTGCCTCGGAACCCTGGTAAACAGCCACCATCTATTCATGAATAGTTTTTTGACTTTTTCCTTGCTTAGTGAGAAATTTAATTACAGCGCGATGCTCAATTTTCACCATCATCGTCTCAGTTGCCATTACGATTCTGTTTACCTAGAGATAAAACGCGAATTAATAATCACATTTATATGAATATGAATTTTACATGAATGCACTAAAATAATAGTATTACTTGATAAATAAGTCAATTTATGTATACAACCACAGCTTCAGCCCGATACCGAGAATATATTGAACGCCCCTCGTAATGTGAGTATTGTACTTATTTTCGACGAGACATTCAGTGTGGTGTACTCAAATGAAACGAGTATTCATATAACGGGTACTAATTTTGTGATTTAAAAAGCGATTTAAAAATTTATTTGAACAGAATTATTTTTTACAATTGAGTATACAACTAGACTTACGAACTAAAGGTTCGTAGTATTTTCCTTTCGAAAATTTCGAGCTTCGTCATGCTGGTCTTAGAGATGGTGTACCATATTGTGAAGCCGTACGTTCATATAAGCTGCGTGGTAAAGCTGCAGTTTTGTCCTCTGACCATTCTGCTTGCGCATCAAGGGATAGATGCGATGGAAGCCTAGGTTGGCCTTCGTAAGGGTCAGTTTCGCATGAGTGTTGAACTTCAACCTTTCCGTGAAGTTAATGCCAAGATACTTGCTCCTTTCGTTTGTTGATATTTCTGCACTGTTAGGGAGCACTACCTTTATGCTTCGACATTTGGCTGCTGATCTGCATGCACCTCCGGATGGTCTCCTTAAGCACATAAGTACCGATTTGCCAGCATTGATACGAATACTCCATTTGGCATAGTAGTCAAATTTGTTCTCTGTTTGGACTTAGACCCTTTGCGCTGTGGTGACGTCGAGCTGGCATAAGTCAGCGAGTCATCTGCGAATAGACAGCATTTTACTGTGTCAGTTGAATGTGGCTGATCTGCCGCGTAGATGTTGAAAAGCCACGGTCCCAGCTTGTGCAACTCCCGCCTTGGTGCTACGCTCTGTTGACTTGCAGCCTTCAACAGAGACGTAGAGTCTTCTGGAATGCAGAAAGCTGTAAATTATTCTGATTAGGTTGGAGGGGAATCCCACCTGGCTTAACTTGTAGATGAGTCCCACCATTCATTTCAATTTACTTACATATTTCTGTTGCAAGCCAAAGGCGAGTTTCAAATGATAGAACTACGGACATTTTTCTGATCAAGAAAAGTAGTAACAGGATGGCACACTTTAAATAAGTCGTTTTTCTAATGCAGTTACTTATAAGTCGTTGCAAATTATGTATCAAAAATTATTTGATTAATCAAAACTGGGTTCGGTCCAATAAGAGAAAGTTTTCCAGATATTAACACTTTTTTCTTTTTTTTTTTTTTTTTGTGTAATTTTGTTTTTATTGTATTAAATGTAACTTACATGCTATACAAAAGAACTTAAAACTAGCTTAACTAACTTAACAATTCATGTATTGTTCTTTATACTAACCTACTGACCCTATGCGGGTACTCTAAGCTACTACTACTTAACCTACCTTATACTAACTTACCCTAACATAAAACTTAGGACTATCTTAATTATGTCCGTAACAGTACGGACGCGTGCACCAATGCGTATATGTTATCTATATGCTTAACATATATAATTTATACGCCGTGGAGCACCTTTTTTTGTTTTTTTTTTTTATATATATATTTATTTTTTTTTTTTTTTTCTTCTTATTAACTACCTTAAAACCTATGTAAGCTGGCCACCATGGTCAACTCCCGGGTCGTTTAAAAAGGCCAGCGGTGGCGGAAACTGGTTTTGGTGTAACCACCAGTAAAATTGCCGATCTTTGGCAGACTGCTTTCTATATATTATTAACACTCTGGCTGCAGAAATGATTCGCTCAGAACCAGCAGTACCGACGTGATACTTTAGCTAATGTTTTGCAGCCAACAATCTGGCGCAAGTGCCAACACTGCAGAAAATTAATGTCACCATAGAAGCTACAGAAAGCTACTTACTTTATAAAGGGTGGTTTAATTGGTGGTACATTTTAAGGGCCGATGTTGATTTTGAATAAAACACAAATTATTTGGAAAATTATTGTCATTTCTTTTTATTATGATAATATTGGCATGGTTCAATTATGTATGGAACAAAATATCACGGCCAAATGGCCCCCGCGACCTCGGCGGCACACCTCCATCCGATGGTCCAAATTTTCGATGACGCTGAAGCATGATTGAGGTTCTATGCCATTAATGTGCCGAATTATCTCGTCCTTTAGCTCTTGAATTGTTGCTGGCTTATCGACGTACACCTTTTCTTTCAAATAACCCCAAAGAACAAAAATTTCCTACGGTGTCAAATCACATGATTTCGGCGGCAAATTGACATCGCCACCACGTGTGATAGCACGGCCATTGAATTTGTCGCGCAAAAGAGCCATTGTTTCGTTAGTTGTGTGGCAAGTGGCACCGTCCTGTTGAAACCACATGTCGTCCACAGTCATATCTTCCAATTCGGGCCATAAAAAGTTCGTTGTCACAGTATCTGCCTGGCCGGCCTTTTCATGAGGTTTCATGAGGTCCAGTTTGGAGTTACTTTTTGGAGCGCATTGGCTGGTATCTCGATAATGGCACGTTTGGTGCTGTCTTAAAATGTGATGGCTTATCGAGTGATTTAACGAATAACCTAAAATCCGCCCTAACCCACCGGTTCAAAAGGAGAACTTAATTGCTCACCGAACTCATTTCTCCATTAGGCCATCGATTCACTGGCTGCTTGCTGTGTGGCAAGCCAAGTACCGCCGGTCGTCGTCCTGAAACCTACCGGGCGACATTGAAGGTTACATTGTTCCCTCGGCCATCTTAGAAAAATACGGACCACTGCCCTGAACAGTGCACTTTTTCGGGTTTCACATTGCGAGAGTTGAGGGTAAGTCATCTTCCTTTTGCAGTTATCCTCGCTTCTTTCCGGAACGGAACTCCAGCGCGCACTCGAGAGGTTTTTGGCCGTATGTGCTGATGCTGGAACGAAGGTTAACGTGGACAAATCGGAGGTTATGGTTATCTAAAGAACACCAGTTCAATACACTTTGAATGTTAGTGGAGTCCCATTGAAGCAGGTGGAGAAGTTTAAGTACATCGGGGCTTTTTCACGAGTGATGGAAGGAGTAATGCTGAACTTTCCTGTAGGATTGGTCAAGCTGGGCCAGTTTTGAAACAGCTTGGTAGATCTGTCAAGCTTGGTGGCAAAGCCAAGTTTCGCGGTCTTAACTCAGAATTTATTCCAGTGCTAACCTATGAGTATACAATCTGCAGAAATGAGATTTCTTCGTGCTGTTGTGGGAATTAGTCGCCAGGATAGGATGAGAAACGCGGCAGTGTGCGAGTAAGTCAACATTGAGCAGCTGCTTCTTGGAACGGAAAGGGCTATTTGGTCACGTGGGACGAATGTCCCCTTTATCAAGACTTCCGAGGCAGGCGTTGAATGTGATTCCATCAGGTAGGCGACCGCTTGGCAGACCCAGGACATGGCGGTTGGACCAAGTCCAAAAACTCCCCTGGTCACGCTTGGACATACCTCCTGATGATTTAGAGTCGATGGTGGAGGATCGAGTGGCCTGATGATGGTGAAGCTGGTGAGGATGATGATGATGATGATGGTGATGATTTTCAATGATAACGACGTTCGAGATAAATCGCAAGGACTGTTCATTTTTTCTGCACGTCTCTCCCTCTCATTTTTGGAATGAGTTGCTTGGGTGTGAATAGTTTGTCGTGTGAACAGATGCAATGATGAAGGCGTTTATATATTAAGGCTTCAGTTACCGCCCTGAGCATTTTGCCCAGTGGGTCCGACCCTGCCTAGCAGTGTGCTAGTACATCCATCTTGTTGAAACCACAAATTAGGATTCGAAATTGGCCACAAGAAGCGGTCGATTCCGTTAGAAGCCACAAAAAATCATTTCTAACGTTTCATTCTAACGTTTGTGCAGACGGCTTTTAATAGCTAGACATTCTGGGGTGCATTAGTACTTTTCCCTGACGTACTGTTTTCCCCGCCAAGAGACCCAAGCCTCATCCGTTCTAAGGACTCTTTGTTATGAGATACACCTAGACCTACCCCGGCCTATGTGTGCCTGTTGTCTTTCCGAGCAGCAGTCAGCCACTTCAACCTAGATAGAGCAAAAGATGTTGCACAGGGACTGCTCTTGGGAATGAAGCCAAACACAAAACTATAGCCGATGGTAGGGTCTAGTCTTGAGAAGGAAAAACGACTAGTCTGACAGCACAAAGTGTACTGAAATCGAAAGCCGTTGTACCGCACACGAACCCAATTTGGAAAAAATACGGCCCGATGATGCCGCCAGCCCATAAACCGCACCAAACAGTCACTCTTTGTGGGTGCATTGGTTTTTCGGCAATCACTTGGATCTTGGATTGTCATTCGCCCAAATGCGGCAATTCTGCTTATTGACGAATCCACTGAGGTGAAAATGTGCCTCATCACTGAAGAGGTTTAGGTGTGGTTCACATTCAACTTAAAATTAACCACCATAAAATTTAGAACCATATTAATTGAAATGTGACCAGCCCTTTTGTCGCCTTCTAAATCATCTCCTACGAGACTTATCAATTTGTATACGTTGGCGTTTGAAAAACCTTAGGTTGATACGATCTCTGTATATTTTTGTTCATCTGCTGTTTTCAGCGTCAGTGAGCCTATCCATTCGATTCAGGAAATCGAGAAAAAATTAAATGAAATTTTGTGAATTTCGTTGATAGATTAAGATATAAAGTAAACACAGTTGGTAATCCAAATTTCAGACGTCAATTTTGAGAACCAACTCCCTGTGATAATATTCGCCAAATTCGGTGAATACAATTTCTTTCCGCTCATTATCTCATCTTAGTGAAAGCTAACACCAGTTTATTAATAGGAATTACGAGTTAACAAATGTTTTAGTACTAATTCTTCGCTATTTGGTGATTATTAATAACGCTGATAGTATTTACTGAGTACATTTGATACCGAAATTGGAATCCGTGAAAACACGATTGGACTGGAAATTCAATAACTTCAACCTTCTTAAAACGTTTCGTCCCGAAGAGACAAATCTATAGAACAATCATAATCACTTTTTGTATCCATTGTTTCTGAGGTGGGTTTTTTTTCCGACTACATTGGAGCACTCAGATTCAAAAACTTGTCCATTGTACTGCTACTTCCGAAGGAAGACCAGCAGGCGCTTCTGTGATGAGGAGCCTACATAATCTACTCTCACCACTTCAGCTCCAAAGACCTTCCACCTGGTCCGAGCAAAAGCGGGACAGTGACAGAGGAAGTGCTCTGCAGTGTCGTCGTCTTCTCCAGAGGCGTTGCAGAGGGTTTCGTCACACTTACATGTTTGGCGAAGGTGTAGTGTCCCGTTTGTAAGCCTGTAAGTCGTCTGCAATCTTTTCTGCCAAGGGATATCAAGAATTCCACGGATTTCTTACAGACATGCGCTTGGTCTGTCCGCATCCTCTAGAGCCATGCCACCTCCGATTGTGTTCTCGAGGGGCCCAATCATCGATGTAAGCTCTAACCAAGTACGCAGGTAGATCCAGGACAGGTACAGGTCCTGAAAATGTCTTCTCTTATCCTTGTCTAAGAGGTTCATCGGCGATCTCATTCTCAGCGATCCCGTGGTGACCCGGGACCCAGGCAAGTCTTAGGGTCGTTTTGCTGGAAAACTGGGAGTTGATCATCTTCGGGATTGATTTTAACTCGTCATTTAACCGGCAATTTTAAAATTGATTTTGTTCACTATTTCAACTCACAGTCTGAAATTTAACATCCAGAAACTGTCCAACTTTATCTTTTTAAATTACTCGACTTCTCATTGCCACAAACTATTGTCTTAGTGACAGAGAGAGAGAGAGAGAGAGAGAGAGAGGGAGAGAGAGAGGGATAGAGAGAGAGAGAGAGAGAGAGAGAGTAAGAGAGAAAGAGAGAGGGACTGGAATTTAACATCCAGAAGCTGTCCAACTTTATCTTTTTAAATTACTCGACTTCTCATTGCCACAAACGATTGTCTTAGTGACAGAGAGAGAGAGAGAGAGAGAGAGATAGAGACAGAGAGAGAGAGAGCTAGAGAGATAGAGAGAGATAGAGAGAGATATAGAGAGAGATAGAGAGAGAGAGAGAGAGAATTTGACTTTGATGACCACTTTTGAAGGTGTACATACCGGCATTACAGAAGCAAATTCAGAATATTAATTTATGCAGGTGATAAAATGCAATTTGTCTGTTCAATAGATATCAACGTGTAGTATCTCGCCTACTTATAAAGGTATGAGTGTTCTCCCCCTTTGATGTTTTGATTCCTTACATATTCTGCAGTTGGAAATTATCTGCTTCAATTTGCTCCTATTGGTCGGAAAGAAATAAGCCGAGTTGATTTCGCAGTGTTGATGGCTCACAATCACCTCTGAATTACTCTGAAATTTTCATTTAATTTGTTTGATTTTGATTTCATTAAGTTGATTTGATCTTTTGTTCACTTTAGTTTAACTTAATACATAAATTTAATAAAAGTCTATAAATAAATAAACATAAAGGTCTATCTCTCAAACGCGCATTATAAAGTATAATTTTTAACTAAAAATTGAGTGTACAAAATGCAGTAATTGTGTACATGCAAAGTGTGCTAAGCTAGAAAAAAGAGGCATCGATTTTTGTGGGCTACAAGTGCCAAGTTTGTTGCAATCTGCGAAGACAATCTCTTTTGGGAAACGAATTAGCATCTAATTTTTTTTTCTCTATTTCTCCAAGCTGTTCCGACCACTTGGTTAATCCTGTTGGTTCCTGCTCTTCTGCTATCACCGTTGTTCAAAATCAGCTACTTCTAATAGAAAATGCGTTGGTGAAAAACATTCAATTACTAACGATGTGATTCTTCAAGAAAATAATACAACAGCTTCTCACCGGTTCTCTGATAAGAATTGATTGCTTGTGTACTAACAATGCTAAAGAGAGAGTCATTAAACTATTCACTCAAGATGCTGGAGTTGAATTAGGTGGGAACGCCACTGACTCTTGTTACCTGAAAAACCGCTAAAAAAGAGCATGGACCCTAACAATACAATCCCTGCACAAGCCATAGTGAGTGTAAAGATTTCCTTTTCTCTTTCATACAGAGCAAATAATGCAAAATAGAAAAGTAAAGAAACTCAAATCATTTGCAGGAGTTAAGGGAACTCGCATATGCGTCAATGAATGTCTCACTGCACATACCAGATCTGTTCTACAGAAAGCTGGTGAGACAAGATAAAAAATGTGAATATGCTTGGATTCCTGACTCATCTCTTTTATCAGACTATTAAGATTTGTTCAAGAATGGTTTTAATATATCTTAATACTGTAGCAAGTCGTTAAACAGTCCTTTTAAATAAAATACCGCACCACTTTATTATTTTTTCTAATTTTATTATTAAGTTAGAAGTTTATTAGTTTACGTCCGCACTCACCGCTGTCTACTTTGCGAATGAAATGGTTTACAATATTGTGCTCGTATCGTACCGGCAGTTGTTTCTTAGAATTTTTTACTTGCAATGTATGGCTACAATTCGGCCATCCTGACATGCAATCGTCCCAATTGACCACAATCACTTAAATTAATTTAACCAAGGTTTAAGGTTAGCGACTTCCCATACTCCAAACAATGCTCGCATGTCTTTTAATAACTCTTCCACCGGAACAAACATCAAGTCCAGTCTTGAGTGTAACCATTTCAAGGCAGTGCTCTGGTGTTATTGTCATCCAAAGCGTAAGCACGCAAAATACTTTTAATTTCACGCAAAAAAAAAAGCCAAACTGCTTGCATTGCCTGCTCGCAGGAACCTAGTCAAGTCGAGCACATTGAAGCCAGCTCTAGTGGAAACCACAAAGTTTTTCCTCTGATAGCAGAGCAATTGTATTTGCTGGTGTTGGTTGAACGCAAACAAATGAAAACAGCATCAACAGAACAGGGAATGTCACTATGCAGTGAGCTGAGCATGCATCAAGTCATTGCTCATCTGCCTTGCCAGGGCATTGGTGCTGTTGCAAAGGACAGCTGCTGCTTTAAAGCCATGAATCAATCGATAAATTCCAGGATTCCTATCATAGAGACGATTCCCCTGAATTAAAGAAACACTATTTGCTGATTATGGTTCTTTGTGTGCACTTAACATCAAGGATTAGCTAGGTTTAATGATATAAAATGAATCGAATTACAGCCTGCAATCAAACTATTTAAAGGGCGCGTTTGATTGGCATGTGTGGCACTGGATTTGAATTTATAGCATCGCGATAATGTATGTTAGTAGCTTTTCATTAAATTCTAAATTAAACATGCATTGTCACAGAATGTGAATTTATTCATTCAAAACAGAAAATCACGAGCTTAATGCAGATGTGGATTGGTTTTGCAGTATCGATGAAGCAGCCCTTGTTCGGAATTTTCGTACATTCGTTGTATTTCTTGACACCATTTATTTTATGTCATTTAGGAGACGAGTTGTGGAAACTAAAAGTTCCCGCAACTGCGTCCACGTGGGCCCTGGTATAGTTTCGTATACTTGAATAAGAGTCTCCCTGACTTGCCGCAACTTCATATTTCTAGCGTAGAAATGCTGAGAATCACTTGTAAGTATATGACTCTGCCAATTGTCGAAGTCAATTTCATTACGATACCGGCAGACCTTGTGACTACTTCGTTAGGCAGATCACATTTTAAGAATGAAAAACTCTTGCTTTACGATCGGTTGTCCTATACAGTATAATTCGGTTATAACGACCACTCATAGGACCCTTGTTTATTGTCATAGCAAACTTAAGACGTATCGGAAATTACAATGTCTGACCGAAACCCATACCTATTTCGCTGAGCACATTTCCAAGAGGCTGTTCATTTTCAAAAAATGCAGTTTAGTTAAGAAGCGTAAAATTCTTTCCATTCAGATTTAGAGAGAACTGCTGAGACTTTAGAGATCAGAATAAAATTAGTTTTAAAATACAAATTAAAATCCGGTTAGTTAATTTATTTAAAAAAAAAAAACATTTATTAATGAATCTAGCAGCGGTTCTGCCAACTAAAAAGAACTGAACTACATTATAGCTTATCACTACCTTAAATACCTAATAAATGCTGTCACTGCAATTTGGCACCTTGATGTGGAGAGCACGTCGATCGTGGGAATATTGCTGACGTTGGTATTTGATGACCGGTGCGACGGTCAGCAGACTTGCTGACTCAATGACTCGAATGCGGCGTGTGTTGGATTTGCCTGTGCGTGTTTCTTAAGAGTAAGCGCCCTCGTTTACTTAGAAGAATGGTATCTGACTTATGCGGGAAGTTGTTGCCCTTGGAACTGGTGATGGTGAAGATGTTGGTGGGGATTTGGTCTGTGAGTCTGCGTTGATGGTGCTGAGCGTTGATTTGGTACTTGCTACTGTTCTTCTCAAGACTATGGCTATGATGATGACGAGTGCGAATAGTAGACAGACTCCAATGCTCATTACACCCGAATGTAACGGGTGTTGTTTGCATGTAATTCTTTTATAAGCTCCAGCGATAACATTTCTTCTACGTCGTGGTGCTGTGCTGACGTTTGTTGCTGGATGCCTGGGAGAGGGTTGAGATGCGTTGACTCGAAACTTGTAGGCTGCTGTTGTAGTATTTAATCAGGAATGTGCCCATTAAGGGTAACCGGTTCATCGTCGATTATGATTTCTCCATCATACTGGTTTAGGAAAATGATGTCGGATGATATTTCTTCAAGGTCTGGAATGTGCTGGCCATTAATTGCAGTGCAGTTCGCTATTTTGCTATTTAATAAATTTGGTATACAACTAGTGTTACTTAAATTGATTACATTGTTTTTGTTACAGATTGAAAACTTTTTTACTGTCTTACAATTGAAATTTATACCATATATTTCATTTTCACATTTTAAAATTTCATTAAATTCGACTTTGATTGCTTTATTTCCTTTCTTTACTGGTTTAATATTTAACTTATTACATATTTTTTCATTAACTATAGGTAGGCTTACAATGTATAATAGTACAGAATTATTAAAAGCTACTTTCATTTCTGAGAAGTCCATTGCTTCTTCTATATCTTCGAACAATATACCTTTATTATTTATTATTTTTTCGATTACATTTACTTCATTTCTGGATAAAACATAGGAGTTTATAATGTTGGCTTTTGCCCAATGTAAAGTGTACATAATATTTTTTATTTCATCTTTTACTATATCTAATCTGTATTTAATATTGAAAACAATTTCCTCTATTACATTTGTATTTTCTTTTGCAATTTTACTTATGGAATTTGTTCTATTTATTATATCTTCGATTTTATTGACTAAAAGGTTATTTATAACAGTTTGTTTATTATTATTTTCAAGTGCGTTATTTATTTTTTCCTTGATTATCTCAATGTCGTGATTATCGGGAGTGCCTGCTATGAACTTCCAAGCGCTTTCAAGGAATTCAAGCGATCTTTTAGCTTTATGCTGATTGGGGATTAAACGTGAAAGGACTGATGAGATTTCTTGAGATAGAAGATAGAAACTGGGATGGGAAGTTATAAGGTTTTCTCTCATGTACGACTCTATGTTACTCAAGGCTTGCGGATATACGGATAAGTCTATTTCATGAATTAGTTTGTTAGTCCCTGTTTGTATTCTAGATGTTCCGGTGTTAATAGTCACTAGTCTTGTGTTAGTGTAGTCCAGTATTTGTACGTCACCTAAACAGTCAGTCAGTAAAAGTAATAATATGATGATCCTCATCTTTTGGGTGGTGGCGGCTAGCTGCTGCTTCCCGTTTGCTTCTGCTACTAGGGGGCACTTGAATTTTTCACACCCCTGTTGTTTTACACTACACCTCACTGCGACCTTGCTTTTCAACAAAGTCCTTCTCGACACTACTTGAGGGTCTTTTGTTTTTTTCTTCGCGACAACGAATGTTTTTTTTTTGCACTACTTAAGGGTACTATAATCACTCTGCGTTCGCGACGGGTTCCGGGACATAGGCAATATACGATTTTTTTTGCGCTACTTAAGGGCTTAATCGATTTTAAACTCACGAATGAAAATTGCACTACTTTAGGGCTTCTACTTGCAAACGCGCTACCTATGTCCTAGTTACCCCGGTTAGTTAATTTATTTAAAAAAAAGAACATTTATTAATCAAACTAGCAGCGGTTCTGCCAACTAAAAAGAACTGAACTACATTATAGCTTATCACTACCTTAAATACCTAATAAATGCTGCCACTGCAATTTGGCACCTTGATGTGGAGAGCGCGTCTATCGTGGGAATATTGCTTACGTTGGTATTTGATGACCGGTGCGACGGTCAGCAGACTTGCTGACTCAATGACTCGAATGCGGCGTGTGTTGGATTTGCCTGCGCGTGTTTCCGTTGCATATTATGTTGCGTTAACTTGCATTTTGTGTGTGGTAAGAGTTCTCGGAAACTGTAAACTCTCGACAAAATTTTGTGTATCCGGATGATGCTTCTATGATGATGTGTTGCTCCTCCAAAGCAGCAGGGGATGATCGGCAAGCAGTGAAAAAAAAACTTATTTTTCATACATATATCTTGACACACTAAAATGCGCAGCAACTGCCCATCGCGTTATTGGAAAAAAATTGTGACATATCTGGATGTGTGTAGATATGTAGACGCAAAAAAACACGACTAATGTGTGGAAAAGCGCACGCACGCATACGCTTACCGATCATAACCAAATTTCCATATATAGACCAATGTCAAAGATGTGTGAAAGTTTGGTTAAAATCGGTAAATGAGTCAAGGCGGGAATTGGCGACAAACATTTGATGCCCAATTTGTATATAAATACTAGAGGACCCTGTGCCTGCTTCGCTAGGAAGTTTTCTTGAATTTAAGAATGAAAAATAATGACATTCCCATTGACCAAAAGAATCCCAATTCCCAGTCAAGTCCGGTAAAAGGTCTTTTACATGACCGAAATTGTCTTTTTTCGTTTCAGTTTGATGTGTATGAATTTGATATTTGTTCCTCTGGCATCAGTTTCTGCTGCTTGTGTCTGATCGATACTCTCTTCAAAATCTTCATCGGAATCGTTTTCAGCATTATCCCTCTCATCAATGTTTGCTTCTGTGACATCAACTTCTTCTGCTTGTGTATGACCAATACTCTCCTCAAAATCTTCATCGGAGTCATTCTCCGCATCGACGGCGTCCTGCTTTTCCACGTAAGAATGAAAGTCCCCTAGTTGACTTCTCGGAATTTCAATAAAGCGTAGCATCAGCTCGCTTTTATTCCCGGAAGTTGTTTTTTCCTAGAGAACTTAACCACTGCTTCAGCTGCGCAGCCGTATATGACTTAATTATATCTATTTCAGATTGCGTGGTTAAACACTAGATATTTAGGGATATCCCACTTCTGAAATTGTAGCAAGTCGTTAAACAGTCCTTTTAAATAAAATACCGCACCACTTTATTATTTTCTCTAACTTTATTATTAAGTTAGAAGTTTATTAGTTTACGTCCGCACTCACCGCTGTCTACTTTGCGATTGAAATGCTTTACAATATTGTGCTCAGTATGAGTGTATCGTACCGGCAGTCGTTTCTTAGAATTTAGGTTTTTTACTTCAATTTTGCAATGTATGGCTACAATATTGATATTTTAAACAATGAGTAATATAGTTAATCAACTTTTTGTAGCTCATAATAATATAAATAATTTTACTTGTCTTCGCGATTCCAAAAATTGAAAAATTAATTGTTTCTGCATTGAACATTCTCGTAATGAAACTAGATCTGTTTTAACCGTAGTTCATCGAAATATTCCTAGCTTACAAGAGAACTTCGATGTCCTTCTCGCGCATCTCTCATCTCTTGAACATCTACCTGCCATCATATTCGTTTCTGAAAGAATATGAACATAAAGTTCCTTCTTTCCACTTTCATTTTCACAGCAGCATGAGTTAATTGACAAGAATTTATAAAAAAAAATCGAACTTTATTTCACGACTTCCCAATTACAACTCTTTTACAAATAATTCTTAATCTACCTCGAAAGCTACCTTGCTGTGTGAATATCGCTGAATTGCATTTCTGCCGATGGTTCGGCGTTCGATGAAGCACGAGTCAGCAGCGGCGGCTACACACAAGTCAGCAGCGGATGTCAACGTTCGGTGGTGGCCCGATTCAAGGTTGCGCAAGGTGTTCATGTGGCGGTGCATTGCGAGGGTTTGTGTGGCTTAGGGTATTTAACATTACAGCAATCACGTGAGCGTTTTTAACTCATGCAATAATTCTTATTCTGCTGGTGGTGTGGGGGGTCTTCTATTGGAGTGACATAGTGTGTAATGTTGTAAAGCCCTATTTTAAAAGTACTGATTTAACCAGTTTAGACTTTCCATTACCTGGAGTCCGATATAAAGGGTGATTTTTTAAAAGCTATAGGAAAGTTTTTAAAAAAAAAAAAAACAAACATAAAATTCAGAAAAATGCATGAAATCTTCATTTGAATCGATAGTACGGTCCATATAATTTAATGTTTGAAGATTATTTCATGCAAATGTTGACCTTGACTGCAACTCAAATGGTCCAATTTTGGCATACTCTTTCCAACATTTCGGCAGGTATCTCACGAATAAATGTCTTCCAATCGAATTTCCGAACGTGAAATAAAATGCTCACCGAACTGTGCTGTGTGGCATGTGGCACAGTCTTGTTGAAACCACATGTCATGCAAGTCAAGCTCTTGCATTTTGGGCAAAAAAAAGTTGAATATCATCTCACGGTAGCGCTCACCATTCACAGTTACGTTACGATTCGCATCATCTTTGAAGAAGTACGGTCCAATGATGCCACCAGCCCATAAACCGCACCAAACTGTGACTTTTTCTGGATGCATTGGTAGGTCTTGCAATGCTTCTGGCTGATATTCATTCCAAAATCGACAATTCTGCTTATTTACGTACCCATTAAATGGAAGAAGCGCGCGATGAACTTTCTTAACAGAGCACGCATTTTGATAATAAAATTCAATAATTTGCAAGCGTTGTTCGTTTGTAAGACTGGACGGAAAGTGAAACAAAACACGAAACGTGCGTCAGCTGTTTAAACCAGTGTTGCCAAAAAGATAATGGCTAAAAAATCACCCTTTAGTTTTGTTGGTGTTTACAGGATGCACTCATTCGCTATTGACGTCTTCTTATGTGCATTATCTGAGTTTCTTATTTCTCATAATTGAAAAAAAAAAACAAATTCTGATTTCAATGTTGATAAGATTTGTATTACGTTCTCACGCGGTGATCGATGTGTTCGATTATGTTCTGTCGTTTGGGCATCGTTACTAAAAACGTCAATAAAACAACTTATTCGAGTGAAGAGTTTACGTAGAAGGGGATTATTAATTTTTTCTAATATTTAGGGGTTTCAGTTATCTGGAGTCCGATAATACGCAGTCCTGCGAATATACACAGGTAACAAAATATCCCATTAATGACGTTAGGACTTACCACTATCTTAAATAGGTCAAATAGGTATGATTATTGGGTGCCCTGACGGCTTCGGCTCACTTGGAATAACGTGTTGGATCAATTGTGCCCATATTTAGGAGTATTACAATATCGTTAGACCTGCTACAATTTAAAAACAAGCCAGATTCTTGTGCGAATCCTAGGGGGTTTTTTCAAGCCAAGGAAGAAGTATTTTCCTAGAAAATACCTTCTTTTCATTGCTTGGGCAGGGAATTCGCAGAGTAGATGTTGGATAGGTTTTATTTCTTCCTCGTCTCTGCAGTTTTTGCAAATGTCGCATAGCATGTGTACATACCTACGGCACAGAGTCCGGTAAGGACTCCTATTAGCGTGCGTACATCCCTAAGAGACTAAAGCTGATCAGTGATGTTGATCTCTTCTTGTTCGGCCATAGTGCCCTTGCTGTGGCTGCAGCCAGCGAGTACTGGCTCCATCCAGTACTTTATGGAGCTGAGTGGCCTATTCGCGTACAAGGTCCCAGCTCCGATCCCCAAAGACTGGCTGCCCTTTCGTTACTACGGATTCTCGTATGTCCCGGAACCCAACAGAGGGTATCCGAGTTCTCCAAGGACATCTTGTTGACGCTTGGCTATCAGAAAAAAAAGTGATCGTTTCACCAGTAGCATTTAGCGTTCTTTCAGCGCGACCGCCGTCTCGTGTATAGCAGCCACCTCGGCTTGAAAAACTCTGTACCCATCCCTAAGTGCGAGGGATCTTTGGAAGAGGTTACAGAAGATACAGAGGTCACAGAAGAGCCCTGCCTCTGTACAGACGGTCGTCTTCGACACATCGGCGTAAAGAGCGATCTCCCCCTCTTTCGTAACAACTCGTGCTTTCCATCAAATCCATCAAAATTATTCAAATAACCCCTTGATGTTTTGGAATGTTATAGTATGCCTGATCGAGCTTAGGCACCAGAATACGGCCCCATCGTTAACAACTCCAGTGACATATAGTGGCGAACACCAATCTGTTAGAAGATGAAATGGAACTAGCTGCAGACAACTCCACTTTGGACTGAGATTTTTGTGAGTGTGGTCACATCTTCGTTGTTAACCTCAATAGTTAAATGTATGAACTGTTTTTTTCCCCGTGAATTAATGAAAGAATAAAATAGTTTTGTTACTCTATACAACATTGTTGTTGAACTCTCGAATTCTCCATTACATATTTGTGTCCCCTCTGAGGTTTGAGGCCCTTATGCTCCAGGATCTCGCATTTTTGACTAAATTAATTTCGTGTAGATATTCTTTCGTAGCTGCTAGTAACTTCTACTACTTTTATAGAAACCGTGCTCATGGCGGAGCTAAACTTGCGATTGTCGGCGGTCACGGTCATCAGAAGAATCCACGAGCGTGTACAAGGTGCTGACCTAAGCGGATGCGACAGTGCCCAGTTGAACCAAGAGCTAATCTCAATCACCGCACATTACAATCGGTTTGTGCGAAATCACGAGAAGTTGATTGGAGCTGCTAAGGAGGATGAATTGCCTGAACATGACCGGCTATGGGAGCAGGTGGAAGCCTCCTACAATGAAACGTGTGTCCTCTTAAATCGAAGGTTATCTGCGGCGAAGCGTTCAGAGTCGTCGAAAATTCCACAGTCATCCGAACCATCAGAGACAGTTGATGCGGCCGCCAGTGATTTTGACATACGATTAGACCCAGTCTCAATTCCATCTTTCGACGGATCATACTCCAACTGGCTGGCATTCAAGGATGTGTTTGAGACACTGGTGCACAATGCCAATTTCCCAGACGCATATAAGCTTAGCAAGCTTCGGCAGGCAGTTTGTGCAAAGGATGTGCCATTGGTCGGTGGGTTGTATGCGGGTGGTTACGAAGATGTGTGGGCGGCGTTAAAAAATCGCTTCGATAACCCCAGGCTACTGTCAGAGATACATGTATCTAGATTACTAAATCTAAAGTCGGCAGTAGATGAAAGCGCAAGGACTCTACTTGCAGTTGTCGATACGGTGCAAGAATCGCTTGGCGCTTTGAAGGTTATGAAGCTTCCAGTTGAGCAATGGGATGCAATTGCGGTTCCAATCATTGTGTCAAAGCTACCAAATAGCACAAAACGAGAATGGTGTATGGGCTCGGATCCCAACAAAATTCCCACTATCCAGCAACTGCTTGAATTCTTGGAAAGGAGGGCTCATAGTCTCTCTACTGAAGTTTTCCAAGTTGCACGACGTCCAGAAACATCTGCAAGTAAGCCTCAGCATCGAAATTCAAATGTGAAATCCTGTTTGGTCGCAGCGGATGGGCCACGGTGCTGCTATTGTCAAAAGCGTCACAGGGTGACGCGGTGCCAATTCCTCATTAACATGAACGCTGACCAGCGCTTCGAGGCATTAAAGAATTGTGGTTTGTGCTTTAACTGCCTCAAAACTGGACACAACTCCAAGCAGTGCCCATCAGGTGGATGTCGACAGTGTGGACGGAAGCACCATACACTATTTTGCCGTGGAACAAGTGGTCAAACTGCAGTCTTCGCAACGTCGAACCTGCAATTCACGGATACTTCAGCAGGTGATGCGAAGTAGTCCCAACAGAATTTATAGCCGACCCAGTAATAGAATGCCTTCCTCGAGGAGGTCGTGCGGTGTTGCTTGCTGTTGCTTGCTACTGCAAATGGTGATGGGAATGAACAAATCAGTCGGTCACACGTGTTTCGATCTAATAAAGCCAAGCAGTAATCTAACAAAGTGAAGTAGGGCAAGTAACGAGTGGCAACAAGAGCGTGGTCAAGGCGCAGAACTCACAGCCGTAAGCCCGAGGGGACGTAGTTCGAGACACAGTGGAGGCGTGCAATTTTTTTTCCCTCTCTTTCATTGCCTCCAATTGAAAATTGCACCGACAAAGAGAGTGAGTGCAGAGTATGGAGGAGAAGGGCAGTCCGCTCGCCTAGAAGTGGACGGCCTGAACCAAACGGTGGCAAAGGAATCACGCCACCAGCCTAGAGATGGCACAACGAAGAGGAGGAGGAAAAAACAGACCTCCTCCAGTTCGAAACGACGCAACACAGCGTCAATGGATAAAACAGAGGAAGAAAGTGCAGCGTCTACGTCATTTAGCGAGACCTCGCAAGAAGCCGATGCAGAAGATGCATATCCATATGTGTCCGACGGGAGGGAGGGACGATTCGCAGCAAGCAGTATCAGCTTTGAATCGGTGCCCTCCGATGGAGAAGAAGAAGTGGAGGGAATAATCCGCTCCAAGGACATGAAAGTCTCCAATCTGAGGGAGGAGACCGACAAACTCCTTCAAGACATAATAGAGCTTAGGAGAAGAAGGGAGGAACAAGCAATTCGACAACTTGGGCAACATCAACAAAAGTTGCCCGAACCAAGCCAGCTGGAAAAGCAGCAACAACAACAGCAAGCAGCAAAAAACGAAGCAAACAGCTTCAACAGTCAACAGCTCAGCAACCAAAAAAAGCAGCCCAGCAAGCAACATCGCAACAACAGAAGCAGCAGCAGCATGCAGTACACCAGCAACAATCACAGCAAAGGAAAAAAGAAAAAGTGCCACCGATCAGCCTCTACAAGGCGGACATCATTTACACTGCACAGGTATGTAGGACGGCCGTAGGTAGCGGTAACCTTTTAATTAAAAAAAAAAAAAACAAAGGCTTAGAGAAACTCTCGATCTGCTGCAAGACAGTAGTTTATTACAAGAAGCGTTCGAAGATGGAGTTCTTCTCCTTCACGCCAAAAGGGGAGAAACTCCAGTCAAAATTGTTGAAGATCTCTGCACCGCTCGAGGGGGAGGAGATCCTCCATCTGCTCAAAGAGCATGTGTGTGACGGTCTCGAGTTCGTCAGGGTTAAACCCTTCACCACAGCTACGGCACAAAGGCTGGGCGGAAATTACCGTTCCTTATTGTACAGCCGTCACCCAATAGCAAAATAGACAAGCTAAACGATATCGTTAGATTGTCCGACTATCATTGCGTGTGGGAAAATATAAGAAGGCGCGACGGCATTCTACAATGCGCTCGCTGCCAAAGGTTTGGTCAAGGCGCGTCGAACTGCCGTATGCAGCCCCGATGCGTGAAGTGCAGTCAACACCACAAGGCGGAGGAATGCCCGCTGGGGAAAGATGAAGCAGCTGACGAAAGTCAGCTCAAGTGCGTACTCTGCGGGCATGCGGGGCACACCGCTAACTATCGGGAGCACACCGCCTCGATGCGTGAAGTGCAGTCAAAACCACAAGGCGGAGGAATGCCCGCTGGGGAAAGATGAAGCAGCTGACGAAAGTCAGCTCAAGTGCGTACTCTGCGGGCATGCGGGGCACACCGCTAACTATCGGGAGCACACCGCCTCGATGCGTGAAGTGCAGTCAAAACCACAAGGCGGAGGAATGCCCGCTGGGGAAAGATGAAGCAGCTGACGAAAGTCAGCTCAAGTGCGTACTCTGCGCGAATGCGGGGCACACCGCTAACTATCAAGAGCGGAAAGTAAAAACGGTTCTGCAGAAGCAGCCTCCAGTGAAAAATCCACTCGGGGCAGCCATAACCGTCACTCCTCAATTGACCTTCACCCAAATTGCGTCTGGTCAGAGGAACGCGGAAAAGCAGCAACTACCTAAGGTAGTGCAGCAAGTCTCAGAGCCAAGTGCACACGAACCAGCGCCCGAATGGAAATGGTTCGACGAAAAAACGAGCTCTATAGATTGTTGGACGATCAAAGCCCAAGCTGATGCTGATTAGCGAAACCAAGCTAACTCAGACAATTATTACAATGTTATTAGAAGAGACCGGCCCAATTCCAGTGTTGGAGGCGGTGTTGCGATTTTCATTAAAAATAACATAAAGCACAAAGTAGTGTATAGTAGTGAAGTGCGAAGGTTTCAGGAGTTGGATGCCTGCATCGTGTGCATTTCGAGGTTTTAAGCGGTGTCGGTCTACTCTTCCGGCAACCCTAGTTCCAGAACAACTATATCAGAGCTCGATTCACTCTTTCGATGTCTAAGGCTGGACTCGGAAGATAACTATTTCATTTTGACCGGGGATTTAAATGCCTGACGTGGATATTGGGGGAACAAGTTTCCAGTTACAGAGGGGTTTTGCTTACACAGTGTCGAGTATAGACTCGATTTGAAAGCAACAGAGATCTCGTCGTTTCCTAGAAGCGGCTCTTATTTGGACCTCCTGCTGCTTGACGCAAGATTACAGGTGACAGACATAAACTCACAAACGGTAAACTGCTTGAACGCATTCGTGTATCTCAGTGACCATTGTGGATTCAGTGCCGAAATCAAGACTCCCAACGACATTGCGGAATTAGAAGGGTTTGTTCAGACATATCCCTAGAATTACAGTAGGGCACGATGGACACGCTTCTCCAGACAAATGACGAGAGCATTCTCTTCGAATGAGCTCCACATACCGTCCAGTAGAAACTTGTCAAACGAAGAGATTGAAATGTATTTAATACAATTGCACGAGGCAATTAAACGAACGATGGACAGTACGATACCTCGGTATATACGTACAAGCAACCAAAACATGTACCGCAATGCGATAATTGACGCACTCCACCAACAAAAAAGTAGACTCCTGTCAAGATTAAAAACCTTGTACAGGCGGTTTACGGACAGACGAGACGAGGAAGTTAGGACACTGAAATCGCCCATCAAAAACATCCAAACTTTGATTGCACAGAATTACCAACTTTCTGTTAATTCGTATTGGAACGACAAGGTCCGGGCTGTAAGATCCAACAGCCCGAGCATGTTCCCGCAGATACACAAATTCTTTAGAAGCAACAAGCAAAGCGATCTTCCGTGTCTTAAGCTCCCCAGAACGACGGACAATCAACAAATACTGACAGCACCAGGTATTGATCCAGATAACGCTGTACTTGACGACAACTTTTTTGTGGTCGAAGACCCACAAGAAAAAGTGGTGGTACTTGGCGGGGTCTTTCAGGAAGTGTACAAGGTGAACGAGAGTGGTCGCCCGTACCACGACCTGGAGAACCACGTACTGGTTAGCAAGACGCTTCTTCGCAACATTGGCGATCTGAGAACAATGGCTTTGTCGTGTTCAATGATGAATACATGGCAGATAATGTCATCGCCGACGAAGGGGTTCATCCCCCGTTCATATCGAAGACAGATCTGAAAGCGGTTTTCGAATCAATAAAGACGAGAAGTCAGTACATATGTACACGATCCTCTTTAACCATGCTCTGAATAATGCACATTATCCAGAGCGTTGGAAAACTGCGATTGTACAACCCATATTCAAGCGAGGAAAAGATTCTTCGAATCCGTGCAACCTCCGGTCAATTAGTCTTCTTCCGAACATCGGCAAGGTATTCGAGAAGGTGATCAATAGAGCTTTGATCTACTGGACTAAGGACAAACATATAATTCCGGATAGCCAATTCGGTTTCGACACTATTCATGCCGCGTCGAAACTGGTGTAGGATATCCAATGGAACAAGAGCCAGAAACAATGTACGGGTGCCTGCTTGATTGATCTCGAGAAGGCCTTTGACACCGTATGGTTAGAAGGTATTTTTTACAAGCTCAATCGGCTGGGCATTAGCAAACCACTGCTGTACCTAGACGGTTCGTCGTCAAGAATGGCAACGTGGTAATTTTGATGTAAAAAATGGTCTCCAACAGGGTGCCGTCAATTCGCCGATCCTGTTCAACATTTACTTGAGCGATCTGATAAGTTCTCTCCGCATGTTCTCTCCGTACACCGACGACTTGATCGTGTACGGATCAGGCAAAAAGATCGAGGACATCACTACTCTCGTGCAGGGTGACTTCGAGTCATTCATGAGAGATTGCGATGACTGGAAGTTGAAAATCAACTTTCAGAAGTCGGAACCATGCTGTTCAGGACGCCGGCGGATACGAAAAAGAATTAGCGAAAGTTCTCAATCGCACGTCGACATGGGCAATCACTGGCGCAAAGAACTGTAGTCAAATACCTGGGGGTCTGGCTAGATCAGTTTCTGTATTTTAACAAACATGTAGATGCTGCTCTGGCCAGGGCCCGAGGCGCTTTTGCCCTTCCAAGAGGACTGTTTTACAGCTGCCCACTCGCTGCGAGGGTAAAGGTTATCTGCTAGATGGCCCTCATCCGGCCAATGCTTACCTATGGCTGTCCTGTGTGGTTCTATGTGAGTGCAAGTTTGATGGAAAAGATTAGGTTGTTCGAGAGGGCTTGTCTTAGGGATCGCATTCGCCTTTATAGAACTCCAGCGCGCTAGTACAGAAAACTCTATTACAATGAGATCTTATACAACAGGGCGAGCCTGATACGAGTGGACAATTTCCTGGTGACGTTGATTCGAGGTCATACTGACAGAGCGATGAACTCGAGCAACAACCTGATCTCTAGGGCTTACTACCCCAGTACACAATACCACGACAGGGTATGCCACAACGGCTTCGTCCCCCCAGAAGCTTTTCTGCACCTAGACAAAAACGGGCTGATACAAGATATAAATGCGGTGCCGCTCGCCAGATCGACTGTGGATGGGCGACTCAACAACTACCGTTCCGTCGCACGACGGGCTGAGGAGAGTCTCCTCCGGTTCTCAAGACGGAATGTTCGGAATGTTGCTTTCCAACATCGAAAGTTCTGGTGGTCTTATAGGGAGAGAAGGAAATCTCTCTCGTCGAACCCTTTAGATCCGGGATAGAAAGGATAGTGAATGGGGAGTAGTCGGTCTCTGTCTCGCAGTGGATTAGATGTATGTCTATCCGCAGCATCCTACGGCCGACTTACATACATTAGGGTAGTCTTAGTTATTTTAAGGTAATCTGTATGTTAGTACGAGTATATAAGTTTTAACAAAACAGTTCGGTTATTAAGTTTTTTGTCCAATTTTCTTAATTTAATATCCATGTTTTGTGCAAGTATATGCGTTGTTAGCTTAGGTCGAAAGACTTAGCATAAGTTTAAGTTTAGCTTAGAGCGCCCGCCGAGGGCCAGTAAGTTACATTGTACGGTTTTCTAGTTTTACTCACTTTTGTCTAGTATTTAAGTATATCATGAATTAAAGAATACAAAAATACATGCATTTCCAAGGAAATCGTTTGAAAATGCACGATATTACTCCACTCCACCTCGTTCTCCCAAAGTGGCTAAAAGTGGTTTCTAGTTTTTGCAGCATCGATAAATAATACTTATAGCTTTCAGAAACAGTTATTCTTCCGTTGGCGACTCTTGGAGCATTTTTGTTACAGTCCATCGAACATTGAGAAGCCTCAAAAATGGCCCAGCTTAAAAAATTGGTAAGCACTAGAAAAGATTGAAGATGCAGTTTGAAGGCCAAATGTATGCTTTAGATTCCAAAGTAGATGATTCTGGGAAATATGCCACACCAAATTTGCTTAAAAAATTCGTCTATTTTTTAATTTTCCAAACATTGAGCTAACTATACAGCCAAACGGATCATTAAAAGTCATGACTTTCTAGGTTCTCATATTTGCAGAATCCAAAAACATATACCATTTGACCGAGAAAAATATGCCGCTTCGGGTATTTATTTCCACTGCGGGACCACTGTGCAACGCATGCTCAATGTTCAATCGATCAAAGATCGAGTGTCGCGAGAGTACTACAATAGGCAGAGTTACGCATCTAGGAGTTGCCATCACTTATGTAACAATAGGCTTCGGCAACGCGTTCTCAAACACACCATTTCTTAACTCAGCTTTTTCGATTTCATTTTCTGTCCCCGTAATGCAATTCCAAATTTCTTCAAGTTTAAACCGTTGTCAGTCACTGTTGCCACAAAGTTATTACAATTCAATCATAATTTGGCATGATTTCAAGGCTACTGTCATTAATCCGATCGTAAGTAAGCGACGAAAATCACTTACAAGCAAGATGAACTGATTGCCTATTGAAATTTTAGTCTACGTTGTCTGTTTTGTTGACCATTTTTTTTTTTTTTTTTTTTAATCCATTTTTACTCTTTAATTCATAACATCTTACATACTAGATAAAAATGCTTAAAACTAGTTGAATGAACATTGTTACTTCTAACTTACTGGCCCTCGTCGGGGACTCTAAGCTAAACTTAATCTTATAATATATCTTTCGACCTAACCTAACATGATTGGAGTACATGTAACACATTTTACCAGAATAAAATAATATTAAGTAAAAAATTGGAAAAAAACTTAATAACGGTATTTTTTTCCTTAAAAATTACACGCTAACTTACAATCTACCTTAAAATAAAACTTACAAACTAACTTAAGCTAATCTTTATATATATACATATACATATGTATATAAATGTATACACATGTGTATACGTATATATCCCTAATATACATAATGTATATATGTATCACTATGTATGCATGTATACATTCTAACTTTTTTTTTTTATCGCCTTATTCTACCCTATGCTAAGTGCGTCGGCCATAGGTTGCAGCTGATATTAAACATATCCAATCCACTGCAAGACAGGGGACCGACCTTTCCCAATACAGGAGTCTGAAATACCCTTTTTAACCGGGGTCGAAAGGATTCGAAGCGGGAGTGTCTTCTCTTCCCAGCCACCAAAATTTGTGGTGCTGCATGGCAACATCCCGGATGTCCCGCCTGGATACCGCCATACTAAACCGGAAGAGACCCTCCTCAGCTCGCTGTGCGACGGAACAGTCGTGGTTGAGTAGCCCATCCACCGTTGATCTGGCGATGTGGTAGATGAGCGGCACCGCATTTACACTTTGTATCAGACTGTGCTTGTCTAGATGGAGAAATGCTTTTGGGGGGACGAAGCCGTCGTTACCCTTTCGTGGTATAATGAATTGGGGTAGTAAGCCCCTGAGATCAAGTTATTGACCGAGTTCATCGCTCTGGCAGTATGCCCTCGAATCAGCTTCACTAGGAAATTGTCCACTCGTATCAGGTTCGCCCTGTTGTATAAGATCTCTTGGGAATAGAATTTTCTGTACTGGGACTCTGGAGTTCGATAAAAGCGAATGCAAGCCCTAAGACAAGCCCTCTCAAACAACCGAATCTTTTCCATCAAGCTTGCACTCACGGAACCACACGGGACAGCCATAGGAGAGCATTGGTCGGATGAGGGCCATGTAGCAGATAACCTTCACTCGAGCATCGAGTTGGCTGTTGTAAAACAGTCTCTTTGTAAGAGCAAAAGCGCCTCGTTTCGTTGACCATACATCAGCAGTTGTACAAACATTCTTTTGACTTGACTTAAATTCTTCGATCATAGAAGAGTATGTATCATCTATGAGTTTTACTGCTTTTGGACGACTCACTACTCACAGATCACTATTTGCAAATCGCAAACGCTTTCTTTCCACAATCGAAATTGGTAGCATATTGTTTGCAATAAATCCTATGGTCAAATCTTGAAATTGCTCTTGCTGGGATCTTTTTGTTTTGTTGTTCTTGATGTCCACATACTCTTCGAATTGCTTCGGATTCTTTTTTCTCAACTGTCTCATAAAGTTGGAAGAGACTTGCGTAGACCTTTGCTATCGTCGTCACACTCGACAAGCACACCAATCCTATTACTCTGAAACTCGGTATCATTCAGTATGATACAACTGTGAGAAAATAAAGGCTTTTATTCACTTTAAACAGTACAAGGGGGGAAAGAAATTGGTTGGATCATTTCCAGCAACTGTGGAAGCAAAATAAAGCCTTATGCATTACTCCCGCACACTAAATTATTTTCTGTTTACAGTCAATCATACTCGTAATGCTCTCCTCAATACACAATTGTGTAAGATTTTGACGACTACAGGCAAGAAGGCATAAAACATGAAAGTTACATATGTAAAGGGTGGTTAAATTTTAAGGGCCGATGTTGATTTTGAATAAAATACAAATTATTTAGGAAATTATTGTCATTTCTCTTTATTATGATAATATTGGCATGGTTCAATTATGTATGAAACAAAATATCGGCCAAATGGCCCCCGCGACCTCGGCGGCACACCTCCATCCGATGGTCCAAATTTTCGATGACGCTGAAGCATAATTGAGGTTCTATGCCGTTAATGTGCCGAATTATCTCATCCTTTAGCTCTTGAATTGTTGCTGGCTTATCGACGTACACCTTTTCTTTCAAATAACCCCAAAGAACAAGAATTTCCGACGGTGTCAAATCACATGATCTTGGCGGCCAATTGACATCGCCACCACGTGTGATAGCACGGCCATTGAATTTGTCGCGCGAAAGAGCCATTGTTTCGTTAGCTGTGCGGCAAGTGGCACCGTCCTGTTGAAACCACATATCGGGCCATAAAAAGTTCGTTATCATTTCACGATAGCGAACACCATTCACAGTACCTGCCTGACCGGCCTCATTTTGGAAAAAATACGGCCCGACGATGCCGCCAGCCCATAAACCGCACCAAACAGTCATTCTTTGCGGGTGCATTGGTTTTTCGACAATCACTTGGATCTTGGATTATCATTCGCCCAAATGCGGCAATTCTGCTTATTGACGAATTCACTGAGGTGAAAATCTGCCTCATCACTGAAGATGATTTTCTTCGAAAATCGATCATCCATTGTTGCCATTTCTTGCCACCATTCTGACCATTGACGACGCTTGAAATGGTCAAGAGGCTTTAGTTCTTGAGTCAGTCAGTGCACCTTGTAAGCGTGTAAATGCAAGTATTTATGCATAATGTTCATCAACGACGAGTGTGAGAGGTGCAATTGTTGGGCACGACGACGAGTTGAGGTGGACGGCTCTTCAGCCACACTATCGCGAACAGCAGCAATATTTTCTGCAGTACGAGTTGTACGAGCATGTACTGGTGTTTTCACATCTCCTACCGACCCGGTTTGCTCAAATTTTTGCACGATTTTTCCGAGTGTACGATTAAATTGACCGAAAAAATCACTAACGCCCATTTTCATAATAAGCCTGAATAACTTTAACGCGTTGCTCGATTGTGTATCTTTCCATGGTTCAAATTGAATTAGTCTCAAATTGAGAAATGTCAAATGAAATGCAGAAAAAAACTTGACGTTTAGGTGTGGTTCACATTCAACATCGGCCCTTAAAACTAATAAAAAAAAAAAATAATAATTAATACAACATACCAGCTTTTTTAATTTTGAAAAATGTATTCGAGAAGATGAGCATATTGGGTAAACTTGCTTCCACTGATTCGCCCGATCGCTGGAGTGATAATTGTTCTCCTTCACTACTGCAAGTATTTACGTTACTAACCGAAGGTGTAGCTTCGGTTTTCTTCCTTTTGTGGCTCACGGAAGGTTTATCTTCAGTATACGATTTGAGATAAGAATCGGCTCCGTAATTATCTGACGAAAAATCATTCCCGTCTCCATATTTTATTGCACACTCTCCTATCACAAATTTTGAAAGGTCTGTAGACATACACTCAACTGCCACTAAACTGAAGCAACTAATTACCGGACGAGTGATAGGACTACTGCACCTGTTCCTTTTTGGTGCACATATGTTCAATCATTAGGTAAACAACTGCAGTGCGGTATTATTTCACAGTTTTGTATGAATTTTTCGCATAGGCATTTGCTTCAACCATTTTCAAGTGCACCTTGCGTGAATATTTTCTTTGTAAATCTCGCTCAATCATCCACCCATCAACATCCATTGAAGTGCCCCCTCAGTAACACTGATAACCTAATAGAGATACGCATCTTCCTCGTCTCTTGCCCCTGACATTATTTTGACAATTTGTTGTTTTTGCAGCGTCCGTGAATACATGAGAGGTGGTCCGAACAGCTGAAAATCTTCCCCTCCGACAAAATGAGGATGATCACTACAGCATAGTGATGGGCGCATTCGAATGATATCTCGAGTGATAATCGATTATTACAACATCTCGAGAACATCTCGATTCTCAATCAATCACTCGAATGACTACTAATCTCTCGAGTGACTACTAATCTCACTAGTGACTATTAACACAAGAGAACTCGATTAATGTATCAACAGCGCGAGAACGAGTAACAAAAAATTCTTGTCGAGAGCTACTGATCAGGAACATGAGGAGAATGAAAGAAAAACGCAAAAGAGAAGAACTCAAATATTACTCCACTACTCAGTTCATTTCTTCATTCTCAGTTTGTGTTTGCTCTATGTATATCTTACCCGTAGGTATACATGGATGTATGTATATCTAAAACAATTTTGCACTATGCTATTTTCTCGGGGAATTGCCATGCGAGTGGTTAGTAGTCACTCGAGAGATTAGTAGTCATTCGAGTCATTAGTAGTCACTCAAATGATTAGTAGTCATTCGAGTGATCATTCGATTATTAAAATATCTCGATTACTAAAGTCTCGATTCTTAAAATCATTCGATTATGCCCATCACTACTACAGCATTTATTTGAAAAAAAATTGGCCGTTATTTAAGCGTTATGTTTCACACCAGCTTGTGCTCTGGGCACAGGTACATTCATTTAAATGGAAGTATATTGGAATGCACTGATCATTGGTACGTTACATTCGAATTTAAATATTTTGCCGTTGAATAATTTGAAAATAGTTGAAACGGAGTGGGTTCAACATGATTTTGTACACCACTTGTAAAAGTATGAGTGAAATAAAGCTTCGAAATGTTTGAAAGACGACTGATTTGTGCTCAGTATCCAGCGCTGTGGAAATGCTTTTTTCATTCGCTGGTCCTTGCTGGTCCTTGCTGGTCCTCGACGTGGAGTACTTTCAGACCCCAATTGTTGTTGCGTAAGGTCAACAATTTGAAAAATTAGATAATTAATTCCCACGACTTTAAAGACAAATTACTGAAGACTTCAAAGACACCAATATAAATTGTTGAAGTCCAAAAGAATTCAAATGAATGCAGGTGACTTCAGGTGAATGGTGTCGAAATGTCAGTCGAAAGGCTTGCATTCAATTGACTTCAATCTTAAGAATACCAACAAGCAATGGTCCAAACGAAGACTTCAAAAATAATGGTGATTTGAGTGCTGAAGTTCAGAAGTCCCAAATGCAGTCAAAAGATTGCAGTCTTTTACCACTCTGTTCGATGGTTTGGTCACATGGCACGAATGTCCTTATCAGCACGACTGCCAAGACGGGCGCTGAATGTGATTCCATCAAGCAGTCGACTGCCTGGCTGCAAGTCGAAAAGCTCGCCTGGTCGCGTTTAGGTTGGACTAAAGGGGATAGATTCGGTGGCGATAGTAGTCTTGAGTATATCAATCTCTGTATTACCAATCCGCGGGTTAGATCGATTTTGGGATCGATTTTAGATGGTATTTTCATGTAATTCCTGTGACAGGTCATCTCGGTGAGGTAGGAGGTAGGAGGTATCCGTATCTGTGAGTATTGTCCACTTTCCAACAAGCACCCATTCTCGTCATGAACTTGAATTCTTCTTTTGGTGCGTGGAACTATTCCTTTGTCTGACTGTTCAATTGATTTTTTTTTTTTGCTTAATTAGCCTATGTGATGTCCAGCAGTAGACGAAATACAAAATCCAATCCAGAGTCAGTCTAACGTGTCCGAACGTGCGTATGGTGGAATTATTGACTGCGTACAGTTTTGTTGTTGCAACGTTGTTGCATGATGGAAATTTCAGCGCCAGTGTACGCTTTAAGCGACGATTTTCGATAAACAAACGATTTCCTGAATCCGACGTCCCTAACGTTGAGTGCCGATTGTGCACGCCGGTGAGCGTCCTGAGTCAAAATCTGGTAAGTCTAAGCTGATTTATCGATCGTTTGAGTTTAAGTGATGCCCATATTTCCTTTGTTTAAGGCGTATGGCGTATGTAGTCCGTTGAGCAGTAGTCCGTAGCGATTGTCAGGTGAAGTGTCGACTCACTACTACCGCACTGGCCGGTGGTAGTCAGATCACAACTGCCCTGACACCAGATTGAACACGCCCACAAGACAGCAAAGATAAGAGCTAAGATGCATGCCATGAGTATTATAACATATTGAAGGGCACCTCCCACGCTCTACCGTTATGTGGCCAATGCTCTATAGCATGGACTGTGAAACTCCTCCTAGTGTTAGGAAGGAGGATGCTACGAACTTGCTAGGTGTTCATTGACCTTGCAATTTATTTATTATGGGCTTTCTATGACAGAGGCAGTTTAAAAAAAGAGCAGTAAGATTACCGCCGTGGATTTGTGGGTTGGTGCGTCGACATAAGCCTACGCAAGCCAGCTTCGATTCCCCTTCCCAGCAAAAGTCATTGACAATGATCAAAGAGTGTAACTGTCTAGAAAAAGCTTCCCAAATTGGTCGTTCGAAGTCGGCATAAAAGTGTATACTGCACGAGAGGTTGCTATAAAGCTAGGCACTGGCCTTCTACGGGCTGTAGCGCCACCCATCATTTTTGTATTAATTACAAAGTATCAGATCCATATACCAAACTGATACCACGTTTCCACCGAACGAAAGCGCGAGGTTTCATACATTTTCTCTGAACCTACATTTTCGGGGTCAGGCAACCTCGCGGCTTCTGACAAATCTTGTAAAATCCTCCCCGAGTTTATCCGCCTGTGAGAGTTTGTGAACCCGGATAAATCAAAAGCGTGAATTTCAGTCAATTTTTGTGTACATTTCTAGATGTCAACTTCTCTTTTCTGCTCAACACTATTTTCCGTCAACAAAAACATTTTAGATGATAACAAAAGACAACAGCAGATGTGTTATGATAGGTCCCACAATTCTGGCAATCGGAGATAGAGGTAATCTTTTCAACAGAAATATATCAATAGAGTAGTATGCATGCACTTTCTTATTTTTGCAGACAATGGCAAGTAAAAACGCGAAGAAAAAGGAGTATGTGGTCGCCCAGGGAGGAGGAGGCACTGGTCGAGTTGTGGGAAGAAAAAATTGCCGATCTCCGAAATAGCCACATGTACGCGGACGTGGCCAATAGACTGGGATGGATGGACATTAGGAAGTGAAAGGAAAAATTCACAACCTCACAAACCGGTACAAGTATGATTGTCTTTTGAATAAACTTTGGCGAGTTCTATTCTGATTACATATATGCATTCTATTTTCAGAAACGAAAAGAAATCTGTCGGTCCATCGGGAGGTTCCCCATCACAATGGCACCAGAACTGAAAGGAATTTATAAAGGACAATCACATTGAGTCTGAAACCCACTTCACAAATAAAAGCTACCGAAATATTCCAGACTATAGTTTATAAAACACAAACCAGTTTATACCATACAATCCAGACGAAACTGCACACGCAGGATCTGCAATACTGACCATAAGGACTGAAGATAAGGACGGGCCACTATCTCTCTACTGTCCACCTAAGCATAAAATAACAACACAACAATATGAACATTACACTAGATTCCTAGGACACGGATTCATAGCAGGTGGGGATCGCAACGCTAAACATGTTGTCATGTTGGATTCAAAATGAAAATGTAACTAGGAATTTCTTCAAATCGCCTTCGCCGGATTGACTCGTTAATTAATTCGTTCTGTAGATCGTCAGAGAGAATCGAATTGTACCCAGTAACCATTAGAAAGCAATTAGCAGGGATGGCATTTTGCTAACATTGCCTCTTTTGGTTAATCAAAAAAACAATAGTATCGACTTTGTACAAACACGTTTCATGTCCTCCTGATTCCAAATATATGTATATTATTTTGCCTATATATATACCGTTATTGCCTTATTTTTGATTGGAATAGGTACTGAAAATAAATTCTAGAATTCGATTCGATTCGATTACTATTCGATTGTTTTCTGATTCGACCGAATAAATCGACAATCGAATACAATTTTTCCCTACGTGAGTACGCGTTTAATTTCGTGCTGCAACAGCTCACTCAATACTTGCAGATCAAGCAAAAGAAAATAAATGGAAGTCGGTATGGACGGGAGGAACACTAGACAACCACACGGGCGACTATTTTGAACCTAGAACGAACCTTTCATTCGCTCCCTCATTTCGAGTTGGTTTGGGAAGATCTTCAGGGCTCCGGAAATTTGCTAATTAATTTCTTACTCACCTACGGCCTCAGTGTTTGTTGCCACCAAACCCAACAAAATTTCGCTCAATTTGTGTCTTGCTTCAAGTCTACTCAGAATCGACGAAGAGCTCCCAAAGATGACCGCGATCCTAAAGTCGGGCTACATAGACTACAGTTTTTAAGAACTTGTTACATTTATAGCAACGGAGCATATTCGTTGAGCTTCTACGCTTGGTACTTATTATGCCTCAATTCCACAATTCACTCATGGCAACTTGTTTTTTTACTTTTTTTTACTTGTCAGAAAAAGAACTTCTTTGGAAATCTCTTCCTTTGGAACTGACACATGACTCTATGTTATTCCCACACGTGACGGAGAGAATGAGTTATGAAGAGGGTTAGATGTTTTGCCAAAAAGACGTCAAGGAAACTAGCCCTAATGTATTAAATGAGGGTTTATGAGGAAGCAAGTGAATTGGACATGTGTTATAGCAGGATTGTGTTTTTTTAGAGTCAGAGAACTATAAATTGAAGCAAAACTGCAGAGAAATGATTTTAATGCACATGAAATTGATTTTATTCCACAGACCATTGTATGGTCTAATAGGGCCCGATACTCAGATCCTTGACTTTGTCAATAATATGGTACTGTGCCATCCTCCGACGCGTGCACTTGTCGTGCACCCGTCGGTGCATTACGCGATCAAAAACGTAAACCCTGCGGCCCCGCCACCAAAAACAAAGTCGCGAGTGCCCCACAAGGGGAAAAAACAAAGCATAGTGCAGTGCAGTGAAGTGTTTCGGTGTCGAGTGCGATCGGTCCGCTCCCTCTCGTCCCCCTCCTTCATAAGCATACACTTCTCATCTCTGCTTTACCACTCGCAGTCGGAGTTGGTTTCTTTCTAATATCTCCGTTTAGTATTTTATGGGAAGTTTTAGGGTTGACGTGAGCAACGTGCGTGGGCTTAGAGTGAATCTCTTCGCTGTGTATGTCCACCTATCCCGCTATAAACCAGCTGTCTCGGAGCTGAGTGAAACACAGGTAGGGGAGAATACCGATTTATCGGATTTAAACCTGCCTGGATATAGCTTGGTGCCGCTTTTCTTTTTACACCGGGGTCTCGCTCTCTACGTGCGTAGTGATATAGCTTACCAACTTCAACCTCAATACGGCCTCTGTTCCAGTCGGGAATTTAATTTTCTGTGGTTAAAACTCCATGTCCGTAAGCATTTAATCCACTACTGCTTTATTTATAGAAGTCCAAACAGTCCATCTCAAGAATTGTATCCCTGTATCCTTGCCATTGCGGGCGATTTCAATGCACACAATTCTAATTGGCTTCGACATTCCTGCCAGACAACATCCGAAGGAAGGTATGTTGAAATCTTTGCTGAGGTAAACAATCTGACCCAGCTAGTAAATGAGCCCACACGAATACCTGACATTGCAGATCATTCCGCCAACACCCTGGACCTGTTTCTCACATCTCATCCTGACAAATATTCTATTGACATTCTGTCACCTCTAGGCTCGTCTGACCATTGTGCTGTATCAGCTAATTTCTCGTTGTCGCCACAAACAGTTAGAGAACAAATTCCTAAAAGAACAGTATGGTTGGTTATACGAGAAAGCCGATTGGAGCGGTCTAAACAACTTCCTTCATTCCTCATAGAGTGAAGTGTATAGTGTAGCCCAAAGCAAACGCACGGTACGACTAGAGCTGTAAAAAGGCTATCAGGTTGAGAAAGCTGAATTTCCGAACATACAAAGCCCACCCACTTCTGAGGAAAACCGGAATAAGTTTACACGGGCCAGAAATGACTGTAATGCAATTATAAGACGTGTGAAATTCTCGTATGAGCAAAAGTTGAAGCAAAAAGTGCTACAATGTCCCAAGGGTAGGAACAACTTTTGGTCATTTGTAAAAAACGTAAAGAATTCCGCCTCGTCTTCAATTCCGAGCTCTTTAGACAAAGCGAATCTGCTTGCGGCGCATTTTGCAGCTAGCTCAACACTGCCAGATTCCAATATGTCGCCACCTGTACTTGAGAGCGTTTATTTCACCATGGGACAAATCCACTTCCGCACCCGTACAGTTGCCAGAGTACTTAAAGACCTCGACGTGCACAAATCCGCTGGCCCGGATGGTATTCCCCCTATTCTTCTGAAGAGGTGTTCTTCTGCTCTGGAAAAACCACTGCGTAAGCTTTTTCATCTATCCTACTCTTTAGGTCTCTTTCCGAGCAGCATTTGTCCAGCCCGTCCCTAAAAAGGGCGAATCTTCGTCACATCAGGTCTGATATCCACCAAATAAATGCTGGTGTTCCCCAAGGCTCTGTTCTGTCTCCGACACTCTTTTTTAATTTTTATAAATGATCTCTTGTCTGCTACTTCTAATTCAATCCAATCCTTCGCTGATGACAGCACCCTCTGCTTTTCATATTCGTTCCTAGACTCACGACCCCGCCCTTCGGCCGTAGAATTGGAACGGCAGTGTATGATAAACACATTCAATTCCGATATTGACAGCATAATCAATTGGGGAAAGAACAACCGTGTGGAATTCATTGCTTCAAAAACTCAATGCTGCCCGCTGACACTCAAAACCCTGTTAATCAGCCATTATCCATGAATGGCACCTGTGTCGATGAATCCGGAAAGCTTTCCATCCTTGGTATGTGTATCAACACACCACTTAGTTGGAACGATCACATGTTTGAGGTCGGCAAAAATACTGCGAAATGTTTAGGTTTCCTCAATCGATGCATGAAATACATCACCCCTTCTGATTTGGCTTTAATTTAAAAGGCGTATATGCGCCCCAAGCTTGAGTACATCGCCCGTATCTGGTCTGGTGCCCCAAAGACCACCATAGATAGAATTCAAAAGCGAGCGTTAAAACTTATAGGAGACACCACTTTGCAGACTCACTAGACTCGCTCGAACATCGACGTACCGTCTCGTCTCTATCCGTATTTGATCTCTATTTTAACAAACGATGCTCAAGTGAGTTTGTCAACTGCATTCCCCCTCTCCATGAATTGACCCGCAATACCCGTCTCGCCAGGAATGCTCATCAGTTTACCCTTAAGCCCACTTTCGGACGCACAGTTAGATTTAGAGACTCGTTCATTAGCCGCACGACACGAATATGGAACGCTCTTCCCAGCCTAATATTTCCCCCAGAATACAATCCGCAGAGATTTAAAACCAATGTACACAGGTACCTCCTCTCCCTTTCTCCCTCTACACCTTCGGCCGTGCTGTGTCTTGAACCCGGACATTTAAGGGTACTAACAATCCCTTGTGCGCGCGCACAAGTCATAGAAAACAGGTTGCTTCCACTTGGCAATAAGTCCTACGAGATTTAATAAACAAAAAATAAAGTTGACCGTGGTTGTATCGTTGGAACCGTTCCCATCTTCAACTTGAGTCCATTACTTTTGCAAATTCCTACTATTACGTGTAAATGGAACAACGAATATATAAATTTCCTTTCGGAGTCTTCTGGAGTAAAATGTTCAGCGCAAATCCGAGACGTATTTGGATTTAAATTGTCCTTCCTTCTGCAAAAGTGAATCCACTGCTTCCGCAAGATGTTGTCTTTTGGAAAGACATAAAACCGTAGATTTGGGTTTCCTTTGCTATTGGTTGCATTGCAATTAAATACTGCACACCTCATGTGGGAAAAATAATCCTTTTATTTAGCTCTTCACAAACTTCTATATAATACATTTTTCGCGCCTAAATCACAACCAATTTTCACATCCGTCTATATAGTACAAAACATATCGAAACGAGCTGAGTAAAAAATAGCAAGGACAAAAGCTAACTTCTATACACAGAAATTCCAACTTCCTTCCAGACTTGGAAGCTCGTTAATTCGATATTGTGTAGGAAGCAAACTAGTCTGGATGACGTCCTAAAAAAGGACTTCGCGGGCGTAACATGAAAGACCTGACCAACAGATTTGCCAAAGCCCTAACTTCCGAAAAAAGAAACATTGTGCATGAATGTACACACCAGACATCTTTCGGTCATACCAGCTGTGCACAGCATTCCATATATGTTGGACATGCATCTAATGCAGAGGTATATAATATAATAAGCTCACTGAAATGCAACAAATCGGCGGGCATAGACGGACTAAGACCTATAGACCTTAAAAACAACTATCTATCTCCAGTGATAACAAGAATGATCAATGTGAGCTTGAATCAGGCATCTATTCCAAACACGTTTAAGACCTCAATAGTTCGACCAAATCAATAGAACTACAGCCCTATTTGAATCTTACCGGCTGTCGACAAAGTTGTGGAAGAAGTGCTTCACGAATTCATTGAAAAATACAATGACGGTTGAAGTAAAGACAAAAATGTAAGCAGACTGAGAGGAGACTTTGCAAACAAAGTATACCAAAGCCTGGACAAAAACCACAGTTCAGGAGTTGTATTCATTGATTTCAAAAAATTCATTGACAGCCGAAAAATATTGGAATACGAGGTCAAATATTAGCATGGTTTGAATGCCACCTAAGTAACAGGGTATTCGGGGTAAAAAAGATCGAGTACGGTGTCCCGCAGGGCTCAAAGCTGGTTACACTGCTTTTTATCATATACATCAACGATCTACTGTCAGTGTTCAAGTATAGTACGAGTTATGCGCATGCGGACGACACAGCGATCATAGTTAGCCATAGGATCGTTGACGAAGCAGACAGATGTAAGCAACTTGATTTCAATAGAGTCACTGCTTGGCGTCACGACAATGGATTAATTATCAACGCACTTCAGACAAATCAAAGCACATTCGTCCGACGCATATTCACAGAACAAAACTTAAGATTAAGATGCACGGAGTAGATTGAAGAAGATGACGACTGCACTGGAGTTATAGAGAACGTGTCAACATACAAATATCGAGGACTAACGATCGACTACAACTTCAAATGTGGTAGCTCCATTTATCGACAACTTGAAGAAAAAAATGCGTCAATCTGCTTACGCACTCATTCACCTAAGCAACCTCAGCACATCAGCAGTAAGCAAACAATGCTCTTTCGGACTTGTGGAAACACATCTAAGATACAGAGTACTCGTCTCAAATGCAAGTAAGACTTCAAGAACTGGTACAACGAACTGGACGCAGCAGCGATGATCAGCAAGGAGCAATCAGACGTTAATTAAGCACCCCCCAACTTAAAGCAAATTTTGGCAACGAAAACGTCTACAGAATGCAGACGCAGCAGACAAGAAACACCAGAAGACGGCAGAAACAGCTAAATGAAGTTCCAAGGTACTAGCGCGAGCATGGCCGAAGAACATTTAAGGCAGCAGTTCCGATGGTGCTCAATGAACTCCCAACGGAGCTCCGCAACTTACCAAGAAAAGAAATGCAAAAAAAATGTCAAAGAAATGTCTCCATCGTAAAAATAAAATCGTAACTAATTGTAATTGTAATTTGTAAATTAACTTTGAAATGAATTGTGAATACTTGAGTTTCAACATGTTTCAATAAATAATTTTGTGTGGTTAGTCTTCTGCAGACAAGCCCTTCCGGATTATATATTTAAATCCAAAATGAAGTAAAGTACTGGCTTAAAAAAAAATGGAAGTCAGTATCCGCTCGTCTCGGCCTACGTCACCAAAAAATTGACAGATCGGTGACAATCAGGGCGTATTTTCGGAAGGCGATTGTTTTGTTTACATCATTCTTGGATGTAAATCAAGCTAATTACTGAGAAAAAAGAGAGCAATTGAGCAAAAAATTGCAATATCTGCCAAAATCTAGGTAAATAAAGAAAGTTTTGCAATCGTTCGTGAATCAGAAGAACAGGAAAGTGCTACAAAATATTTCACGAACCGACGAAACTAAGTGAGTAGATTCCCAGTGAACAAGAAATAATATTTTAGAGCAGTTTGTGCAGAGCCACGAGAGAATAGAGATTTTTTAAGAGCAAACTCGCGGAGAATTTTTAACATACTTTAGTTCACAACGGATGTTGCGAAGACTGCCCAGGGACACCAGCCGAGAGGCTGTACCACAAGGATCGTTGCTGCTCCCTGTTAAGTTGGGAGCTACCAACAACTTGGCTGTAAGCGAAGAATTTAATTTTTTTGTCCAATTCAGGGTTTAGCATTCAGCCAAATGAATCTTGGGATGACGTAGTAGTCTGTGTAGTGCAATGAGGGTCCGAATAGAGTGTTTCCCGCAAACCGGTAATAGCCTTAAATAGGACGAAAATCACCCCGGAAACAGTTTGCAAAGCTGTTTATGGTGATTTTTGGGATGAACACTGAGCAAAGTCTCCGACGACGATGATTGAAGACAATGAATGTTGGGATGACGTAGTAGTCTGTGTAGTGCAATGACGGTCCGAATAGAGTGTTTCCCGCAAACCGGTAATAGCCTTAAATAGGACGAAAATCACCCTGGAAACAGTTTGGAAAGCTGTTTATGGTGATTTTTGGGATGAACACTGAGCAAAGGCTCCGAAGACGATGATTGAAGACAATGACTTTTGCTCAACCATAACTCATCATCACCATAACAAATCCACCATTAAAATTCTTTCAAGATCCGGCCATTCGAGCATATTGTCTGGTATCTTGCGTAGTGTTGCTGGCTTTTCGGTTTGTTTTGATGTGTTCCCACGAGAAATTTAAAGGTCAAAAGTCTAGCTGTTCAATTTACTGGTTCAGAACGAGAGATACATTGCGCATCGAACTCATGCCTCATTTGATCCATCGATTCGCGTGCTATTGTGGGTGTTTCGCTTTTTTGGTATGAATCATTTCACGGAAACTGTACGTTGTTCTCCTGCTCATCTCTGCTCTTTCCAGTGCCTTCATCCTCCAACCAAGGAAAGACTTCAATCTGCAGCCTCATGCTTGATCTCATGTATCCCCATTCAAAATGAAAAAGGGACATTGTCCCCTGCTTTTGAAATGTTACCACGGCAATACCAGGAGCACTAGAAAGTTACCAATTCATTGAATTGAATTTGAGCGGGGGCAAATACGATTACTTAGAGACGTTTGCCTTTTGTCAAGGAAGACCTTTGTCGCTTGTCAGGTTGGCACGTTTTGGATTTTTTTGTTTTGCGCAAAAGGACGTGGTCTCCTTTGAGTGGAATTGAGGACATCAGTGTTTGAAGAATAAAAGAGAATCGATTTCATGGGATTAACTTTTTGAATGAGGAGGCTCTTGGGGATTAATTTGCCTTACGAGAGGTAGTACATGTTGAATAGATGGCTGTTCATGTTGCTGGTGACAACACATTTATTCATCAGCACCTGTCTTCGAGTGAATTGATTCTATTCTAGTCGCAACGAATGACGAGTGTGCGAATGATATTGTCTCCGTCCTTGAAGTAGATTTGTACAAATATGGTAGACTTTTTTTAAAATTACCATTTGCCACAATATTGTGGGCTATTTTTGCTGCTCCGAACGATTTCTTTGGAAAGATGAATTGAATGTGCGAATCGATTTCAGGAAAAGTCTTGCGTGGTCGGTCATGACCTTACCTAACCTACACACATGTTAGACATGCTCGCATGCATACTTTCGGTAACATGTTGGTTTTGTTCGTCTGTTCTCTCTGCCCAGCTGCTTCGCGTGGTTGTTGTTTTTTTTTTGTTCGACGGCACAAATGGGCCGATGCCATTGTTCCCTAGAAAACACACTAACTGACAAAATGCTTGTACTTATAAATAATAGAGTAGAGGACCTAGCGTCTCAGCAACCACTCGTGTTGTGCTCGCTATTGGGGAGAGTACTATAACTTTGGCGCCAGGAATTGAAAACGTCAGAGGTGTCTGAAACAAGAATTTTCTGGTATGGAAGGGGGGTTCATCTGGCCCCGTTAAAGGGGTAGGGACAATTTTAGAAAACATTAGAAAATATATCATTAACCTGTTTTTTAAATATTTAAATGCAAACTCAAATTTGTGGTAAAAACAAAATGCGAAAAAAGCTTGGACCAGTTTGACATTTTGTGATCAATGCTCACATCAACTCTGAATCGAGCACAAACATCGAATGGTTTCATGTCTTCTAGTTCGTGAGAAAATTGGAAATTACTAAATTAGCTTTTTGTGGGACATATTGGTGATCTCACTCTGAGTTGAGTTGATGATAAGTGTGCCCTGGGTGAGCGGGATCTGCCACATGAACCTGCCTCAAAGGAACACCACGCAAATGCCAAAAAAAAAACATCTACTCTAAGGTGTTGGATGCGCGCTCTAGAGCTATGGTCGAGTCCCGAGGATGGGGGAAGTGCGTATTTCGTCCCGGTAGAAGTAAAACCAACCAGCTTTCCACACTCAGAATGGTACTTGAGAAGGCTGGGGAGCATGCCCAGTCCATCTACAGTTGTTTTGTATATTTCGACAAGGCATACGAACGAGTTCCTGGAGGTAAACTCTGGAGTGTTCTGCAGGAGTATGAGATTGAAGGTCCTCTTCTGAGGGCCATTCAGTCTCTGTGCACAAATTGTAACAGCGTTTGTGGGGTTCACCGTGGGCGTTGGACTTCGCCAAGGGTGCGTCTTGTCACCTCTCCTATTCATTGTATAAATGGACTGGATGTTGCGGCGCAGCCGAGTCGAGGAATGTTTCACTTTGGGAGAGTTGAGGGTAAGTCATCTTCTTTTTGCAGTTGACTTGGTTATCCTCACATCTTCCCAGACGGAACTCCAGAGGGCACTCTATAGGTTTGTGGCCATATGTGCTGATGCTGGAATGAAGGTCAACGTGGACAAATCGGAGGCTATGGACATCGCCAGAATGCCTGGGAGTCCCATTGAAGCAGGTGGAGAAGTCTAAGTACCTCGAGTTCTTCTTCACGAGTGATGGAAGGAGTAAAGCTGAGCTTTCCTGTAGGATTGGTCAAGCTGAGTCAATTTTGAAACAGCTTGGTAGACCTGTAATCGGGAAGGCCGAGTTTGGTGTCAGAGCCAAGTTAGCGGTTATCAACTCAGTATTTCTTCCAACTCTCACCTATGGTCATGAAATTTGAGTAATGACCGAAAGGATAAGACCGCGAATAGAAGCTGCTGAGATTCTCATCTTTCTCCGTGCTGTTGTGGGAATTACTCGCCGGGATGGGGTGAGAAACACGACAGTGCCAGAGGAACTGAACTTTGAGGAGTTGCTTCTTCGAATGGAGAGGGCTATGCTTCGTTGGTTTGGTCACGTGGCACGAATGTCGCCTTCATGACGACCTCCGAGGCGGGCGTTGAATGCAATTCGATTAGGTAGACAAAATCCCTCAGTTTGTGTCCGATGTGCGGCACCACTATACAACGAACTGCCAGTGCGAAATTTATGGATCTCATTATCGACAACAAGTTAAGCTGGTAACTCAATATACATGAGAGGGTTAAGAAGGTTCCTTTCACCCTTTTCAGCTGTAAAAAAGCCATAGGATACACCGACACTGCAGCACTAAACACAGCTGTCAGCTGCACGATACTTAATCGTGAGCCGAGACTGACCTGCGTGTGCGTCACTGGGGCACTAAATATCACTCCGTCGGGTACACTTAACATACTCCTCCACCTTCCACCACAGGAAGTTTTCAGCAAACAGCCCTGAGTGCAGCCAGCACAGCCCTGAGACTCAACAGAATCCGACTGTGCTCCGAACTCACATTCTGCCACTCAACCATTCTAAGCGAATGTAACTTCTGGCCGCAACGATACTGACAGCCTACTACCTCAAGTTATCTTCGAGAAGAAATTCTCTTGGTCAGGTTGGATATCTTATAACCAGACGCTGGCTGATCCCCGCGTATCTCCACAGACGGATCGAAGACGGACGAGGGAGTAGGGCCCAAGACCTTAATATTGATCCAGCCAGCAGCCATGGCGATAAATGAGGCACTATCCTGGCTGAAGAACAATGTAGTATCCAAAAGAGACATTTCCATCTATTCCGATAGTCCGACCCCTGGTCAATGTGACGTTGGCAGACTCAGGACGAGATGGTTGGACCAAGTCCAAACACTCGCCTGGTCACTCTGATGAGTTAAAGTCGATGGCGGAGGATCGAGTTGCGTGTCTCTTGTGCGTGGTTTACCCCGCTACCCCTTTAGTGGAGCAAGTGGGTCAGATGATGGTGATGATGATGAAGATAAAATATTGGGTGGGGTGGCCCTTGTTAAAATGAAGTATGTAAAAGTACACGCATAAACTAATTCAGCGAAATTCACAAAAGAAAAATAAATAATTCAATAAAAGAAAATAGAAATCAGATGGAAGCTAAAAAATTTTAGACCAGAACATCGGACATATGAGATTCCATAGCATCATTCAAGACTATGGAGCCACATTTTTAAGCCTTTTAAAGACCTTCCCGGTATTGTTAACGTTCCAAATGACTGAGGAAGCTTGTTAAATGGTCGATAGGATAAAACAGGGGAAAGTTACTATGTGCAGTGGTACGAAACTAAGTACAGTCGAAATGTGAGAACGATTTCCTCGGAGATCATAAGAACAAATTTCACGTTAATTACGATTTCCAGATTCCATAGAGAACATTTTAGCACTACACATGCCACACAGGATGAGTACTTAGGGCACAGAACAAAGGAAAGCTGGCATGTCTATTATTTGTTTCTAATGACGCATTTCTGCAAATATTTCTACGATGCACAACACCCCAACAAGCAGTTCCATATTCTAACTTGGAATGGAAAATACCATGGTAAATTGTTTCTTTGGAGTTTGGTTGAGCAAACATTACGTTCTTCTTTCTTTTAAACGACGGGGTTATGATCCGATTTTTGGGGATCATAACCCACTCACTTTACTGCATCCCTACTGGGCCTCCTGTGGGGTTCGCCTCAAGAAATATCGGCTATCCTCTCCTCCTCTCGGATCACTTCATCGCTGAGGTCGATCAAATGCTGATGTTTTTGCATTTGTGTGATCCAGCAGTTTTTAGGCCTGCCTCTCTAATATTGCCTTTTAACGGGGTTCGTGGGATCTCTCCTTTCGTGCTCTACTTTCTGAGATATGGATTCTTTGACGTGAAGGCTTCCTTGGATCTTTGCACTTCTTATTCTATGGAGTTTTGTTACGCCCGCCGTCATGCGAAGCATCTTCATCTCAGATGCCGTTAATTTGCTCTCATACTTTTTGTACGCTGTCCAACATTGTGAACCGTATGTGAGCGCCGGACGTACAACTGCGGAGGAGAGCCTTCTCTTCAGCTTAGGGGGCATTTTCCGGTCACAGAAGATGGCTGAGTTTTCCCGCCACTTCATCCACCCTACGCTGATATCGTCATCACAGGTTCCTATTCATCCCAAATATTTGAACTTTTCGCACTTGGGAAGCACTTTTCCATTTAAATAAATTTCAGGAATAGGCCTGAGTGCATAGCACAAGTACTCGGTCCTTTTCTGGCTAACGCGGTACCCATTCCCTTCCAGAACATCCACCCACACATCAAGTGCTCGCTGCAGGGATGGCTTATGATGGCTCCATCGTCAGCAAAGAATAACTGATGCACTTTTGGGTCCGTCACTTTACCTTCAAGCTGAAAATCAAGGACAACAATAAACAGCAAAGGACTTAAGACGCTCCCCTGGTGCACACCGACCTTGATTGGAAACTCCTCGGTGACTCCGGCAGGAGATCTTACTTTTGTCTTTGCTCTCTCGTACATGTCCAGAATAATCTGTACGTAGGTTTCTGGAACTCCTTTTTTTTCTTGGCGCCACCCATATTAGATCTGCAATCGGCCATCTAAGACCCGCTCAACGATCTTCATGGTGTGTGACATCAGCTTGATAGAACCGTAATTGTCACAGTTTCGCGTATCGCCTCTTCCTTTGTACCAAGGAAGAAGATAACTTTCCCTCCACTGATCAGGCATTGGATCGCCTCTCATGATTTTGGAAATGAAAGTCATGAGCCCTTTGAACCCGATGTCTCCCAACTTTTTCCAGAACTCAGAGGGTATCTCGTCAGGCCCAACCGCTTTTCGTTTTTTGGAGGCTTCGACCGCCTTTCCAACCTCTTCGACAGTAACGTAGGGTACTTCATCATAATTGGGGACGGCTTCTGGAAAGTATACTGCTCGTTTGAAAGCCCTTCGCAGTACTGTCGCCACCTGTGTGTTATTTTTACGTCTTCCACAAGAAGCTGACCTTGCACGAATTTCCTGGGCATTCCTCCTTCTTTGAGCAGCTATTTTCAAGATAGTTGTGCCTAGTTTGCCTAGTGGGAATAGTTTGCCTGGTTCCTATCCGCAGCCGAGGAAGATATTTCTGCCAACTCCCGATACAGGCCCTCCATACTCTTAGCTTGAAGTTGGGCACACTTCTTCTTCGCTACACATTTGCAACGTTGCAGTCAGTCAACGTCATCTCCATTGCTAGAGGAGCACTTTGACCATGCTTTGAAGGCCGCTTTCTTTTCACTCATCACTGCTTTCGCTTCATCTGTCCACCACCATACCTCTTTCCCATGTTGGCAGTGGCCTTGTGAAATACGGAGCAGTGATTTAGCTGCGTCCAAGCAAGGTCGTTGTAGTGAATTCGACATGTCTTGTGCTCTGCGCTTCATCTTGTCAATAAAAGCTTGGCCTTTCTCTTTATCCAGGTTGTACCATGTGGTTTTCGCAGATGCCCTTGTCTGCTTATTTTTTGTTCGTTCAGCAAACATTACGTAAAAAACAAAAATATCGGAGGGTGCATCGGAAATACTTTTTCAGAGTATTAACATGTCTCGCGAAAACGCCAGTGAAGCGTAAGATCCAAATACTCCTAAACGTCAAGTTTTTGGGCATTGGGCGTTCAAATCAAAATGCATATCGTGCACTTCGTGGTTTTTTCGGTCAATTTAATCGTCCAAATGTGCGTACAATCGGAAAAATCGTGCAAAATTTTAGCAAACCGGGTCTGTAGAAGATGTGAAAACACCAGTGCATGCTCGTACAGCTCGTACTGCAGAAAATATTGCTGCTGTTCGCGATAGTGTGGCTGAAGAGCCGTCCACCTCAACTCGTCGTCGTGCCCAACAATTGCACCTCTCACGCTCGTCATTGATGAACATTATGCAAAAGACTTGCATTTACACGCTCACAAGGTGCAATTGACTCAAGCACTAAAGCCTCTTGACCATTTCAAGCGTCGTCAATGGTCAGAATGGTGGCAAGAAATGGCAACAGTGGATGATCGATTTTCGAAGAAAATCATCTTCAGTGATGAGGCACATTTTCACCTCAGTGGATTCGTCAATAAGCAGAATTGCCGCATTTGGGCGAATGATAATCCAAGATCCAAGTGATTGTCAAAAAACCAATGCACCCACAAAGAGTGACTGTTTGGTACGGTTTATGGGCTGGCGGCATCATCGGGCGGTATTTTTTCCAAAATGAGGCCGGTCAGGCAGTTACTGTGAATGGTGTTCGCTATCGTGAAATGATAACGAACTTTTTATGGCCCGAATTGGAAGATATGACTGTGGACAACATGTGGTTTCAACAGGACGGTGCCACTTGCCGCACAGCTAACGAAACAATGGCTCTTTTGCTCGACAAATTCAGTGGCCGTGCTATCACACGTGGTGGCGATGTCAATTGGCCGCCAAGATCATGTGATTTGACACCGTCGGAAATTTTTGTTCTTTGGGGTTATTTGAAAGAACAGGTGTACGTCGATAAGCCAGCAACAATTCAAGAGCTAAAGGATGAGATAATTCGGCACATCAACGGCATAGAACCTCAATTATGCTTCAGCGTCATCGAAAATTTGGACCATCGGATGGAGGTGTGCCGATATTTTGCGCCAGATTGAATTTATTTAAAACTAGCTGCAAAACATTAGCTAAAGTATCACGTCGGTACTGCTGGTTCTGAGCGAATCATTTCTGCAGCCAGAGTGTTAATATCTGGAAAACTTTCTCTTATTGGACCGAACCCAGTTTTGATTAATCAAATAATTTTTGATACATAATTTGCAACGACTTATAAGTAACTGCATTAGAAAAACGACTTATTTAAAGTGTGCCATCCTGTTACTACTTTTCTTGATCAGAAAAATGTCCGTAGTTCTATCATTTGAAACTCGCCTTTGGCTTACAACAGAAATATGTAAGTAAATTGAAATGAATGGAGGGACTCATCTACAAGTTAAGCCAGGTGGGATTCCCCTCCAACCTAATCAGAATAATTTACAGCTTTTTGCATTCCAGAAGACTCTACGTCTCTGTTGAAGGCTGCAAGTCAACAGAGCGTAGCACCAAGGCGGGAGTTGCACAAGCTGGGACCGTGGCTTTTCAACATCTACGCGGCAGATCAGCCACATTCAACTGACACAGTAAAATGCTGTCTATTCGCAGATGACTCGCTGACTTATGCCAGCTCGACGTCACCACAGCGCAAAGGGTCTAAGTCCAAACAGAGAACAAATTTGACTACTATGCCAAATGGAGTATTCGTATCAATGCTGGCAAATCGGTACTTATGTGCTTAAGGAGACCATCCGGAGGTGCATGCAGATCAGCAGCCAAATGTCGAAGCATAAAGGTAGTGCTCCCTAACAGTGCAGAAATATCAACAAACGAAAGGAGCAAGTATCTTGGCATTAACTTCACGGAAAGGTTGAAGTTCAACACTCATGCGAAACTGACCCTTACGAAGGCCAACCTAGGCTTCCATCGCATCTATCCCTTGATGCGCAAGCAGAATGGTCAGAGGACAAAACTGCAGCTTTACCACGCAGCTTATATGAACGTACGGCTTCACAATATGGTACACCATCTCTAAGACCAGCATGACGAAGCTCGCAATTTTCGAAAGGAAAATACTGCGAACCTTTAGTTCGTAAGTCTAGTTGTATACTCAATTGTAAAAAATAATTCTGTTCAAATAAATTTTTAAATCGCTTTTTAAATCACAAAATTAGTACCCGTTATATGAATACTCGTTTCATTTGACATGTGTTTGACTGAATGTTTCGTCGAAAATAAGTACAATACTCACATTACGAGGGGCGTTCAATATATTCTCGGTATCGGGGTGAAGCTGTGGTTGTATATATAAATTGACTTATTTATCAAGTAATACTATTATTTTAGTGCATTCATGTAAAATTCATATTCATATAAATGTGATTATTAATTCGCGTTTTATCTCTAGTTAAACAGAATCGTAATGGCAACTGAGACGATGATGGTGAAAATTGAGCACCGCGCTGTAATTAAATTTCTCACTAAGCTAGGAAAAAGTCAAAAAACTATTCATGAAGAGATGGTGGCTGTTTACCAGGGTTCCGCACCTTCATTATCAACTGTGCAAAAGTGGTCAAGTGAGTGCAAGAGAGGCAGAGAGAGAGCATTGAAGACGACCCCCGCTCCGGCGACCCGAAAGCATCAAAGAAGTCGAAAAACTTGGTCTTGAGGATGCCCGAAAAAAGGTGAAAATGATGGCAGAGATCACCAAGCTTTCAATTGGTACCATTCACACCATTCTTCAAAGGTCAGTGCAAGGTGGGTGCCACGAATGCTGACAGCGCCTGCTGTAGAGAGCTTTTGGAGATGTGTAGTGAGAACGCGGACGGTGTTATGGATCGAATTGTTACTGGTGACGAAACATGGGTCCACCAGTATGACCCTGAAAGCAAACAAGAGTCCATGCAGTGGCATAAAAAAGGAACAGTACTCAAAGGGAATCTTGCTCGTTGAGGTGAAACCATCAACGCCACATCCTACGCTAAAAAAGAAAAGACGGGGCAAACTCGCAGCGGGTGTGTTGCTTCTTCATGACAACGCTCCTGTTAACACGGCGCGAGTTTCCAAGGCTGCTGCTCGAGATTGTGGTTTCGAAGAAATCCAACACCCACCCTATAGTCCAGACCTTGCCCCTAGTGCTGATTTCCTGTTTCCGGATTTGAAAACATGTCTTCGTGGAAAAAGATTTTCGGATGATGAAGATCTCAAGTCGGCAATAAATGGGTATTTTGCAGAGAAAGAGGAAATGTATTTTTTTGAGGGTTTAAAAAAGCTTATCTCAAGATGTAACAAATGCATTGATGTTAGGGGAGATTGTATTGAAAAATAAAAACAATTTAAATTGAATTCGCATTTTCCTTCATATCGATACCGAGAATATATTGAACGCTCGTACATAATTCAACTATTCAGATAATCTAAAGTTTCTATTCAAATGTTGAAGTTGAATGTTGGATTTTTAAGGACCTGACTACTAGTGCCCTGCATCAGAAATCACTTCAAAAATGGCAAAACAAACAACTCACTTGTAAGCTATAACGCGAATAGAATTCCTCTCATTTTCACTTGAAAAAAAAACAACGATAACCTTAACAATTGTTATGTGCAACCAAAAGATTCCAAACAATTCCAAGCACATCTCTTACCGATTTCAATTAAAAAGGTCACGAGCAACGCAAAACCAAACTCACAATCAATAATTCATCTATTTAATTAAATGAATTGAAGAAGGAGAAACACAACAAACCATGGAAACATAATTAAGACCAACAAATGTGACACACGGAGTGAGGACAACGAGAACGTGCCACTTTTTCCATCGGCGTAGTCATCCTCGCCGCATTGTCGTGACTTCAACGCGTGGACCGTACCAAAATGTCACTAACTAAGTTAAAAGTGTACCCGCTTTGAATATTAAAACAAGTTAAACGTGATGCTGTCCGCATTGGAAAACGTGCTTCCGCCATCCACGATTGCTGATGAGTGGGAGGAGGAAACCGAAATATAATATTGCAATTTGCATACAAGCCTTGCAAGTGGTGCAGAACATGGATCAAGTCCCTTCCCTGGAGTTCTTTTCGGACCCACCTAAAGGGGGTAAGCGCGAACGACTTCCATTTCTCCGCATCCAGCTGTAGCTCTAGGGGGACGACGGGCGTGTCGGATTGCATCTCAAGTGAAAATGAGAAAATTGATGAACGATTTAATGGCTCTGTTAGGCGAAAAACAAAACTACAAGCAATTTGTGCGGTTGTGATGGCCTGAACCTGAGCCATTATGAATCATTTCTCACGCAAACAAACACAAACTACGAGTACTCCCAACCCACAACGACTGAGAGAGGGAACTAAGCATCGGTGCGTGTACGTGTTGGTGATTTATTGAAGGAAAACGTGTTGAATAACGCCCACGTCAGTTGCACCAACAATTCGTCAATCCTTTCTCGGCACACGCCATCACTCCCACAAGCCCACACCCAGTCTCACACCAGGATACGTGCACTGATTGTTTGTTCATCACAATATGACACATTGCTGATGCGGTTGATGTTGCTGATGCTGTTGACACAGTGTACACACTCGTTGCATTTTTGTGGGTGTTGTTTGGCATACCTCAGCTCCACTTTGATGTAATATCGGTGGCAATAGGCGTTGGTCTTTGTGGTGTCAGTTCACAGTCAGTTCCATTCTATCACCGTTGCTGTTATTGGTATTGATTATTTGCAGGGTCGACGAGGAACAGATAAAAAACGAAATGCTCAAGACGCTATTCAGCGACGTTTTGTATTTTATTTGCATACTCAATTTTTCCCAAGGTCGATGGCCTTACGTTTGTACAGCCACCCGCAGAGCATCTATTGCACAGCTATTGAAACGATGGCAACATGTTTACATGTTAGCACAGCACCACCAAAGGGAATATAAGAATGATGGCGGCTATCACGTGAACAAATAGTAACGAACTAAAGGGTGATTTTGTAAAAGCCATAGGAAAGTTTTTCAAAAAAAAAAAAACACATGAAATTCAGAAAAATGCATGAAATCTTTATTTGAATCGATAGTACGGTCCATATAATTTAATGTTTGAAGATTATTTCATGCAAATGTTGACCTTGACTGCACCTCAAATGGTCCATCCGCAACATTTCGGCCGGTATCTCACGAATAAATGCTTCAATGTTGTCTTCCAATGCGTCAATTGAAGCGGGCTTATCTGTATAGACATGAGCTTTAACATAGCCCCACAAAAAATAGTCTAAAGGCGTTAAATCGCACGATCTAGGCGGCCAATTGACCGATCCCAAACGTGAAATAAAATGTTCACCGAACTATGCTGTGTGGCATGTGGCACCGTCTTGTTGAAACCACATGTCACGCAAGTCAAGCTCTTGCATATTGGGCAAAAAAAGTTGGATATCATCTCACGGTAGCGCTCACCATTCACAGTTACGTTACGATTCGCATCATCTTTGAAGAAGTACGGTCCAATGACGCCACCAGCCCATAAACCGCACCAAACTGTGACTTTTTCTGGATGCATTGACAATTCTGCTTATTTACGTACCCTTACTTACTTACTTACTTAAGGTGGCGCTACAGTCCGGGGTGGGCCTGGGCCTCAACCAACAAGCGTCTCCAGCCAGCTCGATCTTTAGCTAGCTGTCTCCAGTTTCGCACGCATAGTTGGTTGAGGTCCCTTTCCACTTGCATGCGCCACCTGAGTCGCGGTCTTCCTCTACTGCGCCGTCCCTCGGGGGTGGATTCGAAGACTTTTCGAAGACTTTTCGGGCCGGAGCATTGGTTTCCATCCGCTCTACATGACCTAGCCACCTCAATCGTTGGATCTTCACTCTTCTGGCTAAGTCTCCTCCTCCACTCACCATCTATGCAGACGGGACCGAAAATCACACGAAGAATTTTCCTCTCGAAGCAACCAAGAGCAGCTTCATCCGCTTTTGATAAAGTCCATGCCTCCGCGCCATATAGCAGGACTGGGACGATTAAGGTCTTGTAAAGCGTCAGCTTGGTTGTTCGAGAGAGGGCTTTGTTTACCAATTGCCTCCTTAGCCCAAAGAAGCAGCGATTGGCAAGAGTTATTCTTCGTTTGATTTCAGCGCTGGTGTCGTTGTCTGAATTGATAGCGGTGCCTAGGTAGACAAAGTTTTTGACTGCCTCTGCTGTGACGTTCTGAGCGAGACGTCGGTGTTGGGTGTCCTTTCTCGTTGACAGCATATACTTGGTCTTACCCCCGTTTACCGCTAAACCCATCTTCGCGGCCTCTGTTGCAATACCCACAAAAGCGCCATTGACATCACGCTGTGTTCTTCCGATAAGGTCAATATCGTCGGCATATGCGGGTAGTTGAACGGACTTCTGAAAGATTGTTCCTCTGGTGTTGGCGTTCGAGTTTTGAACAATTCTTTCAAGAACGATGTTGAAAAAGTCGCATGACAGCGCGACTCCTTGTCTGAATGCTTTTTTTGACATCAAAGGTCTCCGTTAGGTCTTTACCGACCTTGATGGAGCAGCGTGCATTCTCCATCGTCATCCTACACAAAAGGACGAGTTTGGTAGGGATGCCAAAACTAGTCATTACAGAGCAATAGCTCGTCTCTATAAATGCTATCATACGCGGCCTTAAAATCGATGAAAAGGTGGTGGGTATCGATTTGGTGCTCCTGGGTTTTCTCCAAAATCTGCCGCAGTGTGAATATTTATTATTTACGTACCCATTGAGCCTAAAATGAGCTTCGTCTTAAACTGACCATAAAATGGAATAAGCGCGCGATGAACTTTCTTAACAGAGCACGCATTTTGATAATAAAATTCAATAATTTGCAAGCGTTGTTCGTTTGTAAGACTGGACGGACAGTGAAACAAAACACGAAACGTGCGTCAGCTGTTTAAACCGGTGTTGCCAAAAAGATAATAGCTAAAAAATCACCCTTTTATATGGTGCTAGGTGTATTTCAAAGGTTCGGGAAGTGTTGCGGCACGTAACTAACGCAAAATTGCTCTATTGGGATGTCTATTATCTGAAAACACGATCCCCCTGTGGCCACATCCAAGTTAACACATTGTATAATTTTGATCAGAGTATTTTCGAGACTCAGACTCAGGGTTCAAAACTAGCATTTTTTTACTATGGGAGGGGGGACTGCAAAGCCAGCGCAGTTCTTTTGGGATGGGATCCACAAATTGTCAGAAAGATGGGAAAAAGTCATAGCTTCAGATGGCAATACTAATTTATTCAATTAAATTACCGTACCTTTGAATACCTAAGGTAAGTCATTTGTATTCGCATGCGGATTGGGAAAGGGGAAATTAACCAATATGGACAATTTTAAACTTTCTAGCAAATAGTACGAACAACAGTTGACAAAAATTTAACCAAAAATTTGACCAAGTCTATTGACTTGGGACGATGACACATGTAAGCCGTAGACAGAGCTTTTATTTTGTGTGTGAAATAATTACTAGTGTCGACAATTAGCAAAAAAAAAAATGTTCATCTCAAGGATCGAAACCGATAGTTGAAGTTAAGCTTGCCGGAGGCGGAACAACAAGAGGTTGAAGTAAAACTGTGAAGTAGAAAACCTTGGCGAGCGCGCTACGAAACGGACAACCAAGAGAAATACAACATACAATGAATTCTATTTTATTGAAGATGTTGATTAATTTAGCTCTACACTGGGAATGAATGCATCATCAGGGTCATTGCCTTCAGGAAATCTCTGGTCCGTTTTTTTTTTCCTTGGTCTATTGCTAGTCCAGCTACATAGCTTTCTTGCATGATTCGCTACCCTGCACCTCCCGGTTCCCCTGAAGTAGCCAGACCATCACTGCCAGACGGGCACACCCAAATTCCATGCATTCCATGCAAAAACGTCGTAGCGTGGGAGGAGCCAAAGGGCGGTCGTGAAGCAGCTAGACATTCAGTGCTTCAGCACATGCGTGCACATCGCGAAAACATCGCATCGTGGGAGTAGCCAAAATGTGGTCGTTGACCCCTTGTCACTCAAGATGTAGATCATTTTCTGATCTCCGAAATTTGATGAAATGCCGTCGGTCGTAAGCTGACTGGGGTCTGTTGATTTTCCGTCCCGGGTGATGATGTTGTATTAAGATACCACAAAGCTTAGACAAAACTCTTTACTTAATTTTTTTTTTTTTTGTGATAAGTCGCAATTTTAGATTTAAGTTATTTAAGAACGCAATAAAATGAACTTTACTTTTACTAAATTATATTAAAGACTGATTGTCGTTTAACGAAAAAAATCTCAACTTCAGTTTTCAGCGAAATACTTCTATTTTTTCCCGAAAATACTGCACTAAAAAAGTGACAAAAAGCAACTCTGGTTAGGTGTTCAACAACATTGACTGCAAAGTCACGCGTCTTTCATTCCATACTGGATTGTGTGTGGTAGAAGCAGTGTTCATTGTCTGTACCACACGTTCCTGCTCCCCATCCAGGGGCAGATCGCTCAGCTACAAACACAGTTCCTACAGCAAGCAGCGCGAGTAGACCTCATCTACTCTACGCTGTTCGCTGAGCCAAACGCCACATCGGTATGATGCTGCGCAGGCAGCCCGTAACCTTAAAATTCTAGCAGTGAATGTGAATTCACTGATCAAAACCGAACGTAAAATTAACTTCGGTAACCTTCTGCAAATCCACAATCCAGACGTGTTGTTGGTCAGCGAAACTAAGCTGAACCAAACGCGCAAACTCTGGTACAAGAATTACCACATAATTCGAAGAGACCGGCCCCAATCCTTGCAAGGGGGCGGGGTTGCTCTTCTAATCAAAAAAGGCCTATGTCATAAGGTCTTGTATAGCAGTGAAGTGCGAAGATTTCAAGTGCTAGAAACGTGTATTGCACGCATTCCGCTACAGGGTGGAAAGCGGTTATATGTGATCGCGATCTATGTAGCTGACAATCGGAACTTTATTTCAGAACTCGATACTCTATTCACGAGCCTTCGACTTAGCGCGGCGGAAAACTATTTTATCACTGCCGTGGATTTGAACGCCAAACATAGAGAATGGGGCAATAGAGTGCATAATGACAGAGGAACCCCACTGTATAACTGGTTGGCAGAGCACAATATTGAGTTCAAGCTAGGTTTGCTTGCAACCGATAGGCCATCGTATCCCAGAAGCGGGTCCTATTTGGATTTGTTGCTGATAGACAGACGACTGACTGTACTAGGCGTGGAAAGACGCACGCGGAACTGTTTAACTGCGGTTGAGTACGAGAGTGATCACTGCGGGTTCTTCGCGGCTATTCAGCTCCCGAACGAGGTGGAAGAACTGGAGGAGTATGTCCAGAGGCACCCTTATAATTATAATAAGGCCCGCTGGCCACGCTTCGCCAGGACTCTATCCACAGAACTACGTTCGAGTGGGATCAATCCGCCGACAAGTAAAAACCTGACGAACGAAGAGGTTGACAGGTACCTCATTCAAATGGACGACGTAATTAAACGAACCATGGAGAAAACTATTCCGAAGGTAGTACAAATCGATGACAGCGATGTTTGTCGAAATGCTACCATCGGTGCACTCCACGTGCACAAAAGTAGACTACTATCAAGACTTAAGCTGTTGTACAGGCGGTTTACAGATCCACAAAACTCGGAGGTAAGGGCACTGAAGTCGGAGATCAAGAACCTCCAACAATTAATACGAATAAACTACAGCTTAGCTATAAGCTTGCACTAGGGCATTAAAATCCGGGCTGTACGATCTAACAACCCGGGTATGTTCAAGCAAGTAAATAAAATTTGTCGAAGGAAAGATGAAAACGACATCCAGGCCGTTAGACTTCCCAGGACGACAAACAACGAACATTTACTGACATCAATTAGCATCGATCCAGATGGGGCAGTGCTAGACAATAACTTCGTCGTGGTTGAAGATCCCAGGAGAAGGTGGCAGCTATTGGTGCTGTTTTCCAGCAAGTGTACACGGTCAACGAAGTAAGTAGGCCGAACCACGACCTGGAGAACGAAGCTTTGCTGAACCACACTAATCTTCGTAGTGAAATAATTCAATGGCGATCCGAGAATCCAGGTTTCACCTGGTTCAGTGACGATCATTTGGCACATAGTGCCGTCGCCAATGATGGAAATCACATCTTGATTTCTCAAGAAGATCTCCAGGGCATTTTTAACTCACTGAAGAAAAAAAAGTCAATGGGAATCGATGGAATACCGAATATTGGGATTCGTCAACTTCCCCCCGACATAGTACAGATTTACACAACACTGTTTAACAATATGCTCAGTAATGCATATTACCCAAGGCACTGGAAAACAGCTGTTTTGCAACCGATCCCTAAACGGGACAAAGACAAATCTATTCCAACAAATCTCCGTTCGATCAGTCTTCTTCCGTGCATAAGCAAGGTTTTCGAAAAGATAGTCAGTCGAGTTCTGAAACAATGGATAGAGGAAAATAAAATCATACCGGACAACCAATTCAGATTCAGGGCGGGGCATGAAACCACACATGCCGCGTCCAAACTGGTGTCCGACATTCAATGGAATAAAGGCAAAAAACAATGCACGGGTGCCTGCCTGATTGACTTGGAGAAAGCGTTCGACACCGTTTGGTTGGAGGGCCTCTTCCTCAAGCTGGTCAGGCTTGGTATAAGTAAGCGATTGTTATACATAATCTATGACATGATAACAGGTAGAAAGTTCGTCGTGAAAAGTGGCGACGTAACTTCTACCACGGTCTTTGACATTAAAAATGGTCTGCAACAGGGGGCTATTGGTTCGCCGATCTTGTTCTCAATATTCACTGCAGAACTCATAGGTTCCATGCCGCACTTAATTGCGTACGCCGACGACCTAGTAGCGTACAGATCAGGTCCGAAGGTTGAGGTAATAAATAGCTTGTTGCAGCGTGACTTCGAAAAAATTCAGCGATTTTGCGACGACTGGAAGTTGGTTCTCAACTTCTTGAAGTGTGAACCTATCCTTTTCAGGACCCCGCTGTACATGGCTTCGCGGCATAGTTGACCCGCAAGGACAGCCGTAAGCTGTGAAAAGTGTAGTTAGATATCTTGGCATTTGGCTGGATCAATATCTGTATTTTGACAAACATATAGATATTGCTCTGACGAAAGCCAGAAAGACCTGTGCTGCGACAAGGAGGTTATTTTTTAGTTGCCAACTTGATACCAGGGTGAAGGTAATCTACTACATGGCTCTTATCAGGCCAATCATCGCGTACGGTTGTCCATTGTGGTTCAACGTGAGTCCTTCTCAGATGGAAAAGATGAGGCTGTTCGAGAGACAGTGTCTTCGGACCTGTCTCCGGTTGTATCGTACACCCGAGTCTGAGTACAAGAAGTACTATCCTAACGAAGTCCTGTACAACGAGGCAGACGTGAACAGGATAGATCATCTTATTGCACGAGCTTCCAACAGTCTGATCTTCGGGGCTTACTACCTCAATATTTTGTACCATGAAAGGGTGCGCCTTAACAGTTTTATTCCTTCCGAAGCATTCCTCTATTTAGACACGATTGGCCTAATACAGGATACAGACGGATGCCCTGTAATCGTCCATGTCATACGCCGAACAGTGGACAGGCGACTCCAATACGAACCGGATGTCGCTCGCACCCACGAGGATCTTCTTCGGTTCAGTCGAGCGATCCCCGCTCGAGATAGAAAGCAGTCTGCCAAAGATCGGCAATTTTACTGGTGGTTACACCAAAACCAGTTTCTGGCCTTTTTAAACGACCCGGTAGTTGACCATGGTGGCCAGCTTACATAGGTTTTAAGGTAGTTAAGAAGAAAAAAAATGATAAAACAAAAACCCAAAAAAAAGGTGCACCACGGCATATAAATTATATATGTTAAGCATATACATAACATATACGCCCTGGTGCACGCGTCCGTACTGTTACGGACATAATTAAGATAGTCCTAACTTGTATGCTAGGGTAAGTTAGTATAAGGTAGGTTAAGTAGTTAAGTTAAGTTTAGCCAAGTGTTTTTTATAAGTTTTCTTGGCACATAATAAATGAATCAAGTTTGTCAGGAAAGACTAAAAAAAAAGTAGATTAAGCCGAAAGGCACATTTATAATTTTAGTCAGTTAAGCTAGTTTTAAGTTCTTTTGTCTAGCATGTAAGTTACATTTAATACAATAAAAACAAAATTACCAGCAAAAAAAAACACATGCCACGCTGCGGATGCAGTCATATAACACTTACAATCCACACTCAGCTGCAGGCAGTACGTTGAGTAGAAGGTAGAAGCAGAGAACGTGAGTCTATCTCGCCCCGTTTATGAGTTAGACATAAAACTGCAATAAAGTACTATACCAAATTTGAATTAGAAAGCAAATCGTGCGGCTGATGAATGAGTCTCTAAAGTGCGTCCGAAGGTAGGCTTAAGGGTAAACTGATGAGCATTCCTGGCGAGACGGGTATTGCGGGTAAATTGATGGAGAGGAGGAATGCAAGTTGGCAAGCTCACTTGAGTATCGTTTGTGAAAATAGCGATCAAATAGGGATAGAGACGAGACGGTTCGTCGATGTTCGAGCGAGTCTAGTGACTCTGCAATATTCGTGTCTCCTATAAGTTTTATCGCTCGCTTTTGGATTCTATCTAGTAGCTGCCGGATGGTTTTGGGGGCACCAGACCAGATACGGGAGATGTACTCAAGTTTGGGGCGCATATACGCCTTATACATTAAAGCCAAATCAGAAGGGGTGAAGTATTTCATGCATCGATTGAGGAAACCTAAACATTTCGCAGCATTTTTGGCGACCAAAAGTGTTGTGTTGATACACATACCAAGGATGGAGCGCTTTTCGGTTTCATCGAAACAGGTGCCATTCATGGATAATGACTGATGAACAAGGGTTCGCTTGAGTGACAGCAGACAGCATTGAGTTTTTGAAGCATTGAATTCCACTCGATTGTTCTTTCCCCAGTTAATTATGCTGTCAAGACCGGAATTCATACGCTGCCGTTCCAATTCTCCTGCCGAAGGGCGGGGTCGTGAGTCTTGGAACGAATATGAAAAGCTGACGGTGGTGTCATCAGCGAAGGAATGGATTAGATTAGAAGTAGCAGACAAGAGATCATTTATAAAACCGTTCCCCTCATAAGCTGTCGCACATCTCTTGATGAGATATCCGAACTGTTTCGAATTCGCCTGTGTGAAGTTCTAGGCCATAGAGAAACTATGGGAAACTGTGGAGCTGACAAACTCGCGAAGACGGGAACCAGTCTACACTTTTGCAGAAGCGGTCTAGATAAAGAGGGGGAAAGTGTGCAAGACTTCTAGGAAAGCCTCTCTAGGCTCCATCTTCTTTGATAACCTACGCTATGTTTGAGATACACCAGGCAATCGCTACTGGATTTCACTGATAAATCTGGCTGGTTTTCGCAGTAAGCACGCCGCCACAACCCCACCTTTGTGTAAACCCACGTGGCAGTACAACGGGCGTACTTTGGCCTAAGTGCACCAAAGCCTCTTACTTCCTGCCTTATGTATATCGTCGTGCTCTCCAGGCAACACTCCCGTGGGGGATAGCGGCGCACAATGTGGCATAGGAGAATACGTGATTGAAGCTTCTCCTATCGATATTCGACAACAAACTCACCGTTTTCATGATATGGACAATTTTTCATAATTAAGTGCCGTAAGGACAGCTTTTCCGAGACTTTTTCGTGCCTTCTTTTAGTCCCAGCCACATGATTTTGGCATGTACATCAGTCTCCACCTAAGAATATCATCGAAACCGAGTTCTTGGGTCTAGAAGGAGAGTAAGAAGACTGAACCTCTGGTTTATGGACCACGACATTGGGGTGATGCCTGCAAGCAGCGTGACCAGGATAGTAACCAATGGAATCATACATCATACCCTATATGGGACGCAACCTTTATAAGTGAGGAAGTAAGTATTTTGAGAAGTTGAGTCCTGCTGTTACACTCCAGCAGATGATAAATCAGAAAAGCTGAACAGCACTTATGCCTGAAACATAATAGTGCGTTGCTGCGTTTGACTTCAATGTTACGGAGGGGTGCGATGATGCACTGCGATAATCAGCTGTTCACTCTCTCTCTCTCTCTCTCTCTCTCTCTCTCTCTCTCTCTCAAATACCAGATGAAAAATATTGTGTCAGCTGTTTTCGTGTGTGAAATGTCAAATCAAAAAATATTCTGCTCAAACAGTTGCACTTTTTTTCCTCCTTGGTCCGAATTCAAATTGATTTTGTCGTTAAAATGTAGTCAGCTGTTTATCATCGCACCAATCTGTCAAAAATGTTGGAACATGTTGGGTAATGACATGCGATGGTCTTATGTTTTACGATCCTCTTATCTCTCTCATTTTGTACTTACCTAGGTTGCCGCAGTATTCTGTGCATGGCCATTGAATTGTGTGCGTTGAAAGACGACGCAACGCAGCAACGCACTATTGTGTTTCAGGCATTAAGTAGTCAGTAAGCAGAGACGATGGAGGAAGAGATATTCCTCTTTCCAATGGAAAACCCCCAGTCCATCGCAGTTGTGCTCTAAAGTCACGCATACTATTTTATTTTCACGCGCACTTGTTAGAAGTATAGAGCAACGCAATGGTGTTAGGCAGGAGTAAACAGCTTCGCTTAGCTCAGACGTATTCACAGACTCCTGTCTGTGAAAAGGTTATAAAAAACGCTGTCAGATGAATCTGAGGGGCAAGAAACGTAGAAGTGGCCCATCTCTTCCTCCATCATCTCTGTCAGTAAGTTAGTAACCATCTAACAACTGGCGTGTACATCCTGTTGGTCATCACGTATGGACCGCGATTCGAGAGCCTTCCCCCAACGACATGTATCAGGAAGCGAAAATAAACGCAAAAAGCATTTTGAAATTTTAATTCTTTATTCATGTAACCTTAAGTTTATAATATGAGAATAAATGTAATAGATGGGTTGCACTCATTGCAGGACGAGATATTCATTTTAAACTCGTCCCACTCTGACCGTATATTTATTTCATTTACTCTAATAGCTGCCTTAAGCTTCGTCAATCCAGTGTTGCATGGATTCAGATATACATATATTTTGAGTAAAATAAGACTACTACACATGTATGTGTCTTGAATATGAAGAACTTAAGTTCGAGTATATTTAGAATTTCTCTTGTAGTTTTTCCTGTATTATATATATGTGTTATTATTTTGCCAAATATTTAGAATATGCATTTAATTTATTTTTATTGTTCATTCAGAGTAACTTTCTCTTTCGAATGTAGTGAATATGTAATTTGGATTAATTTTATAATTTCTTGTATACATATATATATTTTAACGTTTTTTTTTTTTTTGTAAACTTCACCATATTTAATTCTGAATATAATATTTTTGCGCACACATGTATATATGTACATTTTCTTGTGTATTTTTTAATGTAAATATGTTTCAACTATATGCAACGTTTTATGTATTCTTTATTGTTTGTTTCATGTTCCTTGTTCATGCGATTCATTTTTCTTGAACTTAGATTTACTGAGCAAATTATTCAATTCAAGGAACTTAACCTACGAGCTCGTTTGAGATTCTCTTTCTCTAAATTGCTGTGTTTGATGTTTTTAAATGTGACCGACTGGGGGCGGATATATATATTTTTGTTCACACAATATATTGGTCACAATGAACGAATGATTTGGATTGTAAAAAAATGTTTTATTCAACTGGATGGTATTTTATTGTCCATGGGAACTTGTAGTCTTGAAACCTTGTATTTGAGTTTAGAAAAATATACAGATGCCATGTTCTTTATCCTCCTCTATCACGCGGTTGACCATCACTCAAGAAGGAAACACATTCCGTACTACTACAGCGTGAATGCAATTTCGTGAAATCATTCTTACCGTCTGCTCGACTCGACTTCAGATAACGTGAGCCCTCCGCCATAAAAAGCCTAGTCTCTCATAACCGCAAAAAAAAAAAATTCAAAAATGTCCTGTTTATGGGTCTTTTTGTGGAATATAGACATCTTTATTTGGCTTGGTTAGTGTTTGGGTATAATTTTGAATCAATTCTGCTCTGTTCTGTTTTGTCTTTTCCCGTCTTGTCCTTTCAATTCACAAAATTTTCAAATGAATATATTTTAACATTTTTTATTCTTTTTTTTATTTAAAACTACTTTTTCTGTAAATTGTTTTGTATTAAAAATAGTTACTCCACGATTAATTTCATTTCATTTGGTTTCTTCTTTTATTTTTTTTTTACTTTTCAAAATTCACACATATTTTGTCAGAACTTGGTGTTACTAAATTGAATATTTTTTTTGTATTTTTTATTTTGATTGTACTAACTTTTCAAAATGCATGTCCCTTTTTCGTTCGTAAATCCGTTGTTAATCCAAACGAGTGCCTCATAGACGAGCTATTTAACTGAATCGACAAACTTTCAATCAAAGCGCAATGCAAAATAAGCATAATTTAAATCAAAAAAAAAAAGAAAAAATTTAGAACAAATTTGAGAAACATGTTCTTTAAGAAAAAACAAAACGAATTAATCGACAGAAACTTCGTAAATGAAAAAATACATTAAAAAAGGGTCCGGATATGATGCTCATTCGTTGTTTAGCCCCACTTCTGGAACAGTCCGATCCTTTGGCAGCGGCAGTTTGTTCCCCACAAGTTGCAACGACATGCGGTATTGTTGCAACAAGCGCTCTTACGGTAGTCACAAATTCCGCCGCGTGGAATGCATCCGATACGATGGGCGAAAATACTTGATGATCGTCTATTTTGAAAGAAACGAAAAATAGTATTGAGACACACATCCAAGCCTTATAATTAGTCTCTCTGAAAGTCAAAATGTGTACCACACGGTCGTCTATCTCTGGGTGCAATGCCAGGACACTGGCAACTCTCCAACAGGTAAGGTGAATAAATGTGTTGTCCCCAGCAACATGAACAGTCACCAATTCAAAAACTTAATCTTATAAAATCGATTCTCTTGTATTCCTCAATCACTGACGTCCTCGATTCAACCCAAAGGAAAGCACGTCCTTATCACAAAACGTGCCAACCTGACAAGTGACAAAGGTCTTCTTTGACAAAAGGCATACGTCTCCAAGTGATGCCCCGTACTCGTATTGCTTGCCCATTCACAAAATCAATTCAATGAATTGGTGACTCTCTAGTGCTCCGGCTGTTGCCGTGGTAACATTTCAAAAGCAATGTCCTTTTTCATTTTGAAGGGGGATGCATAAGAAGGAGTATGGGATTGCAGATTGGAATCCACGTAGCATGGACTAAGAGGACCAAACGGATCAAAGCGAGGGAGGCACTCAACAAGGTTCAAAGGTTGGCATGCCTCGGAATTACAGGGGCCATGAGAACGTGGCCAACTACTGCTATGGAGGTGCTATTGGAGCTGACTCCCTTGCATCTAGTGGCTGCAGAATTTGCAAATGATAGGAAAAGACAGGTGCATTCCATCAAGATAAATGTAAAACTCTTATTCATTCCCAAAGATTACGTGATTAGGAAATCATATTTTCAAAAGAAGTTTATCACTCAGCTCAGCAACTGGAAGGAACTGGAGCAGTGAATCAGGAATTCAGGAATTCAGGAATTCGGAAACCAGACAAAGTACCAGCTTCATTCAAGCAGACATCTATGCCATAGACAGATGCGTTCAAATCTATCTTCACACGAACTATACCAATCTTGATAAAGCAATAATGCTGGACAGTCCATGTCCATACACCATAGTTTCGAATTCACAATGTTATGAAGAATTGAAGGAAAAGACACATGTGGCAACTTGCAAATACAAACCACACCCAAGGGAAACATCAACTACAAACCACTCTTCGTAAATCGGTCGGAACATGAGCTGGGAATGTGGCCGTGCTTGTTAAAAAGGAGTTATTTGATTTAATTGTTATCGTTAACTATGAAAATTCGCAAAACTGTGATTTGTTAAAGGTAAAAATTAAGCCTTCTAACTCAAATAATGTTTTTGCCAAGGAATTAGAAAATTGGTTGTCGATGGATTCATCTGATGACATAATTTTATTGGGTGACATGACGGTAGACAGCTACTCATTTCCATGACCTTCGTATGGCCTAGATTAATCACTTAAAGACAAAGAAAATACCATGTTTGCCTTTCTAGACATAGAAGGCGCCTTCAACAACATCTACCCACACGCGATCACACAGGTTCTGGTAGAGATAAACATAGAAGCGGGACGAGTAGCACTAATAAACCAACTACTCACAGGTAGAGTAATTAATGCTACTCTAGGAAATGCCTAAACGAAAAGCTGTTCCAAAAGAGGTACACCCCAAGGAGGAGTACTAACCGCTGTTCTTTGGAACCCAGCAGTGAACAAACTGCTACTAATACTGGAAGAGGTTGGTTGCAAAACGATTGCCTATGCGGATGATGTTGCAGTAGCCTTCTCTGGGAAGTACTCCTTAGTACTGAACGATTTGATGCAACATGGTATTCACCTGAAATGGTCTGAACTTAAAACCACTAGGAACTATAGAATTCCTTATATCCACCCACCCACCCTAAGTGGCACCAGTTAGCAATTCTCTAATAAGGCAAAATACCTAGACCTTATACAAGATAGAATATTGAACTAGAAGCTCAACATTACCCAAAGAGCAAGGAAAGCCATTACGGCCTTACATATGAGCAAAAAGGCCATCGGACAAAGATGGGGTCTTCAACAACATATGACACACTGGCTTTTCACTGCTCTGATCAGACCCGTCCTCTTATATGGCGTAGCAGTACTCAATGTCGACACACACCTAAACATCCTAAGCCAGAGACAAAGGCATGCCTGCATCTGTTTATGTGGAGCCTTGAGAACGACTCCCACCGATGGAGCCTTGAGAACGACTCTCCACCGATTTGAGTGCATATTAAACCTTCCCATATAGACCTGCCCCCTATAAACCCTTCCCCCTAGATATTCTTGTCAAGCAACTACTAACAAACTGTGCAATCCGGTTAAAAGCATACATGCCAAAATCTTAATAGAACAAGGACTTACAGCAACTAATCTGGATTACACCTCACCTCACCATACTTCTCATGGAAAAACCTTAAAAGCCCTAATTCCGGAAAGAGATCTGTGGTATGGCGGCAAACTAGCTTTCGGTAACGCCATTCATTTCTTCACAAATGGATCCAAATCGGAAGACGGAGTAAGCAGTGGGGTATTCTCTATCCATCTTAACCTTAACAATCCCATCCATCTACCTAATCACTGCAGTATTCTTCAAGCGGAGACAATGGCCTCTCCTGGCTGAGGCAGCACGTGATATCCGCCCGTGATATTTGCATCTTTACGGATAGCTAGGCAGCAATGAAAGCCCTAACATTTGTATCCAGAAACTCGAAAACAGTCAGCAAAGAAGCACATCCCTTGACGAGATATACGAACCGTTTCGAATTCGCTTGTGTTGGGTACCAGGCCACAGAGACAGCGAAGCCGTCAAACTCGCAAAAATCCGCCAAATGATTGAAGTTACAACTCAATAATCAAAGCAAACTAATAGTCAATGCCAGATGGAATACAGGCAATACTTGCCAAATTACCAAACAAATCAGGCCCAGTCTTGACGCCAAGAGATCTGATAGTTTGATCTTCTTAAACGGATCCAAAGTCAGCACCGCAGTGAGAATAATCACCGGATGCTGCCCTTTTCTGCCTACACGCGAAAAGACTAAGACTACTTTCGATTTCTGCAGAAGCTGTGCAACTGAGACGATGATGGTGAAAATTGAGCATCGCGCTGTAATTAAGTTTCTCACTAAGCAAGGAAAAAGTCAAAAAACTATTCATGAAGAGATGGTGGCTGTTTTCCAGGGTTCCGCACCTTCATTATCAACTGTGCAAAAGTGGTCAAGTGAGTTCAAGAGAGGCAGAGAGAGAGCATTGAAGACGACCCCCGCTCCGGCGCCCCGAAAGCATCAAACAAGTCGAAAAATTTGTTCTTGAGGATGCCCGAAAAAAGGGGAAAATGGTGGCAGAGATCACCAAGCTTTCAATTGGTACCATTCACACCATTCTTCATGACCATCTTTACCTTTCAAAGGTCAGTGCAAGATGGGTGCCACGAATGCTGACAGCGCCTGCTGTAGAGAGCTTTTGGAGATGTGTAGTGAGAACGCGAACGGTGTATGGATCGAATTGTTACTGGTGACGAAACATGGGTCCACCTCTATGACCCTGAAAGCAAACAAGAGTCCATGCAGTAGCATAAAAAAGGAACAGACCCCCCGAAGAAGTTCAAAGTCACTCCGTCTGCCGGGAAGCTCATGGCCACAGTTTTTTGGGACTTAAAGGGAATCTTGCTCGTTGAGGTGAAACCATTAATGCCACATCCTACGCTAAAAAAGAAAAGACGTGGTAAACTCGCAGCGGGTGCGTTGCTTCTTTATGACAACGCTCCTGTTCACACGGCGCGAGTTTCCAAGGCTGCTGCTCGAGATTGTGGTTTCGAAGAAATCCAACACCCACCCCATAGTCCAGACCTTGCCCCTAGTGATTATTTCCTGTTTCCGGATTTGAAAAATTGTCTTCGTGGAAAAAGATGTTCGGATGATGAAGAACTCAAGTCGGCAATAAATGGGTATTTTGCAGAGAAAGAGGAAATGTATTTTTTTGAGGGTTTAAAAAAGCTTATCTCAAGATGTAACAAATGCATTGATGTTAGGGGAGATTATATTGAAAAATAAAAACAATTTAAATTGAATTCGCATTTTCCTTCATATCGATACCGGGAATATTGTGAACGCTCCTCGTACTACGGGGATTTTGGGAGGCACAAAAGTCGCTGTGCAAACGGTCAATTTACCGGCTAGACTTAAGACTTCCCTCTGATCATTTGATTTGGCGAAATTGCAGCAGTATGCCACGGGATACCGTCAATTTGCTCGAAAAAGTTACTCAAGACACATTTCCATAAAATAATTTCTAAGACGTAAGTGGGAAACGCTGCCCTTGGTTAGTGGGGTAATGATTCTTCTTATTTCAACTCCGCTCACGCACGTCATTAAGTTCTGTATGTATTGTTGTTCTTTTCCGATTTGCTGGAAGAGGGTATTAATAACGCCCGTTCCTAAGAAACTGTCATTAGTGACAACTGTCACAAATAAAGAGAAATCTCAGTCGATCAATAGTCGTCTTTCCGTCAACGTCGAATTACATTAATTGGTTGCGAAAAAAGAAAAAAAAAACTGCACGTGGGAAAAAAAGAATTTTTTAAATTAGCTTTTCACAGTACAAGTAAATTAATTGGAAGTTTAGAAATAGCAACAGATCAAATAACTGTTCAAGTGACGGCTGTATCCAATTTCGACTCATTTAATCAGAAAGTTACGACATGGGGTCGCTGGGTTAAACGGAGGTGACAGCAATGAACCATTACAACAGTGACGCAAATAAACGACGTAAAATTATTCCCCACTACATGGGAGCGGAGACATATGATGTTTTGTGCCACAAGCTACTTCCCAAGACACCAGAAGAAATCGAATACATGGAAATCGTTGGGACTCTTGCAGCTCACTTCCATCCAAAGCCCAATGAGATTTTGGAAAATTATAGATTTTCTATGCGGGAGCAGACAAGTGGCGAGTCCTATTGCAAGGAAATCGTTGCGACTCTTGCAGCTCACTTCCATCCAAAGCCCAATGAGATTTTGGAAAATTATAGATTCTATATGCGGGAGCAGACAAGCGGCGAGTCCTATTTGGATACTGCATTGAGAAACCAGTTTGAGAACCAGTTTGGTCTACGGAACCAAAAAATTCAAAGAAGGTTGTTAGAAAAAAAATCTTAACGTTAGATGATGCGACAAATACTGCATCTATGAGAGTGCTGAAAGAGGGGGAGTTTCATTTTATACTCATATCAGCCATATACTAGCAAAAGCAATCTCAGCAGTCGACTTCATTAAGCGTAACACTGAGGGATTCACTGATCCATTCGCCCTATTAACACTATTTACATCCCTTTCCTTGAACATGCTGTCGTAGTTTGGAACCCAGCCTTCATCACATTTTCCGAAAGGATTAAAAAAGTTCAAAAGCTTTTCACCAAGTGCATTTTTTAAAAGGCATCGGGGTGTCAACTGCTTGGTTTAAAATCTCTATCAACTAGACGAACCATTTACGATGTACTCTTTGTTAGAGATATTCTTTGCAGTCATATAAAATGTTCTTGTCTCTTATCCGTGATTGAATTTCATATGCCATCTAGGGCAGTCCGTACTTGGGATATTCTATTTGAAAGGTTCCACAGTACAGGCTACGGTAAAAAAGGAACCACTAACGAGAATGATTCGAGTTTTCAATTAACATTCACAGCATTTGGATTTCTTCCGCTCTGTAAAATTACTTTATTAAGCCCTTTTTTCTTTTAATAATTTATTAAACATTTATTTTCTATTGTACATTCTAAAGGGTGATTTTTTATCTATTATCTTTTTGGCAACACTTGTTCAAACAGCTGACGCACGTGTCGTGTTTTGTTTCACTGTCAAACATCTTCAGTTTGGTCTATAATTTAACCATGAATCAGTCCAGTCTTACCAACGAACAACGCTTGCAAATAATTGAATTTTATTATCAAAATGCGTGCTCTGTTAAGAAAGTTCATCGCGCGCTTCTTCCATTTGATGGTCAGTTTAAGACGAAGCTCATTTTTGGCTCAATGGGTACGTTAATAAGCAGAATTGTCGATTTTGGAGTGAATATCAGCCAGAAGCATTGCAAGAGCTACCAATGCATCCAGAAAAAGTCACAGTTTGGTGCGGTTTACGGGCTGGTGGCATCATTGGACCGTACTTCTTCAAAGATGATGCGAATCGTAACGTAACTGTGAATGGTGAGCGCTACCGTGAGATGATATCCAACTATTTTTTGCCCAGAATGCAAGAGCTTGACTTGCATGACATGTGGTTTCAACAAGACGGTGCCACATGCCACACAGCACAGTTCGGTGAACATTTTATTTCACGTTCGGGACCGGTCAATTGGCCGCCTAGATCGCGCGATTGAACGCCTCTAGACTATTTTTTGTGGGGCTATGTTAAAGCTCATGTCTATACAGAGAAGCCCGCTTCAATTGACGCACTGGAAGACAACATTGAAGCATTGGCAGTGAGATACCGGCCGAAATGTTGGAAAGAGTATGCCAAAATTGGACTAAGGGGATGGACCACTTGAGGCGCAGTCAAGGTCAACATTTGCATGAAATAATCTTCAAACATTAAATTATATGGACCGCACTATCGATTCAAATAAAGATTTCATGCATTTTTCTGAATTTGATGTGTTTTTTTTTTTTGAAAAACTTTCCTATAGCTTTTAAAAAATCACCCTTTATTTAAGAATTGTACACTTTCAACCAATCTGTTGACATATATGCAGTTTGTAGATTACAATAAATAAATAAATCAATAAATTGTACCTGTCTAGACCTAAACCTTTAGTTGTGGACCTAGTGTCTAAGTTTAAGGAAAGCTTAGCGCATATATACAACTGGTCTTTAGAGAATGGTTTGGTCTCAATCCTTATAAATACCAGTGTATTGTAGTATCAAAAAATTCAGCACGACACTGATTTATATGTCTGGTGCTTCCTTATGTTGACGCTCTAATCATTCTGGGCTTAAGAATAAACCGCCCTCGTAACGCCATCGACCATATTAACCATGTTGTGGGATGTATTTATGTCGTACTTCGCAAACATTGGCTTCCGAATGAATTTCCACCTTCCGTTATCAAGATCAGACTTCTGCTGACTCTAATTCTACGAATTGTAGATTTGATGTAATTTACTGGGAGCTTGACTCTGAATCACGGTTGCCGTTTAACGATTTTGTCGCTAGATCTAGCGGATTTGTAAAACTCTGGACGATTTTCAATGAAATAAAATCTAGTGGACTCTAGCGATTGTTCATTACGACACCGAGCAAGAGATATTCGCCTTTCCAGTGGAAAGCCATCGCAGTTCGCCTCCGATTTTGACGGTTGTGCTCTTAAGTCACTCAAACTACCTTATTTTCACGCACACTTGTTAGGAGTATAGATCAACACAATGGTGTTAAGCGGGAGTAATCGCCTCGTATTCACAGACGCCTGTCTTTGAAAAGGTTATAAAAAACGCGGTCAGGGGCAAGAAACGTAGAAGTGGCACATCTCTTCCTCCATTATCTCTGCTAAAAAACCTGTCCAAAACAGCGGATCATGTACAATGATCACAGGAATCGACTATATCTCTGCTTTCTAAAAAGAAGAGTATTTTAAGTCACGTGCAATTTGGGTTAAACATTTTTCTAATCCCGTAGAGTAATCAAGCTCTTTGGTGTCGTTGCTTCATTCTATTTGTAGGAGATTATTGCTACCATCTGCTACAAATTCTAGAAAAGACTCCTGCACTGTATAAATTGAAGGTCACCTAACATCAAAACAGAATTTAGGACATCTCTTCGCATCTAGAAGTAGTCAATTCTGTAAGAACCCGATGCCTTGATTTCACTGCAAGGCTAGCAAAATAAATTCAACATAAACCTCTAAGCTATGATTCTGTTCTGGAGAAAATTACGGCTTTAAGTTGAGAGCATATGCTTAAACTAAAGCTAAACTAAGCTAAAGAACTTAAGTTTTTCTACTTTCTAAAATTAGCTGAATCGGCAATCACACTCTAATGCTGAAGTCGAAAGAAGTACTAGTACAAAGAACATTGACAAAAAAAACTATACAAAATCAACTAGAATTGATGAACTAGAGGGGCCGCCGAGACGAACTGGGGAGTAACAGTCAGCCAGAACTGAATAACTTCTATCTCTTGTCTATTGTCCAAAATGGGTTTTTTTTGCCAACCTTGATTGCCCTTTATATCGTGAATATTTTTATGGCTGTAGCAGCGGTGTTCGTTTCACCATGCACGTTGGACTTCGCCAAGGGTGCATCTTGTCACCTCTGCTTTTCATTGTATATATGGATTGGATGTTGCTGCGCAGCCGAGGCGAGGAATGTTTCACTTTGGGAGAGTTGAGGGTAAGTCATCATCTTTTTGCAGATGACTTAGTGATCCTCACATCTTCCCAGACTGAACTGCAGCGCGCACTCGATAGGCTTGTGGCCGTATGTGCTGATGCTGGAATGAAGGTCAACGTGGACATATCGGAGGTTATGGTCATCTCCAGAACGCCTGTTCAATGCACTCTACAGGTTAGTGGAGTCCCATTGAAGCAGGTGAAGAAGTTTTGGTATCTCGGGTTTTTTTTCACGAGTGATGGAAGGAGTAAAGCTGAGCTTTCCTGTAGGATTGGTCAATCTGAGTCAATTTTGAAACAGCTTGGTAGACCTGTAATCGGGAAGGCCGAGCTTGGTGTCAGAGCCAAGTGAGCGGTTATCAACTCAGTATTTCTTCCAACTCTCACCTATGGTCATGAAATTTGGGTAATGACCGAAAGGATAAGACCGCGAATAGAAGCTGCTGAGAATTACTCGCCGGGATGGGGTGAGAAACACGACAGTGCCAGAGGAACTGAACTTTGAGGAGTTGCTTCTTCGAATGGAGAGGGCTATGCTTCGTTGGTTTGGTCACGTGGCACGAATGTCGCCTTCATGACGACCTCCGAGGCGGGCGTTGAATGCAATTCGATCAGGTAGACAAAATCCCTCAGTTTGTGTCCGATGTGCGGCACCACTCTACAACCAACTGCTAGTGCTGGGTCTCATTATCGACAACAAGCTAAGCTGGAAACTCAATATCAATGAGATGGCGTCTTTTACCTTTTCGGCTGTAAAAAAGCCGTAGGATAGACCGACACTTCCCAGCAGACAGGAGTCTCTGTCTGCACTAAAGACAGCTGTCAGCTGCACGATACTTAATCGGTGGCAGAGACTGACCTGCGTGTGCATTAAAGGCACTAAAGAGCACTCCGTCGGGTGCACTTAACATACTCCCCCACCTTCCACCCCTGGAATTTTTCAGCAAACGGGTAGCAGCCAGCACAGCCCTGAGACTCAACAAAATCCGACTGTGCTTCGAACTCACATTCTGCCACTCAACCATTCTAAGCGAATGTAACTTCTGGCCGCAACGATACTGACAGCCTACTACCTCAAGTTATCTTCGAAAAGAAATTCTCTTGGTCAGGTTGGATAGCTTATAAGCAGACGCTGGCTGATCCCCGCGTATCTCCACAGACGGATGGAAGATGGACGAGGGACCTTAATATTGCTCCGTCTTCCAGCCAGCAACCATTGCGATAAATGAGGCACTATCCTGGCTGAAAAACATGGTAATATCCAAAAGAGATATTTCCATCTATTCCGATAGTCCGGCCCCTGGACAATGTGACGTTTTCAGACTCAGGACGAGATGGTTGGAGTCCAAGTAAAAAAACTCGCCTGGTCACGCTTGGGCATAACTCCTGATGAGATAGAGGCGATGGCGGAGGATCGAGTTGCCTGGAGATCTCTCATGCGTGGCTTACCCCCGAGACCCCTTCAGAAAATGATGATGTTCTTATTGCTTTTTTTTTTAATTTGTTGTTGTTGTTTTTTTTTAAGACTTATTTTCTCCTAGATATTTTTGCGATTTCTTGCTGATTTTTGCAATACAGAAACTAACATTTCTAGCGGATCTTAGGTTGTCGTCTAGCCGCCTTTTTCTCCTCTCAGTGGCAAGACTGCCCTCATTCCTTTTCCACTCCCTGAATGGGATCAAATTAACTGCTCTGGAGTGGCCGATCGGTGGTAGTAGTCTGACTGTGGGTATCACAATGAACCAACATGGTCTAGGTGTGCTGGTGACTTCGCTAGCAGCCCCCTTCCCTGCCCTACCTACCTACGTGGAAAACTTTTGATTTAACAACTCAATTGAACACGTTATACCTCTTTTCACCATCAACAAATATTTCAGAAGTCAAAACAAACCACTTACTTATCGCTTATATCGCGAACAGAATTCTTCTCATTTTCACTTGACATCGAGACATCATTCTTGCCTGAAAATAAAATAAGAAGAAAGACGAAAATTAGCATTTATTATAAGGTCATCTGAACAATACGCCACGCAAGGATACACGCAAATCCTCACTACGCCATGAATGCAAACACATGTCTTCACATTTCTATGTGGCGAGCAAAACAAGCACACAATCAATAAATCATCATTAATTGAATGAATCGAAAACAGAGAATAACAAAAAAAAAGAAACACAATAGAGACATAATTAAAACCTACAGATGTGACACACTGAGTGAGGCCACGGGAGAACGGGTCTGTGGCACGTTCAACGTCGCATTTTCGTGACTTCGAGTTGCGCGTTAAAAGTGTATCCACTTTGAATATTAAAACAAGTCAAACGTGATGCTGTCCGCGTTGGAGAACGTGGTTCCGGCATCCGCGAACCGAACCGGAAGGATTGCTGAGTGGGAGGAGGAAACCGAAATATGATATTGCATTTTGCATACAAGCCCTGCAAGTGGTACCCAGGATGGAGCATTGAAGTCCCCTTTTCTGACCCACTTAAAGGAGGAAAGCGCGAACGACACCCGTTTCTCTGTATCTAGCTGTATCCCTCGGGGGATGGCGTGTCGGGTTGCATCTCAAGAGAAAATGAGAAAATTGATGAAGCATTTAATGGCTCTGTTAATGTACTCTCATCTTGACGTAGGGCGAAAAACAAAACTAGACGCAATCTGTGGGGTTGCGATGGCCTGAACCGGAGCCATTATGAATCATACGCACACACTACTCCCAACCCTTCACGACTGGGGAGGAAACCAAGTATGTGGGTGTACGTGGGGGTGATATATTGAAGGAGAAGCATATTGAATAACACCCACGTCAGTTGCAACAACAATTTGTCCATCTTTCTCCGCAGACGCCATCACTCCCACAAGCAAGGACCCATTTCTCACCCCAGGATACGTGCACTAATTGTTTATTCACCCAAAACCGACGCATTGCTTATGCTGTATATACACTCATTTCATTTTTGTGGATGTTGTCCATCGATTTCACTTTGATGTAATTTCGGCGGCAATAGGCGTTGGCTTTTGTGCTGTGTATGCACATATTGTTCCATTCACAGTCACTCCTGATTGCAGAGAGCTTCCATCCCATCGGCATGGCTGTTATGCAAATATTGATCTATTGTCTTTATTTGCAGGGAAACAGTGCTCGCAAAATGGATCAATTTGGGTGTCCATTATCTGAGGTGTACCCTCAGAACCACAAACCGCCTGTGACCGCACCCAAGTGCACACATTGTATAATTTTGACTGGAATTTTAGGTTTTCCTTTTCAGCGACAAGGATTTTTTTCTTTTTTCTTATGCAATATTTTGTTTAAGTTTAAATAAATATAAAATAAATAGAAGTCATATCACTTACCCTCATCGTAGTAGTCCCCGGCAACGATAAGCACTTGGAGTGCAAACAAAGCGGATATCATGAAAAGCGTAAATGCTGCGGAACGGAACATTTTTCCTCCTTTTTCTGGTTGGCGTGAATATGTGAGGGAAGAAGGAAACAAATTATTTATGAGCAAAATTACATATTAATGTATTAAAAATAATATTACATGCTACACTCGTGTTCATTGTACACACTGAAGCATGTGCACAGCAGTGAAAGGTGTGCTCGGTGAAAAATCAGGAGACAATGAAGCTTGACCCTGCCACTAGTCAAGCGTAATCGGAGAAATGGGTGGCCAAGCAGAGGAGGAAGGTAAAACCGACTTCTAATGCCGCAAATAGTGCCACCCTGCCAGCCTGCCGAGAAGACGGTGGTTTGATGCTGACGTCAACAACATCTAGCACAGCAGCCGGTGACACCGAAGGATCCGCTTACACGTCCGACTAAGGAGAATGAAGGTACGCTGGGGAAAGCAATAGCTTAACCTCCTCTATCGCACCGACAGAGTCAAATTATGAAGACGATGAGTTTTAGTACCTGGACAACAGCATAATGCAGCTGCAACAAAAAGGCAAAGCAAGCGGCAAGACGCGAAAGGGAAAGCAGAGCCGAGCTACATTCCCACTGAGTAGGGAGTAAAATCCAACAAGAACTCCAACATCAACCAAATACCAAACCAACAACAGCATAAACCGCAACCACAACAGCAGATGCAGAAATCACAAAAAACGCAGCAGCACCAACACCAGCCACTGCAGGAGAGTTAAACAGCCGCGTACCTCCGTGTACCTCCAACCATCAACTCTTATAAAATGGACTTCAAGGAAGGCCATAAGAAAAAATAAACGTGGAACAATACCGCACAATTAAACAAGTATTAAGGGACTCGACGATGGCGTTCCCCCAAGGAGGAAAAGTCGCAAACAATGGAGGAACAATGGAAAACCGGAGGAAATCCTTAAAACGCTCCAAAGTATGCAGTGACCTCGCATTTGTAGGAGTTAAGCGCTAAACAGGAACTTGCCGTGTTTCCTATTCAGTTATCGCCCGATAGCAAGATAGGTAATCTGAACTCTAAAGACCTCACAGATTACCAAGTTGTTTCATGGCACACCTTAGACCGAACACAAGACAAAGTCGAACTGCGATATGCAGCCTCTATGTGTGAAGCATGCAGAGAACCAAAAAATAGAGGACGGCCCTCTGGCTAAGGAGTCTGGCTAAGTCGCTCCAGCCCCAAGCGAAAAGCGAACCGTCAACCCCCAAAATATCCTACTCCCATGTGGTGTCAGGAAGAGGTAACACGGAACAGCAACACCCACGGCCTAATGCACTTGAGGCTGAAGGCGCAGACTGTTAGGCAGATACACAGCCTATATCTACACGATTCCGCCGAGTCTACAGCGACGTCAATAATCAGAGATGATGGAGGAAGAGATATTCCTCTTTCCAGTGGAAAACCCCCAGCCTTATGCTCTCAAGTCACGCATACTACTTTATTTTCACGCACACTTGTTAGGAGTATAGAGCAACGCAATGGTGTTAGGCGGGTGTTATCAGCTTCGCTTAGCTCACACGTATTCACAGACGCCTGTCTGTGAAAAGTTTATAAAAAGGGGCAAGAAACGTAGAAGTGGCCCATCTCTTCCTCCATCATCTGTGTCTGGAAACCCCTTGAAGATCCTAGCCTTCAAAATTAATTCACTCATTGGGCTCAATCGTAGAGAATCGTTGTACATGTTGCCCGACAATCGAATTGTGAACCCTGAAGTATTACTGGTTTTCGGAACTAAGCTCGCACAGAAATACGAACAGAGACCGGCCTAACTCCACTAGTGATCAGACACAACCATTTGTAGTGACGATTTGCTTGACAACAGTGCTTGATGAGCCACGTACGCTCGTTCCTACAAATAGACCTGTAGTGCGGTTGACAAAACATTTTGACTTTTCAGCTTGACTTATCGACTTGTAGTTAGGTGTGAACACGTGTTGTGAAACTTCAGTACATTTCTCATGTCTGATTGGGATTTTGGTGAGTGCACATCGGCGGAATGAAAGCTGACACCAAATGTGGAAAAATAATGTCTCGACATTTTTTCATATAGACAATTTCCAGAGGCAGGGGAAATAGTTCAGTTCTGCTATCTTTATTGAGACTATAAATCTGAGTATAATTTTGAGGACAGTATTTTTTATTAAGGCAACCGACTGTATGGTTTTATGTCTGGTTGGGACAGTTTAGAAAAGAATTATATATATTTCTTTAAACAAATTTATAATTACATTGGTCGACATGTATCTTCTTTCTAAATGTATGTGCTTGCTCCCGGCACATCTTACATAACTAGCTCCTTTTTTTCTCCATCACAGAGCCCACAAAACACTACCTTCTCTAAGTGTTAACTCTCAGTATCGCTTTACACAGCAGATTTTCGCTGCGCGACTAAGGATCATTTACGGATTTTGCGTCTCATAGATTACATCAAACAAACAGAATTAATTAAATAATAGTGCATGGATAAATTTATTAAACTCCAATCGAGACAAGCTAAAATCAATTTCGTTGCTAAGTTCATTAAGAGTGTTTACACCCTTGTCATAGGTTCATGCCTCTCATCGTATAGTAAATGTCTCATCCATAGATATCTTTGGGGAGCATGTATATTCCTGAGAAAAAGTAAATCTGGTGAATTTACACGGCAATTGATAATGTCCCGGATGAACATGCCTGACGCTGCCTTACGCCTGAAACTTAAGGTTTGCAAGCCAATTATTTTACATCTATCATCCTATTTAGGGAGTTCTTTGAAGGCGTATAATTTACGGACAGCATATCTCGTGAAATTTCTTTGTACTCTTTCGAATCTGAGTTCTTGTGTATCATATGGGGAATCCCAAATGATGGAAGAGTATTCTAAGTACGGTCTGACTAACGAACAATAGATGGACTTTAGGCTAGTTATATCCCGAAAATCTCTACATTTTCTTTTCAGAAAACCTTACATAGCGTTAGACTTCGCAATTGCAAAATCATAATGTAGTGAAAAATTTAATTTAGTATCAAAAATTACAAACAGATCTTTAATCTCTGCCAAGCCACTAAGTCTATGTTCATTTATGAAATAATCATAGACCATCGGGGATGTAATTCCCTATGCCGTACATTTTTGAATATTCAGCTCTAGACCATTGTCCTTGCACCATTCCACTTGTGCATGAATATCCAATTGGAAACTATTAAAGGGTGATTTTTTAGCTATTATCTTTTTGGCAACACTGGTTCAAGCAGCTGACGCACGTTTCGTGTTTTGTTTCACTGTCAAACATCTTCAGTTTGGTCTATAATTTAACCATGAATCAGTCCAGTCTTACAAACGAACAACGCTTGCAAATTATTGAATTTTATTATCAAAATGCGTGCTCTGTTAAGAAAGTTCATCGAGCGCTTCTTCCATTTTATGGTCAGTTTAAGACGAAGCTCATTTTTGGCTCAATGGGTACGTAAATAAGCAGAATTGGAGTGAATATCAGCCAGAAGCATTGCAAGAGCTACCAATGCATCCAGAAAAAGTCACAGTTTGTAGCGGTTTATGGGCTGGTGGCATCATTGGACCGTACTCCTTCAAAGATGATGCGAATCGTAACGAAACTGTGAATGGTGAGTGCTACCGTGAGATGATATCCAACTTTTTTTTGCCCAAAATGCAAGAGCTTGACTTGCATGACATGTGGTTTCAACAAGACAGTGGCACATGCCACCCAGCACAGTTCGGTGAACATTTTATTTCGCATTTGGGACCGGTCAATTGGCCGCCTAGATCGTGCGACTTAAAGCCTTTAGACTATTTTTTGTGGGGCTATGTTAAAGCTCATGCCTATACAGACAAGCCCACTTCAATTGACGCATTGGAAGACAACATTGAATCATTTATTCGTGAGATACCGGCCGAAATGTTGAAAAGAGTATGCCAAAATTGAACTAAGCGGATGGACCATTTGAGGCGCAACATTTGCATGAAATAATCTTCAAACATTAAATTATATGGACCGTACTATCGATGCAAATAAAAACGTTTTTTTTTTTTTTTTAAAACTTTCCTATAGCTTTTTTTTAAAAAATCACCCTTTATTATAGAGATGGCCATCTTCACAGCAGATTGACCCCTAGTCTATCGATGAATTTCAGAGGCCTTTTGCCAGTTATTCATGAATTTTTGACAGTTATTCGCATAATAACGTAAATGCCGTTCTCTGATTGGTCAATTTGGCTTGGTTGTCAAAACAGCCAGAGAGGTAGAAGTTGGGCTTCTCTATCACACTTCATTTTTTTTAGGAGTATAGAACAACGCAATGGTGTTATACGGGAGTAATCATAGCTGCGCTTAGCTCACACGTATGCTCAGACGCCCGCCTGTGAAGATGTAATAGCAAATGACACCAGAGAACAAGAGAGGCACAAGTTCCAAATCTCTTCAGAACTTCATTTCTGGTGAAATATAAAGCTTTGAACTAACGCTCAAACAACGAAAAATTGTTATAAAGGCCCTAATCGCATCATTCTTTCGAAGAGGAAGACTTTGAACTGTTCCTCTCAAAATAATTAGAAATGAGAATGATGCATATCGTTGCACCTGTCACTCTGTCTTTGCAGCTGGAAAGAAGATGCTCTTGGGGCTCAATCCAAGGGGCTGCGAACATAGCGAAGCTCTCACTTCATCTACTTTTTATGAACTTATGGCACAGTCCGTATTTGATGATTTTCCAGATCTTGTTGTTTTGTCTAAATAAGATGAAATGAAAATCGTGTTTCTTTGATAATGAAGCAGGCTCGAGGTTCTAAATTTACAATCGAGATTTAAGGATTCATGGCTAATTGGAAAAAATATCTTTGGAAGCTAGACAAGATTTTTCAGATTTTTTAACGGTTTCCCGATTTGACATATTTTCTGGAAAATTCCTTTCATGCACAAAACTATGCAGAGCCATTCACCATCGTATCTAATTGAGCAACTTATATTTGCACAATCATCCCAGACTGGTAATCCTGTCAGTCTTGAACTCCGCTCGTCTATTTTACATCTATCTGGCTTTTGAACTCCCTCCCAGCTCAAGTAAAGCAGTAAGTTCTTACAAAACAGTCAAAACAGGAGGCAGATATGTTTTAGATTACGGCAACTCCTCGATTCTCGCAACAGCTAAATTTAATTTTTTATCATCAATTTAAATTTTTATCCAGTTGTTATTAGTTGCGATAATCCAGCAAGCACTGTTGTCGTTATACATATCTACTCTCCTTATTTCCCTTCCTTTTCCTCGCCATCTTCATCCCCATCCACCCTCTTATTTCCTTTACCTAGTTTAAGATTAGTTTGTAGTAAACCTGAACACCTAAACGTCAAGTTTTTTTCTGCATTTCATTTGACATTTCTCAATTTCAGACTAACTCAATGTGAACCATGGAAAGATGCACAATCGAGCAACGCGTTAAAGTTATTCAGGCTTATTATGAAAATGGGCGTTCGTGATTTTTTCGGACAATTTAACCGTACAATCGGAAAAATCGTGCAAAAATTTGATCAAACCGGGTCCGTAGGAGATGTGAAAACACCAGTGCATGCTCGTACAGCTCGTACTGCAGAAAATATTGCTGCTGTTCGCGATAGTGTGACTGAAGAGCCGTACACCTCAACTCGTCGTCGTGCCCAACAATTGCACCTCTCACGCTCGTCATTGATGAACATTATGCATAAAGACTTGCATTTACACGCGTACAAGGTGCACTGACTGACTCAAGAACTAAGGCCTCTTGACCATTTCAAGCGTCGTCAATGGTCAGAATGGTGGCAAGAAATGGCAACAGTGGATGATCGATTTTCGAAGAAAATCATCTTCAGTGATGAGGCACATTTTCACCTCAGTGGATTCGTCAATAAGCAGAATTGCCGCATTTGGGCGAATGATAATCCAAGATCCAAGTGATTGTCGAAAAACCAATGCACCCACAAAGAGTGACTGTTTGGTGCGTTTTATGGGCTGGCGGCATCATCGGGCCGTATTTTTTTCAAAATGATCCCGGTCAGGCAGTTACTGTGAAATGATAACGAACTTTTTAAGGCCCGAATTGGAGGATATGAATGTGGACGATATGTGGTTTTAACAGGACGGTGCCACTTGCCACACTGCTAACGAAACAATGGCTCTTTTGCGCGACAAATTCAATGGCCGTGTTATCTCACGTGGTGGCGATGTCAATTGGCCGCCAAGATCATGTGATTTGACACCGTTGGAAATTTTTGTTCTTTGGGGTTATTTGAAAGAAAAGGTGTACGTCGATAAGCCAGCAACAATTCAAGAGCAAAAGGACGAGATAATTCGGCACATTAACGGCATAGAACCTCAATCATGCTCCATCGTCATTGAAAATTTGGACCATCGGATGGAGGTGTGCCGCCGAGGTCGCGGCGGCCATTTGACCGATATTTTGTTCCACACATAATTGAACCATGCCAATATTATCATAACAAAAAGAAAAGACAGTAAATTCCTGAATAATTTGTGTTTTATTCAAAATCAACATCGGTCCTTAAAATTTAACCACCCTTTATATTGCATTTTTCTTTTTGCGCATATTTGTAAACTGTACTATAATAATGTCGTACAATAATGTGCAAAAATGTCTTGCTTGCATGAAGAATTAAATTGAATGAGTTGAATTGTATGCGGTCAAATTGGTTAGTCTGAACGAGCACATCTTTTGACAGCTTGAACGGCCTAAATCTGTTCTTTCAGATCAGCACTAAGCAAAAGCACAGCTTTAAATACAGAAATAAAAATTAAATCTGTTCCGCAGTTTGGATTTTAGAAACGTTTTCGACACATTGGGTCAAATTTGAGAAAAGTTCATGGGGTGCCAACACAAAAAATTCGTTATTTAAACTTTTGATCACAGAAAAACACAAAAGATCGACATTAAATGTTTGCAACGCATCCGGACGAATCTTATGATAGCCATGGCACCATACGATGGGATGGAAGCCACGGCTTGCTTGGGTGGTGTGGAAAAAAGGTCAAATTTCCAACCAATCTGAGGCAAGCATTTTATCCGTTGTGAGCACCATCCGGTCAAAGTATAAATTTCCTTTGTGGGCACCAACATTTTGAATAAAATAATCATTTTTTAACTATTTTTGATTTTTTTTTTACTTTGTAAGAATAAATATAAATTAAATTTTTTTCAAAAATCATAATTATTTACAAGTTGTCTTTAAGATTCTTCAATTGTCTTACAATTTTGGGCCTAATTCGGTAAGTTTTCCTTACTTGCTCAAACCAAAAAAACGTTCATACTATCGTGGAGTGACAGTTTGGATTTGGACATTCTACAACCCAGTGCCGGGACCGAAATTATAGGTGGCTATCATATTTGATAGCCATGGCACTGTGGGAAATAACACTGGCCAATGTGTTAAGCCAAATGCACCCATATGCCAAATTCTTGTCCATCATTGCGCCCTTTTGGAGCTCTAAAACATCGTCCGTTAAAATTTCAAAATGAGTGTATTCGAAAACTCGAATTCCTTGAAGAAATCGAAAGAAATGAAAGAAATGCGAAACATCGAAAGAAATGCAGTGCTTTCCGGATAAATCGTGAGAATGCTTTTCTGTAAGTATTCATCTGAAGTTGCCTTCCTTCAGCCCTCATGGAGTCCAGAAAATTATTATTGGTTAGCCAAGAGTGCAGAAAATGCACAATGCAGCCAAAGTGAATGCAAAATGCAGTCAGATATTCGCAACAATTCTTAAAAAAAAAAAACTCATTTTCCAAATACCTGGAAACACCTGAATTCACAGCAAGAACTGAACGATTTTCAATTCTTCAAAGAATGCAGTTTTCAGATATTGGAAAAAAATATCAAACATTTCTACTATCATCGACAGTGGATAGTTCTTTCTTCGCAATTTTTAAGACAACTCCAAATTTGAATGAGATTCAGTATCTTTTACGGACTCTTCTTCACACAAACATCGGTATGGTCAAGTCAAGAATAATTTCAAATGAATTAATTTCAAACATCTGCGAAAACTAAAAGTTGTTGTTTTTTTTTTGTTTGAGGAAACTAACACTGGCACTTGTACATCTTTTTAAAATTAACAAATAATACGAACATAAATAATTTAATACAAATAATAATAACTGTTGCTTCGTCTCTTTTTGCACTGACTGCAGGGTGGGTAACAATATGATAAGATAAATGTTACCTCATGGTCTGGTATCGGTTAAAAATTGATTAAATTTGAACAGTCACTTATTTAGAGAAAATTAAAATAAAATTAAAACAAATGATAACAAAATTAACAACAACTTGTTGAAATATTTAATCTTAGAGAAGCTGAGCTTTTCCACCGCAGAGACCCACCCAGAATTACTTGAAACAAAAAATATACTTTAAATAAAATAGTTCCACACACCTGGAATTATTGTATCCTCACTGATTTAGAACAGATAAAACACTGATTATTTGAATATTGCAGCGGACGACCAGTCGTATGTGATGATAGTTTGAGACTAAACTAAACACAAGAATAACAAGAGAATTGCGAGTCCTTTTTATCTATCCCGCCAGCAACAGTGGCCGCAGTCGATTTTTTTTTGCAACTTTTCACGTAGGAGTTTAGGGATAGGTAGGGTTTCCTTTGAGATTTCATCCTGAGCATGCGCCAGATTCATATGCACACTCCCCGTATGCTTTCCGTTGCTTATTTATTTGCTCTCTACCCCCACATATTTTATGTTATGAATGTAAGGCTGACTGCTGATTCCTGCCACTTGTATGTACACGCACTTAGTGGAAATGGGAAGGAATTTATTAAACAGATCAAGAGAAGCTGTATCTGTATGAGAGTTACATAGACATTCATTTTAGATACTCAATTTGATTCAAATTCAGATGCAAAGAGAGTGTCGTTTCAGTTCACAAGAGGTGCGACGATGTAATTCTTTTATATTTTTTTTATTTAATTTTTTTTTATTTTTATTTTTTTTTTCGATCCCAGTTTATGAGACGAGGGCGGATGGTTTGCGTAAGCAAACATGCTGCTTGGAAATGTGAATCTTCTAGGCACATGCGGCATCAAGTCTTATTGGTTTCAAGTTATGCAAGGAAATGTGAGTCTATTCCCAATCAATGGGCTGACTGCCTGACCTAAAATGTATGAAAATGTGTCCGCTTTAAGTGGTCAATTTAAATGCTATCACTCGGGAGTGTCAAGATGATGATGATGATGATGTATACACCTTATTCATTTCTTCATATACTGTCTGTCTGTCTACTGTGGGATGCTTTTGTTTTTGAAGGGTTTCAGTCTCATATTGAACAACCGCTTGTCAGATGTCACAGCTGCCCAGATGTTATCTTTTGTTATCAGGCAGGTTTGATGGCTCTTTTCCTTAGGCTAACAAAAGAGCCCAGCAACAGTCTCTTCAGTTATCTGATTGTTCAGCAATCAATTTCTGCGTGATTTGCGAATCTGAAGGACAGCTTACGCCTGTAGACGTGTTTAAACATCACATCTTGCCTGCCTACACGTTTCTCTTGTTGCATCATGTACCGAACGTCCTTAACATCATATCACAATGAAACTGGTCTGAGTTTGATTTCCGCGACAGTCACCTCCACATCGTATCTATTCCAAATTGCACCCGTTCTCGCTCATGTCAATCGCATCTATTTACACATAGGTAAATGCCACCCCTCGTCAAGACCTGGAACATTTCGACAACAGAATGATTTCTGCTAACCTGCAACAATCTTGGCATCATATGGCGGTGTGTAAATGACACCATGAAAGAGACTTTCCTTTGATAATGTGCCAATGACGCACATCCACTCACATGTGCCCTCACAGTAAAGACGTCCTCCCCTACCTGTGCTTGGGATCTCTTTCGGCAGACTAAGCGCACACGATTTCGAGCATCCACGTGAGCTTGTGTAACATTTCACCATGTTACTGAGCATAATAAATTCACATTTTTCATTCACATAGAACATCATGTCTGCGTCATCTCTTAGCGTGGCACATGGAGAGACATGTCTTGTCTGTGACTGCGATTATCATTTGCGAAGTAGCCATCCGACGTAAATCCAAGGGTTATGACAAATGAGTTCCGAATTCCCACAAGTCTGTTTCAGGACACCGATGCAATTTTTTGCTCTGACGTCAGAAGGGGAATAGAAATTGACGATTGTAGGTACTGTAAAATAAGGGACATGGTAGAAGGTTCAATGACAGCTTCAGAAGGAAACTTGTTGTGTTCATAGAATCCGCTATTAACAAATTACAATTATAGCAGATTACAGAAAAGACAAAAGCTGAACGATCCTGATGCTCGTTAAATGGTCGACGGTCGTAAGAGAAACAACGTAAACAAGGCTCGTCCTCATCACCAGCAAAGGTTCTACAGTCGTTCGGCTTCAACTCATTCCGCAAGAGCGTCTCCACCTGGGCAATGAAGCTACCGGCTTAACCTGCTGCAACACGACGGCGATTATGTGTTCTTCATTTCGCACTAATCTCTGTTGATTAAGGTTCAAAAGAGTGCATTTCACAGTGCATTTTACTTCTGTCCAGAGGGCCCTCAATTTAGTTCAATTCTGCTATTCAACTAGTTCGTTCTTCTAGTTCTTATAGTTCAATGTAGTTCCTTGCTTGGGACATTGAGTCCGGTGCGAGTCTAGTCGCTGGTTGGCTATCATATTATTGTTATAAATAACGGCGCTATGACTTCTAAACTGGAGGACAACACAAAAATATCTTAAACTCAACATGTATGAATTAATTGAGATACAAAGATGTTAAGTAACACTTAACCGGAATCCTTAATAGTTCACTCATTCATCACACCAGAAAGCCCATATACGAACTATATATCGCATCCATACGCATTCGTGAACATGTATTTTTAAAATTCACTTCACATACACCACTGCCACTGCTCGACGTGCCTGGGCTGCGGCAGTTAAACAAAAACAACCCTAATGTGCGAAATACTCTTTCCCACACAAAGCAAATCACTCAGTTTAGTTCGATTTCGTTCAGTAATTCTAACATTTTAGTTTTTAATTTCAAAGATATCACTAGTCTGCTGACGTCTTTCATGAGAATTAAATGGAAAAGATCAGCTTAGAGCCCCTTTCTGCCACTAGTCAGCCACTAGTCTGTTGAGGTCTTTCATGAGAATTAAATGGAAAAGATCAGCTTAAAGCCCCTTTCTGCCACTAGTCAGCCACTAGTCTGTTGAGGTCTTTCATGAGAATTAATTGGAAAAGATCAGCTTAAAGCCCCTTTCTGCCACTAGTCTGTTGAGGTCTTTCATAAGAATTAAATGGAAAAGATCAGCTTATAGCCCCTTTCTGCCACTAGTCTGTTGAGGTCTTTTATGAGAATTAAATGGAAAAGATCAGCTTAAAGCCCCTTTCTGCCACTAGTCAGCCACTAGTCTGTTGAGGTCTCTCATGAGAATTAATTGGAAAAGATCAGCTTAAAGCCCCTTTCTGCCACTAGTCTGTTGAGGTCTTTCATGAGAATTGAATGGAAAAGATCAGCTTAAAGCCCCTTTCTGCCACTAGTCAGCTACCTGTCTGTTGAGGTCTTTCATGAGAATTGAATGGAAAAGATCAGCTTAAAGCCCCTTTCTGCCACTAGTCTGTTGAGGTCTTTTATGAGAATTAAATGGAAAAGATCAGCTTAAAGCCCCTTTCTGCCACTAGTCAGCCACTAGTCTGTTGAGGTCTTTCATGAGAATTAATTGGAAAAGATCAGCTTAAAGCCCCTTTCTGCCACTAGTCTGTTGAGGTCTTTCATGAGAATTGAATGGAAAAGATCAGCTTAAAGCCCCTTTCTGCCACTAGTCAGCTACCTGTCTGTTGAGGTCTTTCATGAGAATTGAATGGAAAAGATCAGCTTAAAGCCCCTTTCTGCCACTAGTCTGTTGAGGTCTTTTATGAGAATTAAATGGAAAAGATCAGCTTAAAGCCCCTTTCTGCCACTAGTCAGCCACTAGTCTGTTGAGGTCTTTCATGAGAATTAATTGGAAAAGATCAGCTTAAAGCCCCTTTCTGCCACTAGTCTGTTGAGGTCTTTCATAAGAATTAAATGGAAAAGATCAGCTTAAAGCCCCTTTCTGCCACTAGTCAGCTACCTGTCTGTTGAGGTCTTTCATGAGAATTGAATGGAAAAGATCAGCTTAAAGCCCCTTTCTGCCACTAGTCAGCTACCTGTCTGTTGAGGTCTTTCATGAGAATTGAATGGAAAAGATCAGCTTAAAGCCCCTTTCTGCCACTAGTCAGCTACCTGTCTGTTGAGGTCTTTCATGAGAATTGAATGGAAAAGATCAGCTTAAAGCCCCTTTCTGCCACTAGTCAGCCACTAGTCTGTTGAGGTCTTTCATGAGAATTAAATGGAAAAGATCAGCTTAAAGCCCCTTTCTGCCACTAGTCAGCCACTAGTCTGTTGAGGTCTTTCATGAGAATTAAATGGAAAAGATCAGCTTAAAGCCCCTTTCTGCCACTAGTCAGCCACTAGTCTGTTGAGGTCTTTCATGAGAATTAAATGGAAAAGATCAGCTTAAAGCCCCTTTCTGCCACTAGTCAGCCACTAGTCTGTTGAGGTCTCTCATGAGAATTAATTGGAAAAGATCAGCTTAAAGCCCCTTTCTGCCACTAGTCTGTTGAGGTCTTTTATGAGAATTAAATGGAAAAGATCAGCTTAAAGCCCCTTTCTGCCACTAGTCAGCCACTAGTCTGTTGAGGTCTTTCATGAGAATTAAATGGAAAAGATCAGCTTAAAGCCCCTTTCTGCCACTAGTCAGCCACTAGTCTGTTGAGGTCTTTCATGAGAATTAAATGGAAAAGATCAGCTTAAAGCCCCTTTCTGCCACTAGTCAGCCACTAGTCTGTTGAGGTCTTTCATGAGAATTGAAAGGAAAAGATCAGCTTAAAGCCCCTTTCTGCCACTAGTCTGTTGAGGTCTTTCATGAGAATTGAATGGAAAAGATCAGCTTAAAGCCCCTTTCTGCCACTAGTCAGCTACCTGTCTGTTGAGGTCTTTCATGAGAATTAAATGGAAAAGATCAGCTTAAAGTGCCTTTCTGCCACTAGTCAGCTACCAGTCTGTTGAGGTCTTTCATGAGAATTAAATGGAAAAGATCAGCTTAAAGCCCCTTTCTGCCACTAGTCAGCCACTAGTCTGTTGAGGCCTTTCATGAGAATTGAAAGGAAAAGATCAGCTTAAAGCCCCTTTCTGCCACTAGTCTGTTGAGGTCTTTCATGAGAATTAAATGGAAAAGATCAGCTTAAAGCCCCTTTCTGCCACTAGTCAGCCACTAGTCTGTTGAGGTCTTTCATGAGAATTGAAAGGAAAATATCAGCTTAAAGCCCCTTTCTGCCACTAGTCTGTTGAGGTCTTTCATGAGAATTAATTGGAAAAGATCAGCTTAAAGCCCCTTTCTGCCACTAGTCAGCCACTAGTCTGTTGAGGTCTTTCATAAGAATTAAATGGAAAAGATCAGCTTATATCCCCTTTCTGCCACTAGTCTGTTGAGGTCTTTCATAAGAATTAAATGGAAAAGATCAGCTTAAAGCCCCTTTCTGCCACTAGTCAGCTACCTGTCTGTTGAGGTCTTTCATGAGAATTGAATGGAAAAGATCAGCTTAAAGCCCCTTTCTGCCACTAGTCAGCTACCTGTCTGTTGAGGTCTTTCATGAGAATTGAATGGAAAAGATCAGCTTAAAGCCCCTTTCTGCCACTAGTCAGCCACTAGTCTGTTGAGGTCTTTCATGAGAATTAAATGGAAAAGATCAGCTTAAAGCCCCTTTCTGCCACTAGTCAGCCACTAGTCTGTTGAGGTCTTTCATGAGAATTAAATGGAAAAGATCAGCTTAAAGCCCCTTTCTGCCACTAGTCAGCCACTAGTCTGTTGAGGTCTCTCATGAGAATTAATTGGAAAAGATCAGCTTAAAGCCCCTTTCTGCCACTAGTCTGTTGAGGTCTTTTATGAGAATTAAATGGAAAAGATCAGCTTAAAGCCCCTTTCTGCCACTAGTCAGCCACTAGTCTGTTGAGGTCTTTCATGAGAATTAAATGGAAAAGATCAGCTTAAAGCCCCTTTCTGCCACTAGTCAGCCACTAGTCTGTTGAGGTCTTTCATGAGAATTAAATGGAAAAGATCAGCTTAAAGCCCCTTTCTGCCACTAGTCAGCCACTAGTCTGTTGAGGTCTTTCATGAGAATTGAAAGGAAAAGATCAGCTTAAAGCCCCTTTCTGCCACTAGTCTGTTGAGGTCTTTCATGAGAATTGAATGGAAAAGATCAGCTTAAAGCCCCTTTCTGCCACTAGTCAGCTACCTGTCTGTTGAGGTCTTTCATGAGAATTAAATGGAAAAGATCAGCTTAAAGTGCCTTTCTGCCACTAGTCAGCTACCAGTCTGTTGAGGTCTTTCATGAGAATTAAATGGAAAAGATCAGCTTAAAGCCCCTTTCTGCCACTAGTCAGCCACTAGTCTGTTGAGGCCTTTCATGAGAATTGAAAGGAAAAGATCAGCTTAAAGCCCCTTTCTGCCACTAGTCTGTTGAGGTCTTTCATGAGAATTAAATGGAAAAGATCAGCTTAAAGCCCCTTTCTGCCACTAGTCAGCCACTAGTCTGTTGAGGTCTTTCATGAGAATTGAAAGGAAAATATCAGCTTAAAGCCCCTTTCTGCCACTAGTCTGTTGAGGTCTTTCATGAGAATTAATTGGAAAAGATCAGCTTAAAGCCCCTTTCTGCCACTAGTCAGCCACTAGTCTGTTGAGGTCTTTCATAAGAATTAAATGGAAAAGATCAGCTTATATCCCCTTTCTGCCACTAGTCTGTTGAGGTCTTTTATGAGAATTAAATGGAAAAGATCAGCTTAAAGCCCCTTTCTGCCACTAGTCAGCCACTAGTCTGTTGAGGTCTTTCATGAGAATTGAACGGAAAAGATCAGCTTAAAGCCCCTTTCGGCCACTAGTCAGCCACTAGTCTGCTGAGCTTTTTTACACGGCCAATGCGAGTTCAGAAATGCAAGGAGATTAATCAGGATCACTATGCACTGCTTGCTAACTAAGTGATGATGTAGTAAATTAGATTTCTTCGTTCCCTCTCACTGAAAGAAGGGGTTTCTCTCTGACCTCAAAATCACAACAAGTATTAAAGTTGCTTAAAAACTATTCAAAAGGTTGAGAGTTATTTCCAAGCACTACTTTCGGACGCACGGTTAAATTTGGAGACTCGTTCATTAGCCGCACGACACGAATATGGAATGCTCTTCCCAGCCCAATATTTCCCCCAAATTACAATCCGCAGAGACTTAAAACCAATGTACACAGGTACCTCCCCTCCTTCTACACCTTCGGCCCGTGGTGTGTCTTCAAGCAGGACTCTAAAGGGTACTAACAATCCCTTGTACGCGCGCAAATTATTCAAAAAAAGCAAACAAAAACAATATAATCTCCCCTAATTGAAAATCCCCCTTGAGATAAGCTTTTTTAAACCCTCAAAAAAATACATTTCCTCTTTCTCTGCAAAATACCCATTTATTGCCGACTTGAGTTCTTCATCATCCGAAAATCTTTTTCCACGAAGACATTTGTCCAAATCCGGAAACAGGAAATAATCACTAGGGGCAAGGTCTGGACTATAGTGTGGGTGTTGGATTTCTTCGAAACGACAATCTCTCGCAGCAGCCTTGGAAACTCGCGCCGTGTGAACAGGAGCGTTGTCATGAAGAAGCAACACACCCGCTGCGAGTTTACCAAGTCTTTTCTTTTTTAGCGTACGATGTGGCGTTCATGGTTTCACCTCAACGAGCAAGATTCCCTTTGAGTCCCACAAAACTGTGGCCATGAGCTTCCCGGCAGACGGAGTGACTTTGAACTTCTTCGGGGGGTCTGTTCCTTTTTTATGCCACTGCATGGACTCTTGTTTGCTTTCAGGGTCATACTGGTGGACCCATGTTTCGTCACACATCTCCAAAAGCTCTCTACAGCAGGCGCTGTCAGCATTCGTGGCACCCACCTTGCACTGACCTTTGAAAGGTTAAGATGGTCATGAAGAATGGTGTGAATGGTACCAATTGAAAGCTTGCTGATCTCTGCCATCATTTTCACCTTTTTTCGGGCATCCTCAAGAACAAGTTTTTCGACTTCTTTGATGCTTTCGGGGCGCCGGAGCGGGGGTCGTCCTCAATGCTCTCTCTCTGCCTCTCTTGAACTCACTTGACCACTTTTGCACAGTTGATAATGAAGGTGCGGAACCCTGGTAAACAGCCACCATCTCTTCATGAATAGCTTTTTTACTTTTTCCTTGCTTAGTGAGAAATTTAATTACAGCGCGGTGCTCAATTTTCACCATCATCGTCTCAGTTGCCATTACGATTCTGTTTAACTAGAGATAAAACGCGAATTAATAATCACATTTATATGAATATGAATTTTACATGATTGCACTAAAATAATAGTATTACTGGATGAATAAGTCAATTTATATATACAACCACAGCTTCACCCCGATACCGAGAATATATTGAACTTGCTGAAAAATATCAATTGAAAAAGCTGTCATTGCTATCGGGTCCCCCTTACAACTTGTGGTTTCATAGGTTAAGGGACAATCGGAAGCAAATCCGATCTCAAGCGTTTTTCGGTAAAAGCTTGGCAGCGAATACCAACACTGAACTCCGATAAACAGCAGTTCCTGTAGATTATGTATTTCAAAGAGCTCACTTTTCATGTATTTTCCATTTCGACCGGGCAACTTGCTCCCACACATACACGCGTCGGCCTTAATAATGCAAAGATGCACTGACAACTTTCAGAGACGGTGTATACATCATGTATGTATAAGTGGCCAGTGAAGCTACACACATCTTACATAATATAGAACAGTCACTGGCCATTGCGGCTACGGCGATTGCAGCTGTATTTACTCAGCATTGTATCCATATTATCGATCCCATCTTGCATACATAGTGCACTATCATCTGCGGTTTTAACTATTTGCTAACAATAAATTTGGCGGTAGCTGCACTGCCTACACATGGAGACTGTGTATCATTCTGTAGAGGAGCCGAATTCTCAGAAATGAACCGGTCGATTTATGCGTTGCTTATCCACTGCCCCACTTCTTTTCTGTTAATGATGAAATGAGAAGTATGGGCAGAGTTAGGCTTAAAATGCAGTCATAACCCTTAGGTTTGCAACCGCTGGGGAAAGAGTCACAGGAAATGCCATAAGGAACTAATGCAAAACTCGAAGGAGTACTACAATGCAAATCTATACGGCTGGATCCAAATCGGACGAAGGCGCAGATTCAGGTGTATTTGCTAGGTACAAGAGATGTCTCTGCCCCTCCGTCAACCGCAGGCAGATATAACAGCAGTTCAAGAAGCAGTCTATTTGTGAAGGAGATAACAAGCCAGGCCACTGAAAGTGCCGATGAATCCAAGGGCATCCAAGAACATGCTGCTACTGACCGACTCCATATGCAACACCCATCGCTAATGACTTGGCCCGCATTAAATCTTAATAGAACTACACCGCTTCCTAGAGTTGAACAGGAAGCAGACTAGCCAACATGTGGACGTAATAACTGAGCACTGTCTCAACGATTGGGATCGCTTTGCAATGACTTCTTGACTGACGAAGTACTACTCCGCCCTTGCAGAAACTGGAATAGCATTGCAACATGAATGATATTCTAAACTAGCTTAAAACCAAGATATGTTTGAAAAAACTATTCAAATCTGATCCTGGCATAATTTAAAGCCGAAAGACCTTACGCAGTAGTCAACGTGGAGCCAAGACACAAAGCTGAGAGTGACAGCACAATGGAAGTCATGTTTCACATACTTCCTTTGCCGTAGGTAGGTTGGTAGGTGGGTAGATGGTAGGTGGATGACATGTCCCCCACCCGCCAAGCACTTAGACCTTTGAGGTCCATTGTGCTGTTACTTTCATCGGCTTTCCCCCCGACACTTCGTTGACCTACTTAAAACACTTTGGTGTATGTATTCACACTTTCAACCAGGTGGTGGTTTTTAGAAATTTAAAGATGTCCTCAAAGCATAGCTGCCCATGTGATTTTTTCTTATCTGGGCAGGCTCCGTGGTAATTTAGCACGGTTTCGTCTTCCTCCTCATCCCTGCAGCTTCTGCAGAAGTCATTGAAGGGTGCTGCAAGTCTCCTGGCCTCATTGTCAATTAGGCAGTGGCCAGTTACTGTTTTACTAATGTTCCTCCTGTCGAATTCTAGGAGGGCTTTAGGTCTTGATGAATCTAGAGTAGGCCACATCCTTTTCGATGTCCTCCAGGTTTCCAACTCCCCCCATCTACGATTGCTTCTGATCATGGCGACTTTCAATAGCATCGATTTTAGCGCTTTGTGTTGGGTGTCTCCTGATTTCGTGCCAGTGGAAGCAACCCGGAGTTCCATTTGTGCTCAGGTTGCATCCATCCGCTATCTCCTCTATTTGAACGATGGTGCTTCCAGAGCCTTTATGGCCGCCTGACTAAATAACAATAGACCCTCCGACTATCGGGCTCATTGATAGCCGGAGGGCTGCCTCTTGAATAGATGCTACTTCTGCCTGGGAAACTACTTCTGCCAGTGATTCGGGAGCCGCATGGCTATTGTCAGGGAACTGGAGTATACACCAGAGCCTGTGCCTTCCTCCGACTTGGAGCCGTCAGTGTAAATCTCCGTGACAGTGGAGCTGTACACCCACTCACTCCTCAAAAGGCGTTATGTAGTCCGATTGTTTAGAAAGCGTCTAGTTATGATGTAGCTCCATATGCCCTTTGATGTGGGCTTTTCCCCATTCCCATGACCAAATAAAGATGCCTACAAAGTAAACAAGTGATTCAGTGTAAATGTGTGGAATACACCAAGCCAAGGGAAGATGCGTTGTACCACCGCGCAATTGGAAAAATGTCCATCGCAGGGTGGAGGTCTCGCAGAAATCGGGTAATTTTCGTTTTTTGAAGTGGAACGTCTTATCTCTGTGGCATTGCTTACACTCCCTCTTAAGTCTTAATGCTGCATGCGTGGCAGAAAGCTTCCCGAAGATGCCCATGGGAAGGAGATTGAGTATGATTTCGAGAGCCGCCATGGGTGCACCTGGGATGCAGATATTCAGCTTATTCTGATGAGATGGTGCTCTGTTTATGGTGCCTTCCACCACACTAATTCTCCGTAAATCAATACTCGTCTTGCTATTGCCGTGTAGAGCCAGTGTCTTATTCTGGGTCGGTCCAGTGCAATTGCTGCTTTTCTGAGGCGCTCCTGAATGTTTTGTCTCCAGTTTAATTTGCTGTCGACAATTACACCCACGTACTTCGCTCGGGCGGTGAAAGTTTATCCATTCCCTTTCATCTTTGGTGGAGTGGTGCTTGGTGTGTTTGAACAGGACCAACTCAGTCTTGGATGGGTTTACATCAAGCCTGACACTGTCCGTCCATTTAGCTTAAGTTGTCAGGGCTGATGGTGTCTGGAAACTTACCAATGATAGCTATTGCCATCCAGGTTTGCATCCTGTCTTAAGGATCTTCATCTCTTAAGGATAACATCAACTACACAAGTCCAAAGAAGGGGAGATAGGAGTCCCCCTGAGGTGTGCCTCTGAAAGCCCTTCTTTCCGTATTTTAGTTGACTAGTTGAGGTTACATCTTTCTAATTTTCAAGTTACTTATCCACTCCCGAATACATATTTCAGGTTTCGTATCGCTTCGAATTGGACGTCGTTGAAAGCCCCCTCTATGTTCAGGAATGCTACCATCGCGAAATCCTTGTTGTCAAGGGATTTTTCAATTTTTGTAAACTGGAGAGTGTAGTGCTGTCTCTGTAGAGTACCCTGTTCGGTGGTCATGTTGATATAGACACAAGGATCTGAAGTGTAGATATATCAGCCTCTCCATGGTTTCAAGAACAAGGAGTGCGCGATAGGTCTAAACTGTGTATTGCTTGCCCACACTAAGGCATAAATACTTAAGGGTGATTTTGTAGCTATTATCTTTTTGGCAACACTGGTTTAAACAGCTGACGCACGTGTCGTGTTTTGTTGCACAGTCAAACATCTTCAGTTTGGTCTATAATTTAACCATGAATCAGTCCAGTCTTACAAACGAACAACGCTTGCAAATTATTGAATTTTATTATCAAAATGCGTGCTCTGTTAAGAAAGTTCATCGCGCGCTTCTTCCATTTTATGGTCAGTTTAAGACGAAGCTCATTTTTGGCTCAATGGGTACGTTAATAAGCAGAATTGGAGTGAATATTAGCCAGAAGCATTGCAAGAGCTACCAATGCATCCAGAAAAAGTCACAGTTTGGAGCGGTTTATGGGCTGGTGGCATCATTGGACCGTACTCCTTCAAAGATGATGCGAATCGTAACGAAACTGTGAATGGTGAGTGCTACCGTGAGATGATATCCAACTTTTTTTTTTGCCCAAAATGCAAGAGCTTGACTTGCATGACATGTGGTTTCAACAAGACGGTGCCACATGCTACACAGCACAGTTCGGTGAACATTTTATTTCACGTTCGGGACCGGTCAATTGGCCGCCTAGATCGTGCGATTTAACGCCTTTAGACTATTTTTTGTGGGGCTATGTTAAAGCTCATGTCTATACAGACAAGCCCGCTTCAATTGACGCATCGGAAGACAACATTGAAGCATTTATTCGTGAGATACCGGCCGAAATGTTGGAAAGAGTATGCCAAAATTGGACCATTTGAGGCGCAGTCAAGGTCAACATTTGCATGGAATAATCTTCAAACATTAAATCAAATGCACCGTACTATCGATTCAAATAAAGATTTCATGCATTTTTCTGAATTTTATGTGTTTTTTTTTTTTTGAAAACCTTTCCTATACCTTTTAAAAAATCACCCTTTACTTTATCCTTTCTCCATAATACTGGAGTATGATCGAATCTGAAGCAGCTACTAAAATAGTTTCAAGCCATGGTGCTATTAGGTCGTGTTGTAGTTCCATCGGTGGTATACCATCTAGACCCGGGATCGAAGCTGCTCACTGCCCAGTGTAGGTTATGTGGATTTTATTGACCATGACTGGTTTGATTCCACTTGCCAAACGTCGCTTGACTCCGGGAAGTGGGTGTCTATTAGCAGATGTAGGGTCTCTTCGCTCGAGTCAGTCCATAATCCCTGTGACTGTTCTACGTATGTTAGCATTGTTGGTGTTTTGGATAGCAGTATTCTTAGGCGACGAACATTCCTTTCCACTTTCAATGCGTCCACAGAACTTCTTCCAAGATTCAATTTGCACTTTCTCATTCCTTTTTTTATAGGTTTTAAGGCTTTGCTTGGATTAATCCCAGTCGACCTCGCCTCTCTCGAGAATATTGTTCTATTGAAGCACCTTCTACAAGATTTGCGTAGCTCTGCTAGTTCCCGATTCCACCATGGTGGCTTCCTCATTTCCTCTGTCTATTCAAAGAGCAGGCGGTCTCGAAAGTGAAGTTAATTGACCCCGTGAGATCTTGCACCAGTTTGATACCCTGCGTAGAGTTGGGCTTATTGCAGACTTGTGACTCAATTTTTGTTGAAGAGTCTCATTATACCTTGACCAGTCAGCTTCCTTGGGTTTCTGAACCCGCTTTTGGTGCTTTTTAAAGCTGATAAGGAATTGGACGTAACTGTGATCCGAAAAGGATACTTCCTTTGATACCATCCATTTACTCACGGTAAAGTTTGGACTGTTTGTCACCAGTGTGACGTCCAGAACTTCCTGTCTTATTTCATTAATAAAAGCCGGCTCTGAGCCGACATTACGTACAAAGAGACTAGAATCTATTATGTAGTGAAAGAGTTCCTCCGTTCTTCCTCAGAGTGTGTGGTGAGCATAAGCGCCAGTACCTATCAGTAGGGGTACGTTGGCATTCTGCGCTGCTGTGTATGGGTTCTGCCGGAACTGGTCCCTAGTCGTCGTAAGGCATGTAAGCCGAGGACAGCCATGTTTTCTAGTTTTCAAGTTGCTTATCCACTCCCGAATACACACTTCAACATTCAGGTTTAGAGGGGGAGGACAGCCATGTTTTATTTTCTCTGCCGTTCGTAAGTTCCAGACACGTCAAGTCTGGTACACTAAATTGTGGTCGAAGAAAGACTTTTAGAAAGAATGCACGTCCTTGTTTTATCTGTTTTATGATGTATAAGGTATATCATTTAACCCTCAGTCCAGAGATGTGGTCATCTCTGATCCACGGGCTCCAGAAAGAGGTATTAGGGCGATGTCGGACTAAGCCTTTCTTCTGGGTTATCGCCCTTGATGATCTTCCAGTTGTTGGTAGTTTTGTCCTGGATTGGGTTTGATCTGGTTTGGGATTGCTTGGACCTGGTGGCATCCATGCTCTGGCACGAGGTCGCTGAGGAATCTGTGAGCAATGGTTAAAAGCCAGCTTCGCATTGAACCATGAGTTCGTTATTTTAGGAATTGTCACCACTCAACTGAGCTCTAGCTTATCGCTTATCGAAACCATCCGGCGTCAGTGAAGGTCGGTGGAGTTGCCGACGGTCGCTCGATCTGCCGAAATCGGTTGATTTATCCTTTCCGGCAGTTACAGTGATCTCGGTAACGTTCCCTTTTGATGAGGGCTCTCCCTTTCTGGGGTTATTGTCTTCAGCCTCCAGGAGCTCGTTCGCCCAGCGATGAGTGTCATGTTTTCTGTCAGTCCAGCTTTCCGGGTATTTGGCAATACACGCCAGCTGGAATTTGGCATTCCGAATGGATCTAATTGCAGCAATTGCGGGTGCAATTGGCCGTGGAGGCCGAGTCATTTGTAGGACTGCACAAGAATCTGTGCAGTCAGGGTCCGATAAAAAGTCGATGCTAGCATCGCTGTAATCAAGTATGCCAGGCATCTCTTTCTCCGATGTTTTCGGTGACGCGGCATTTGCTTGTTTCTTGTTCGTGTTCTTGAGTGTTGTTTTTAAATTAGAAGTGTCCATTGTAGGTCGGTGTCCATGATAGCCGGGTCTACTATGACAGGTGCTGGCCAGAGCACCTGAAGGACCTCGCTGAGCGGCTGACTCACCCATTCAATGGTTGACCCATTCAACCCTTCGGCACGGTCTGCTCTTCGCTCACAACACCACTGGGTTATGGGGCTGGCTGCCTCTTAGCTTCGGCAACCCTGTCTGGAGAGTCTGGAGACGTCCAGAGTTATCGGGTGTCCTGCTAACCACGACAAGGTGTTTTTTAATCACCCACTCACCATTTACTTATTTCATTTATTGTAATACATCAGTCACAGCTAAGCTGAAGAGCAAAGAAGTGATTGAAAGCTTGAAGATGTGATTGATTTTTTCTTAATTTAAGATGTTGCGAATAAGCTCACTCTGAGAATCAATGAGACGTGACATGGTATTTTCATTTGCTTTTTCATGGAGCCTCATAGTAGAGAAGTGCCAGAGCAGATTTAACATTACCCTTTAGCACCTTGTTTTGACAAAGTTTTGGTTTTTTAATGTGAGATTTAGCACAATCGGCAAACACAGGTGCACCGTACGTTAAGACTGGTTGAAAAATCGTTCTGAAAATCAGTAGTTTGTTATCAATACCAAGTCTTGATTTAGGATTGATAAAGGGATATAGGATTGAATCGGGAGTGTTGTCCCCGAAACACTATTTTGATGGTCTGGGAAGATGTCCTCAGACGTGTTGGGATGCTCTTGATGATCCGTGATGATTTGTTGGGAAGTAGACGAAGATGTATCACTTCCCAGTATAATCCTCATAAAAACTAAGCACCTAGTTAAGATACTTTATAAAATCTGTATTTGTTGTGTTGTTATGTTGGCGCTCACAATATTTCTTTGTTGTGCATCAAGTGCATTTTGAAGAGAAGTTAGCGTGTCCTGTGCTAAAACATTGGAAGAAAGTGTTGCCATTAGGTACTGGCATGTCGGACATGAAAATATTAAATAAAGTGGGAGCCAATACCGACCCGTCCACAAGAAAGGAGACCCTTTTGACTGCACCAACTATCGAGGGATCAGTCTCCTTAACATAGCGTACAAGATCCTCTCTGCCGTCTTGTGTGAACGTCTGAAACCATTCGTCAATAACCTGATAGGTCCTTATCAGTGCGGTTTCAGGCCAGGAAAGTCCACCATCGACCAAATTTTCACACTGCGGCAGATCCTGGAAAAAACCCACGAGATGCAGATCGACACCCACCACCTATTCGTCGATTTCAAGGCCGCATATGACACCATGTCTAGTTTTGACATTCCAGCCAAACTCGTCAGATTGTGCCGGATGACGATGGAGAACTCTCGCTGCTCCATCAAGGTCGGTAACGAACTCACCGAGACCTTCAATGTCAAAAAAGGTTTCAGACAAGGCGACACGCTGTCATGTGATTTCTTCAACATCATACTTGAGAAGATCGTGCGAAACTCAAATGTCAACACCAGAGGCACGATCTTCCAAAAGTCCGTTCAACTGCTTGCCTACGCGGACGATATTGACGTGATTGGACGAACACAGCGAGCTGTCAATGAGGCTTTTGCTAGCATTGAAGCGGAAGCGGCTAAAATGGGTTTGGCAGTTAACCAGGGCAAAACAAAGTACATGCTGTCATCACGAAAGGACGCACAACATCACGAAAGGACGCCTCGGACAGAGCGCAATAATGGGCAGCAGAAACTTTGAGGTAGTCAAGGACTTCGTCTACCTTGGCTCTGCAGTAAACAGGGACAATAACACCAGTACCGAGATCAAGTGCAGAATTACTCTTGCCAATCTCTGTATCTTTGGGCTCAAGAGGCAATTGAGTAACAGAGCCATCTCTCGAAACACCAAGTTGACTTTATGTAACACCCTAATCATCCCCGTCCTGGACGCTATTGAAAGCGGATGAAGAAGCTCTTGGTCGTTTTGAGAGAAAAGTTCTGCGTGCGATCTTTGGTCCTGTTTGTATTGATGGCGTCTGGAGAAGGAGATTCAACCACGAACTGTACGGGCTGTACAGCGGCATGCACCTAGTTAAGCGTCTTCGGATCCAACGCTTAAGATGGCTAGGTCACGTAGAGCGGATTGACACCACAGCTCCGGTCCGAAGAGTCTTCGATTCCGAGCCTTTGGGACAACGCATAAGAGGTCGTCCTAGAACGAGATGGCGCACACAAGTGGAGAAGGACCTCAACCAACTTGGTGTGCACAACTGGAGGCAGCTGGCGAAAGATCGTGCTGGCTGGAGAGGCTTGTTGGTTGAGGCCCAGGTCCACCCCGGACTGTAGAGCCAAACAAAGAAGAAGAATACCGAACCTTGAGGTACTCCAGAGTGAGTGGTATATAATGATACGAAGACTACACATTCTCTTTGTTGCAAGAAGCTTTGAACAAGGAAAGGAATGCTGGATAAGCTTAAATATGAGTCCTTAATGGCATACAGTATCAAAAGCCTTTCCAATATCCAGTAGAACTAATCCTGTTGACAATTTCAAATCTAGACTTTTTATAATGTGCTGCTTAATTCTTATGATTTGGTCACATGTAGAGTGACCGGCTCGAAACCCAAACTATCGATACCAGCGGATTTGTTGGTCCTTGACATTTTAATTAAGTCAACAACTTTTTTGGCAGGAATGAGGCTGCTAACGTTAGTGACATGGTTGAAGTTATTCAAATCATTCAAGGTATTACCGACTAGGTTTTCTGTATTGACATCACCGTGACCTGAGAATATATGATACTGGGATATCAGACCTCGGAATTAGAATGTGACTAGTCCTAGTGGATGCAAAAAAATTTGGAGGTTGACGTGAGTGTCTAATGTGGAAAATGATGGCAGGTAGGTACTTTAGAAGCGTACCGAGTGAGAGACCACTGATCCCCCTGAAGAAACCAAAATGTTACCGCGTCTATGGTCATGTAGCGAGAAGCATTGTTATATGCGGCATTCAGCGTACGAGTACTTCCAACATCACATTTTCCGTATACATCATGAGGGTTTAGACTATAAGGCTCGCCGACAAGGAGCGAATGATCCCATACACTTTGTCACCACTACTGTTCATGTGGTCATGCCAAAATTAATTGGTTCGTTGTCGATGTAAGTCGGTGGTGGACAGAGAGGTGAGCAAGCAGCGATAGAGGGTAACCCCAACTCCAAGCCCACACCACACGGATGGAGAAGAAAGTCCATTATGGAAATATCAACAAAACCTGTGTGATGACGTCCACTAAGGTAAGAAGACAGGAGACTGACGGCGACATCTGAAATATTTAACACCCCAAAAGCCTGACTGCTTGAAAGTGAAACGTATTAATTTGCTTTTGCAGTATTTTTAGCAATTTCGAGTGAACCACGACAATCGAGGGCTTTCCCAAGCTCCCCACTGCGCCAGCCTGTGGAATACGAAAATTAAATTAACTGTTTTTAGGGAAAGAAGAGAGGTTGTATTTGGTATTAATTGAAGAAGGCTGGCATACGACATTCCTATTAAACTCATTTCCGTCGACGATGAAATGCCTGTTTTTGTTTGCCTATCCTTGACATTCTCCCACAAATATTTTCTGAGAAGTTAAAGTTATTCGGGTCCTTTTTCACGAGTGATGCAAGGAGGAATGCCGTGCTTTCCTGTAGGATTGATCAAGGTGGGTTAATTTTGAAACAGCTGGTAGATCTGTAATCAGGAAGACCAAGCCAAGCGGTTTTCAACTCATTATTTGTTCCAACTCTAACCCATGGTCAGGAAATTTGGGTAATGAACGAAAGCAAAAGATCGCGAATAGAAGCTGTTGAGATGGGATAGAGTGAAAAACATGGCAGTGAGAGAGGAACTCAACATTGAGGAGCTGCTTCTTCTGTTTGGTTACATGGTACGAATGTCCCCATCACGACTTCCGAGGAGTGCGTTGAATGCGACCGCTTGGCAGATCCATGACGAGGTGGTCGGACCAAGTTCAAGATCTCGCATGGGTACGCTTTGGCGTAACTCCTGCTGAGTTAGAGTCGATGGCGGGTGACCGAGTTGCCTGAAGATCTCTCGTGCGTGGCTTACGACCCGTGCGGGTCAGAAGATGATGATGATCATGAGAAATGTTGGTCAGAACTCTGAAATTTAACTCGAATGATAGATAGTGGAGACCATGCTTAGTGAAGGAAGAGCGCTTCACTAGGGTGACTTACGAAAATATGACTAAGTAGAGCGCTGGATGTAACACCATACTGAACCGAGTTGGCGTCAAAGAGAAAGTTAAGCGAACACAGATATCCTCTAAGGTTGGCTTTAGTAAGGACGTCGGTCGTTGTTTAATCCACCGTGAGTGAGATATCTTCAATCAGTCAAGTAATCGGAGATGGATTAGTCTTCTTATTAGGTCTGTAAACCACACAAAGGAAAATTGAGTCGTCAGCGATGGGTAGTTGTTGTTGTTCTCTCCTGCCTTCTGCCTGCGATGAGCGGGAATATACCCATTCAGATGATATAATAACAATATGGGTGGCGCTACAGACCGTAGAGGGTCAGGGCCTAGCTTCGCAGCAACCACTAGTGTACTCACGAGTAGACAGTTAATACTCTGTGAACATTGTCAGTGACTCGAAAGAGGTGGAGCAGTGCGCAAATATTTTTTGCCGTACCGGCCGGGAATCGAACTGAGGGAGGGAGTTTCAGTTGAAAAAAAATATTGCATCCGAAGCTATTTTGTGTTGGAAATTTAAGTACATCGCCGCCGAGGTGGGATTTTGTTCGTGCCGTTGTGGGGGTTAGTCGCCTGTGTAGAGTGAGAAAATCAGCAGACGAGTAAGGGGTGGTACTCCACCGATGCAAATAAACGCGTTGCCTTAAGCTTTTCTTATGGCTTTGGTTGAGATCTACCACCCCCGTACAACACGATACATCTCACTCTGACGTTTATTTGTTTTTATGAGTTCATCAACTACTTCAACTTCAGAGCATACTGCAGCTCATACTTTCGTACTTAAACATTAGAAGCTCAAGGGCGTGAAAGAAATATTGCATCCGAAGCTATTTTGTGTTGACAATTTAAACACATCCTTTTTGTTTTGAAGTTTCGAGCTAATCAATGAATAATGCTTAGCAAACTACTAGGTATAGGCCCAGATCAAAGTTTGTGTCGGAAATTGAGTCTAAGGGACTATTGCAGCCATACGCTTAAGCAACTGCTGTGGGAATACCTTAAATGGAACAGAGCGTGAATGAATATAAAGAACAGCAAGGGTTCACAGCCGTATGGAGCAGTCTTATGCAATGTACGTAGGCTAGGTAGGTATATATGTGCTGGAAGCTCTCCTTGAACTCAGACAACATTTCTATGTCTTATTTAAAGAGTCACGGATTGAACATTGCTTCTTGTACCGCGACAGTCAGGCAGCAATCAATCCTTCTTGCAACACCATATCCGGCTCCCCATGAAGCATGTGTATTTTCACACAGTTTGTCCGAATAGGAGGCATCAACCCCTGTACAACCCAGGTTCGATTGTCGGTACGACAAAAACTAATTTTTCACTGCCCCAACTTTCCCGATTTACTGGCCACCTACCGGCTGTACCGCCATATGATTATTATTATAAAGGGTGATTTTTTAGCTATGCTCTTTTTGGCAACACTGGTTTAAACAGCTGACGCACGTGTCGTGTTTTGTTGCACAGTCAAACATCTTCAGTTTGGTCTATAATTTAACCATGAATCAGTCCAGTCTTACAAACGAACAACGCTTGCAAATTATTGAATTTTATTATCAAAATGCGTGCTCTGTTAAGAAAGTTCATCGCGCGCTTCTTCCATTTTATGGTCAGTTTAAGACGAAGCTCATTTTTGGCTCAATGGGTACGTAAATAAGCAGAATTGTCGATTTTGGAGTGAATATCAGCCAGAAGCATTGCAAGAGCTACCAATGCATCCAGAAAAAGTCACAGTTTGGAGCGGTTTATGGGCTGGTGGCATCATTGGACCGTACTTCTTCAAAGATGATGCGAATCGTAACGTAACTGTGAACGGTGAGCGATACCGTGAGATGATATCCAACTTTTTTTTGCCCAAAATGCAAGAGCTTGACTTGCATGACATGTGGTTTCAACAAGACGGTGCCACATGCCACACAGCACAGTTCGGTGAACATTTTATTTCACGTTCGGGACCGGTCAATTGGCCGCCTAGATCGTGCGATTTAACGCATAACGATTTAACTATACAGACAAGCCCGCTTCAATTGACGCATTGGAAGACAACATTGAAGCATTTATTCGTGAGATACCGGCCGAAAAGTTGGAAAGAGTATGCCAAAATTGGACTAAGCGGATGAACCATTTGAGGCGCAGTCAAGGTCAACATTTGCATGAAATAATCTTCAAACATTAAATTATATGGACCGTACTATCGATTCGATTAAAGATTTGCATGCATTTTTCTGAATTTTTTGTGTTTTTTTCCTTTTTGAAAAACTTTCCTATAGCTTTTAAAAAATTACCCTTAGTTACGAAAAATTTCAGAACTGATTCTTGATGCCGTCGAAAGAAATATTCTACGTCATGTAAATGGTCCCGTCTGCCAAGAAGGTGAATAGAGGAGAAGACCTAACGGCGAACTCTACGAGCTGTGCAAGGATGTGGATGTAGTGCGCCGATTGCACTGGCTCGGTCACATCAAGCGTATGGACATGCTCCAGCTAAGAGGGTCTTCGCAGGAATACTGGATTGATGGTCCTCTTTTGACTGTCATTCAGGGTCTATATATATACAAAAGCCGATTGCACTGGCTCGGTCACATCGAGCGTACGGACATCAATGCCCCAGCTAAGAGGGTCTTCGAATCGGAGCCTCCTGGCTCGAGAAGAAGATACGACCGAGTTCCTAGAGGTAAACTGTGGAGTGTCCTGCAGGAATACTGGATTGATGGTCCTCTTTTGACGGTCATTCAGGGTCTATACAAAAGCCGATTGCACTGGCTCGGTCACATCGAGCGTATGGACATCAATGCTCCAGCTAAGAGGGTCTTCGCAGGAATACTGGATTGATGGTCCTCTTTGGACGGTCATTCAGGGTCTATACAAAAGCCGATTGCACTGGCTCGGTCACATCGAGCGTATGGACATCAATGCTCCAGCTAAGAGGGTCTTCGCAGGAATACTGGATTGATGGTCCTCTTTTGACGGTCATTCAGGGTCTATACAAAAGCCGATTGCACTGGCTCGGTCACATCGAGCGTATGGACATCAGTGCTCCAGCTAAGAGGGTCTTCGAATCGGAGCCTCCTGGCTCGAGAAGAAGATACGACCGAGTTCCTAGAGGTAAACTGTGGAGTGTCCTGCAGGAATACTGGATTGATGGTCCTCTTTTGACGGTCATTCAGGGTCTATACAAAAGCCGATTGCACTGGCTCGGTCACATCGAGCGTATGGACATCAATGCTCCAGCTAAGAGGGTCTCCGCAGGAATACTGGATTGATGGTCCTCTTTTGACGCTCATTCAGTGTCTATACAAAAGCTGCAGCACGGGCTAACGGTGCTAAATCAACACCATTCGTCGTGGGCGTTGGACTTCACCAAGGGTGCGTCTTGCCACCTCTAACTTTGAGGCGAGTAATGTATCATATATATTTTATTTTGACTTTATTTAAAAAGCTAACATGTAATTGTAAAATTTACAAATAAACTGCTAAGCCAGAGCGGTGGAGCCTTAAGCTATTGTAGCATATATAGTTACCCTCAGATCCTCCGAGACGGAACTACAGCACGCACTCGACAGGGGGTAAAGTTTAACATGACAAATCAGAGTTTTTTTTTTATTTACAGGGCACCGTCTGTTCAATGCGCCTTACATGTTATGCGAGCCCCATTAAAGCAGGCGGAGGAGCTAAAGTATCCCGGAGTGTTTTTCAAGAGTGACGGGATGAGTGATGCTGAGCTTTCCTGTGGGCTTGGCCAACCGTTGGGTCAATTTTGAAACAGTCTGGATACAGATACACAATCAGGAAGTCCGAGCTCGGTGTCAAAGCCAAACTGGCGGTTATCGACTCACCTATGGCCATGAAATTCGGGTAACAGCCCAAGAAATAAAATCGCTGCCGAGATGGGATTTTGTTCGTGCTGTTGTGGGAGTTAGTCGCCTGTGTAGAGTGAGAAAATCAACAGACGAGTAAGGGGTGGTTCTCCACCGATGCAAATAAACGCGTTGCCTTAAACTTTTCTTATGGCTTTGTTTGAGATCCACCACCCCCGTACAACACGATAAATCTCACTCTGACGTTTATTTGTCTTTATGACCCCATTTCTTACAGATTGCTGCCAGCTATCGCAGAGATTTTCTCGTTCTCTCGGCTGGGTTCAACTTCCAATTGAGTCTTTTACCGGGAATGAGTGGGCATTATAAGAGGCTTTCCTGTATTTCCTGTATTTCCTGGTAAGGGAGGGTAATATTTCAGTCCTTGCAGGTAAGTGCATCGTATGCCACCTGTATGCTCCCTCTTTTTGCATTCACAACAGGGGGAGACATCATTTTGCTTGGGGTGTACCACAGACTAATGAAGACAGGGTGACAAGTCCCGCCCTTAACTGCTGTTTGATTTCAGTTGATTCCCGTACATTTGCCTGCATTCCTTCTTCGAACCAGCTTCTTCGTCTGTCTCCTTTGAGAGGGGATCTCTTTGATTGACCAACATCCCCATCCCCCAGCAGACGACCTATCCTTGAGAAGTGCAAGAAGTTAACCTGTCTGGAAATGAAATAGATCTTCACAAACTCTCACTCTTGACTTGGTAAACAAAGGCATATAGTATATATTAAATATTTCGCAAAACAAAATAAATTAAAACAAAACAAAAATGAACGAACAATGAACAAAAAGTTGCACTTATCGCGTAGTTAAACAAAAAAGGTAACAAATGACTAAGAAGATTTCTTTGTTCGGCAGAGAAAACGGCGACCGAGATTTGGGAGAGGAGCTAGGCTTGGCTTGCGTGCTTCAGGAGTTCGCGAATATCATCGCAAGGTCATGGCTGCTCCTGCGGTATTCGTTGTCTTCACGCGTTCGCAGCGGCACCGGTGAATCGGATGTGCTGGAGACCGCTCCGTCTGGCTCGGCGCGGTAGGCGTTGCAGTGTGCGGCGTAGTCCGTTGGCAGGCTGGAGAAATTGTCATCGTCCATTGAGTAGAGTCGCAACTGATGGCGTATCGATGCCTTTTCGTAGGCGCGCTTCCTTTGAAATTCTTCCTCAACCCTGAAAGGATTTCAATGTGAATTAGTGCGTTGATGCGTGTGTGTGGTCCCACCTTCTCATCACTTCGAGTTCGCTCTTGCGAAGGGCTTCCTTTTGGTCGGCATCTTTGGACAGCTTCTCGGCTAGGCGACGTCGCTCGATTTGACGCACCGAACTCTGGAAACTGAAGCGCTTGTTACGCGAGCGGCCCTGAAAAGCAAACAAAAAAAAGAAAACACATCAGCTAAGCTAGCTTGGAGGACATGACTTGACGTACCTTACATTTTTGCCATTGGAATCATCCAGAGGGTTGACGTTATCGCGGTTCATTGGCGGAACGGCGACCGACTGGCGCTTGAGCTCGTGCATGGGTCTGTTGGGCAAGTACATGAGATGCTTCCCCGTGGCCAAGCAGCTGATAGACATCGGTTGAATGAATACCGACCAATCCATAAGGTTGTTGCTCTTGTTGTGTAAGTCCGTCTGATTGCAACTGGGAGCTGTTTTGGCGGCGGTATTTGGGGTGGTGCCGGTTTTACTTAGAAGCCAATTATCGCTACGATAATTGCCCAAGCAAGAGTTGCTACACACGTTCGAGTCCGATGATTGGGTGCATTCGCAGGCGCTTGTGTTGAATTCACCGGAGGCAGTGCGCTTCAGTTTCTGGAGGCTTCTGAATTCAGGCTTATTCTGTGAATGAGAAAGAGCGAGATGTCAGACATTGAAAAGGAGGCGGGTGGGCACTACTTGCCTTTTCGCCGTACAAGGAGATTTGATTCTCTCTCGGCAACGACAAGCTGAACACATGCGCCGAGGTTGGGCTTCTGGACTCAACGATTTTCAGCGCCAGATCGCCGTCGGAGCTGGTGTCCTCCTCGTCGAGGTCTTGCTGAGGCGTCCATGGAGTCAGGAAGGGTCCGACCACTTTCCGCGGCTGCGAGCCATTATCGATGGGGGATCCGTCATGTTTGCCGAGCGCCAAGAGCTCCTCACATTCGTTCTGAACTTGAATCAGATTCCTCGGCTGAATGGGCTTTTCGGGGAGGTATGCGTCGTCGCCGGAGATGCCGCTATCGCCACTTTTGTTGTCCGGGTAGAAGGGGCAGGGCTCTCGGTAGGTTCTGTATATGCGGTCCTCCATCAGCGCTGTGTTCGCCGCTTCCAGGGCGGAGTTGGACGAGTTCGGGGACTCGGCAACCTCCAGCGAGTGCTTTCTGTACTCCTCGGTGAGTGTACGCCACGCCGCAATCGGACTGAAGCGAGGGATCTCGAGCTGGCGGCGGGGAAGCGTCGGACGCACGTTCACCTGGATGCCGTTATCGTTGATTTCGCTGCTGTACTTCTGGCCAACTGTGTACACAGCTGCTTCGCCAGAGCCGCAGTCCATCTCGTCGTCATCGTTACCGACGGGCGGGAACACATCCTTCACCCTGGTCGGAATTGCAGTCGCGTTCGGCGTCTTCTGACTAGACTCCTCTTGCCTCCGCTTAGCTCCTTCCATGCCGAAGTAGAAGGTCTTCTTCAGCTGGGGGATCCTCGACTGGGTCTCCGGCTTCGTGGTCTTCTGCGGAGTTTTAAGCTGAAACTGACTCGATTTCTCGGTGGTTGGCGCTCTCTGTCTGGCGGATGCTTCTTTCGATGATATTCTGAACTCGGACAACTGAAGGTTCTTGGACATCAGACGAGACTTGGTGGCTGCTTCCAGTTCAATTTTGAAATCATTTCGCTCCTCCTTGAAGTTGGATTTACTGGGCAGCATGGGTGCCACTGAGAGTTGCAGGGACTTGCGCTTCGTCGATCCGGTACAGTTTCCGCGGTCCGCCTGGTGGTCTGTGCCCTTGTTGCGCCACGACAGCACAGTTGCGTCAAATGACTTTTCTCGTCGGAAGACTGACCCACTCTCAGCTTGAGTCGGCCGCTGACTGCCCTTTGGTCGGAGGGGGGCCCTCGCCTTCTCTACAGCCACTGGATTTTGCTTCACTGGTGGCTTCTGTTCGACGGGCTGCTGTCTGGTGTTTGTTTGAAAAACCGTCTCGGACTTTGTCTTGAACATCCTCTGCTTCCGCTCGAGGTCCTTGTGACTGATGTTGAGTCCCTGCGGATGGACAGCGCGCCCCTCCTGCGGGAGTTGGCTGCCGCTGGACGTCGGCGGAACCGGTGGAGCTTTCCGCTTTTTGTTTTTTATCTTCACTTTGGAGAATTTTTGATTCGCCTCACTCGAGTTCGACGCCGAGGCAGTCTGTTCGGCTTCCAAAAGCTCGCTGGCCTCCTTGATGCTCATATTCGACGAATAATGCTTGTAGTGTGCACCATTGTCCTGCAATGCGGTGCGATTGGACACATTCGAAGTGGAATTCCGCTTCAGATCAATGCTCAGTTGCGTCTGAGAGCGGCGCGCCAACATTGGACGCATTTGACTGCCGCCACTCACCTCCTCGTCGCACGTCTCATGTATGAAAGTCTTCGATCGAACCATTGGTTGCGGCAGAAGGGACTCTTTCCGGCCACTTATGGTCCCGCCTGAGTGGAGAATAGCACCATTCGTTGTTGACCTCAATCTGAGGTGTTGCGTCACATTTGGCAAGACTTTCACCTGAGCACTCTTTGCTGTAGCATCTGTGGCCACCTTCGGATTCCCAGCACTTCGCGTGGTCGACGGAATACGTGAGAATTTCGATCGTTGCAGGGATTTATCATGTTCCAGGTAATTGAATCCCTCACGGAATTGACTTTTTTGTTCTTCATTCAAAAAGGAGAGGTCATCTATGCCTTCGGCATTGCCCTGAACCTGGTAGTAGGAGTGCAGTTCTTTGAGGCTGGACTGCATGTGATGAACACTCCCGGAGTTGCCCATGATGTTTGGCTAAGGGCGAGATTTGAAGCGAAATGTTAGTGTCCTTGTTTGTAGCTAGTAGTGAAGGCAATCTCTTTTATTTAACCAAGTTGGGTTAAGGCATATGCCTCTATGAGTGAAGTTAGGTGTGTAAGAATTTTGGTGAAAAACGAGACTAACCATGCCACCGGCCATGCAGTCCTTGCTTCTGGATATTGAAGCAAGAGGCACTGAACCATTCCTGCAGCCAAAGTATTGGCCGCTACTCTCATTAGGAGCTCGGAAAGCTGACCAGAATGAACAAGTCCTGCTCCATCGACAAGGCCTAACACCCCCCCTTTGTCATTGATGTTTTTCATTCGTAAATCCTTTCCCCATCACCTCCCACTTCTGCCTGTATGCGACAGGTTACAGCCAAAACCTAGGAAACGAAGCAAAACGCAGACTATTGGGCTCGGGCTGGCGTGCTGGGGCCTGGTTTTGAATCCAGGCCTGAATGGTGGCTGTATGCGAGCATCTGGCGGCCGGCCTGTTCTAGTCTGCTGTGATGGGGAGGTCGCGCCACGCCCTAACCAGTTCGTTCGGGGATCAAAGGGCAACTGACATGGCACATGGAACGTCTCATCGCTCACAGGAAGGGATCTTGAGCTAGTTAGAAGCTGTCGAGTATCATCTGGATATCGTGAGTATCTTTCCAACGTAGAAGAGGGGATCTAGAACTGTGCACCTATGGGAGGGAATCAGGTGAGATTGGGGAGTGGCGACAGTCGGGAGTGGAGATACTCGCAAGTCCCAGGCTGGCAGATAGGGTGTTGGAGTGGAAACCTTAAGGACGGAGGTCGTTCTTCGAGCTCGTGCTTGAAATGTCAACTTTGGCTCTGGTGCAGGTGTATGCATCTGATCTGGAGTCAGTAAGTCACGTTGACTGCTGCCCTTGATAGGGTAGCTGAGATGGATTCCTATACCCATCTCAGATTTCAATGCTCTGTGAGTGTGGATGTTACGTCATCGAACAGCTGTCATTGTCTCTCCACGGAATGTTTGCGTAGTGAACCGGCTTGGAGTGTGGCTTAAAACACGCGGAGTTCAAGAAGACATACACAGACTGAATTCTCTTCGGGGACTCTGCCTCTCTGAGCGGTACAATGAGGCGCGAAGAACTTGCAAAGAGCAGTCTTTTAAGGAATTCGGCGAGAAGTTGGAAAGCGACCATAGATCTGTGAAAATGGTGCTGAAAATTCATCGAATGAGACTCAATACAGAACAGGACACTCAGGATGTCAGACCCGTAGTCTTGAGTGGAGGAAATCATTTTGGCTGCTAAAATCCGACCGGAAATACTTCAGCCCATCGGTACAGAGTCAGTTTTATGGCTATTTAAAGGTCTGAGAACGCGGTTAGTCACCTGGGAATGTTCATCTCTACAAAAAGGGAGGGAGACAAAAGAGATTGCTCCAAATACAGAGGTACATCTCTTCTAAGTCTCCCTGGCAAAGTCTACGCTAAGGTGTAGGAAGCGCGTTCTAGAGCTATGCTCGAGTCCATGATAGGGGATAAGCAATGCGGCATTTGTCCCAGCTGCCAACTTCCACTCTAAGCATGGTATTCGAGAGAGCTTGGTAGTATGGCAAACCGATCTAAGGCTGTCTTGTTGATTTGGAAAAGGCATACATCCGTGTTCCTCGACGAAAATTCTGGAGTATTCTGTAGGAGTATTAGATTGATGACCCACTTTTGAGTGACTGCCCTGTAGACAGACGCAGCTTTTTGCGTTTGTGGACGTAGAGCTTCGCCGAGGGTACGTTATGTCACTTCTCTTTTTCATTATTTATATATTTGGACTGGATGTTGCAGGGAAACCGAGGTGAGGAATGGTTTAATGCAATCTACTTGTTGTGCGAGTCCCATTAAATCAGGCGGAGAAGTTTAAGTATCCCGGAGTCTTATTCACGAGTGACGGAGTGAGCAATGCTGAGCTTCCCTGTCGGCTTGGCCAAGGATATGATCAATTTTGAAACAGCTTGAAAGATATGTAATCAGAAAGGCCGAGCTTGCTATCAAAGCCAAATTGTCGGTTATCGGCTTAGTTTTTATTCTATGCCTCATGAAATGGTCATGAAATTTGGGTAGTAGCCTAGAAAATTAGATCGCGAATTTAAGCTGCCGAATTGAGATTTTCCTCGTGTTGTTGTGGATGCAAGTCGCCGAGTAGAGTGAGAAAATCAGCAGTGGGCGAGGAACTCAACGGGAAGCAGCTGCTTCATAGAACGATGATTGCTATGCCATGTATGCAACTCCAACAGGTAGGCGACCGCTTGGAAGACCCAAGACAAGATGGTTTTAGCCATAGCTCCTGATGAGTTAGAGTCGATGGCGGAGGCGTGGAGATCTTTCGTGCCTACTTGAAGATGATGACGATGAAGTTGGTTTGTGTAAAGTGTTTAAGGATTGAGCTCAAATGGACAAAGTAAAACAATAACGCAACTGGGGAACCGCGCCAGACTATCTAACGACACCATCTGTCGCATGTGAAACACTTGGAAGGATACGTCACATGTTTCCAAATATATTTAATTTTATTATGATGTATCATTCGTTCAATATCCACCCTAATGGTGGTATTGTCGTGTGATCGCGTCGTGATTGAGCCGTGCCGCTAGACAAATCGTAAGAGAGAGAGATGTGAGAAATGTGTTGAAATTGCATAATTATATCATGATGGCAACACAAACCATCTGAAACTTGCTCTATTTCCACATTGGTCTAACTTAAAGTAAACCGTCCCAACTTGTGGATAGCATGAAACAATTTATATGAATGTATTCCAATTCCATTAGGTTTACTCTCTCTCCCCATAAACTTCGTTATAATCACACGTGTGCCCTTTTCTTTTTTACTGATCTCCAACAAGATGGTCAGACAGATATTGTATTATATTACAAACGATGAGAGGTGGACGGCACGAATATTAATTCAAGTGTCCGCTGGCCTAGAACTGCAAATTTTGCATATAAAAAATTAAGGGCCGATGTTGAATGTGAACCACACCTAAACGTCAAGTTTTTTTCTGCATTTCATTTGACATTTCTCAATTTCAGACTAACTCAATGTGAATCATGGAAAGATACACAATCGAGCAACGCGCTAAAGTTATTCAGGCTTATTATGAAAATGGGCGTTAGTGATTTTTTCGGTCAATTTAATCGTACACTCGGAAAAATCGTGCAAAAAATTGAGCAAACCGGGTCTGTAGGAGATGTGAAAACACCAGTGCATGCTCGTACAGCTCGTACTGCAGAAAATATCGCTGCTGTTCGCGATAGTGTGGCTGAAGAGCCGTCCACCTCAACTCGTCGTCGTGCCCAACAATTGCACCTCTCACGCTCGTCATTGATGAACATTATGCATAAAGACTTGCATTTACACGCTTACAAGGTGCACTGACTGACTCAAGAACTAAAGCCTCTTGACCATTTCAAGCGTCGTCAATGGTCAGAATGGTGGCAATAAATGGCAACAGTGGATGATCGAAGAAAATCATCTTTAGTGATGAGGCACATTTTCACCTCAGTGGATTGGGCGAATGATAATCCAAGATCCAAGTGATTGTCGAAAAACCAATGCACGCGCAAAGACTGACTGTTTGGTGCCGTTTATGGGCTGGCGGCATCATCGGGCCGTATTTTTTCCAAAATGAGGCCGGTCAGGCAGTTACTGTGATAACGAACTTTTTATGGCCCGAATTAGAAGATACAACTGTGGACGATATGTGGTTTCAACAGGACGGTGCCACTTGCCACACAGCAAACGAAACAATGGCTCTTCTGCGCGACAAATTCAATGGCCGTGCTATCACACGTGGTGGCGATGTCAATTGGCCGCCAAGATCATGTGATTTGACACCGTTGGATTTTTGTCTTTGGTTTTAAATGCACATACCCCACAAACACGTGTACATTGAATTCAGTTTGTAAATTTGACAAATGAATCTGATGAATTTCCTTCTCATGGCCGGTATAATGCCGGTAAAATGACAAGTTGAGACCAACTCCGAAGTAGATCTCGCAATGGGTATTAGAGTGGTAAATTAGAGCGTTACTTCTGGCTTGAGGGATCGATTTGTTGGATGCAGGTATTGCACGTGGACTTCAAATAGGAATTAAACGCTTGGAGAACAATAAAAACGAGACTGCCCATACAGCAAGGAAGAAAGAGTCAAGTTCAGCTGAAGTTTATACGGAAAATGGGAACCGACACCTGTAGTGGCTTAAAACGTGTGTCCTCGATGTTAGCAACCGTAAACAAAATTACGTCCCTGAGAGCAGAAATAATATAGTCGGCAGTGATGCCCGTCGAATCATTGTCAGACGAGGCCCAGGAAACTCGGGATAAGGAATACATAATAGTATTTTTTTTTTTTTTTTCATCATTTCAGATTACTCCGTTTATATGATTCATAATTCAGCTACATCAACCATGGCACATGTGATCCAAATTGAGTTAGTCTGAAATTGAGAAATGTCAAATGAAATTTCACAGGATCAAAATTTAAAGATTTATTTCCAACTCTCTCATAGACCGGCGGGGTCACTGGGTAGCCCTGTTTTACGTCCGCCGTTTGTCCCTGTTGAATGGCTTATGTTTTGGCCACGTGTGAAATCGGGATGTCCGGAGATTTATTTCCAACTCTCCCATAGACCGGCGTGGGCACTGGGTAGCCCTTTTTTACGTCCGCCGGCTTATGTTTTGGCCACGTGTGAAAGCGGGAGTGTCCGCGGATTTTCTCTTCCCCCATGTGAACGCACCTTCTCACTTCGAACTGCTGTCCCAATCAACGTATTCTCCGGATTTGGACCCGCGCGACTTCTTTTTATTTCCAAGCTTGAACAAGTCATTCGACGGTAAGAAATTTGAGTCGCTACCACGCGGTCAAAACAAACCCTACAACAGTAGCCGTCTGAGGGAATGTGATTTCCCCTGCGACAGTGGTGCTATCGAGAAGGCTAATTGCTTAATGTACCACCCTCGACTTCCAGAATAGATGGATTTGTTTCTTTTTTACTCATTACTTCGTAGAAGCCAACTTTTAAGGAACATACTTTCGCTAGTTGAAATATAACTAATAGTACCATAGCTTCAAGTGTATTTATTTTTTGTGATGGACGATTGCACAGCACAACCATTGCAGAGGGAAGAACGGCGGTTTGCCGTGAATGCCGGAGAAGTGAGTACACGTACGCCGCGAAATTTATTACAAATTCCACGAAAAATATATAGAATTGCCTACCCAACCGGCAGCCTACTTTCCACAAAGAATTGGTAAGCTCTGACTTACACGAGAATATCTCCTCCTCCTCCTCCTCCGAACCTCCCTACCGAACAATAAAAAGAAAAAAAACAATCAAGCCAAGACATCAAACATACACAATTGATGTTGATGATGGATGCGGGTGATTAGGCGTTGAACGCAAGTAAGTAGGTGAAATTTTTCACACATGATTCCATGACAATTTGAAATGGGAATTAAGGTTGTCGCTGACGACGGATGAGATGACTGTGAGATGTTTATTTTTGTCCCATTGGAAAGCGCTTAAATTGATTGATGAACCGACACAAGTGAGTTCACATGAGAAAACGAGAAAATAGTGCTTCTGTGTGTGTGTGTGAGTCTCAAACAAATTGATTTTCATCCAACGAAAAGTGATAGTCAGAAGACAAAAAAAAGAAAAGAAATTCACTGGAAATACGTTTCAAAGTTGCACATGTTGGCATTGCATCAGTGGTGGCCAGTTCAAGCCACCCAATGAATGGTATGCAACTTAACAGGTTTTCTTTTTCTTTTCTTCGAACCAAACTGGAGAAAGAGAAAAAAAGGCAACAAGAAGTGAACACACCCTTTGCTGTGGTATGTGCACAAAACCGGGGAGAAGCAAGAAGAGATAAGAAGAGGCAATCTATACAAGTGCGCTGGAATGAAGGACTACAAGCGACGAACACCTGCCCCAACAAACAGCCTGTCCAATGTAAACAAGGTTACAGTGATACTGATTAAAACGGGGTGGGGGGAGGGCAACATTTGAATGTACATGAAGCAACAATTGAATGCCAAATCAATACCATCTGGCCGGACGTATGAAGATGGCGAAGAGACTTCTGTGGGGGAGGAAAAAGGATTCAGCATGCAAAGTAACCAACACCAATCGGTGGCTGTGAACTGCGCAAAATCCATATTTTACATTAAAGAGATACAAATACACACACAATTCCCTCACCCCATCAATTAGCTCGCTTTAATGAATTTAAGGAGATTGCTTTAAAGCGAACTCGATTGTTTTCACACAACATGCACACCTGCGAAAGTTAAAGAAACTCAGAGAGATTCCAATGAAAGATGAATATTCACACGACGATCTGCTACATCCCATGAGATCCTATCAGACTTGAGAGAAGGGTTCATCGTCTGTCGTCAATCCGACCACACACTTTCACTTATCAAACAACATAAATTACAATCATCACCCGGTGTTAATTAAACACCAAAAAAATGCAGGATCTCGAACACACGCAATTTCGTTGTCCCACTTTCGACTGTTGAATTGTCAATAACTTGAGATGGATTTTGTAAGACCCGATAATGGCAAAAAAACCCTCTCTTATGCAATCTATTTTGCCAATGTTCAGGTGTGTCTTGAAAAAAAATCAATCGATCATCGAACATTCGTGACTTAGAACAGATCTGGTCTTGGGTCGGGCCGGTGCATCTGGCGCCTGGCAAGTATGTAAATTGCGGATCAAGATGCAATTATCTTTTGTTTTTTGCAAATTTCATTGTTTCTGCATCAAGACATATCAGCTTTCTCTCGATCGAATCTTATTTGCTTCGTCTTTCTCTTCAAAAAGAGATAATTAATTAATCCACTCACCTTAGGGAAACACAAAACCCACAAATCGACCTGAAAACGATTAAATTTCTTTTCAATTTACACTCTTGTTTAAATAAAATAAATTTTGTGTATATCTTGTACATCAAAACTTGTCGCAAGATCACACTCACACACACCAATTGCACACAAGAAAATGAAGAGCGAAGAAAAAAACAAAATCAGTACACACGGTTGTTTCTTTTTCAACGCGAAAGTTAACAGTTTCTCTGCGGGCATCAAAAAAATTAATTTAACACAAATATGCATTGGCAATCGATGCTCGCGTTCACAGGTGAGTTGCATTCGAGAGTTCACTTAGATATTGCATATCTTTTTTGCCTTTTTTTGGGTTTTAACTGAATGTGATGTTCATTCAAAACGTGTGAATTTAACCCGGAAACATTGTGAGCGATGTCGCTTCTTGTTGTTTGACCGAAAGTTTCTGCTTCTGGTTTTTGTTGTTCAATGTTGGACTTGAGATACAACGACTGGCCATGCATCGCAGCGTACAACTGAAAGAGTTGCCATTGGTGCAATTGGTCATGATCAGTACGTGAGCTTTGGAGAAGGGATTGAGCGGAGCTACGTCATGGGGAAAAGTGTGCATGTTTGTCTGTTTGATGTGTGAAGAACGAAAGAATGAGAGGCAGGCGATAGTTAGTCATCAGCCATTGATAATCGATGAATATTTAAGACGGATAACCGGGGAAATGTGATTTTGTGCAAGAATATATATTTTAGAAAAGAACTTACATTGGTCATCTACTGACTTCGCCAATGCGTATGATCTGATGTGTGCCTGACTTAAGCTTTAGATTTGCAAACCATGACTACAATGATGGAGTGGTGTCTGTTTACCTCTGGAAAAACATGATCTCCACAAATGGCGTCGCCCTTGTCAACCGGAGCTACAACAAACTAGTAAACTCGAAACACCAAAATCATACGTCACAACAACTCTGATGTTCTCAAAGCAGACAGAAAACAATTTCATGACTTGAATCCGCTTGCCCTTTCTGAGATAGTGGTGAGCAAGGAGCCTTCTTGAACAGTTCTGCTCCATAGCCATCTTATTCGTTCTGTCATAATTTAACCCACATCCAGCCCCATCTCCAGATTGTTCAGATTCAAGAATTCAGAAATTATTCAATTGCAAACGAATAAAAATGCCTAGACGACAGCTTAAAGACTACGTGGCACTCTAGACTAACAAACGGCCTAGGCACCCAAAATCCCATAGACTGCATCATTTGCCCCTACTGATAAACAAGACAGTGCCCCCCAGCTCCGTCGAGTAGGAACTCCGCATCAGTGATTAAATATGATTTCCATCCATCCACGTGGCTCCCGAAATCGTCTCTTTTTCGCATTTCCCCGTCGATTTTCATCAAATTTCCGATGTAAACTTCAAACTTTCCCCATTCGATCCAATTTCCCCCAAAAAAAACACGAAGGGATTTTCGAAATAATCTTTTTTCACAGTTTATTGCATTTTTTATTCATTGATTGTCTAAGAAAACTTCAGATAATGTCATCGACAGTCTCACCAGAGTGATTTCATGGATTTCAGTGAAAAATTCGGGATAAGTTGAATTCTCAAAAGTCCTCACGTCATCGGTGAACAAGAAACGATTCGAGTGCATACTCTACCTCGTGTTGGGATGCAAATTGATTACGTCGACAGATGAAGATCTCAAGAATGGGAAGCTGTCGAAAAGTTATCCCAGAATTGTATATGAAGCTAAAGTCATTGAGAACAAATTGTTAGCAAACGTGTTGCGTCGCACATTAACATTCCACGACCATGTGTGAATGTATTGACTTGGAACTTATTGCTGAACTTGAATCTTTGTTGTCTTGTTACTCTTCTTCTATTCCATTCTGTCTGGCGAGTAAGTTGCAAGTCCCTTTGAGTGTCCACGTGATGTGAATGACTCGCAGTTGAGTTTTCATTAAAAGCGAGGTATGTTGAAGCATGTAGCACAGCATTGCGTTTTATATGGAAGCGCGGAAAAACATCTGCAAAATCTGTTAATAAATAATAAAGAATACGTCTTAAATTTTTGGGTATTGATTGAAGAGTTGGCGCAAATAACTTCCAATTCTCCTCATCAATCTATGGCTTATTTTACTTATCTCTGCAGTCAAAAGGTAACGAAAAATCTTCGTGATTCTACTTCCAACCTGTGACATGAATTCCAGTAGAATTCCAGAATTCCAGAATTCCAGAATTCCAAAATTCCAGAATTCCCAATTTCATTTTTAGTCTTTGTCCTGCTTTTGTGCCATTGGGCTAGTTCTACTAACTAACATAACATGTCCCCAGACTTTCTTCCGCTTGGAATTCTGATTGAATTTGAGACGCTCAAATTTGTGACACCACAGTCCACAACGGACCTGAGCCTTAATCAGCAACACACCCGGAATCCTAAAACAGGGACTGCGATTGAATTTGTTAGATGCCAAGTATTCCCGGGTATACCGATAATGAGGCCCATAGAAAGGTGCCTCCATTGAGTACTCCTACAAATGGCGAGGCCACTTCATGATGATGCAGTAGCGCGTATTATCTGCCATTACATATATTGTCTATGTCCTTAATTCCATGATGGGTTTGGGTTTCAAGCTTGCAACAACGCCACTCAATTTGTTTCATGTCCTCCTTCCAGTTATTTGAGCCAACAGCGTTGAGCATTGAGCAACTAGGGTGATTTTTTAGCTATGCTCTTTTTGGCAACACTGGTTTAAACAGCTGACGCACGTTTCATGTTTTGTTTCACTGTCAAACATCTTCAGTTTGGTCTATAATTTAACCATGAATCAGTCCAGTCTTACAAACGAACAAGGCTTGCAAATTATTGAATTTTATTATCAAAATGCGTGCCAGAAGCATTGCAAGAGCTACCAATGCATCCAGAAAAAGTCACAGTTTGGAGCGGTTTATGGGCTGGTGGCATCATTGGACCGTACTTCTTCAAAGATGATGCGAATCGTAACGTAACTGTGAATGGTGAGCGCTACCGTGAGATGATTTCCAACTTTTTTTTGCCCAAAATGCAAGAGCTTGACTTGCGTGACATGTGGTTTCAACAAGACGGTGCCACATGCCACACAGCACAGTTCGGTGAACATTTTATTTCACGTTCGGGACCGGTCAAGTGGCCGCCTAAATCGTGCGATTTAACGCCTTTAGACTTTTTTTGTGGGGCTATGTTAAAGCTCATGTCTATACAGACAAGCCCGCTTCAATTGACGCATTGGAAGCGAACATTGAAGCATTTATTCGTGAGATACCGGCCGATATGTTGGAAAGAGTATGCCAAAATTGGACTAAGCGGATGGACCATTTGAGGCGCAGTCAAGGTCAACATTTGCATGAAATAATCTTCAAACATTAAATTATATGGATCATACTATCGATTCAAATAAAGATTTCATGCATTTTTCTGAATTTTATGTGTTTTTTTTTTTTTTTTTTGTTTTGAAACACTTGTATGTTCTTCTTTATTGTGTCCTTAATTCCATGATGAATTTGGGTTTCAAGCTTGCAACAACGCCACTCAAGTTGTTTCAAGTCCTCCCTCCAGTTATTTGAACCAACAGCGTTGAGCATTGAGCAGTGGAATTTACAGTCAATTTGAAAGAACACGCGAATCGCTCAATCAACTGGAACATGTCCTGTGTAATGAAAATGAAAAAAGAAAAACAAAGGCCAATCTTCTAGACTTTAACGTAATATTTATTGTTGTTTACTTAATTAATTATAATTTGTTACCATTATTATTATTTAATCCTTATGTGTTATATTTAGTAACGTTCACGGCTTGTTTAAATTTAAATATTTATACGCATGGTGTGTAATTGTTTAAAAGTATTTAAAACAAGAAAAACAGTAAACTTTATACATTTATCTGTTTATCAGTTCTTTTTTTTTTGCTTTTTTGTTGTTCTTTACAAATAATAAATGTAAACAAGTATGTATTCAAACAATTGGCAAACACAGGAATGAAATACAAAAGAAACAAAAATTAAAAAAAAAACAATACACGATTTCTTTCACGCTACAATTTAAAACATTTCTCTGCATTCAATCTATGGTTTGGGTAAAAATAAAATAAAAAAAAAATGAATAACAATTGTAATCAAACGCGATTGCCAAAGAATGTCCGTTGAATTAAGTATACATACACATATATACACAGCTATAAATGAATACACGTACATTTATTTGTTTATTTTAGACTAGGGTAACTGCATAAATTGGTGTTTGTTTCTATACGTTCATATATATGTTTATTAACTTGCATTGCTTGGTGTTTTGTTAATGCTCTTTATTATTTTAGAATTGCTGTTTTCTAACTCTTGATGTTCTGATTGTTGTTTGAGTAAATTGCTTGGATACATTAAGAAAACATTGCTGTTGTTTTTCTTTTTTCGTATATGTGATAAATTTGCAGTTTCCCTTGGTCATTGGTAGGAAAGGAAGAGAAGCGAGATTAGTTTACTATTTGTGGTTGTTTTTAATCCAATAGATTTTATTTTGTTTTTTGTTTTTCTTCGATATAACACAGAAGATGAATGCATTAAGTTTCACAAATGAACTTTGTTTTTCTTGTTTTGTTTCATAAAAGAGTACAGATCCATAACACTCTATATTATGCATTTTGGAATAGTTTAATTATCATTTTCCAATGTAAAATGTATTTCTAGATTTTGCTAGCCAACGCATCTCAATGCTCAAGGGCAGAGATGACATGTTACTTTCATTCAAGACTGACGTCGTATTTGTGTCGCTTTCACAAAAACAAAACAAAAAAAAAGAAGATAAAAACAATAAACATAGAAAAAAGCCTAGCAAAAGAAGGTTGTTTCCTCTTATTTGTTTGTTATTCTTAAGTCTGATTATTTTTGTTTGTTTGAAAATTCATAAACTAAATGAAATAATTTATTTATTATTAGCTGCCAAGGAACCAATTCGAGATATTGATGGTTCACGTTTGGGTGGGACAACTGGCTTATTTGGGGGAATCGGTGGTGGGACGCCTCGGGTTCCGACAATTGCTGTTGTTGTTGATGGTGCTATTGGGATTGGTGTTACTGTGACGCTGGCTATTATATTACTGATGTTCGCACTAGGAACAACATTTGAATTTGCTGCTTGAACAACAACACTGGATAGGGTTTGGCCAGTAGTGGCCCCAACTAAACTTGGATTTATTTGAAGTTGGACACTGGCACCGGGTGTATTGCTGACTGATGATGATGATGATGCTGATAGGGCTGATGATGACGCAATAGATGACGTTGATGATGACGATGATGCTGCAGGAGATGTGGATGATGAAATTAAAGGCGATGTGACGGATAATGGTTGTTGCTGCTGTGACTGCTGAAGTGATGATGGGATTGCTACTCCTGTTGCTGCTCCTGCTGCTACAGATGATGATGACGATGATGATCCACGGTTTGCTGTTGTCGGTGTTACACCTAGGACACTACACGCAGTTCCTTGTTGTGATTGAACAACCTAATTTGATATATTCCATCATTTGGAATAACAAATTGAAAGAAATAAAGAGAAAGAGAGCGAGAGAGAGAGAGTATGAAACAGAGCAAGAAAGAGAGGGAGAGAGAAAAAGAAAACGTTCTTTGGTGAGATTCTTCTTACTCAATTTGTATATTTTATTTTTGTGTCTAAACAATCTAAACAACGCCTAAAAATATTCAAGAGTTAAGTCAACAAAGAGTATGCTGTGCCCACTCATTTCTTTGAGTTTACTCAATGAATAAAAATGTATGCGCTTCATCGGCAAAACCTTCATCGGCAGAAACAATTATCAACATCGAACAGAAATTCCATGCAAGAACTTTCAAAAAAAAATCTAATAATTCGAAATCATCCGAAGAGTAAGGAAAAATAGCAGACACGTGCGAATAAATGATAAGAAAGAACGAATAACTTTAAAAAATATCATTTCACTTTATTCATAGAGGCATTATAACACTTGGGAGTTTTTCTCTTGTTACGATACATATTGCTTTTCGTTTTGATTCGCATTCGCTTGATGTTCGGTTTTTTTCTTTCTACACAACAAAATTCTGTTGCCAAATAATCCGGCTTATTCCGACAAATTCCTGCTCTATTATCAGAAGAGCTTGTTTTTTTCATATATAAATCAGTTCTTTTCTGTTATTATTATTATTACTTTTTAACGTCTCTTCATAAGTTTCTGCGACAAATTTAATAAAATAAGAAAATTAAAATTCATGAAAAACTCATTGAATAAAGAGAATATATCATCTGCATTAACTAAATACATTGAGCGACTAATAGAGAGAGAGAGAGAGAAAGAAAAAATAAAGACACACACACACAGGCCAAGAGAGAGAAAGAAAATAGCATACAACATAAGTAAACGAACATACCTTAGCTGGTGGAGTGCTTAAGCCATGAGCTGATGACGGTAGACTCTGATCGCTTATGTTAGCTGCTCGTAAAGTCTGACCAGGTGATATAGATCTTGCTATTCCAGTGGCTAAAAGAAAGCAAAATATTAGAAAAGATGAAAAATTCCCCAAGGCATTTATATATCGTCAAGTGACAGAATTGAATAAGAGAGATTTACTTGGACCAGACACTGGAACACTGGATACAGTTGCTGTTGGTTGAACAATCTTTGCAATGTTCACTAGTGATGATGGGGTTCCACATGAGTCGTCTACAGCGTAAGAAAAACAAAAACAAAACATTGGAATGTTCATCACTTTTGGGAAGACATTTTGTACGTACCTCCTAGTGGTCGGGACTTAGCTGGGATCAGGGGAACAGGAACATTTTGTATTGCTTGAATTCTTATTGGTAATATGTTCGCCTTTTTTAACGTCTCATTTTCATTCTTTAATTGCGTTAATTCAGCTTCAAGTTCTTTTATTCTGTTGTGATGAAAAGAATTTTTGATGAAATGAGTTTCAACCAGTTTTGATGAGTATATGTTTCTTGCAGATCCGCGAATGTGTTTATATACGTCTAAAGAAACCGATTAATACCTATGGTGACTTCCGTGCATAATCTTTGGACTCCACAAGCGCGAGAGTGAGTGCAGCCATTAGAACTACTAGTACTCTCAAATGATCCTTACCACATCATAGAACAAAATTTACCATTTTTAAATATGGACAGACTATAGAATCCACTTGCCCGTTATGGCCTGCTGCTCCGGAACTGAACATCTACGTTCAATCCCCGCAACAAACTTCATTCGCAATTCACAGTTCCAACTCCCTTGAGTCATTTCCAATATTCTCGTCTCTCGAAGCAGTTTATCAAATTTCGCCGTTTACACCCCTGAGATGAACAATAACACGTCTACCTCGGACCAGAGATGATGGAGGAAGAGATGGGCCACTTCTACGTTTCTTGTCCCTCGCATTCATCTGACAGCGTTTTTTAGAACCTTTTCACAGACAGGCGTCTGTGAATACGTCTGAGCTTAGCTAAGCTGTTTACTCCCGCCTAACACCATTGCGTTGCTCTATACTTCTAACAAGTGTGAGTGAAAATAAAGTAGTATGCGTGACTTTAGAGCACAACTGCGATGGACTGGGGGTTTTCCCCTAGTCCATCTCTTCCTCGGACTACAGGACCATCAGAAATAATACACTCTTCTTTGCGTCGCCATCCATCCAATCAACGTCAATAAGTGACAAAACTAAGGACGCAACCGACGCGCAAATAAAACAAACAAAAAACAGACCAAACTATAAATAAGATGCAACATACCGTTTTTCTTCTTTAGCCAATGCAAGCCTTAAATTTTTGCGTTCATTCTCGAATGTAATCGTTTGCTTCTCAATTTCCGCCTCCATGCGAAGTGATTTTTTACTCTCCTCCTCAAGACCTTCTGCAATTGAATCCGAACGCTGTTTCTCTTCGCTTAGGATCTGTGCTAAATCTTCAGATCTCTTTCCCTCTTCAATATATTTCATAAGTATCTTCTTCCTCTCGGCAATCAATAGTAAGACAATTTGCTTCTGACGGCCACGCTCAAATTCCAACGTTTCTTGCAATTTTTTCACATCTTTTTCCAGCTTTTTCGTTTGTGTACGCTCGGCTTCTAGCTCTTGCCGAAGTTTTGTTCGTTCCATTTCTAACCCATATGTGATATCGTCACCTTGTGCTGTGTCATGTTCATGTTTACGTTTCTCCTCTTCAAGTTCTTGCAGCATACGCTGATTGTTGTCCAATGAATCGGTTAATATACTAACCATACGTACATGTGTGGCACGCTGTTTGTGAACCATTTGATATAGTGACTCCATTTGTTGTTCAATTATGACACGTACTTCCATTTCAGCTTGCACGGCGGCTGTTGATGATTGTCGACTTATTAAATTGCCACCAAGTGCAATTTTATCACGAAACATTGCCGCTAATGGATCATTGTGGTGTAGTGGATTGCTGCGTAGCTGTGTTATCAAGTGTTTAACACGTTCGTTTCGTAATGCTGCAATGACCACATCACGTGCTTGTAGCTCCCCTTCTAAGTAAACTAACATTTTGATTAATTCACTTCGAGGGAGTTCACTTCTTGTTGATTTCTAGAAGAACAGCAAAACATCAAAAGAAAAGAATGAGTTTGAGTTCGAAAGGGGATGTTTGCAACAGTCTTGGAATGTTTGTTTTTTTTTATGTGTAAAATTGACACACACCTGATTATTGGCTGCTTTCATTGTTTGAAAATCAAACTTGTTGCCCAGTGTACCGACAACGCCCACCATTTGGTTTGCTCCACTTGTATCCCCAGCATTATTTGAAGCACCACCAACATAACGTGCTGTCCCATGACTCTCGCTACCAAATGGGTCGCTTTTTTCTGAATCTGCAAAACAAAAAAAAAAAAACAGTTTTCACACACGAAGGAAACACAAGAGAAGGGAAAAAAACGCATCAAACTCACCAAAGGCATGCAAACTAGCGTCACAAGAATTATTCATTTCTCTTTCTGTGATCATATTTTCGCTTGTATTTAGAGCACCTGCCATTTCCTCGCTCTCCTTTAATTTGTTGGATTAAGCAGTTTTTTTTTCTTGTGATTTTATTGCTTCTTTATGTTTAATAAAAACAAAGAAAACTTTTGTTTAGTTTAACACCAAAGACAGAAAACCCGATGCGGGTTACTCTGGAAAAAATAATAATCTAAGATATCGACTTATTAGAATTCGATTAGATTTTATTTTCTCCCAACAAGATACACTTTTCTTCTGTCGTACAAGTTGCAATGTTCCCCTTTATTTATTTTATTTTTTTTTTTCTTCCTCAACTCTAGTTATTGCCTTTACAACAACGATAATGGGCACACTCAGGGAAAGAAAAAACAAATAAATCAAATGTATGTCCTAGTCTCCTCCGATAATGGGCCTAGGATGATGGCCTTCTTCCATATGTACTTATTTCATATGTACTCGATGAAAAACAAAACAAAAAGCCAACAACGACAACGGCATCCTTGTTCTTTAGCTGGGCCGTGTGTAAATGAATACTATATCAAGAAAATATGGTTGTGTGATGAGATACAACCCCGTCTGCGGTGAATAAATTTCGGGAGTACCCTATGATGTAAGTACGTCAGGACTACGCTTCGTCCTCAAAGTCAACCGAATGTTTTCACCTAACTCGATTCAGCAACATCACCAGTCACATTAACACACGAATGCATTCGCCGAATTTAAGCACATAATTTAAACTATTTCTCCCGCAATAGGCGTCTCGATGTCAATTAATTGATGTTTTAGAACATTTTTTTTTTTTTTTGTCTTTTATTGCTCTTTTCCCATCTATCCGATAATTTTCGGCCAGTCCTACTCGTATGGCGATTGCGGAATGAGGAGAGTGAGTGAGACAAACAATTGTTGAAAATTCGTTGTAAACAAAATGTCCCGACAAATACTGTGGATTTTTTTCTTTGAGTTCAAAGAACTTTATTTCACCAGATTCTCAACTATAACTGAACCGAAACAAAAACATCTAGCGAAAAAATGCTCCCACTCACAAGAAATATGAACTGAAATGTACTCAGGCCACATGCAACTTCACCGAACCGACGGGATGATTGAGTTTATTTCTTTTAGTTTTCTGACGTTCAAATTCAATCAGACATTACCACATTAGAATCCACATGAATGGGCGCACGCACACATTACACTACAGATCAATTGAAGTTGAAGGATGAAATGGGTACTGCTCGATAGCCCGATGAAAGAACAGGATAGTTTTGAGTTATTTTCTTGGTTCGTACTCCAACAACAATCCAATTAGGGTTCGATATGTATGTATTTGGCATTTATCTGAGCCGTTAAGGTTAAGGTGAGAATAGTTTTGATGCGCTACAGTGGCTATGTTGGTTGGGGCGTGTTCATATGTTGGAGTGTGTCTTTTTAATTCCATTTTTAGAAACTTTTGGTGGAATTCCATTTACCGAATTAAATCAGGGGACAGAAGCAAAATTAAAATTTGTTTGTCTGTTTGCAGGTCTGCATAGAAGGTGAGACGTTTACGGCTTAGACGACTCACCTCTGATGTCAAAACATTGTAGCTTCATGTAGAGATGTAAATACCTAAAAATCTATTAAAACGGTAATTTGATGTTTTTATTATTTTAGGATTTTGCTTGAAACGTCAACCTTTGACGGGTAAAATAAAACTAAAACCTGTTTTACGTAACAAATCGTGACTCATCTAAGCACCCAAGGACACACTGAACGCATCCAAACATACCGAACATCAACACTCAACAGGACAAAGAGATACGTCAAAATTTAAAACCTTTTAAATACTGGAGAGGATGTTCATAACAAACGATTTTAATAGTAATTAATAAAGCTAAAACTCTAAATTTACTAAACACACTCTTACTATGTCTCAACAAGTCTCTCCAGCTGCCTCCAGTTGCGCACTCCAAATCGATTGAGATCGCCTTCAACTTGTGCTCACCACCTGAGGCTAGGTCTTCCTCTACTGCGTTTTCCATCCGAGTTAGATTCGAAGACGGAGCATGTGTGTCCATTCAGTCTACATGTCCTAGTCGTCTGAAGCGACTGATGCATAGTGACTAGGTCGATGTAGCTGTACACCTCGTACAGTTCGTCGTTGAAAAACCTGCTCCAAAGCCACCAAAGCATTCGGGCCTGTATATTTTCCGTAGAATTTTACTCTCTAACCGAGGATACCCTCATCTGCTTGCGACAAAGTCCATCCTTCAGCCCCATAAAGGACTGGGATGATCTAGGTCTTATATATAAGTTCCTCAGTTGTGCGGCATAGGGCTGTACTACTCAATTGCCTTCAGTCAGCCCAAGGAAGCAGTGACAGGAGTGATTCTTCGTCTTTTTTCTGGTGTAAGAGTTTATAGTAGAGCCAAGTCCCTTAATCGGTTGTGAGGTTTTGTCCAATTCGTCAATGTTGTGTATATTAATTACCTCAGAAAGCGCTTCTTATGTTTATCTACCTAATTAACTTTTAGATTAGAACATGTCCCTAGTCAGTGGAAAGTGGCGGAAATAATAATGGTGCCGAAACCGGGTATTCCCCCAACAGACAAAAAGTCTTATAGACCAATTTCACTGCTTCCGATAAGGTCTAAAGTGTTCGAATGAATACTACTCAGACGTTTCAGCCCGGTTGTGGAAGAAAGACGACTTATTCCTAATCACCAGTTCGGTTTTAGAAGTAAGCATTCAACTATCGACCAAGTACATCGAATAACTGATGTTGTAGAAAAATCGTTTGAACAAAAGCAAGTCTGCGCAGCTGTATTTCTCGATGTTTCGCAAGCCTTTGACAAGGTTTGGCAAGAAGGTTTGAAACACAAGCTTCGACAGTTCCTCCCGAGAAGATTTTACACAATTTTATCGAATTATCTAACTGATAAAATCTTCCGTGTGAAATATGGGAAAGAATACTCCCTATCTAAGCCTATACAAGCTGGAGTACCACAAGGAAGTGTCCTTGGTCCCCTCCTTTACTTACTTTATAGAAGCGATATACCGCAGGACGTAGGCGTATACCCTTCGGTAATGAAGCGAAATACCTCGGAATGACTCTCGATGTAAAGCTTAAGTGGAAGGAGCATGTCAAAAAGAAACGCGAAGAGCTCCAATTAAGATACAAAGATATTAACTGGCTTCTTGGAAAATATTCCAAGCTAAGTATTGACAACAAATTACTTATATACAAGCAAGTGCTAAAACCCGTCTGGACGTATGGTATACAACTATGGGGTTGTACCAAAGAAAGTAAAAGAAACAACATTTCAAAATAAAGTGCTAAGGGCCATCGTCAACGCACAGCGACATCCACAGAGATCTTGGAATTCCATCAGTCCATGATGAAATTACGAATTTTGCTCGTAAGCATAAGCGTCGTCTGGAAGAGCACATAAACTCTGCTGTCCTTCCAATTCTCGACGAAACCAACGCTTTCCGCCGTCTTCAAAGGACTAAACCCCTTGACCTAGCACGGTGAATTCAACCCGCACTTAGCTGCGGTGATAGCAAGAACTCTCAATGGAGAATTTCTAGTAGCTAGTAGCTGCACCGACCTTTGTAGGATTTCCCTGAAAAATGTGACCCCTTTCGAAAATCGAATCTTGTTCTCTCTCGGTATTTTGTATTTTTGGTTTATCTATGGCTGCTCATACATAACATTTTTTAAGCGAGTTGGGCTTCAAATTCTCTTTTGTGTCTCCCAGGATACGGCTGAGGATATAAAAGGGCTCACATCCGCGGATACTGATGCGGATGCAGATGTAACATTTGTTAAACAAAAACTTTAATTTATTACAAACATCTTCGTGCTAAGGCAGATAACATCTTTAACTCGCTATTATCTTTCCACCAGATAAGAGTTCTTTCCAAAAGATTTGTCCTTTTTGCTGCGATACGACGCTTGCTTTTGCAATTTCTGTTCCAGGACCGCCTAATCTTTGGACCAGCTCATCATCTTCACTTGACGAATCTTGAATCGGTTCCAGATCACTTTTTAAACAGATTTTCGTAACTGTGCCGGACGGTATTTCTTCTTTAATAGTTCTTTCAACGGTTTAAAAAAATGTTGGTATGGAAAATAAATGATTTTCATCCAAGGCCGAGAATTTAGAACACATTCAAAGTGGGCAGACGTTCCTCATTGCCCCTGATTCCAAGCCACTTTCACACAGGAGATTTTTCAGCCTCTTCGAGTGAGATTTCAATTCTCAATTTTGTCTGTTTCCCAACCTTTCTTACACAGGATCAGAGATGATGGAGGAAGAGATATTCCTCTTTCCAGTGGAAGGCCTCCAGTCCATCGCAGTTGTGCTCTCAAGTCACGCATAGTACTATATTTTCACGCACACTTGTTAGAAGTATAGAGCAACGCAATGGTGTTAGGCGGGAGTAATCAGCTTCGCTTAGTGTCTTTGAAAAGGTTGTAAAAAACGCTGTCAGATGAATCTGAGGGGCAAGAAACGTAGAAGTGGCCCATCTCTTCCTCCACCATCTCTGAATGAGACTTAAGTTCTCAATATTGCCTGTTTCCCAACCTTTCTTACACAGGATCAGAGATGATGGAGGAAGAGATATTCCTCTTTCCAGTGGAAAACCCCCAGTCCGTCACAGTTCACCTCAGATTTTGACGGTTGTGCTCTTAAGTCACTCATACTACTTTATTTTCCCGCACGCTTGTTAGGAGTATAGAGCATCATCTCTGCACAGGATTAAAATACCCAACATTGAATACAGCAATTCAAAGAGAGGACGAAGAGAGATGAAGAAAATACGGAAAATCCAAAATACACGGTCTAACCCCAGCTTCATCATATCCTGCAGAGATAATGGAGGATATATCCATTCCAGATTATATCTGACATCCTGTTAAGTATGTGATGTTGTGAGAATAGTTGAGTTATGGGTTGTTGACGTGCAACAGTGGTAGGTTGGTTGGGGATGTGTTCAAATGCTGTTAATGTATTGTTTTGTTTCTGTTTTCAGAAACTATCATGTTATCGAATTAATGCAGGCGACAGAAGCAACACTGAACATTTAGGTTAATCCTCATACCACGTGCAGTTCGAGTAGGGTCTAGAATATGTTAAATTTGGCCTTATTTCGCATGGTTTTATTGCCGTTGCTCAATCGAAATAAGGGCACGATTACGATTTCCGAGGTTTTATGTTCTCAAAACGCAGTTTTGTAGATCTCGGTGAAATAAGAACAAACTATTAAGTGCTATAAAATGCTCGGTTTTGCTTAGTTTAGGAGACATCGATGCTTCAAAATAAATGTTTTCCTATGGGATTTCTCATACCAAATTATTTTTTTAGCACATGATTTTTAAACTTTTTCCTACCTTCTACTGGTCCTAGGGGCTTGGTTTTGGACTCAAACGAACGTAATTTTGTAGAGCTTCTTGTTTGGCATGCCTAGATGTGCAATTCAATCCTCTACCGACGCCCGGAAAAAAAATTGGAGGGCGGACTTACCGTTTCCGGGATATGGCCGATTTTCTGTAAAAAGTGCTATCGGGCCAGGGATTTTTACACTTTTTCCTACCTTCTACTGGCCCTAGGGGCTTGGTTTTGGACTCAAACGAAGCGTTCTTTCAACGGGCATCTGTCGCACATAGTATGCCTATAACTACGCAAGCAAAATTCTATCCCACGTGCTAAAAAATTAATTCTGTATGAGAAATTGCATACATATTTAAACCTCCATATCACCTAAACTAGGCAAAAACGAGCATTTTGTCACAGAATATTTTTTTCTTATTTCATCGGGATCTACACAACTGCGTTTTCAGAACCTAAAACCACGGAAATCGTAGTATCCCCGAAATAATAAATATAATAACACGTTTAACTGTTTAAAAACCTGTTTTGCTTCTGGAATCATGTGACTCATCTATACCCCACTTAAGACAGTAACTCATTGAACACTTTCAGTGGTATCAAACGTCAGTATTAATTTTAGAACGCGCTCCTTTATGGCAGATTGCAAATATCTGTCATATTTCATTTATATAGGGGGTGTCCGCTGACAAAACAGAAAGAAATAAAGTTTATTCCGACAGAAAATTACACTCATTTACATTTATCTGCACATTTTTCATACAAGATGATACGAAATAATGTCAAACTAGTAAATTGCATTCTTTGGAAAAATTGCTTCTACTAAAAATCAAATGCTGCTCTTATCACCCCTCATGAACCTTCTGAACATTGACGCATTTAAGCTTTACTAAAAAAAAAACCTAACTAAGCGTTAAAAAAATATAGTAGAAATAAGTTAACACATCAAAATTACACATTTCACACATTTATTAATCCAAACTAATCAAATTCAATTGCATTGTTTGCAAGTAGAGAACAAACAAAAAAATACGAATTATTTCTAGAGAGAGAAGATGGCTTTAAATGGATTCCTTGAGTTCTTCCAAAAGGGAAAAGTAATTAGTAGACCTTAAGCATTTCCATTGACGTATATTTCATTTTAATTTCATTCGGATAGACCTTCAGACCAAAGAAACGCTTCACAACGGGGACAATTCGATACTCGCTGCATAAACAGGCGCAGGCAAGTCTGCAGTCCGGCATCAATTTGCGGCAAGTGGTACGACTGCCAGAGGGAGAGAATATGAACGATTGGCTGGCTGTTCATGGTAAGTTGATCTTTCCAACGCACTGACTTTAATGCAAGAAATATGAATTCAAGTTGTGGACTTTTTCAATCGAATAAATCTGATATACGGCACGGTGTCCGAGTACTGCAGTGAAACAACGTGTCCAGTGATGTCAGGTGGTTCTCGATACGAATACCTCTGGGCAGATGGCGAAAAGTGAGTTCATTTATTGTATTACGCAATGCATGTGCACAGATGCTTATGTTCACAGCTTTAAGAAGCCCACTCATCTGCCGGCACCAAAATACGTTGAATTGCTTATGGATTGGATTGAATCTCAAATCAATAATGAAACAGTGTTTCCTGTTTCCACAGACGTCCCATTTCCAAAGACATTTGTATCACTCTGCAGGAAAATACTAACGCGACTCTTTCGGGTCTTCGTTCACGTATACATTCATCATTTTGATAGGATTGTCAGCATTGGAGCGGTATGTATACAGGCGCAGACCCCCCACCAAATACAGTCGTATCAGTGATTTCTCTTTGTCCACCAGGAAGCTCACGTGAATACATGCTATAAACACTTTTACTACTTTGTCCAAGAATTCGATTTGATCTCAAGCAAAGAATTGGAACCACTTCTAGAAATGACCTCAAAAATATGTAAGGATACATAATGTTGATAAATATTATTGTGCGCCTGTGTGCAACTCCGACGATGTGTATATAGAAATAAAATTCAGTCAGTTTTGCTTAAAAATTGGTTTTACTTTTATTTTTTAACAAAACGAAACGAACTTTTGCAAATGCCGTCTTTTTTTTTGTTTTTCGTTTTCAAATAAAATTGGTTGTCAGTTATAAAGTTTTTGATTTTTGCTGGCAATTAAGTGATGTCGCTTATCATTTAACAGTTGTATATATGTATGTACATATGTACATGCATTTTATACTATTTGGAATTTATTTATTTCAGAGATGCTTGGTGCAGTAATTTATACTATACTTCGGTTGAGATTTCTCGAATACTACATACAATCTCTGTTGCATTTGGATATACATTCTGGGAGTAGGCTTTGAAGTAAGTTTTATGCGCTCACGTTTCGCTGACATAGCTACGTTGCACTTGGCGTCTTATATGCTAAAACAGTCGTTTTTCATATGAAAAAAGACCATGTACATTTCCTTCGATTTGAGCGGAATGTGTGCGTTTCATGAAACGCAGTTCACCATTGTAGATCATTTTTCTGAAATTAAAGTGAACGAAAATTCTCAAATCCGAATTGCACATTTCAAGACTAAAGCCTACCTTAGCTCATCGATAGATCGTGCACCGATATCCTGGCAACTGTGCTGTAGTCCACACTCCAAATATGGCAAGTAACGTAGAACAGAACCTTTGTCAACAATACTGCCACTTACACCTTGTGCGACTTTCATCTTGTCCAGTTCGTTGTGATAGTAACGTGACATGGCGGCTCCCTTTGCATCTCGTCTCTCCATTGCTTCCAAACTTCCCATGCCGCGGTATTTCTTAAGACGGACACCGTCTGAGAAGAAATACTCACCAGGAGCTTCAGATGTCCCAGCGAGCAATGAGCCCATCATGACAGCGGAAGCACCCAGGGACAATGCCTTGACAATATGGCCTATGGACTGAATTCCCCCGTCGGCGATCACCGGAACACCAAATTGTTTAGCATATGTTGAAACTTGATACACAGCTGTGGCTTGGGGGCAACCACAAGCCATCACTTCCTGTGTGATACAAATCGAACCGCTGCCCATTCCAACGCGCAAACCATCCACACCCGCATCGATTAGGTTCTTGGCTTGCGCTCGTGTAACAACTGAAAGAGAACAAGCACAATCGAATATTTTCGTCCTTAGCACAATCACATCATCTTCAACTAACCATTTCCACCGATAACCTGCAAGTCAACGTAAGTCTCCTTGATGTACTTAATCATATTGACTTGATATATTGAATTTCCCTGCGACGAGTCCAACACAATCACATCCACACCGCTGGCGACTAGCAGTTTGAGACGATCCTTATCCTCAGGTCGAGTACCAATTGCGGCACCAACAAGCAATTGCTTATTACTGTCCTTGGAGGCATTCGGATAGCTGCGAGCCTTTTTCAAATCCGTACGTGCAATGAGTGCCACCAATTCATCATTTTCATTGACGATTGGTAATTTTCCCTTCTTGCTCTTCTCTAATATAGCATTAGCTGTATGCAATGTGATACCATTTGGTGCGGTTATCAAGTCAGTGGTCATTATTGTACCCAACTTTAAATGCTGCTGGTCCTCACGGAAATCAATATCACGCGATGTAACAATACCCAATAGACGACCGCCAAGTTTGCCATTTGCAGTAATTGGATATCCAGTGAAACCATTTTTACGCCGTGCCTCAAGTACATCCCCGACTGTATTCTCTGGTGACATGACTGACGGGTCACGAATGAAACCGTGTTTGTACTTCTTAACCTTGTGCACTTCGTTCGCTTGATATTCAGGGGTGCAATTATTGTGCAGAATTCCTATTCCACCGCATAGCTGCAATATAGTTTTAAACAAATATAGAATTCACCTAAATATTCCTGAAATAGGGTCAAGAAATGAACACACACAAATGAACTCGATTGAGAAACCATGTGCTTGCTTATCTCAACACAACACCTTCAATCGAAATTTCGTCCGCAATGCAATGGCATATGCATCTGTTGGAATAAACAAACGTGTGTCATACTTACAGCCATTGCAATTGCCATATCGGATTCGGTGACAGTATCCATTGGAGATGATACCAAAGGCGCTTTCAATGTTAGGTTTTTGGTCAAGGGAGACGTAAGATCAACTTCTTCAGCCGTAAAATAAATGTAACCCGGAAGAATGAGGAAGTCGCTTTAAAAAGAATACAACATTTATGTAGAAGCGAATGACTATGACTCTAGGCGAGTTCTCTTACTTGTAGGTGAGACCTTCACGTTGAGAAAATAATGTCTCACAGGATAGACCATCCTTAAGATCTTCCTGATGATTATTGATGGGTGTTTTTTCGTCAGACATTGTGATGAAATAATGGAAACAAAATGTATAACAAAAACTGCACTCAAATTTGAATTCACTGCGAAAGTTTCTCACAATTATTTTCTTTTATTTCAATATTGGATAAAGTCTCTACACAGCCCTCGTGGCAATAACAAGTAACGTGCATCCGGCGAACGATTTTATTGTCCTCATTCACTTTCTGTCAAATAGAGGACCGAATCACATATACATTCGCACACAGTTCCATTTTCCAATGTGAATGAAAAAACAATGTATCTCGGCGCCAAAGTTTCACATACACTACCACTATCGCAATCCTCATCGACTCAACTGAGGGCGTGAAATTCACCATATCTAGATTCACCATGGCTAAAGTGAACAGAGTTATACGAATTGTCGACCATTTGTAGGTGGGTAGGCAAGTAGTTCAACAAAAATTGTTTCTGTTGACGGAATCAACCTGCTGGCAGGTTAATTGGATATGTCTTGCATTCTTGGCGTTAGTTCGGCAGCGCACACGTTGGCGACTCAATTTATTTGCTTTTGCATCTCTCTCAATTCTTTGCAAAGTCTCAAATTGTAGTTTGCTCAACATCTCGGATTCGTTCATGTCGTTCATATCTTGAATTGTTTAACAAGCTTAGCACGACGCGCTTCTCTAAATTGCTTGTGTTGAAAGGCAATGGTAGCAGCACCGTAGCGTGATATTCTTATGAAAGAATAGAGCAGTTCATAAATGCTCTCAAGGGGCAAAATTATACTCGCTTCTAAGACCCTATCCGATCCCTCGACACCACGATTTTGATCTCGAACACGTTGTCCATTGTATGCAAATAAAATCGAAATAATTGAGAAAGCCTCTTTTAAATCTACATACTCACCATTCTCAGAGAATCACAAGTCTCATGCCAGGTGTAGAGCCATCCCTGTTTTCTCTAAAACCGCATATGGATACATGCTGCACAACTACACCGTCAAATTCAGTCCGTATCGATTGGACGTCCGCCGATGAAGTTGGGAAAAAACGAAAAAAAAAGTTCAAGTGACTTGACTGAATGCTGAAGGAAGCGCTGGCTGTACAGGCATTCCGTTCCGTGCACAGTTGTTGTTTCATGTATTCTTCCCTTCTTTTCTTTTGTGTTCTCTCCATCTGATTCTATGCTTTAAACAAAACAAACTTTAGTAGAATAATTGCGTTTGTTGGGGGAGGGTGGGCTATATGGCAGTCTTTACCTATCGTCACATAATTTCAGTAATAACTTGTTTTATTTTACAAACATTCTCTTTCTCTTTGCTCTGTTGCTCGAAAAATACGAGAAAATATGTATTCCATGCAATTTGCGATTGACTTTTAATGTTCATTAAAACTTTGAATGGAACGAGGACACTTGAAAGTAAGAAAACAATTGAAAGTGATGCTGACATGTATACACAATTCGGTGTACTATGCAAATTAAATTATTTAAAGCAAATAAATCATAAGAGAAGTTTTAGGTAAGTCGAAGAGTTAGTCAGTTAGTCTCTTTTCATTTATGTGTGTGGTGTTTTCTTTGGGTGTTAATTGATGTTTACTGACAAGCAAACAAGGCATATCACGTGTCATAATCTAGAAATTCGATAAATCCGAAGTAATTTTCGCAAGGTCTCTCCATGACATGTATGAAATACTCGTACATATACTTTTTATCCATCATCATGGGGTTTTTTTTTATTTGTTCTTGTTTCTCACTGAAATTGAGCAAAAGTGAAATAATTTGCAAACGAAATGTGCGTACAATTGTGCAGACGAATACATGCTGTACATTTCTTCACATCTGATGTACATAAAGAGTTTGATTTCTCCTCTGTGTACAAAGCTAGTTGATTGCTTGAAGTTTTCTATTGCCGGCCGTGCTTCATAGGATTGCATGTTCATGTATATACTGTCATATCTCAGATATCTAAAATATGTGTAATTCGCTGTGATAAATAAACCGGGTTCAACAGGGTGCAGGTGTACCAATGTATCTTTATTGTGTCCTTATCATGCCAACTCGTACGTATTGAGTTGTGTTACTCTTTCTGGTAATGCATTTTCGATAACTGAGTTGAATACCGTCTAACCAACACACAGCCAGACAAACGTGTGTAATCCACTTAATAACACCTTAACTGCTGATACACGATCGTTGGCATGTGTCTTTACTTATCGAACAAAGAATATATAAGAAACTGACAATAATCTGACATTCATTGGCCATTAACTGCTATTGAGTGTGTGCTCATCATCACTTGCTGATGGACGTACGCATTCATTTCGGTTTCAATTTATCACAATTTTCAACTTCTACTTGACATAAAAACCTTCACCACCTCAAGGTCTAGTTCAGTTTCAATACAGGCCAAAGGCCATACACATAGACATACTAACTTGGATGTATATGACATGTAGACCCGGTTATTAAAGCTTTTCAAGGTGATCTTGGACTTTGGCAAAACATGGAAACTCGTTTTAACACTAAACCGAGAGTAAACTGAATATTTGAGGCATTAGCAGAACTTGTTCATTCCTTCACACGCAAGTTTCGTATCACTCACTATAGCAGACGGTCAGTATCGCGTTCAATAGAGTCTATCATATGACCTAACCTAACTGCGTATGTACCTTTGTTCATATCTTAAGACGAATATCTAAAGTGTCTGTGTGTACTATCTAGTTGTCATTTGAATCGAATTCGAACGATGTTAAATGCTATCTTTATCTGCAGGGTTGGCTAAAATCAAAATGCATCGTCAAGGCACAGATATACTCCTCAATACGTTCTTAATAAAAAAGAAACGCTATCGGGTTCTATTCAACTTCGATACAATCATCTGGGAGAAAGAAACCGACAGCAAACAGAATGGTATGACTAAATGCATTCACTGTGTTGTACATGTGTGTTGTGATATGCGAACGTTTGTCGCAAGTAGATGACTCCGAGCACCGATTTGTAGGGTCTAAAGATGGAGTTGAATCTGGGCACTGCGACCGGCTTTTTGTGTTGTCAAAAATCCGCAATTAACTCGAGGCGGAATTCGTGCCTTAAAACATGGTGATTTCTGATAAATCGCCGTGGCAATGCGCTGCACATGTGTACAACACAACACACAAACCAAAAAAGACAACTCTGAGCAGTTTTATCATTTCAGATAAAACAATTATTCCATTAAGTGATCTAATTACAATTCAACAATCTGAAAATCAACAGACGTCTGATTACGACGCAACGGAACAGGATTCATCGGTAACAGCGGCGCATAAACGAGCTAAATCATTTCTAATCATTCACTATGCCAAGAGAGTTATTAAATCCTCCCAAGACTGCAATCGGTGGCGTCGACAAACTGTTATTCTTTACAGCTCCGATACACGTATCGTTAGCCAGTGGCACGGGACATTGGAGAAATGCCTTAAGGAGCAGAATCGGGTACAAAGCGTTCTCGTATTCATAAATCCCTTTGGGGGGCAGAAAAAGGGTCTGGTTACTTATGAGAAATATTGCAAGCCACTATTTCAGTTGGCAAACATCGATGCGAGTTGCATCATCTCGCAGCGAGCCAATCAAATCCATGATATAATTATGACGCACAACCTTGATCAATATGATTCGGTTTGCTGTGTCGGTGGCGACGGGACGTTTGCCGAGGTGGTCAACGGGCTGATATTTCGAACGATGAAAGACTTAGATTTGGATGCGCTCAAGCCGAAATATATACCAAAACCAAAAATACCTGTCGCTGTTATACCAGCAGGAAGCACCGACACTGTGGCCTTCAGCTTGCACGGTACTCATGATGTTCTAACAGCGGCAATACACATGGTATTGGGCCAGAAACGTGGCCTTGATATATGCAGTGTGGAGAACAGCAATGGTTTGATTCGATTTTGTGCAAGTGTTATGTCGTATGGATACTTGGGTGATGTTGCCCTGCAAAGTGAAAAGTACCGTTGGATGGGAACAAAGCGATACGAATATGCGGGTAAGTGTTACTCTGTAGGGTTGCTTACAAATTCATAAACAAATTTCGGTTTCAGGCTTTAAGAATTTTCTGCTAAACTCCAGCTACCATGCCGAAGTTCGTGTGCTTCTCTCAAACGCTGACGCGGAAAACGAATCGAAATCAGACCATGAGCTCGATCAGTCTGTTGCCAGTAGTCAGGATACAATCGAAGACGATCAGAAGTGTTTTGTGAATTGCCATCGGTGTACGAGTTCAAGTTTTTTAGCCAAAGAAGTGTATAAACTTCATGATTCCAATCGTTGTAGCTTGAATGATGAGTGTGAAACAAGTACAACTGCTTCGATATCGCCTAGGGGATCCAATTCGAAATTGGATTCACAAAAACTCCAAGCAGTAAATACAACGAACAATTCAAATAGTACCTGTGATAATCTATTTAAAAAATCAGATTCCAATTTGCGTGTGATAGAGAAAAGTAATGATTTTTATCAAGATTCATATAATTCTCATAATATAGTATCTTCGATGAGAACAGATCAGTCAGTGTGGAAAGCAATCAAAGGTGGTTTCTTTATGATAAGTGGAGCTAACATAACTTGTGCCTGTTCACGTAGTCCAAATGGTATGTCAAAATACAGTCATCTGGGTGATGGATCGATCGACTTGATATTGGTTCACAAAACTACATTCCTAAATAATATAAGATTGCTCATAAAGATGGTCAACAAAGACGGTGATATTGTAAGTGTTTGGTTTTTCCACTTTCCATTCGAGAGATCAATTTGTTGCTTTGTTCTTGTTTTTCTTTTCTTTTTCCAGCGCGATTTGCCCTTTGTTGAGATATATCGGACGAAAAAATTTTACTTCAGAGCTCAACCCAGTGAAGACCTTGCATGGGATGGCTCATGCCATCCAATTAATGGCGAAGAGAACGGCAAGACCAGCCAATGGAATTGTGATGGTGAAATTGTTCACGATTTGGAAGTTGCTATGAGGTAAATGCAAGCATGTTATTTTGTATAGACAACTTACATATGATGAACTTACACATCCAGCTCCCACTGTCAACTACTTGATGTATTTATGAGAGGTCCGTATCCCTTTAACAATGACGCCGCAGCATCGTGTTGTGGAACCTTTTTTAGATCATCACAATAAGATGAGACTGTGGACGCATGCTTACAGAAGCTGTTATATATTCTATGTATGTTATTTATGCGCAAGAATGGTATTTGTACATTCTTATGGAATTAAAGGATAACATTAAATTTGTAAATGAAACACACACATGATAAGCTATTATTTTCGTAGAATAAAGTGTCGGGAAATGAATTGTGATTGTCTTTAGATTGGTGTACATAAAGGGTGATTTTTTAGCTACGCTCTTTTTGGCAACACTGGTTTAAACAGCTGACGCACGTTTCGTGTTTTGTTTCACTGTCAAACGTCTTCAGTTTGGTCTATAATTTAACCATGAATCAGTCCAGTCTTACAAACGAACAACGCTTGCAAATTATTGAATTTTATTATCAAAATGCGTGCTCTGTTAAGAAAGTTCATCGCGCGCTTCTTCCATTTGATGGTCAGTTTAAGACGAAGCTCATTTTTGGCTCAATGGGTACGTAAATAATAACTATTCACACTGCGGCAGATTTTGGAGAAAACCCAGGAGCACCAAATCGATACCCACCACCTTTTCATCGATTTTAAGGCCGCGTATGATAGCATTTATAGAGGCGAGCTATACAGAGCAATGTCTAGTTTTGGCATCCCTACCAAACTCGTCCGTTTGTGTAGGAGGACGATGGAGAATGCACGCTGCTCCATCAAGGTCGGTAAAGACCTAACCGATACCTTTGATGTCAAAAAAGGATTCAGACAAGGCGTCGCGCTGTCATGCGACTTTTTCAACATCGTTCTTGAAAGAATTGTTCAAAACTCGAACGCCAACACCAGAGGAACAATCTTTCAGAAGTCCGTCCAACTACCCGCATATGCCGACGATATTGACATTATCGGAAGAACACAGCGTGATGTCAATGGCGCTTTTGTGGGTATTGCAACGGAGGCCGCGAAGATGGGTTTAGCGGTAAACGGGGGTAAGACCAAGTATATGCTGTCAAAGAGAGAGGACACCCAACACCGACGTCTCGGTCAGAACGTCACAGCAGACAGATATAACTTTGAGGTAGTCATAAACTTTGTCTACCTAGGCACCGCTATCAACTCAGACAACGACACCAGCGCTGAAATCAAACGAAGAATAACTCTTGCCAATCGCTGCTTCTTTGGGCTAAGAAAGCAATTGGTAAACAAAGCCCTCTCTCGAACAACCAAGCTAACTCTTTACAAGACCTTAATCGTCCGAGTCCTGCCTTATGGCGCGGAGACATGGACTTTATCAAAAGCGGATGAAGCTGCTCTTGGTTGCTTCGAGAGGAAAATTCTTCGTGTGATTTTCGGTCCCGTCTGCATAGATGGTGAGTGGAGGAGGAGATATAATGACGAACTATACGGGCTGTTTAGCGACATCGACTAAGCCAGAAGAGTGAAGATCCAACGATTGAGGTGGCTAGGTCATGTAGAGCGGATGGAAACCAATGCTCCGGCCCAAAAAGTCTTCGAAAAGTCTTCGAATCCACCCCCGACGGACGGCGCAGTAGAGGAAGACCGCGACTCAGGTGGCGCACGCAAGTGGAAAGGGACCTCAACCAACTATGCGTGCGAAACTGGAGACAGCTAGCTAAAGATCGAGCTGGCTGGAGACGCTTGTTGGTTGAGGCCCAGGTCCACCTCGGACTGTAGCGCCACCTTAAGTAAGTAAGTAAGTAAGGGTACGTAAATAAGCAGAATTGTCGATGATGAATATCAGTCAGAAGCATTGCAAGAGCTACCAATGCATCCAGAAAACGTCACAGTTTGGTGCGGTTTATGAGCGGTGGCATCATTGGACCGTACTTCTTCAAAGATGATGCGAATCGTAACGTAACTGTGAATGGTGAGCGATACCATGAGATGATATCCAACTTTTTTTTGCCCACAATGCAAGGGCTTGACTTGCATGACATGTGGTTTCAACAAGACGGTGCCACATGCCACGCAGCACAGTTCGGTGAACATTTTATTTCACGTTCGGACCGGTCAATTGGCCGCCTAGATCGTGCGATTTAACGCCTTTAGACTATTTTTTGTGGGGCTATGTTAAAGCTCATGTCCATACAGACAAGCCCGCTTCAATTGACGCATTGGAAGACAACATTGAAGCATTTATTCGTGGCATACCGGCCGAAATGTTGGAAAGAGTATGCCAAAATTGGACTAAGCGGATGGACCATTTGAGGCGCAGTCAAGGTCAACATTTGCATGAAATAATCTTCAAACATTAAATTATATGGACCGTGCTATCGATTCAAATAAAGATTTCATGCATTTTTCTGAATTTTATGTGTTTTTTTTTTTTTTTTTGAGAACACCCTTTAAGTATTTGATCAGGTGAGTCTTTTCTTTCATGACATATTCTAGACATCTTAAGGACACTTTTTTGCAACAAAATCGCAAGCCGCGAGATGTAAGGAGTACATGTTCTCGACCTGAGAACTCTTGAAGTGACGCTGTTCTTCTAACACATTTGTACGGTGTCGAACGATGTGTAATTTGTAACAATCCCGTCGTTCTCTTTGGCTACAATTAGAGCTACTTCTCTGGTAACTCGTTAGGTTAAGTGCGCTGGACAAAACAAACTGTTGCACAATCAATAGTCGATAAGGCTAGCCAATCTCCTCTAGCACTGCAAGTGGCATTGAGTGCTTAAATTCCTTCCAAGCTAACATTTGTCTCAGAATAATTCCAAAATCCATTTAATTCGGTCGAAATTTGCTTGGAACCACGGGACATCTCTGGGTGAGTGAGAAACTGGGCCAGAGGGGGGAACACCCCCAAATGGACATGCAGATCAGGGAACTTGGTTTTGCTAAGCTGGGGAGTAATCTGGCAACTAGAGGTTTCATAAGGACGGACCCATTTCCTTTGCTCAATGAAAAGCCACTCTCTTTGAGTCAGATGCTCTCATCGAGTGTGCGTTTATTTAAAACATTGGAATGTATTGTATGCATATGTATATAGACTGAGTAATATAATTTTTATTTCTTCATGCAGAATCCCTTTCATTGATCCTTTATTAAGTCCCCGGAATACATTCATCACAACGATGAGACGTAACAAATAATAAATAAAGTGTTGTTATAGTTAATTGTGTTTAAATATGTTTGCGTTTGCGTAGGTCTAGGATAATTTATTTATTTTAATTTATTTTAATATCGCCTCTATTTACACGTGGGTTGGTGTGTTGATTAGACATATGAACCGTGGGTGTGTCTTTTGTTTACAATCACCAGCTTTCACATAAACCTAAATCTGCTCCTTCCACAAATACAATTATATAGTTTATAATTTGAATTTTTTTTATTATTTCTTGAGAACTTTGATACGTATATAGGGACTGTGAACCGTTTGACTTAATTAATTTGAAGTTGGTAATTGGATTATGATTACTCGTATATGATGGCCGTTCGTTTATTCGTGTTCAAAGTGGAAGCTTACTGCTGTAGAGTGCGTTTGCCCCAAGCGGACTGCAGTTTCTTCCAATCGCCGGATGAACGCTTGCCCCACATTCCCTTGAGATTATTCCAGCCAGGTTCGCGTTTGCCCCATGCACCTAAACTCAGAAGTTTTCAAGTTTCATCAGAAGTTCTTGGTGAATTGATGTTGGTACCTACCTCTAAACTTGTTCCATACGGCAGAGCGGCGTTTACCCCAGGCAACGTTCATGTTCTTCCAACTCTTCTTCTCGAATGTTGATGGAGTGTCGCCGTCTTCGCCTGTGACATCAGCATTATCCGAGGCAGTGGCAGCAGCAGCAACCGCTGCAGCCAAAGCATTTGGGTTTGAGGCGTAGATAACTGAATATTTCATCATCTCCGGATGGTCACCAGTCTCTGTTGGACTCCACTCGGGTATTTGCACATCGTAATCGTCTCTGTCAGAAGCTGCGGCTTGTGCACCGTGATCTCGTTTACCCCAAGAGCCCTGCAGCGACTGCCAAGAGCGTTTTACTTCATCTAACAGCTGAGCTGTGGATTCATCAGTCGCTGGTTCGTTGTTTCCCTGAATCATTGCAACCTCGTCGAGCAGCTCATGGGAATTCCCGGCTACTGGCAGACCAAGTTGGCTAATGACCAGCATCAAGGTGACGGTCTGGAGAAGCCAAAGCCGAGTCGGGGCTATCGATGTGGGCCGAGTCGTTGATGATTTCATCTGAGAGTGGTCGCTGGTGTTAGATTGCAGCATCTGCAAAGAGGGGAGATATTCAATTAAAGCTGCCCATGTCCAAGGGGATGAGGGATAATTCAGATTCCATCCCCCTAAACCGCCACCGACATGCTAGAGTGAATTTAAATTCATTCCCTGTTAATAATTAATTAGAATGAATGAATGACTCGGACAAGAGGGAGACGTGTTGACTTGTCGAGGCAGCCCAAGCGGAGGGACATCTTGTCGATTATAATCGAGTTGGCTTAGTGAAATTAAATCAGTCAGACAAGCATCTGACTTCGAACCGGGGAATGCTTAATGACCTATAGACTGGGCTGGACAAGAGTTGATTTATTCAAACGCATGAGATCGCTCATTTTAAATCGGTGCCACTTCGTATTCAAAGACACGGCAACCAAAGCTCGCTTAGCATATGACGATTATCGTGTCCCCACATCAGACGCCCACACAACATCTGCTTTCGAACGTATCCTTTAACTTATCTGAGTCCCAAGACCACTGAGGTAAACGATGATGAGGAAGAAGAACGAACCGAATGAAAAAATTATCCTATGCGGGTGCCTTGCGTAGTCGCTGTCTTCCCCTTCATAACCGCCCCACCCTCGGTCTATCCTCATTTCAACGTTTCTTATTTGTTTAGGTTAAGGGACAGGGCATCAATCTGTGAAGGTATTTGCTGGAGTAGAGGACCTCGGAACATGGAGCTGAGATGAGATGCAGCGGTACCAGGAATAATTGTGACCTAATCAAATACAAACGTAATCCTTTTTCCATTAGAGGGAAATGATGTATGTATCCAGCTTGGGTGACCCTTTAAGTTTGAATGTAGGGAATACTAACTGCAAACTGCTGAACGCCTACGCGAAAGGATAGCAGTGACAAGTACCTTGTCTTCATACAGCGACAGCAGTGGCGTGTCAGACGAACCGTTTTCAAGACATGGCGCAATTTTGCAAAACGATGTATTGAATGGCGAAGCGGCACGCAAAAAATACGCCATCGAATTCTGCATCAATACCCAGAACTAAGGTTCGGCAGCAGATGCAATATTCAGGCAGAAGGCACAGGCACCGCTAAGAAACAATCTTCACATAGTGGTTTAAGCTTAGGCAACGTTGGGGACACCTTCCCTGCTACTGTGGAGGTGCTGCGAGACCGAAAGTGAAATTGTTCGCCGCGTTGAAGTACTGATGGAGAGCAGCCAGGAAGTTGCTGAACAAACCAACTCGTACCAACGACAAGAACAATTTTAATGGCGTCACTTCAAATTTATTTTTCGAAATCCACTAAAGGGAGCGAGTACGGGCAATTAAATAGCAAGGAAACCAAAATGTCTTAAAGCAGAACACTTGGCACTTGTGCAAGGATACGCATTCGCCATCTATTCCCGCCTGATTGTAGCTGTGGGGGAGGGAGGATTTATTCAAATTTATTGTGATTTCGCTGATTTGAAGTCGCAATCAGCAATCGCTTCTCGCATTCGACGTTCTTTATTCTTCGATTGAAGAGCGAGAGGCGCATTGAGGATTCATGTATCGAAATCAAATCGATTTGATGTCTATTCTCCTAGCGATACCCTGGAAGCGCAACCACATAACACGCACGCACATCCGGATGGGGGAATTGATTGTTGATCTGGCCTCTTCGCACCCCATCTGCCTGCCACCTCAAATGTGAAATAACTTTTCAAGAACTGTTTTTACACCCTGGCGCACCCTGACGCACCCTGACTCAAAGTTCATTGAATTGGAGGATAAATATCCTTAAGAATCACAATTAAGAGAGCCAAACTTGACTGTCGCGAATATTCCATGGACTTTTATTTCCGTTTAATATTTGAATCAAGTGACGCTCGTTTTGGATACTTCCCGATGAGGGTGGAACTTGATGGCACTTTATGAGCAAAACGCAAAAAGAAACAGAGGCAACATAACCCGAAAGTTATGCGTTTTTCAGTGCCAATATCGTTTAGCGTGGCCATGAAACGATGGGTCATTTGGGGATATTCAATGAAGCGAATTTATGTGCTCCCACGATAAGTGGTTGTTGAAAGCTGTTGCCGCTGTTCATGGAATGAGATTTCTAAGCAGCTTGACAAAGACCATTACTCAAAGTTGAAGTCAATTAAAACTGCCCTCCCACAAAAAAACTTCACAAAACTCCATCTGGCACGACCGTCCTTGACCGACCTTTAGTTTCCAATTATCCTGTGAATGCCCGTGAACACAGGTGCCAGGCTGAATGAAATGCGGTGCATTCTAGACGAGAGTGCAATCAATAAATCATTTCACAGGAGTCTTCCATAAATCATACCCAACAACGTAAGTGTGGCATCAGACGAGCTCCACAAGAGGCTCAACCTGTCAACGTGGCCAATGCAATTCATAAATCTCTCTCCCTCGTCGGTTATAAATAGACACCGCAGCTATTTCTCCATCCCTGATGTGAGTCAGACATCCGCGGCCACCAGTTGTGGCACACAACGACCCGTCGGTTCGCGAGGTAATCCGCGACATGGTCCAATAACTTTAATAAAAAAAAACGAGCATCCCGATCGTAGGACTGCATGGATAACACAAGATTGCGTTTCGATTGAAAAGTTAACGATGAAGACACGAATCCATGACCATGACCAAAAGCAATAAAAATCAAGACAACGGACAAGCAGAACTCCTTCAACGGGAAACGAACACAAAAGGATTCCGGATTCGTTTAACACATTGTACTATCGCAGTACAAGTTTGAATCAAAGACTATTATCTGTACCTGGAGGACTGTCGCCAGGTATCCTGGCCGGGAACCTAACGTCGTAAAATCAATTACCGACAATAGTTCTCCAGGATTTCTGCTGTTGTCATTTCGCGTTAAGTCAACTTCCCTCGCCGGCGGAACCAGCCGAAACCACTTGTAAAGTCCCCCTTTGATATATCATTGTTCGTACACGCCTGTCAGGATGCTTGCCATGATTTGTGGTTTTCGCATGTCGAACGGGACATTTTAATTAAACCTCCTTGTTATCCCGTTATCACTGTGAATTCAATCACTGGTCGACTCTGAAATCGTAGAGCATCCATGGATTGTGGGAGTGTAAGGAGTGGGCAGGAACAGGAGCTTGTGTTGAGTGTGTGTGTGTGCGTGTCTTTTGAATTGAACTGATATAATAAGGACTTTATGATTAAATTAACGAATGAGTAAAACTTGAAATCGGAGCAATCTGGGTCCATTATAGCATAATTTGATTAGCGAGCGTCCAACGGGCATTGTATTGAAGACGACAAAAGTGCTTAGCAATTGTTAAGCAGTACAAACTACATGAGTCATTACACGAAGTTTTTTTTCTCTACAAGATCTTTTGTATAGTGTGACCATCTATTCTGCCGACAGTTATCGTGGGCGTACAGCTGCTTTAAGCTGGCGGCCGGCTGGCTTGATTAGTCTGACAGCTGGCTTAGATGGACGGCTTGTTTTTGGCGGTCAGCGGCCTTAGGTCGACCGTAGACTTAGGCAGACAGCTCCCTTGAGCAGACAGCAACCTTATGCCGACAGCTTGCTTAGGCGGACGACTGCCTTATAAGCAAAGTTGCTGCAGGCACACACCTGCCTTAGGCGGACGGCTTTCTTAGACACTGAGTTGCCTTCTATGAGCAACTTTTTCCGGCGGTTGGACATTTGATGATTTCTTGAACGGACAAAAATGCTTACGCGGACATAAATGGTGTCATCGGATATACCGCTGTGCTTCGAATAGTCGACAGTACGTCAATGTAAGTTAGTTCTTCCTGTAAACACCCTTCATGAATTCAAACCAAAATGTTCCACATTATACTAGAATGAGAAACTCAGAAGTCAATCTATATTTATGCATTTTGCTGAAAGAAATCGAGTAGTTCTCTTTTAACGTCAAGTCCCCGTCTACTTATCCCCAGCAAACTTATGCTTTAACTATGGATGGCGCAGTGAAATTCAGAAACGCCGCTTTTTTAGATAAAACCAACCCCTCTTCAAAACACTAAATGTCTCATTTTTCACATTTCCCCGCAGATTTCCTTCAAATCTTCGATAAATATTCCTGATTCTTGGACTGCCTAACTTGTTTGAGACTTTAGATATTCCGCATGGAGTAGGTTGTATGATTGGTGGACAAATCCCGCAACTGATGGTGGGGATAATTCCCGAATCCCCCATTAATGCTCCGTCGAATCCTGAATCAATGCCAAGGCTTGGCGTATTTTTCAAAATGAAGCGAGTTTGCGACTCTTTTTCGACCTTATCTTTGAAGTAACGGCATAGGTTGGCAACATCGGCATTAGCTCAAATTGAAGCGTCTTCCCACCCGCATCAATTTGTACAAAGTTCAACGAAAAGCAAACTCGTCAAAAACTACACCTTTTTCGAAATCTCTGCGATTTTGTAATTTGATGGGAGTAGCTACTTTCTTTGGGTTCCTATTGGGGGTGGTGGTGACATGGAATGATGCGGTATTGCCCGACGGTAGAGTCACAGTTTCCGAAATATAGCCGATTTTTCAAAATGATGTGTTCCCTAGATAAGTTTCTGTTAGGTGTACCGTCTAAGCTGGCTGGGCCATGTAGAGCGCTGGGACAACTCAGCTCTGGCCCGAAGAGTCTTCGACTCCGAACTGACAACGCAACAGAGGACTCCCGCGTTGAAGGTGGCGCACCCAGTTGGAGAAGGACATAAACCAACTGGGCGAGCGGCACTGGAGCAGCTGGCCAGAGATCGTGATAGATGGAGAGGCTTGTTGATTGAGGCCCAGGTCTACCCCTCATTGTAGCGCCAAATAAAGACGAAAAAGTTAGGTGTAACGAAACGAATACTGACTCAAGCGATGCTTCGCCGACTGATGTGATGATAGTGTCACAAGCAAAATTAATCCTTGAATAAAGAAACTATCTGAATCGGGACTTGGCATGCCTGTTAGTTGCATCTAATTCCAAGAATTATTCAATCATCTAACATTTTGAAAGGAATTGAATTCGAAACCACTAGTCAAAGTTTAACACGAGTTCTGTTGTATATCAGGCCGTCTGATTTACTACACACACTAAGGAATCCTTTTTTTCCAAGTGTCCAACATTGAAGCTGCAGTCTGAGACTGGTGATTGTGTGCTGAGATTGGAGGGTCTACCAGAATGGACAAATGAAGATGCATTTAATAATAATTCATTTCAATAAATTCTGATAAATGGAGTTTGGTAGAACTATGCCCAAACCTATCGTTTTCATGATGCATTGCAGCGGAATTCTGAACTTTGTGTCGGGAAACTCCGAGCTGCACTTTGGTATACAACTGATGTGGTATACGGAAATGGATAACTCAAGGTGTTTTAATTTTTGTGCAGCACCTGAGTTTATGAATTGAAAAATAAATAAGAATGCACAAAAAACCAACAGTTCTGCTTCCAATCGAAGATTGGAGAGATTTGGGCTGCATGCCGTCGGGAAGATGTAAATCAGAAATATGTGTCAAGTTTGGCAAATAACACAAGCAGTTGAGGAGTTAGTTCTGCTTCGATCACGAGAACTTTTACTTATGCTGTTGGTTAGTAACGTATGCAAGTATGTGTCGGTTGAATTTTAGGAGTATTCAGGGTGTTTTCAATTTCTTCAAGTGATTTTCTGAGAACTGGTATTTTACCAAAAAAAAGGAAGAATAAGGATTATCACAAAAAAAGGAAGAAGAAAGATTCTCACACAAATGCTTAAAATGCTGCGTGTAATTGCGTGTAATCGCCTTTAATTTTCTATACAAAGACTTAAAATTTAGACACTCTTAATTGAACAAAATGATATCTGCCACAAGTTATTTTAAAATGGAGTTAGTTAAAGTTGAAAATTAATAATTAACATTTTAAGGCATTCTTGGTGGTGCCTTTGAATTAATTAATCAAAAGTATTCTCATTTCATTTTGAACAACCTTCCCCCTGGCTATGAGATGGTTTTAAGACGCGTTCAAAAATAAATTAATTAAAACATTGTTTAAAAAGCTAAATCTTCATACAACCTCCGAATGAGGAAAAGACTCTAGTAAGTTCTCTTTGAAGCACAATCGAGTGCTGAAGTCGATGAATTGAACACGAAAATAGCACAATAGAGCACACGATTCGATTATTTAAACTTAAAGATTAAAAATGAGAAACAATTTAAAATTGTACCCCTCTAAGTGTAGTTTGAAATAAAAATAATGTAAAATATAAAACTAATATAAAACTATTGTAAATCTGCTCTTGTACTCAATATTAAAATACGATACATATTAAACTAATATTCTAAGCACTGATTAGGAGAATTTAAAATTGGAGGTAAAAACCCCCGCTTTAAAACTTTAATTTAAGTACAATCGACTTCAGTATTAAATGATGATTGATTTAAAAAATTTAAAAATCCTCATTTCGATTGTTTCAAATGAAAACTTAGCTGAACACCGAACTGGCCAGCAAAACTGTTGTTAATTCTCCAAAGTGTCCCATCAAATTATGTAAATTTTAAAATTTTGAAAAAAGTTAAATAATTCAAAAATGTATAAAAACCTTTGCTTTTATATATAAAATCACTAAATATATTTTCCTTTTGTCTCATATTTTACGTTTTCAGAGTCAACTTTATTTCACATTTTCACCGATCCAAAAATGCAAAATTTATTCATTCAATGTGTGTTTAAAGATTAAATAAGATTATTTTTTAAAAAAAAAAAAAAAACATACCATTTTTGAACAAATGAATCACAAATATTTAATTTTTTTTCTTTTATTTAAAACTTAAACTTTTTCAAAATGCTTTCTTATTAAACTTTATTTCTTCGATGGTCTGGCGTGAGAGAAATTGAGTGTTGGACAGAACCTCAATCGCTTAGTAGAGCACTTAATAGCCAACTCGAGACCTGTTGATCAACTGCGAACATTTGAAAACTGATGGACATCTTTATATAGGGGAAAATGTATCCCATCGATGTTTTGTGTAGCGGTGCAGCACACAGTTGATACAGGCGATACTACCACTACCACTTGCCATCACCATTACCATCAGCAACCAACCAATAAGCAAATCAACCCCATCGACTGGCTCTTTTGCCATTTCGCCCGTCATCGCCTTCATCATCATTATTATCATTGCCATCATCATTATCATCATCATCAGCATTGGCATCGGCGGAGCGTCTCGTCCTCTCAGCAAAGAATGCGTTGAAACATGGTGAAAATGTAGGGGGTGACGCGGAGGCTGTAATAAGGAAAAACGTTTCCCATTCAAAGCTGTTCATTCGGATGGGTTGGGACGATAGGAGTGTGGTGTGTTTCGGAGGCGGAGGATTCTGTACGAGGTTTTTTTTTTTTTTAAGAATATCCATCTCTTGACAGAGCCTTCTTGTATCATTCGGGGTTAGCTGTGAGAATAAATGCACACATTTACACGCACTAGAGAACACACCACTTATTGAACAGCGACAGTGAATGAGAGGAGCGATGATCCAGAGGTGTGGAAGGGGAGGAGGCGAGGAAGACATCAAGATGGTGAATATGGTGAATTACAAGAACATTACACTATTGCCCACCACACAATTGGAATGAGGACTCCGATCCGGACCGATAGCCGGATAGAGCTTGTGTTATATAATTACTTGGTCCGAATTGTGGCAGTCCCACAAGACCAGACACGACGCGGTGGACAGTCAGGGGGAGGAGGGGCAGCTGCAAAAACAATATAAGAGACGTTCTTGTTGATATTGGTACTTAAAAACTAAAACGGGATGCATATAGACGATTTAACTCTTGGATGGACATATGTCCGCACTTTGTGCGCCCTCTCTTGCACTGGCTCTTGACTCCGGCGCGATGGCTCTCAGGCCATTGGCGATGGCTTAATTATTTCATATTTTTTATGGTTATGTCCATATGTGTTGCAGCTATTGTTGGTGGATGATTACGATGACGATGATGACGGGAATGGGGATGGGGTTGGTTATGATGGTGCCATTAGGAGTCAATGTAAATATTTATCCGCAGTTTTGTCATAAACGAAGGCATCTGTCCGTAAAGGGAGAAGTTCAAATCCCCATTTGACAGACACTGTCGGTCGAAGACACTGATTAAGTTTTAAGATGGCTCTGGAATCATTGATGGGGATTGAATATGGATTCAAAACCCTGCTGAGGGGGAGAAAGACGTTTGTGCTTTACTCAGATTGGGGATTAGGATTGGGGACGAGTTAAAAAGGTCATGTCAGTGGAAACTGTTATGCAGTGTGGGGAATGTTAAATCATTTGTTGCCACTTTCCCCTTACCAATAGCGGCAGTGGGGTAGTTTGGGAGATTCCTCGAGCTTCAATTCGTCGAACATTCAATTCCTAAGACGAACAGCTTTCATATATCATCACTGCGCCCCTTTGGAGTTACGGACAATGCTCGTGAGAATGTGCACAGAACGAGTGGCCCATATAGGGTTCAATCTGGTTCGTTTTCAACCAAATTCAAACAAAAATTCTTAAACTTTCTTCCTTCTAGCCTTCGGCTGCTAAACAATTTCATCTGGTTCACTCTTCAGCCAGATTCAAAGACACACATCGGCCGCAGATCTAAACCGACCCATGGAGGGCCTTAGTCTGTGCTAAAGCTGCCTCCCATCTATCAGCTGTCATCAAGACCAAGTCTGTATTACAAGGAGTCCTCGGAACCCTATTTATCTGCAGATCGTCGATGTTACCGAACAGTTTCGAACCGAATTGCTGGGACTTTCAGACGCGTTAAACTGGGCTCATAATTGCCATTCACTCGAGCAGACGATCTTCCTCTCTTTCTCGAACCGAGAGTAACTCGTCATTCTAAGACACCTCTTATCCAGAGCTTCGGGATCTATGACAACCGCCGGAGTCGAAAAACTTCGCGTTGTGTCCAGTATCAACAGCACAATTACATGCATTTATCGGTTGACGGTTGCTAGTAGCGATGGTTATAATCGAATGATTTTAAGAATCGAGGCTTAAGTAACCGTGATATTTTAAAAAATCGAATTGTCATAGTATTCGGATGATTATTCGAGATAGTATTCGAATGATTATTCGAGATAGTATTCGAATGATTATTCGAGATAATATTCGAGTGATTATTCGAGATAGTATTCGAACGATTATTCGAGATAGTATTCGAATGACTATTCAAGATAGTATTCGAATGATTATTCGAGATAGTAATCGAATGATTATTCGATATAATATTCGAGTGATTATTCGAGATAGTATTCGAATGCTTATTCGAGATAGTATTCGAATGATTATTCATACGATTGGTAAAACATCTCCATTCTCAAAATTATTCGAATGACTACTAACAAGTCACTACCCACTAACACAAGATAGAAGATCACTTCAGTACGAAGACAAGGAACAACTATAATCCGCTCTCGACAATTCGAGTTCAAGATCACTACCCTTTGGTCACTTCTGTTCTTAGTAAATGTTGACGCAATGTACAATGACTTTGCCTCCTTTGATGACCGGAATTGCTTCTGCTTCCAATTCTTCTTCATCGTCGCCTTCATTGTTGTAGCTTGTATTGGAAGCTGCCGAAATTCCAGAGCACCGCAGACTTCTACATCATCGTCAAAATGTACAAAATCATCGAAAGTCACAGCTATACCAGGCTCCATCGATCCTGAGAGGTTGTTTTACTTAAGTAAGTTGTTCACATCACATGCGTCACAATTCAGTGAAAATCAGTCGAATGAGTTAGCAGATAGTAGTCATTCGAATGATTGATTGAGAATGGAGATGTTCCATTAATCGATTATCACTGGAAGTATCATTTGAGCGCCCATGTTTGGATGTGACTGCAAGAATGCCAGGAGGCCATCAGCAAAGAAGCCTATTAATCGCCGAAAGATATTTAGAAAAAGGCATTTTTTGGTTAATCGTTTGGCCATGGGGTTTTCGTACTTTACAAATGTACACATACGCTCTTGGAAAGACATGTTTTTAAAATTGCGTCAGTGCCCCAAATGTTTAGAGTCTGACATTCAAAGAATGTTCCCTCGGCAATCGAAAAAGGGGGTCATCATCATTACCCTTGTGGCAAGAGAGAACGAGAGTGACAGCGTTGATCAATATGTGCGAGTGTTTAAAACATAAGCAGTCACAGGACATAAATAAGAAACACGCAGCTCTGGCATCGAATAACTTTTCTGCAAAGCAGTCAAAGGTCAAACTTTGTGTTTCCAATACAATGATACAGCAGCAACCCACAATAGATCATCAATGGGTCCAATCCAATAAAGTCATCCATCGAGTCAAGAGAATGTTTATTGTCAAGATTGTCACTTCTCTGGAGGGTCTCAGAATAGCAACATACTATGTGCATCCATGCCATCCATCCCGTCGCACCTCTCTCGTCCTCTGGTGTCATTCGATTGATTATCCCTTTTGAATGATGACAATTGCAATAGTGCTGCATTTGTCTGCTGGAGCATGCTAACACTTCGACAGTGGTGTAGACAAAGCTGATTGATTACCTTGTCTGTGCATTGGTATTACCCATATCTGGGCGGATGCTGGAATTCAATTTGTCATTCGTCTGTCGGCGGGCATGTAAGCCCAGATGAGTGGATGGCGACAGGGTGACTCAGTCAACATTGTCACAAGTTTAAGGCACTCGGAAAGGCAAATTGATTCCGCTGGACGTTGAATGTTGAAAGCACTTTAGGGCAACACAGTCTCTCCCATTTACAATGTGATTGCTCAAAATGTACGGAAGGAGACTATTTACGGAGACACACGAAAGGAGACACTTTGTAAATATTCTTATCTTAGCGCAGTCTAATCAGCTTCACGCCCGGGTCTGTGCCTGAGCGATAGCTGCCTTTCTTCGTTGACCGTCGTGGCCACTCATCGTGGTCCACTCATCAATGGCAAGCTGTCTTGAGTACGCGATGACTGAGATTCGTCCTTTCCGTCTCGAATTCATTCAAGACTATGGCCGCCCCTTTGACCTAACTTTTGCGTTAATGACCACTCGCACCACTTGTGGGTACTCGAGAGCGAGAATAGCCTTCGGGATACCCTACGAAGCCCTTTGAATGGTCAAAGTTCAAGGTCAACGATGGTAAGTTTAGAAAACATCGAACGTTGTAATGCTTATTTTGGCCAAGAACTCGTCATTTGTACGACGGCAAGTTGTAGTCTGGTCAGGGCCGGTCCCACCATATGTGCCGGATGTGCAAATGCACAGGGCGCTAAGCTGTAATGCGGGCATTCTGAATCCTACACAAGAAAATAAAGAAAAGATCTGCGCGTGTCACTCAAAAATTTTCATCGAAAAATATCAGTTCTCTGGTCATATGGAGTCATTTGAGCGAAACGCACAGAAAGTGGAAAAATCAACTTTTTACGGAAATGAGTGAAGTGTCCTAGGGTCGACTGCTTGTGTGAGAAATTATCGTGGCCAGCCTCGGTAGGATCTTGTGCATTTGATGAATCAGTTTCATATCCCGGCTTCCGGGAAAGGCATTCAACGCTTCACCCCCTCATGAAGTTTCAACATGACGTCGTAGCTGGACGACCACCTGAACAACCACCAAGTCACTGTCGCCTGTCGTCTGGACGTGGAAAAAGCCTTTGACTCGGTCTGGATAGAGGGACTCGTCTATCAGATGAATCTTATGGGATTCCCAGCTAATCTTATCAAAATCATCTACAGGCAGTTTTACGCCCAGGTAGAAGACAGCCGGTCAATGGAGGAGTTGCACAGGGATCAAAGCTGGGACCCAAGCTATACGTCATCTACACGGCAGACCTTCCACCTCTAGCCGACACAGTCAAATGCTGTTTATTCGCAGATGACTCACTGATGTACGCCACGTCAATGTCCTCACAAATCGCGGCACGGAGGGTAGAAAACCAGACGGCACGGAAGTACAATCACTACATCAAATGGGGTATCCGAATAAATACGGAGAAATCGGTACTCATGTACTTCAGAAGACCATCTAGAAGTAGATGCAGATCAGCAACCGCATGCCGCAGGCTCAAGAAAATCCTCCCAAATGGTGCCGAATTAACAACAAAGGAGAACGTGAAGTATCTCGGCGTTGACTTCACCGACAAACTAAAATTCAACAACCATTCGAAGTTGACACTTAGGAAGGTCATCTTTGGACTTCACCGTATATACCCCCTGATGCGAAAACAAAATGGACTAAGCCAGAAGACGAAGTTGCTACTCTACAATGGGTTCCCTGTGTGGCATAACATCTCCAAGACCAGCATGGAGAAGCTTTTGGTCTTCGAAAGGAAGATACTCCGAATATGCACCGGTCTCACCTATGACAGAGACCGTCAGAAGTATCCCAGCAACAGGAGACTTTACGATGATGCTCGCATCATTCCCCTACAGCAATACTGTGAAATGTTCCAGAGGCAACTGCACGACATCAGAAACCATATCACTAAACACGACTCCCGGACAACGATTCCTCAACCCATTGAATCTGCTCAACGAGCAGACATTTCCACGAACATCAACCAACGGGCTGTATCACTTCTATCAAAATAGCGATAGTAGTCAGCATCGCGGCTAAATAGGCTGCAGCACCACCACCCCATCCCGAGAGGACCAACATCGAAAACCCCGATGTCGAATTCATGGATCATCATTAAGTTTATTAAAATAAGAATACTTGTAACCAAAACTTTGTAAACACTGCACATCCGTTGGGCCCCTATTGTTGAGCCAACATCCTCCCATAGTTTAAGCTTTTTGCATGTAAGATCAATTGTATAGTTTTTGTTCAATAAATTTGAATTTGATTTGATTGAATTCGAATCAGTTTCATGCGTGTCGAAACGAATTCTGCGATGGACATTTGCTAATTTGACATAACTGTGACACGCACTGAAAGTGGGCACCAGGACACGACTTATGCTACAAAAAATTAAGATGGGGGCGCCAAGCATAGGGCTGTGCACAGGGCGCTCATTTGACTCGGGCCGACCCTGTCTCTGGCCGAACATAATTATTTCCATCCCAAAAGCCATCCAGAGCTCCCAAATCTTGATCATTCGCGGTCCGATCTTGTGCAACAATCTGCGATGGGCATCATTTTGGTCTCTACTCGTGTCAGTACTTCCAATGACAGCGCCTATTGGTGAGTTGCTCATAAAGCCTTCGTTTCACCGCGGAATGGCATGAGTGCAGGAAGATGATGATGATCCACTCTCATGTCGGATTGCTCCCCCGTGAGAAAATGTAGAGCAAGCCACAGATTGTTCTCTTTCCCCAATTCTCACCAAGAGTGCGATGGATGAGCAATGCCTGTCCTTTGAATGTCTGCCAATAAGTCACGTGGACACACTGCAGCCTGAGGGCCGGGTTTTTCTGACTTCCTGATTTTCACTTCCTGAGGTTATCCGCTTCGAAGAGATCAATGTCTTCACGACCATTAGTAATGCGAATGGAATTCTTGTGCACGGAATAGACTCTGGGAATCTCAAACGCCGAAATTTCATGCCTATAGCTGCATTGCGGTTGGACGTTTGGTCATAATGCCATGACTACACAAAATTCGTCGTAAAGACAGATGATAATTGCGCTGGAATTCATTCGTCAGCACATCCGACTAGGAACAGCCTGTGCGTGTGCCATTTCACTGCCTGGAGGTTGTCAAAAATGCCTGACATCACGTGGACCTTGTACGTGCTGAAACGAATTCTGGTACAACAATGATTCCCCACACACAAATGTCGCATTTCCTCTAATCCCCGATCGCCTAATGTGAGCTAATGGGCCCAAACAACCGGAACCCTTTTAATAACCAATTGATGCACTTGTTTCAATTGATTTCAAGGATTCTTAGCGTGGGCCAACGGCAAGAGCTACCACCCTGAGTCCATTTCAAAGCACCACCACTACACGCAAGTTATGAGTGTGCCTCCGCCTCATTTCTCCGAAAAACAGCAAACAAAAAAAAAAACAAAAAAAAAAATACATTCCAGGAAATAACACTTCAACCCCGAATATCACTCTTCGCCTCCACGCCACCTCGCTTCATCGCCTCATCCGCTGTTGTGGCATCTGGCATTTGGACTGTTGGAAGTTTGAAAAACTGGCAATTTATTGCATTAATCGCTGTGGGCTGCGTAGGGTAATAAATCTTCCGCTTCATCACGTGTACTCCTTTAACACTTCCCCCATTAAATCTGCAAAACGCCACCACCACCACTACTGTTATGCCCCCTCCCCACATTAGCAGAGTGGCCCCCACGAGTGGGAGTTGTTGTGTAGTGTTTCTTGGGTACTCGGCGGTAGTACACTTGACGTTATGGAAATGGCAATACCAATAGCAAACGCCGATGACTACTCAATCGGAATTTTTGGCAGCTTCAAGTGGTTTTTATTTACTTCCCCTCTCGCACGTACACACACCACAGCCGAGCTGGTGATCCGAGGACCGGGGTGTTGGGTTTTTAGTCTATTTAAGTGTACACTTTGCGGACATGTGTAGCTACAATCGCGATAAGGACATTATCATAATCTAATGGGCATGCATCACCACAACCGCCCCCACCACCCCCACCACCGCAGCGAGCAACACCATCGGCACCGGAAAACTGTTTAACCCATAATTGATTGTGGATTGTGGGTGGGATGGGTTGAACGGGAGGGAGTACAAGAATTGGACAATCTTAATTGAATTCTGTCATGTTTCACACATATTATCGTCAAACGGTGACTGCTTTGGCTGCATTAAGGCCTTTTAGCCACTCACTGAGACGACACGGCCTAATTAATTAACACAATCGCAGGGGCCATGAGTTATGGATTGAAAGTGTTTCCTTTTGTTTTAAATAATCGCGATGGAGGGTTGCCTTGTGTGTAAGCGAAAAATGTCCGCAACGTTAATTGAATTTCGCTTAAAGTTGGATGGAATGGTCCGCTTTAAGTCGCAGATTTTAAGAGATTGAATCTGATTGCGTGGAGATCATCTCCTCTAGGCACACACATGTGCGGTCGGTCAGTGGAGTCTATGATTTGCAGCCTCTCGCAGTGCCGGCACGATTGATTGTGCGAATGTTTACACATGAAAAGCAAACACATCCCAATCGAACGCATAAAAAAAAAGAATGCCACCATCTCATTGTGCTGGTCCTCGAAGGACGAAGCACCGAAGGCGTTTGTTGGATCAATATACGCTTATTTAAATCATCCTCGCCACCGCGATGGGCTAAGGTGTGTCTCGTTCGTATTCGGAATTCGCTTCAATCCGCGCTCAGTTGTGAAAGTCAATTCGATTATGTTCTCGATTTGATTTTGTTGACACATCCATCAAACATCCCTCATGTGTCCTCTCACATTTAAATCGAATTTGTTCAGCTCGGATATGCTGGCATCGAACGTGTTACTTGGTTACTGCCGCCCGACCGCCCACCCGCCCACTCATGCCGAAAAGAAATACTCGTAAATCGAACCAGCTGTTGAGTGGAATTCACCCTCGAGCTGGGCGAGCTCAGGGTCATCAGGGAGTTTGAGTAGAGAACACCCTTCAAGGCACTTCTGGTGGGACAAATGTTGAGTATTATCTTGCCTCTCCCGCCCTCTTCTTTGGCGCTTCCCTCATGGTCGACATGTTCAAGCAAAAGATGTTCTCCTCTGGAACGGAAACCCATTTGCCAGACCACATGCCATCAGCCGGAGTCATAAATTCATGCGATTTATCTCTGACAACGCTGACAGGTCAGTGAATGCCACCACCTTGTCGACCATATCACTTAATTGTGTGAATATACGGTGTAATCTACGTGATAGCCTATCACCTCTCATTAGCTTACTTTTTCCTGTTGATTCATGCAGTGGCCACCCAACGCCACCCACGCCACCGCATCGAGAAGAGAAGCACTTTATTGTGTTGTCGTCTGTTGTTTGCACAAAGGACTTGCGTAGGGATGCACTCGGCACTTGTTTGGACTTGCATTGAGAACGGCTGCTCGCCGTTGGGTATTGTGGTCGCCTGGATGTTATTGTTTGTGAATTTCTTCTTCGCATTCATTGCCGGGATCAGAGCACAATTGAAAATGTGCTACAGAGTGACTTCAGCTAGTGGACGTGGACGAGAACTCCTACGAATGGGCACGATGCGATGGTGCATTTAAATTGAATTTACAAGTACAGCGTAGTTGCTTGGAATGAGTTTTTATTGCGTCGCGATGATTCTGGAATTCTATTCCAGCACACGGCTGTCTTCGCGATGCACAGGCACGCACGGTGGAATTTGTTTGTCTTGTTGCGAGTGAATGAAAGAAACCCACGTCTTCGATTGTGTTGTTTCAAATTAAGCCCTCCACTGTGTGTGCAGGTGTAATGCTCACCTTCAAAAGCAGCTGTATACATTTTCCCATTAATCGCCTGGGAGGCACATCCCCTCGCAGTGTAAGACCGCGGCAACATTTAGGACAAGGAGATGGGTTCACCCACGATGGGTGGTCAATTCCCACCGTGAGGTCGACGGAAACCAACTAGGTTGCAACTTTTACAAAAAAAAAAAATGGCTTAATCCAGATGAGTGAAGAAGACGAATGCCAACAGGGCATTGCCCAGTAAGGACTACAACAACTACGCAACTAAAGCGGATCGTTAATTGTGAGTCTAACTTATTGCCTGCCGTAGTCCTTCCGTCGATGGCCTGATCTGAGTCTATTTCGATCTTTAGCGAGCTGTCTCCAGTTTCGCACGCATAGTTGGTTGAGGTCCCTTTCCACCTGCGTGCGCCACCTGAGTCGCGGTCTTCCTCTACTGCGCCGTCCCTCGGGGGTGGATTCGAAGACTTTTCGAAGACTTTTCGGGCCGGAGCATTGGTTTCCATCCGCTCTACATGACCTAGCCACCTCAATCGTTGGATCTTCACTCTTCTGGCTAAGTCGATGTCGCTAAACAGCCCGTATAGTTCGTCATTATATCTCCTCCTCTCGAAGCAAACAAGAGCAGCTTCATCCGCTTTTGATAAAGTCCATGCCTCCGCGCCATAAGGCAGGACTGGGACGATTAAGGTCTTGTAAAGCGTTAGCTTGGTTGTTCGAGAGAGGGCTTTGTTTACCAATTGCTTTCTTAGCCCAAAGAAGCAGCGATTGGCAAGAGTTATTCTTCGTTTGATTTCAGCGCTGGTGTCGTTGTCTGAGTTGATAGCGGTGTCTAGGTAGACAAAGTTTATGACTACCTCAAAGTTATATCTGTCTGCTGTGACGTTCTGACCGAGACGTCGGTGTTGGGTGTCCTCTCTCTTTGACAGCATATACTTGGTCTTACCCCCGTTTACCGCTAAACCCATCTTCGCGGCCTCCGTTGCAATACCCACAAAAGCGCCATTGACATCACGCTGTGTTCTTCCGATAAGGTCAATATCGTCGGCATATGCGAGTAGTTGGACGGACTTCTGAAAGATTGTTCCTCTGGTGTTGGCGTTCGAGTTTTGAACAATACTTTCAAGAACGATGTTGAAAAACTCGCATGACAGCGCGTCGCCTTGTCTGAATCCTTTTTTGACATCAAAGGTCTCGGTTAGGTCTTTACCGACCTTGATGGAGCAGCGTGCATTCTCCATCGTCATCCTACACAAACGGACAAGTTTGGTAGGGATGCCAAAACTAGACATTGCTCTGTATAGCTCGTCTCTATAAATGCTATCATACGCGGCCTTAAAATCGATGAAAAGGTGGTGGGTATCGATTTGGTGCTCCTGGGTTTTCTCCAAAATCTGCCGCAGTGTGAATATTTATTGCTTACGTACCCATTGAGCCAAAAATGAGCTTCGTCTTAAACTGACCATCAAATGGAAGAAGCGCGCGATGAACTTTCTTAACAGAGCACGCATTTTGATAATAAAATTCAATAATTTGCAAGCCTTGTTCGTTTGTAAGACGATTCATGGTTAAATTATAGACCAAACTGAAGATGTTTGACAGTGAAACACAACACGAAACGTGCGTCAGCAGTTTAAACCAGTGTTGCCAAAAAGAAACTTTGCTTTCAGTGGGATTCGAACCGGGGACCCCTCTAAACAAGGGCAGGTGGAGAGGGGTGGGGGGTTAGTCACGCCATGCACAACGGCAACGGCATCGAATTAGGATAGGCACATGGAACGTCTCATCGCTTTCAGGAAAGGATCTCGAGCTAGTTGAGGAGGCAACGTGGGTATCTCCTCGACGAAGCTAAGGGGACCTTTTGGAACTCTTCCTGTCGGGAGCTGCACATGCAGACAGTTGCACAGGCGGGAGTGGGGATACTCACAAGTCCCATGTTGGCAGGCAGGGTTTTGGAGTGGATACCACTAGGAGGGAGAGTCGGGATCTTAAAGCTCAGCTTAGAAGGTCAACTTTGGGTCTAGTGCAGGTGTCTAGTGAACCAAATATAGAGTCAGAGTACCCGGCCTTCCTGAATGAAGTTGATGCTGTCTTGGAAAGGGTAGCGGAAATGGATTCCTATATCCTGATGGGTGATTTGAATGCCCACGTGGGTGTGGATGTAATGACATGGGGGAGTGTGGTTGGGAGGAACGGTGATCGTCACCAGAACGCGAACGTAGAGAAGTTGTTTGACTCTTGCTGTGCAAATGACATGTCCGTAATGAACACCTTCTTTCCACACAAAGGCATCCATAAATACACATGTTACCGTCAGAGCCTTCAACAGAAGTCGTTGATAGATCTTTTTGTGGTACCATGCTCGTGTGACGAGCGGGACTAAACTGTCATCACTTGGTGTTGTGTACGCTGTACCTGACTGATAAGGTACCTCTCCTGCCAAGGCGGACACCAAGAGTGGTTACACGCATACGGTGGGAGAAGCTACAGAAAGGCTTGAGCGACTTCCAACTGTTCCATCGTGTGTAGAGGGAGAAAGGCGTTCGGGGAGTGAAGCGGCTTGGAGTGGCGGCTGGTGGTGAGAAGAGAACTGCGTGGTTTAAAACGCCCAGAGTGCAAGGAGCCATCAGAGAGATGAAGAAGACCTACAGAGACTGGAGGACTTTGGAGGACCGTTACAATGAGGCACGAAGGACTTGCAAATTGGCTGTGCGAGCAGCTAAAGAGCAGTCTTGGAAAGAGTTCGGTGAGAAGTTGGAAAGCGACCATAGATCTGCGAAAAAGGTGTTCTGGCAAACCATTCACGGATTCAGAGGAAGGGAATTGGACATAATCGAAGGAGTCAAATCCAAAGATGGTGTGTTGCTTTAAAATGAGGTGGGCATAGCGAGCACTTTTCAGAGCAGCTCAATCCCGAACAGGGCACTGAGGATGGCAGACCTGTATCCTTGAGTGGAGCGGAGAATAGTCCAACGGTGGAGGAAGTCATTTTGGCGATTGAGCGCTTAAAGTTAGCAAATCCGCCGGTGTGGATGAAATCCGGACAGAAATGATTACGGCAATGGGTAAATATGGAGTCTTATGGCTCTCTCGTGTGATTAAAGTGAATGCCTGGGAATGTGGTGAGGCACCAGGCGATTGGCAAACTGGGGTGATTGTCCCACTTTTCAAGAAGGGGGAACAAAGAGATTGCTCCAGCTACAAGAGCATATCTTTTTAAGTCTCCCCGGGAAAGTCTACGCTAAGGTCTTGGAAGCGCGCTCTAGAGCTATGGTCGAGCCCAGGACGGGGTATGAACAGTGCAACTTTCGTCCCGCTAGAAGTACAACTGACCAGCTTTTCACTCGAAGAATGGTACTTGAGAAGGCCTGCACATACTGCCAAGCCCATCTACAGTTGTTGTGTGGATTTGGAAAAGGCATTCGACCGAGTTGCTCGAGATAAACTCTGAAGTGTTCTGCGTGAGTATGGGATTGAAGGTCCTCTTCTGAGGGCCTGTGCTAATTCAACACCTTCATCGTGGGCGTTGGACTTCATAAAGGTGCGTCTTGTCGCCTCTCCTTTTCATACCGGAGAGTAAGTCAGCTTCTTTTTGCAGATCACTTAGTGATCCTCGACCTTGTAGGACCTTGTAGGCTCCGTTGAGCAGGAATACACCCCTATAGTTATTGCCAGAGGTGGGATCGCCTTTTGTGTGGATGCGGCATGTGGAGCTGATGTTCCAGTTCGTCTCTCAAATTGGACAGATGATCTGGATCATACTCCCTAACATAACATCGCCGCTATTCTTGAAGAGCTCCGATGATAGGCTATCTGAACCAGCGGCTTTGCTTTTTCAGGGCTTTGCCGGCTTCTTTTAAGTCTATGTGGGAGGACTTCTTCATAGGGTGGAGTTGCCCCGATTCCCTACCGCTTTCTCCTGGCCAGGACAGCTATGCAGCCGTTGGGAGAGCTGCTTAAGTACATCCACTATTAGTAACAAGGTAGGCTCCGCAGTTTCGAAGAGCCGGAGTGCCTTTCCGAAAGCCAGCATCCAGACTTATGGCTTTTTTTTTTATTAAATGCGACTCTTCGATATCCCTGAGGTTGCGAGGGAACTTTAAGCCGTAGAAGCTCCTTCTCCCCTCGTCTTCTAGCCCAGTACTCCTTTTGCGCCACTCTTGTTTTACGTTGCAGTAGCATTTGGTATGCCTCGTCGGTCGCGGGACAGTAGTTAACTTAAGCTACGATGGCTGAATGGCAATGCAAACACATCCCGTTGGTGTTGGTGTTCGCCATTGGTATTCCGGAGAGACGCTCACTTGATTACTCTTTGTAGGCTCTGGCAATCTTCGTTGAGCTTAGGCGCCCAATGTCAAAAATCGTCTTTGTTGGCTGGTGGAGCTTTCTAGCATGGGACAGTCGAGATGTGAATAGTGGTCACAGTCGACCAACTGAATGTGCGCACATCCATGATATTTGACTCATGTCTTGCGTCACTGAGTACATTTGGTTAGCGGTCGACCGTCCGGAGTTTGCCAGGTTGCTGTGCGGATTCTGTGGTGAAGCAACCTCGTCCGCTTTTTGACCATAATAGCCCTTAACATCTTTTCTCGTGTGGTGGAGGCTGTACTTTTTGATCACTCCAAAGATGGTTTCCTTGCCGATTTTTTGTATGTTCCTGATGGTTTCCTTGCCGATTTTGGCATTGATCCAAATATGTGCATAGCAACTGCAACGTCGCACTCATTTTTTTCGTCACCCCTTTTGCTATCCAGCGGATTTCCTGGATCGCAGTAATATCCGCCTTGTACTCCATTTTATGAGCAGCACCTGAAGTGTAGAGTGTTCTTACATTCCAGTCGCACACTCGCAAATCATTGTCCTTTTTCGCGCCGTAGTAGGTCCGCCCGTCGATCCGAGGCTGATTACTTAACAACAACTCCTACTCCTTACTAAGGACCCTTCAACTAGACTGTACAAATCTGTGTGTCCGACATGTGCATACTATTGCATGCGATCCAGGAGCTTAGTCCTCTGTGTTCGGCGAAAGACGTTAGTTTCTTCAAGGTTCGGATATGCTTCAGAGTTTGTATGCTCTTCCATGGCGGGACTTATTAAGCATTTCACCCAATCGCCCATAAAACCTTGTCCACACAGTCATCCACGAGTGGATCGGTGTTGACTGATGTTGTGATCATGCCTGGTCAACGTTGGAGCGTCTCAGTCATGAACTAATGTCCGTAAATAACTGGACGCAAGTTCGAGGACTGAGCGTCACCTAGAATAAAAGTAAATTGCTGATCTTTACCAAGAGTGTTCAAATATTAATGGAGTAAAATATCTAGGCGTGTCCGAACTCATTTGGAAAGCAAATACGGGGGATCGTTTACAGAAGGCATATGTGGCGTTGTACAAGTCCAAACGCTCGGGCTTAAAACACGAGTGGCCTCATGATTGTAAGATACGAGGGGCGTTCAATATATTCTCGGTATCGGGGTGAAGCTGTGGTTGTATATATAAATTGACTTATTTATCAAGTAATACTATTATTTTAGTGCATTCATTAAAAAATTTCTTCATTAATTAACTCGCGTTTTGTCTCTTGTTAAACAGAGTCATAATGGCAACTGAGACGATGATGGTGAAAATTGGGCATCGCGCTGTAATTAAATTTCTCACTAAGCAAGGAAAAAGTCAAAAAGCTATTCATGAAGAGATGGTGGCTGTTTACCAGGGTTCCGCACCTTCATTATCAACTGTGCAAAAGTGGTCAAGTGAGTGCAAGAGAGGCAGCGAGAGCATTGAAGACGACCCCCGCTCCGGCGCCCCGAAAGCATCAAAGAAGTCGAAAAACTTGTTCTTGAGGATGCCAGAATAAAGGTGAAAATGATGGCAGAGACCACCAAGCTTTTAATTGGCACCATTCACACCATTCTTCATGAGTGCAAGGTGGGTACCACGAATGCTCATAGCGCCTCAGAAAAAAGTGAGAACCGCATGCTGTAGAGAGCTTTTGGAGATGTGTAGTGAGAACGCGGACGGTGTTATGGATCGAATTGTTACTGGTGACGAAACATGGGTCCACCACTGTGACCCTGAAAGCAAACAAGAGTCCATGCAGTGGGATAAAAAAGGAACAGACCCCCCCCCCCGAAGAAGTTCAAAGTCACTCCGTCTGCCGGGAAGCTCATGGCCACAGTTTGGGACTCAAAGGGAATCTTGCTCATTGAGTACAAAAAAAAAGGTGAAACCATCAACGCCTCTTTGCATAATTTGCGGGAGGAAATTAAAAAGAAAAGACGGGGTAAGCTCGCAGCTCCTGTTCACACGGCGCGAGTTTCCAAGGCTGCTGCGCGAGATTGTGGTTTCGAAGAAATCCAACACCCACCCTGTAGTCCAGACCTTGCCCCTAGTGATTACTTCCTGTTTCCGGATTTGAAAAAATGTCTTCGTGGAAAAATATTTTCGGATGATGAAGAACTCAAGTCGGCAATAAATGGGTATTTTGCAGAGAAAGAGGAAATGTATTTTTTTGGGGGTTTAAAAAAGCTTATCTCAAGATGTAACAAATGCATTGATGCCCCCATGGGGGGAGATTATATTGAAAAATAAAAACACTTTAAATTGAATTCGCATTTTCCTTCATATCGATACCGGGAATATATTGAACGCCCCTCATACATACTAACATACGGTTCTCTAGTCTGTTGAAAATGTTATCTTAGAACAACACCGAAGGCAGCACTCGCTATCATATTCCGCTATCATATTCCTCCCTCCCCTCGACACATTCTGTAGCAACAGTGTGTGGACAATCAAAAGAAAAAGAGAAATGTAAGAAAGCACCCTGTGCAACACAGTTTTCGGACATTCAGTCAAATCGGACAATCACCAAATCTGATCAGATTGGCGGTGGATATGGTCGGTCCCTAAGAGTTACTGTGTCCACAGGGCGGCCACTGGGCAATGGATGCTTCACTCGACATTCCAACATCTTAAACTTGCTCAACCGAATATCTATTCTATTATGCCTGCGGGCATGGTTAACGCAGAAAGAACCATCCCCTCCCTTCCACTGCCATACTTCCTATCTCTCCCCTTCAAGCTGTTATACGACCCGTGCGTGTTATTCGAACCATGCCTACACAAGCGCATGCACTTAGTCCCAGTCGTTGAACACCTACTCTCAAAATCCCCGTGGTGAAATTCGGGAGCCTAGTACTTTCGATAGAAGATCCGATAACCAACCCTCGTGGGACGTCGTTGGTGTCTGCAGACGATAGAGGTGGGATAGTGAGCCTACCACAGATCATCTCTCTTTTAGGATGGCGGACGGAAGCTCATCTCATAGACCTACGGCTGCATCTACAACTCCTGTCAGCAGGAACCACCTGGTTTCCAAGGTTAGAACGGGACCCTGGAATAGAGCCATTTCTTAGGGCCGACGGCGGCGTTCACTGCCTGGAAGAGGCTACCGACACCGGATCCTTTGGGGGGCCACACAAATCGACCTGTCTTCCCAGCTGGAGGCTGTGCGTGGGGTTATCAAAAAAAGTGAGTTCAGAAAAAATAAGTTGCCTCGGATGCGGGCGGATTTACTGTTGACGACCTCAGAAAACGATGAACTCGTGGAGGCCCTAAGAGACTATAAGGCAGATATCACCACTATCCAGGAGGTGAGGTCGGATAGGCAGTCCAAAACGATTATGAGTGCCGGACACAAGAGGATCAGCTTTAAATGCATAAGCAAGCTAAATTTGGGAACATCACAACGATGGGGGTACCAAAGTTGACTTCTATGATCTCCAAAAAAGAACATACGATCAATGTCCCAGCTACGAACCAAGTTCGTTCTAGGAGATTTTAACGCTAAGCTGGGCAAAGAGCGCACATGACACCACTTCCGAAATGGACTCAGGCTGGTGGACTTTGTCACTGGGCGGAACCTATCTGTCCCACATCTCAACATCCATAAAGGGACCTGGCGGTGCCCTGATCAATCAACCGTCAACCAGATTGACGATCGAAGTCTGACACTCCTCCAGTCTTCTTGATGTCCGAACGGTTCGAGGACCCAATGTCGATTCGGACCAATTCCTTGTTTTAGCCAAGGTTAGAGCTCGGATAGCAAAAGAACAGCGGAGTCGAGAAAGAACACCACTAGTGCTACTGCTAGGACATTTTTGCCGATCGAGTCTCCCGGAAGCTGTCCTAAGTTCGACGCCGCATAGTTGGTCAGTTTGTATGACGCGCCGAAAAAGATTGGATGCATTGTTAAAAAGCAGACGCACCACATAGGAAAAGCCCATGGTTGGACGACGAGTATGCAACAAAGCAAGAAGCCTAACAGGCAAAGCTGCATGTAACTAGGAGAGCTGTTCTTGAGCTCTACGAACGGAGATGAAGGGAAGAGACCCGGCTCCTTGAGAAGAAAAGAGCACTAGAAGCACGCGGCAGATGGAGACCTGCTATGGCAGGAATGACAGCTATCCAATGTAAAGCAAAGTTTAGGGGGAAGCCTGCCGAGACGAGAATGGACAATGAGTAGTCGATTCTGAGAATTTGGAAGAATCACTGTAGAATGTTAAATGCCGATGAGGACATAAATACCGCTGTCAGGCAGAATGTTACGTGACGATGATACAAGGGAATTCCTACCCCCAAGCCTTGACGAAGTCGAGATAGCGACATAAAGACTAAGGTCGGATAAAGCTGTTGGTGCAGATGGATCATCTGCAGAACTCTGTGCGCCATCAGGAGATATGCTGCACCAACTCATCTGCAAGATATGGTCAGTGGTCATGCTTGAGGAGGGCCTTTTGTATGCCCGACGTGTGGAATCTCAGTATTGTTTGCCCGTTCCACAAAAAAGAAGGAGGATAATTTCTGCAGTTTTGTGTGATCGCCAGACAACGGCATGTCTAGTTCTGACATTCCTACTCAGCTCGTCGTCGAGAACTCGCTCTTGTCCATCAAGGTCTGTAAAGAACTCACCAAGACCTTCAATGTCACAAAGGAATTGAGACAAGTCCATACGTGCTGTCATATGAATACTTTAATATCATTCTTGAGAAGAAGTGCAAAACTCACTGGACAACAAAGTGGCACGATCTTACAAAAGTCCGTAAAATTGCTGACACTGCTAGCCGTCCATGAGGAGGTTGTTGGCATTGAAAGCGGAGGCGGCCAAAATGGGTCTAGCGGTGTAAGAAACATTGCGCATGAATGTACACACCAGACATATTCTGGTCACACAAGCTGTGCACAGCATGCCACATGTGCAACAGATGCATGTTGCAGAGGTATATACTGTAAAAGATTTATTTCCTTTTTCTTATTTATTTATTTTATTATTTTATTTTACACGTCCGTCTGCATCGACACCTCAATCACAACTGACTCGTTTGCGCTCTTTTCTTATCCTACAGGATTTCTCTCTTTCCTCTCTTCATGCTTTGGACTGCCACAACTCGGCCATCCTGACTCATAGCCGTCCCGATTTCATCTGACCACGGTTTGAGATTCGCCACTTCCCATATCCCCTCATACGGAATTTGTCCTAACTGACAGCCCTCCACATGCTTTACCACATACCTATCGTTTTGTAAAACGTTTGTCATTCTGTATGGCCCCTTAAACTTTGGAATCATTTTCTTGCAAATACCAGCCCTGTTCTCAAAATTTCTCGTCATCACATAGTCACCTAATCTGAATACTTTATAAATTCTAGAACGATATTTTAATTCCTTACTTCGCTCTTGCTTGGAAATCATTATCTTGGCGGCTTGGGCCCTGGCCTGTACTAAATTCCTTTCCAATTTTAATTCACTGTATTCTTCTAGATTCTCCTTCAAAAAGTCTACTATAACCCCTCTTTGTGACACTCCGAATAATAACTCACTTGGTGTTACTCCAGTACTTGCGTGGACAACATTATTCATCGCAAATTCTATTTTCGGCAACACGCCATCGAGAGATAGATGCATACCAGCATTCGTTAATTTTGCGATCATCGGGCCATGACTCCTATTTACTCTCTCGACTTGTCCATTGGCCTGGGGCGAACCGGTCGCAATTTTAACGTGACGCACGTTACACTCATCGAGAAAGCATTTAAAATCTTTGGCGGTGAACGCACTTCCGCGATCAGAAACCACAGTCTTTGGACGACTATAGCGGGCAAAATAAGATCGCAAACAACTTACGACTTGGTTAGTACCCGTGGATCTAGTTGCGTATAGTTTAACATACTTGGTGAAAGCGTCAATTACTAAAAATACATGCTTTCTCTTCGCGTTCTTTAACAAAATTGGTCCGAAATGATCCACATGAATCGTTCCATGTGATGCACTTGAGACGATTTGCACCATAGTTCATGACCTTTTCCTTCATTTTCGGGAACCAGTACGTTTTCGTTATCGCTCCGACGGCCTTGTCTCGACCTAAATGGCCCATTTCATCGTGATGCAAGCGTATAATATTATCTTCCATAGCGGAAGGAACGTAAAATAAAATTCTTTGCCCTATCTTCCTGTATATCAGACCATTGCACATTTCATACAAGCTACTTTCCTCCTTTTCCAGCTGCTGCCTAATGTTATCAATGACTTTGTCTTGGTACTGCCTAATCGATAGGTTCTGTTCAAAAGTATTGGCTTCCAATACTAAAATGTTAGAGGTGCGCCTTAGCGCGTCAACATGCTGCATCTTCGTTCCGCTGCGGTGCTCAAGTGTATACTCATAATTCTGGAGATCTAGAGCCGTGATATTCTTGGATTAATTTCTTTTTTATTCAACGTTAATGTGAGCGAATTGCAATCGGTCACGATTTTAAATTGCATCCCATGCAAATAGACCCTAAACCTTTTAAGAGCGTAAATTATCGCTAGAGTTTCGAGCTCGAAACTGGATTCTTACTCAGTTGTTCTTTTAGAAAAGTAGAAGACAGGGTGAAACTTCCCCTCCTTCTTCCTCTGCATGAGAATAGCTCCAAAGCCCAAAGAACTAGCAGCGCGGTGAAGTTCAGTTTCATCTCTGGGGTCATATATTGCCAGAATTGGTGCTTCCACTAACTTCAGCTTCAACTTCTCAAAACAGCGAAGTTCCTCTTCACCAAATTTGAATGTGGCCTCCTTCCTTATGAGCCTATATAAGGGTTGAGCTATGAGCGAAAATCCCTCTACAAACCTCCTAAAATAGGAGCATAGCCCCAGGAAGCTGTGAACTGCTTTAACGTTTTGTGGCATCGGGAAATTTATAACCGAATCAATTCCTTTCGCATCAGGCTTAATACCGTCCCCAGATACCGTATAGCCTAAGTATTGCACCTCAGATTTCATGAACTGGCATTTGTCTAACCTCAACTCTAGCTTATTTCTCACCAACCTATCGAAAACTTCTCTCATTATTTCCATATGTTCCTCGACCGTATCTGCAGCTATCATAATATCGTCGATATATACTTTAACCTTCCCCTTTCGCAACAAATCCTCGAATACGATATTAACGTACCTCTGAAATTCAGATGGTGCGTTCTTCAAACCGAAAGGCATTTTGAGATATTCAAATTGGCCTAAAGGCGTCACAAACCAAGTGGACTTTATAGATTCTGTGTGCATGTGTACGTGATGAAATGCACTCTTCAAATCCAAAAGTGTGAATATCGTTTTGCCTACTAAGCCATCATCATCATTTACTCTCTCCTCGTTTCGTTCATTATGTCGGTGACTCTCATTGTCGATATTGCTAAATTCTTCATCTCCGGATTCTTCGTCGTCAACGAGATCCTTGTGTGTGTCTGGATACTCACCCCTTTCCTTCACTGGAATTGAAATGAGACGCAGAAGCAAGTCGCCTTCGCTTCCCGTTGTTTTCTGATTAAGTGTCCCAAGCCAATTTTTCAATTCAGCTGCCTTATTTTTTTAGCATTTCAATATCTGCCATTTTGCTGTTAATAGATTAATATGATGCCGATGGTTAATCCCACTTCTGAGATTGTAAATTTCCTTTTTTTTAATTTATTTATTTTATTATTTTATTTTACACGTCCGTCAGCTTCGGGGTCTCAATCACAACTGACTCGTTTGCGCTCTTTTCTTTCTTTCCTCTCTTCATGCTATGGACTGCCACAATACTATAATAAGCTCACAGAAATGCAACAAATCGGCGGGCAGAGACGGACTAAGACCTATAGACCTTAAAAACGACGCACAAATACTATCTCCAGTGATAACAAGAATGATCAATGTGAGCTTGAATCAGGCATCTAAGGCTGATCTGAGGCTTAAGACCTCAATAGGTCGACCAATTCAATAGAACTACAGGCCTATTTCAATCTTACCGGCTGTCGACAAAGTTTTGGAAGAAGCGCTGGCAAGAAGGCTTCACGAATTCATTGAAAAATACAACCCTCCGTAAAGGCAAAAATATAAGCAGACTGATAGGAGACTTTCCAAACAAAGTTTACCAAAGCCTGGACAAAAACCACAGTTCAGTAGTTGTATTCATTGATTTCAAAAAAACCTTTGACACTTTGAGTCACCAGCAAATCCTTAGACAGCCGAAAAATATTGGAATACGAGGTCAAAAATTAGCATGGTTTGAATGCTACCTAAGTAACAGGGTAAAAATTGGTAAGGATGTCAGTGACGAAGAAAAGATAGAGTACGGTGTCCCACAAGGGTCAAGGCTAGGTCCACTGCTTTTTATCATATACGTCAACGATCTACTGTCGGTGTTAAAGTATAGTACGAGTTATGCGCATGCGGACGACACAGAGATCGTAGTTAGCCATAGGATCGTTGACGAAGCAGACAGATGTATGCAATTTGATTTCAATAGAGTCACTGCTTGGCGTCACGACAATGCATTAGTTATCAACGCACTTAAGACAAAGCTAATGCACATTCGTCCGCCGCATATTCCCGGAACAAAACTTAAGATTAAGATGCACGACGGAATAAAAGAGGATGACGACTGCATTGGAGTTATAGAGATCTAGGTTCAACGACTAACGATCGCCTACATCTTCAAATGGAGTTCTGTATATCGACAACTTGAAGCTTAGGCGCTCTTTCGTCTAAGCAACCTCAGCACATCACTTGGACTTGTGGATTCACATCTAAGATACGGAATGGGGAAGAGAGCGTCTCAAATGCAAACGCTATGAAACTGCGAAAAAACTGTTACAAAGAACTGGACGCAGCAGCGATGATCAGCAAGGAGCAAATAAGACGTTTAATAACCATCCCCCAACTAAAAGCAAATTTTGGCAAGAAAAACATCTACAGAATGCAGACACAGCAGACGAGAAACACCAGAAGCAGCTACATGAAGTTCCAAGGTACTGGCACGAGTATGGCCGAAGAACATTGAAGGCAGCAGTTCCGATGGTGCTCAATGAACTCCCAACGGAGCTCCGCAACTTACTTAAAAGAAATGCAAAAAAATGTCAAAGAAATGTATATATCGTAAAAGTAAAATCGTAACTAAGTGTAATTGTAAATTCTAAATTAACTTCGAAATTATATATACTTGAAATATTAACTTGTGAATACTTGAATTTCAACATTTTTATAATAAATATTTTTATGTGACAAGCCCTTCCGGCTTTGCAGATAAAATATGCATTTACATCTAACATGAAACAAAAATTGAGAAAGGACAACATCGACGACTCGGCCAGTCACCATAGGCAGCTACAACTTCGAGATAGTGAAGGACTTCATCCACCTTGGCGCCGCGGTAAACATTACAAACAACATCACTAGCTAGATCAAATGCAGAATAACTCTTGCCTATCGCTCATTCTTTGGGCTCAAAAACCAATTGAGTTACAGAGCCCTCTCTAAATAAAACCCTGAACCATCATCCCAGTCCTTGCAACAGAGGACAAGCACATACAACGTGGCACACACATGTCGGGAGACGGCTGCCGAGGGAGTGGCTGCGGGCAGGCTGGAGAGTGAGTCCCATTCACCCCGGACTGTAGAGTCGACGATCAAAATGACATCCATCTCAGACTTAGGTGTCACTCACACAACAAGGGTCACTTCACCTTTTTAAAAAAGCCATTGGTAGATTGGGAGGGGCGTTGAAGGGTGCGCGGCTTGAGGATCCACCCCACCACCATCCCCAGTAACCCCCGTCCAAGGTAGCTCAGGTCATGATGCTGGTTCCATCGACCTTTCTGACCTTGAGCGTACTTAACGATCTCGACGTGCACAAATCCACTGGCCCAGTTGGTATTCCCCCAGTACTTCTAAAGAGATGTTCTTCTGCGCTGGCAAAGCCACCGCATAGACTTTTTTTCATCTATTCAACTCTTTAGGTCCCTTTCCGAGCAGATGGAAAGCAGGATTTGTTCAGCGTGTCCCCAAAAAGGGCGAGTCTTGAATCACGAAAGCTTCTTAATGACCTTCAGGTACCATATGGATTAGAAATTACCTTTCGAACCGTTCAATTCAAGTTGTCTTGGATGGGTTCAAGTCTGATTTCCACCAAAAAATGCTGGTGTTACCCAAGACCCTGTTCTGTCTCCGACACATAAATGATCTGCTGCTTCGTATCCAATCCATTCCTTCGCTGATGACAGCACCGTCAGGTTTTCATATGCCCTCCAAGACTTCCGACCCCGCCCTTCGGCAGTAGTATTGGAACGACTACGTATGTTAAGCACTTTCTCAATTACAATCTAGACGGCATAATTAACTCCGACAACAGAGTGGAATTCAATGAGTTTTTGAACTCAATGCTGTCTGCTGTCACTCAAGCGAACCCTTGATAATCAGCCATTAGAGTGATCCATGTGAGCCAATTCCGCTTGTGTCGATGAAACCGGAAAACTTGCCATCCTTGGTGTGTGTATCAACACAGCACCTGGTTGGCACGATCACATATTTGAGGTCGCCAAAATTGCGCGAAATGTTTAGATGCAAGAAATAGTTCACCCCCTCCGATTTGGTTAAAGGCATATATCCGCCCAAGCTTGGGCAATGCTCGCCCAAAAAGACCACCCTACACCTACTAGAGCGACTTATGGGAGACAACAATATCGCAGTCATTAGACTCGCTCGAACATCGACGTACCGACTACTTTGTCCGAATTTTATCGCTATTTTAACAACCCATGCTCAACTGCATTCCTCCTTTCCATGAATTCACCCGCGATAACCGTCTAGCCAGGGATGCTCATCAGTTTACCCTAAAGCCTAGTTTCGGACACACAGTAAAAATTGAAGACTCCTTTTTTCAGCCCACTACACGAATATGGAATGCTCTATATGCTCTATATAAAATTTATGGTACAAAACAGATTTTTTGCTCAATCCAACGAATTTATTTACAAAGCTTATAGCATTCACTAAGTAAGTAAGTAATCAGACACTGAATGTCTGACATTCCTTGTGTTGCTTAACAACAAAATCCTATGAACGCTGCAAACTACATTTTAACAAATGATAACCAACAAGGTGGCAGTCTTTTCGTAGTAACAAAATAATTGTTTTTTTGCAGGTACACTTTTAGTACATTATGTACGGGGTCTCAGTTTGGTGGTTGGCACTAAACACAGTGCTCAACTGCGAGAAACTTAATCGGGTGCACTTAACACCCTCCACCTCCACCTTCCACCACTGGAGGCCTTTACCACCTGTTTGCTAGTACAGCCCTTAAAGCACTCGGACTGTGGTGCGAACTCACCTTCGGCCACTCAACTATTCTAAACGAATTTCACTTTCTCCCCACCGACACCGACCGCCTACTACCCCAAGTTAACTTCGAGAAGAAATTCACCATTCACCACCAGCCTTCCCTCCAGATCGGATTGCATATCTGATAACCAGACGCTGGAGGGAGTAGGTGCTGGTGTCCATTCCCAAGACCTTAATATAGCTATCTCCCTGAAGCTCCCTCATCACTGTAGCGAATTCCAGGCAGAAACCAGTGCAATAAAGGAGGCCCTGTCCTGGCTCAAGAACAACGTAATATCCAAAAGAGACAGTCAGGGCGCAAATAAGTCGGGACAATGTCATGTTTAACTCAAGAACATATCTTAACTGTAGACTGTCTGCGAGTTGGCTGAGCATTTCCATATACACCGCATGCGGATGCCGGGGCATTGTGACATACTGGGCAATTGTAGGGCCGATGAACTCGCTAGGTGCGGTACATCCTTCTCCCCAACACTAGGAGGTGTTCCAGTTTCCATGCCAATCTCTATCATCTTCTCAAGATACACAGAATCAACACCACCAATTGTAAATGGCTAGAAGGTATCACATGCTTTGAAACAAGAGAAAGCATGTGATGGCCAACTTAATCGCAAACGATCCCTCATCTGCTTAGACTCAGCAGATCTTCATGACCGGCCACTGCACATGCCCGAAGGTTGGGTGTTCCCTGTAATGACTTCTGTAGAAACTGCATGGATGAAGAGGAGGTTGACCCCATAGATCACCTACTCTGCTCGTGCTGTGCGCTGGCAAGTAGTAGCGGCTTCTCCTTCAATAACCCCAATGAGCTAGGCGTCAGTATTAGCCCGCTGAATCGCTTCGTTTTAAGTATCAATTGGTTTTGGTTATTAGGAGAAATTAATCCGCGTGGTATCGCAACGGGCCTACTTTGGCCTAAGTGTCTGTCTAAGTGACTGTCTTCTGCAGTCAGTGTGATGAATAATAGTTATTTTTCTTAAAAATGGGAGACAGTGTGAGTTTATCACTGAAGAAGGTTAGTCTACTCGAGTTCAGATGGACTAACTCGGAATGGAAGGAATTCGTCCTTGTGGAATTTCTTGACATCGAACGAAAGGCATTCTCACTTGCGCTTAACAACCTTGGGATCGAAAAGTCCCTAGTGGCTTTTATGCATCAGCTACTCACCAGCATGGCAATCCACTCTAATCTGGGAGATGCTACGATCCGCAGAGGAGTTAATAGAGGAACCCCACAATGAGGTGTACTCGCCCCTTGGGTTAATGCGCTGCTGTTAATACTGGAAGAGCCAGGATGCAAAGTTATTGCCTATGCGGATGATGTTGCCACAGCAGTATTCGTCTCTACCTTCAATAAGCTGGAAGCATGGACACAAACACGCGGCATCAGCGTCAGCCTCCTAAAAAAACTGATCTTCTACTATTCAGCAGAAGGTACAAAATCCGTCAGTATGACCCTACCACTTTGCGTGGGATGCAACCACCTTGATTGTCAGACCGACACTTCTGTATGGGGTCTCAGTCTGGTGGGAACACTAAACACAGCGCGATAATTAATTGGGTGCAGAGACTGGTCTGCATGCGAATCACCGGGGGACTGAGAAGCACTAAACAAACTCCTCCACCTGGAAAGTTTACGCAAGCCAGTAGCAGCCATCACAGCCCTGAGACTCAAAACACTCCGAATGTTATCCGAACTCACCTTCGGCCACTCAACTATTCTAAACGAATTTCACTTTCTCTCCACCGACACCGACCGCCTACTACCCCAAGTTAACTTCGAGAAAAAATTCACCATTCACCACCAGCTTTACTTCCAGATCGGATTGCATATCTGATAACCAGACGCTGGCTGATCCCCTGCGCATCTTCACTGACGGATCGAATATAGACGAGGGAGTAGGATAGACCTTAATATAGCTATCTTCCTGAAGCTCCCTCATCACTGTAGGTCCAGGCAGAAACCATTGCAATAAAGGAGGCCTTGTCCTGGCTCAAGAACAACGTAATATCCAAAAGAGATAGCTCAAAACACCTATTTTTGTTTGTAGGCTGTCTCTTAATGAGATGGCTGAGCATTTTAACATACACCTCCGTGACATTGTGACATGCCCGGCAATTGAAGGGCCGAATTCGCTAGGAGTGGTACATCCTCCTCTTTAATACAAGGAGGAGTTCCAACTTCCATGCCAATCGCTGCAACCTATCATCTACTCAAGATAGACACAATCAACACTACCAACGTAAGACGCTAGAAAGTATCAGTTGCGAAGAAATAATCTCAAACGATCGCTCAATCTGCTTAAACTTAGCAGATCTTCACTCAGACGCCCATCGCCGTCATTACCGGACACTGTTATATAATGACATTTGTAGGAGTTGTATGAAGAGGCGTTTGAAACCATAGATCACGCACTCCACTCGTGTAGCGCGCTGGCGAATCGTAGGGACTTAACGAGGTAATCCCGTCTGCAGTCAGCCACTACAACTAAGCTAACTTGATCGGGTTATTGACCCGAAGCTCGCTTTGCTATAAATAAAAGGTGAATGCTGTTTTATCTCTCTTCTGAAGATAACACCACCTGTCTGTCTTTTTTGCGCCCATCTCCACCCGCTCCCTAAATGTGCAACCTCTACGACTTTGGAGTCAGAAATCATACGGTCACACTGCTATGCTAAAAAGTTGGACAGCAGCACAGCACAATAGACAATCCACCACCAAACCTAGAACCGGAGAAGACTTTCAATCTTCGTTTTCCGGACTTAAAGTAATGGCATGGTACTAGTAGAATGGAGGTCTTACTCCACAACAACCGACAGCTCAAAACCTAGTGAGGGTACAAGCGCATGGGCCTTCCACGACAGCTTCGAGAAAGCCCTGGCACTTAGACAGCACTTGACTTGAGAGACCACAATGTAACCGGCAAATCATCGATCAACATTTGTTCTGATAGCCAAGCTTAGTCCAATGCTACGGTCATTAATGCTGCCTAAGATCGAAACCGGTCTGGTGACTAGGACATACTGACACCTAAGGAGACGAAAAAGTGGTCTGAGCTGGGAAAGTCTCTGGCAATCCCTTATTCATTCATGCCGCCTAGCTCCATAAGGAAATAATCTGGAAGAGAAAGCCCAGGACAGCGCCGGATCTAGGTATTGGCAGCAACAGCAAGGGTAAGGAGAAATCATTCATCAACAGGAACCATGAAACGCGTCTGAACATACCGCATAACGACTTTTGCAGAAGCAAAAAACACGAAGGAATCTATCAAACATCTGGTCGGCGAAGGAAGGATCCGCTCTGTTAAAAGGAAGGATACAGTGCCTAGTAAAAACCACGGAATAAATTAATCCGCGTAGTTTCAGGGATAAAGGAAGGTCCTAATCCATTCCCCAGCAAGGACACAATGCATCCAACACGTTCGTCAAAATGAGCCACGGCCATGAAGTCGACAGGGCAGCAATCATTGATCACAATGCATCCAACACGTTAGTCAAAATGAGCCACGGCCATGAAGTCGACAGGGCAGCAATCATTGTTCATGTGCCTACCTACTTACGTACGTTTGCCTAACAGCTCTCGTACATTCAGTCTTCAATTGAGTTCTGAATTTGGGAGAGTCCGACAAGACATAGAAAACCTGGCTGAATGTTAGATATTGTTTATCTTCGCATGGAATGACACGATCTTGGTTGACGTTAAGGCCATTCTAGTCTATTTACTGAACGCTTTTAGCAATTTCACCTACATCCTTTCCCTTCCAACATGCAGAGGGGACTGCGTTACATTTCGAGAGTGGAGTGTGATGACATCCTCTGCAGATAACTCAGTTATCCTCACATTCTGCCAGACGGGACTCCAGCGCGGCTATGTGCTGTATTCCAATGGCATTCTACAATTTACGGGAAGCAGGTGAAGAAGCAACGACAGATCTCCATCAATTTACTCCTAATCAAAGAACGAACAAGAAAATCAAACTCAGACAGGAATTCCCCAGCGCATTCGTTCCTGGATATTCCGCGCGTTGGAGACATTCATTTATTGTTGTTTTTTTTTTCTATTATTTCATATTTATTTGTTTATCCTTGCAAATAACTTTAAATCTCTATATTATACCTAATTATACTTAAATGTTATTTTTTTATTTTTTTCAATTTTCATTTTCTCATATTTCCTTCTTTTTTTTTTTGTGTCGTTACAAACATATATATGTATATATAAATATGTATATATTATATGAATATATACATATATATATATAGTGTGTACTGTTACTTCTCATCAGTTTTAATATATAATCCGTTATTCGTAAATACATGCGTTTGCTTTAATTTCTGCTTTCTTTTCTTTTATTTTCTTATGTTTCTTCCTCTTCTTCATCATTTCATTTATTTATTTTTGAGAGTTCTTCATTTTCATTAGAATTCTTATGTTCTTCCTCGATTTCTTTTTATGGGGAAAATGGTTGATTCTTCTTTTTTGTTTTCATTTTTATTTACAATTTTTATCTATTTTCTACAAAATGATACAAATTCACCAGAGAGAGAGAGAGAAATAGAGAGAGATAGAGATAGAGATAGGGGCGGGAGATATTGAGAGAAATTAAAAAATAAATCAAACACAAAAATGATACGCATGAGGGATGGGAGCAACGCAAGTCTGGAGAGAAGCACAAGCTTAAACGTAAATTGATTGTTCCTTGCCTTCGAAGACAATACGATATCTATACATTTTGTCAAATGAGCGAGAAAAAGAAGAAATACCTTTGAGAGAGAGAGAGAGAGAGAAATCTATCTAAGCTACGAAAGTATAAGGCTGTATAATGATAATAAAGGGTCGTACACTATTTTATTGTTTACAATTTTTTTTTGTTTTTCTAATGTTTATGTCTATTGCAAACTATAATATATTCCTGTTTATGATTTATATGTGTCTTGTTTCGTTTAAATAATTACTCATTTGAGAGGGAGCTGGCTCTCTCGAACTGAAAGTGTGGCTTAGTAGAAAAGCTGTTTTGCCGAGTCTCTGAGTGTGGCTAGGGAGGCGTGTACCTTCCTATGGAACTCCTACAAACTTCGGGGAGGGGAAACTATGAAGTGAAAGTATTGGTCGGAGAATGAATGTCCAATCTAGGTGGTCATTGCCTAGGCTACCGCATCGGATATTGACTTTTTCATATCTCATCAACTCGAATGCAGATCAAACGCGAGAAATGGCTAGCAATGATCCAGGCTCAAGATCTAGGCTGCTTAAGCTTGTACGAATATAGAATAGATTTAAGGGAATGCAAGTCGGAAGCGGAATGGGGCACGCAATGATCTAGGCTCAGCTTGACCGAACGAGAGCTCTAAGTGAGCAAATATTCAAGGAAAAGGGGATGCCCAAGCTTTAAATCTTTGTTCCCGGAGGTGTCAATTTTATTTATTTTTCTTTTTTTTCGTAGAAAACACTTCACTTTACCATGAAAGCACTAGGAATATAGAGAATAAATTGTGAAACCACTAGGTAGCCAAGGGTTAAACGATAAAAAATTCTCAAGCAGCAATATTCCCGATGAACAACACTCGTCATGATCGAAGCCTATATAGGCCCGTACCCCGGAGGGCGTGGGACATGATCCATGTGAGAAAAAGGAATTTTGAATGAAAAGCAATATTCCTTGTAAATTAAACACCTTAAATCGTTTTGCTGGGATTGGAGAGCCCCTTTCGCTAAAAACAAAAAAAGGGACAGACTCGCTGAGTTGTCAGATTTGGTCGGACTTCCATCCACTTTCACTACTAAGCTCCATTTCTTCGTGTGTATATCTTATGGTTTTATGTTATTTAATTTATTCCTTGTGTGTATGCAATTATTATTCTCTCTACTATAAATTCGGTTTAGGTGTCGATTAGTGTGTGTCTCAGAGTCTGTAGCACGAGAATAAACATACATTTGCTGTATGTTGTGTTATTAATGTTGTTGTTGTCTGAAGGAAGGGGAAAACAAAGTGAAAATCGGGGTGATGGAGAGAAATGAAACTAATTCTGGGGAATGTATGCTTTCACAATGTTAAAATAGAAATAAATTAGAATTTGGAGACCAGAGATAAATAAGGAACAAAAAGATGACTTTTTACCAACTCCGGTTCTTACAATTTCTTTATTCTTTACACTTATCCCACCCGTGTTGTAAGTTTAAAGTTTTTGTTTTTCCATCGATTAAATTTAAATTAAGGTTAAGTGAAATTAAGAAATCTATATTATAGGAAATTATATTTTAGTTTGTCTTATCTTTAGAACGGCATCGGATGCTGCTTATGAGGATTTTTTTTTTCTTTTTTGAGAATTTCTAACCCCTACTGGTTTTCGTTTTTTGTATGTGTCATGGCCGCATGTTTGTTCTTGTCTGTTTTGTCATTTTCTAAACGAATCAATTTCGGTTATTTGTTGCTTGTAACGAGCTCCTTCTTCACATAGAGGGTCCTAGATTTTTTTTTTTATTTTCGCGAAGCTTGGGTGACGGAAATGTAAATAATGCTGGACAAAAATGAAACAGAATTTGCTGGAAGTTGGAGATCAAGTAGAGAGAAATTGCCGAGCCAGACTTTCCAAAGACTGCCTCCTTAAATCATGTTGGATCACTTCGGAATGATAAAACATAAGTATAACAACACGACTTATGACTAAACTTACCGTGTTTCATAGCACGTTCAAGTATACGTCCGCATCACCCTTCGGGGTGATGAAAAACGATTTAGCATAATTAAATTAATGAAGTTTCACCTTGGAGGAAAACTGGCCAACCAAGCATCATTCAGAAGTGAAACCGATTGAGAAAATGTTGCTCGTAACAAGAAAACACCCGAATTAACACCCAGAGACAAACAAAACTCAAAGGACTCCAATAAAGAGTGAATTCCTGCGAAAATAGTTTGACTTTTCGAAGGAGCTCGTTCTTTTTGTTTTTGTCTTATTTTTTCTTGTAATGTATGGCAAGATAATTAAGTTTATTTTCTATTTTCATACGTTTCTTTTTATTCGCCGGAGTAAATAATCTTTTTTTTTTTTCCAAAAAAAAAATAAAAATAAAAATAAACAAAAAAACTAGCTCAAAAATAAAATAAGAAATAAACACAAAGAAGGATCTACTAATACTGTGTACAATGTTATCTTTTGTTTATCTTGAATTACTTATATAAATTAAAATACGTGTATACTGATGCTGAATAGGGTCCTCTTTCGTAAAAATTAAAAACACACAAAAATGTGCATGTATGGTTGATCTTAAAAATGAAATGAAAATATGAATTATAGTTCAATGTAACCTATTAAGTATTTAATGCTCTTGTAATATGTTGTTTTAAATTTACATGTTATACTGCATTGAGATAAGGTGAATTATAGATAGATATAGAGAGAGAGAGAGCGATAGAGATAGATGGAGAGATTTGTTTGTCTTATTCATCTAACTGTGAGAAATGAAATGGAAAAAATATATAAAAAAAAAAATTAATTGTGGATGTGTTAATATTTCTAATTGTCCATTCTTAAGAGTTTCGTTCAAAAAACGTGAATATAACGAAATTTAGAAATTGATTCGTCCAGCTTTGTTCTTGCTCTTCTGTAGTTTACTTTTACATACATATATATATTTATTTATATATTTTCTGTTTTTGTTTTTTAATAAATCTAGTCTATAACTTAATTCTTTCATTCCTTTTTTTTTTCTTCAATTTTCTTCTTCCTCGTTTATCTCGTCGATCTGTTCTTTTTTTACAATTGTTAATTTTAGTACGTTCTTACATTTGTTTTTTTTTCTCTTTTCATCATATAATACAAATTTAGGTTTTTTTTTAATTGTTAAAATTAAATTTTAAAACTAAATAAAATTACAACGAATACATTTATGGTTAACACGTTTCTGGGAGAGCAAGTTCAATTGATCGTCGTGGGTGTGTCGATCTCTTAATCTGCATTGACTGCGTTTGCTTACAGTGGTCCGAAATGTGATACTTCATTTTTGAAGCGCAAATTGTAACAGGAAGGAATTGAAAAGTGGCTGGCAAGTTGGTCACTTTTATGTGTAAGACAAGGGCAAGAATTTACACTTTCCAAAATCGTTTGATACAAACTCACAAGGTCTCACAATGACTATTGCCTACATGGTCTGACATTGTTGCCAATCGACATAGTCGTATTGATTTGATCGATGTGCGAAATCGAAGATTTTCAAGTCATTATCTTTTGCTGTAGGTGTCCTCTCTTTCCAAGTATTACATACCTAGTCATGGCAAGAACTAACTTTTCCCCAATTTCAACGACTGCCAATCGTTGTTGCGGTCTGTAATTTAGCAAATTTGTTTCTGAAGTTTAGCTTTAAGCAGGAGGATCACAGTGGCAAATTGATCAATTTAAAATCAAAGAAGAGGTTCTGACAAGTTGTGACTTTCCTTGAAATTCTCGAAATCCTAACAATTGGTACGTCATCACGCACGAAAGTTGTATGTCATCACGCACGAAAGTTAATATCAAACTTAGCAAAAGCAAATAATTTTTCTTTATTTGTAACTAGATATTAAGTCGACTATGGCCAACCCCCACCTCACAAAAAGATAAATTAAATTTTCGCTCCGTTAAACCCATTCATAATTCTCACAAATAAAAATCATTTTCAACTGATAAATGATGCTTTCAAAATATGATTATTTAATGTCTATGTATATATTCTATGTTAAGGCTGTTTCGTTCTCATTTATAAGGTGGCAGTTGGAACAGGGATAAAAAAAAAACCAAAATGTACACTGAGTCGTTGGCTAGTTTTCGGTTTAGGGTTCTGTGTGTGTGTTGTGTACAGACAACTTAACCATTCAATTCAGAAGAAAGGAATTTAGGTGGTGGCTTTCACATAATGAATGCGAGAATGGGTCTGTTTTTGGTTTGCTTGGTTTTTACGTGTGTATAGGTTTTTGTTTCGATTTTATACAATTCATCTTGTTCATAATAACCATAAGTATTTCTTGCTTAAAATGTAAATTAGTTTAACTTCGATCACGACACAACAATTTTCGTTTTTCTTTTTGCAATATATTTTCTTTTTCCGTTTTATTTATGTTTTTTTGAACACACCTCGGCTTCCTTCCTTTTTTTTTTTTTTTAGTGTTTTTGTTGTTTTTCTTTCTAGGGGTGAAGGGTGGCTCATGGGAGTTTGGAGTGTGTGTCAATATGTGCTTTACTATATCATATAAATATATATATGTATACACATACATATATATATATGCATATATGATACACAAAAGTAAATTGAATACACATTACATTTGTGTATATATTTACATTCTTCTTCAGAATGTCATCGTCTTGTTAAGTTTTAATTTCTTTCGTTTTCATTTTTTTTTTCGAAATCAACAAAATAAAACAGAGAAGGAATCAAATGAAAAATCAAGTTTCTTACACTTTTTGTAGCTTGGTTTTTTTTTTGTTATTATTTTGTTTTATATTAAAGTTCGATTTTGTTTTACTTATTTTAAATTTATTTATATATAGATATTTTTTTTATATCAATCACTTTCTAGTTTCAGTCAAAAAACGGGTTTTTTCCTAGACCTTAAGATAATTTAAAACAATTAAAAAATAAAAGTTATTCATCTTTTTTGTGTTATTATTATTCTGTTTTGTTTTTTTTTTTTCTTTCTTCTTCTTTTACTTCGTTTTTCTTAAATAAAACCTCAATCGAAATAGTATAGTTTAGTTTTCTCGTGTTTTTTTTTTTTTTAATTTTAATTAACCTTTTCCTTCCACTGCAAAACATGGTTGGTACACATTTATCATTGTTTTCGTGTAATCATGTTTGCCTTCTGTTTCTATTCGCAGTATTTAATCTATTTTACACAGACATAAGGGAAACAAGTATACGTGCTTAAAACATAGGTAGATCGTGAGATGAGTTTGAATTTTATATTATCATGATTTTCTTTCTTCTGTTTTGGATTAATTTTATTTCATCTTCACATTAATTTTTATTTATTTCTTTTAATTTTTTTTAAATGCAACGTTCTTTCCATCTTACACCTGTTTTCTGTTTTTGTTTTCATTAAATATATATATTTATATGTGTATATATAAATTTTGTTCCTTAAATTAACGGCAATATTTATAATATTATTAATGATAATAAATTTTATAGTTCATAATAAAAATTTGTTCATGTTTTCTGCTTGCTTACTTCTTTAACTTAGCCCTTCTTCATTTTCATTTCATCTCTTCCTTTCGGTTTTTGTTTTTTTTTCCTTTTTTAATTTATAGCCTTACATCGGTTTTCCATCGAAAACGAACAAAAAAAAATGCTTATTCTGTTTAAAATCGTTATTTTTTTTTTTCTTTCATTCATTTTAAGTATGAAATGGGAGGGGAAGTGTGGGCGCTTATGTCGGTTTTTTGTTTTCTTTTTCAAATTCTAACCAAAAATGATAAAACATAATTTAAAGTTCACCGTGTGATGGTGTTACTAAAGTTATTCTTGGTGGTTGATGATGAAGAGTCTTGTATACAGTCTTCTGCAGACGAACGATCTCTGAATGATGCTGCTGATGATGATGGTGGTAAGTCGCCCTCCTTTTCCTCATCCTGTCGCCTTCTGAATGATGATAATGACTTGACAAAACTTCTCGTTCGCACTAACACCCTTGACTGACATCTGGTTATCCTTCCGTTTGTGTTATGTTTATTTACGTGTAGTGTATCACTACGTGCACCATCTTCATTCCACGATGTCATGATTTTATATTGAAATAAATTAGTTAAAGCAACTAGGACTGTTGTTGTTATAATAATAGGATTACAATTGAAAATAAAATTAAGAATATCTGCAATTGGGTTGCAAGGATTACGATGATTACTTGTTGTGTATACCAACAATTCTAACAGTGATGATTTTAATTTCTGATAGATGCTTTTGTATGACGTTGATCGTGAATGATTGTTATATCGTAGGGCTCTCAACACTTGCAACGATTGCGATGATGTTCTTCTCCGCGTCATCTTGAAGAATGACAAACTGGATGCGGCACTGTTGTAGGTAAGTTCTTCGTTTTTGACCACTTCATTTGGATGTTTATCATAGTCATCTGTTGACGTGATGTGTGAGAGAGAGAGAGAGAAAGAGAATTATATTTATATTTTAAACTACGTTCCAGAATATTCATTGTATGTAAATTTAATGAGAATTACAGCTTAGTGGCAAATATTAAATCAAACTTGTGCAATACATGTCGATTGTTTAAGATTACACCATGTGATTCTTTAAGATTACTCGTAACTCATCGCGAAATGTGACTAAACACAAGACACACGGCACAAGAATGCAACGCAACTTCAAGCTTCTACCTACGCTACGTCGACTTAAGTTATACTCAAGCCAAAAAAAAAAATAAGAGTAATAATAATCATGTGAAATCAAACAAATGACAACTAAATTGCCACGGTGTTATGGAGGCTCGTGTGTTGTATTGCAAGCGTACTTACCACGACGAAGGATATGAGTCCCTTACTTGGTAGGTAGGTTTTACACGACGAATATTTCGGAACTGAGACTCACTTCGTCTTTTTTTTCTTGATTTTGCCCATATCAAGATTGCTCTGAAACCATGAAGATTTCACATGCGATGCGCGGTACAACTCATAGCAACACCTGCATAAATTAAATGCCATAACACCGCAAGAACCAACAAAATGAAACAAAAAAAAATCAACAGAAAGTCGAAACGATCAAAAAAAAAACTAGCTTAATGTGGACCGGATTAATACTCTGTAAAACGAAAACTACAACTGAAGATTATAGCACATCACATTCTACACTCTAAACTCTACGCGTAAGGAAACGAGAAAAAAAATGAGGACACAGAGAAGGAGTTGATGAGCAAATCATGAGAACGAAAAAGTTGAATTTAAACGTTCACTGCTCAATAAGATTCTAATGGAAAAAAAGGAAAAATCAAACATATCAGTGACTCCCGAATGTGAGCAACAATAATAATAAGATTAATAATCATAATAATAATGGCTCTCCTCAGTTAAGTTTTGTTTTTTCTTTAAGATCTAGTATTTTTTTTATCATTTATCAACTCGGACCGTATGTAGTCCAGAATAAGCGCTGCCAAACGACTGAAGAGACGGTAGTGATGCAGTATTTAGATATCTCATTATTTTAAAACTTACCACAATTATCATAGATTTTATTTATTATTTAGATTGAATGTTTATTTATTATTAAGCCGCGCTAGAGTGAGTAGAGAGAGGGTTGTAGAGCATTTCTTGTTTCTTTTTTTTCATATTTTTGTGAATTTGATATTTACCACGGATGATGATGCTGTCAAATGAATCGATAACAAAAGCAGCATCAACATACATGAAAATCAAAATTCAAATTCATTCAAGGCGGATTTTAGATTTAGTTAGACTAAATGCAAATTTTACCCACATCCCATAGCACCCACTATCGGAAGAAGAGCAAAAGAAACAAAATTTGTATTGATTAATGTTTATGTATGACATACCGCTAGCCGTCCCAGCGAGGATGATAGCAACATCTTGTCTATTATTATTGTAGAATTCGAGAGAATATGCTGGCCGCCATGGCAAAATTCCTACGCTTGATGGATCTCAGTTCATTTCCCATAAAATCTCATATTACTAGATACTCTAGCAATGTACATCCATGAAAAGCTTCTCCAACCTCACCGGCATGAGACTGTAATCTTGTGACAGAAGAGTTGCACTTTACGAGCAGTAGTTGCAGAAACTAGGTTGAATACGATTTCAAACTTTCAAGTCCAAAGGTTTGGCTTCATAGCCCGGTCAGAGTCAGCTACATGGGCTCTTATTATAAGACCTTCTCTCCTTCGTTTTGATTACATTGTTTTTCTTCTGCGTTGGCATGCGGAATCGTTGAGAAAGAGGTTTGAAGAAAGAGACAAAAAGAGGATGTCCATGAAAAAGGTTCTCAATCAATTGGAGGAAGCAGCTAGCAACAAATTGCATACTTGTTGTTCAAGACTGTGTGAACTGGAAGCAGTTTAGAAAGTTAGACAGGCTTTTCACAATTCAAGGTCTACAGAAATACAATTTTAGGAATTACCCTCATTTGAGTGCGACCGCAAACCATCACAGTCTACGAGGTCTACAGAAATACAATTTTAGGAGTTATCCTCATTTAAGTGCGACCCGCAAACCATCAGAGTCTACGAGGTCTACAGAAATACAATTTTAGGAGTTATCCTCGTTTGAGTGCGACCCGCAAACGAGTAGAACATTACTTCAACCAACTGCAGACAGCTTGATTAGAGACTTAAGTCCACTGCAGACCGAAGCAAAACACAATGAACAAAGATCCAAAGTCCACTTTCATTGAGTCTATCTAAATCCAGTCTCTGGCCTAAGTGAGCCATGGACATGTAGACTATGTATAGGGCACACTTAAGTCACGTCCTGCAACGCAACTTCAAGGGTCCCGAGACCCTGTTCAGATCCATCAAAAACATCAGCATTGAACCCATCTCACTGGCAGTGCCTATTAGTCCGAAGACTCTGTTTCTCGGCATCCAGAACCTCCACAAATCCTGGACATTCACTTCGCCACATACAATTGCTACCATCCACTCCAAGACCGGCGTGTCGTCTGTAAAAGTTCTTTAAGTAAAGTTTCAAAGGAAAAGTTAGTTCATTGTTATCAAATCGAACAGAGCCAAAAATAGGTAGATTTAATTTTTTGAATGGAGAACTAAAACAAAATAAATAGAAGAAGTTAACAAAATAAAAAAAAAATAAGGAAAACAAAACCAAAATTGTTCTTTTTTCAAATAATTTTTTGCGAAATCAAAACAGGAGAAGAAAAGTAGATGCATTCAAAATTCATAGCCACAAATGCTGGTCCAAAAGCAAATTTTTATTTTTTTTTATATACCTGCACGGAGGAGTTTTCACAGAGGACTCAGAGAGAGAGAAAGAGAGAGAGAGAGAGACTAACGTTGTGTGTGTCAAACAACGTACGCAAGAGTGAGAGAAAGTGTGTGAATGTTGGACTGAGGGTAGCAGCTAAATGAAGAAGAAACCAACTCAAAAAGGTACATCACAGCCACCATTGCAACCCCATCCAGTCGTCTACTGACGAGTGACGACATGGAATACGACCAAGTGTCTATGTGAGGTGTGCGGGGATGGATACAAAATTGAAGGTGCACATCAAATTATACAAAAGAAAAATACATAAAATTCTTGTATTGAAATAATTCGACATTCACACTCAATCTCTTTCTCATAGTTATACGCTCCCGAATTTCGAACTCGACACTCTCTGATAATTCCTCTGTCTGCCTCTCTCCTACATGCGCCAAAAATTAGTTTTTATTTTTGTGAAACGAAACTTAGTCTTAGAAATAAAAAAAGAAAACAAAATTAATTTGTCGTAGGAATAGTGTCGAGATGGAAAGGAAAGGAAAACAAAAATGAACATCGAGAGAGAGGGCACAAAAGAACAGAAAAAAAACATAAAGAACCAAGAGATATATTTTATTTCTTTTCATTGTAGGAGGGAGGGAGAGATTTTTTCAGTGTTTCTTTGGAATTTGTTTTGGTTTTGGTTTTGGTTTTGGTTTTTTAGTTTTTTTTTTTTTTAGTTTTGTTAACTACTCTACTTACTTGTCTTCTTAGTTGGCTTATGGGACGGTGAAAGATTTCTAGTGTTATTTAGATTAGAAGGACGTGGCGATGTAAGTATATAAGACGGATAAAAATGCGGATGTATACCAATTGTTGAAACTGGCGTACTATGCTGTACGTCCGTATCTCTATCACTGTCATCACTTCCGTCATCATCGTCATTGTCATCGTGTTTGCCATTGATGTTGGCACGATGATGATGCTCGCCCATATGATTATTATAATTATTATTTTTATGATTGCCCCAGTCGGGCCAACTGATTGTGCTTTGCACAACGTTACTGCTATTTGTATTAATATTTGCCATTGGCGATATAAAACCCCCATGCATACCATTCTTTTGTGATGGATGTTGCTGTGATGATGGCACATTATTGATTCTGATACCAGTTTGATGTTGTCCCATGCCGCCATTGCCACCAATACCATTCATTCCCATGTTGCCGCCGCCACCTCCACCGATGCCACCCATGCCGCCAATGTTGTTCGGTTGTTGCATTGGTATACGATTGAATTGATCGATATTTGTGTTAATCGATGTACCACTGTTGCCATTTAACATTAACCCACCGCCTCCACCAATGACGCCATTGTTCATACCATTCATACCACCACCGAGACCTCCGCCATTTCCACCAATGCCACCACCTCCACCACCACCGATGCCTCCGCCCATGCCGGGCAATTTCGGTGATGGAAGCAGACCAGTGCCTCCGCCAATGTTGCCACCGTTTATGTTGATATTGTTATTATGCTGCTGCTGTTGTATGGCTGTGTTGCTATTTCCACCACCGCCGCCACTATTGCCGCCGCCGCCACCACTATTACCACCATTACCAATTCCGCTGCCATTGATATTGTTATTGGTCCGATTGTTTTTGTCCTCAGGGGCGCAGCATACTTTGAATACGACTTTCATATTGTTTGTCGAACAACGACCTCCTATCCGACGGTAGAGATCGCCTTTTGATGATGTTGCTGCAACGAGATGGGACATGCATTAATTCTTTTAATAATTGCCTACACGAATGGGACCATGATGACACTGCTTAATTGGATTAACTATAATAACAAGGGAGGATGGGGGAAATGCCTGAAAGTGACTGCACATTTGTGGAGCATTCCCAGTCCTTTCAAGGCACCGAGATGTTCTTGACTTCAAACAGCTTTTGGAGCGAAGATGTGAAGACGCTGCTTCATTGTCTGGCAAACTACAAATCAAAGAATACGAAAACCATTGAAACAATGGGAAGATTTATTCTTTTGCCCACGTTCATGGGAATCTTTAAAACATCACACAAATCGGTAGAAAATCGGGCAATCTTAAAATCCGCCTCAAACGTCCTTCCTTCCTCCGGTTCTCATCGATTTAAATTGTAAGATCGATATGAAGGCGGTGTCGGCAGTTATGTGGGCTACATTTGTGTACAGATTTGATGTGCTTCAAGGGACGAAGACGTGACGTGAGGGGATCTGGAGCCGCATAATATAAACTATAAATTCGTCAGTGAAGAGCAATCACGCTCCTCTCTAGGAACCACCACACCACCGAGCACTTTCGGCCTGTCTCAATAATTACGCAATCCCTATCGATTTATCACCATCAATTTTCTAGCATCCTCCGAACACACTCTTAGGGACGACTCAATCCCCTTGTCATCCATCATTCATGTTTAAGTAGATGAAAAAAAAAAAAAAAAACTAAAGAAAAACTGACAAAGATTGAAAATGGTAAATGAGTGGTGAGTATGTGGTAATCGAGAAGATACTTACAAATGAAATAGTAATCATTTCCAGGAAGGAACTCCAAACCACCTGGCTGCGGGGTAAATGGCCGGAACGTTATTGTAAAAAACATTAGTTTCTGTGGCTTATCACAAATGGCTATGACACGCGGATCGGCGTTCGTTATCCGACATGTCTCGTATTCGACTTTAGACACGTTGTATATGATGTATTTTTCCGTTTCGTTTTCAAATGTGCCAGGCTCGTAAACAGGACAAATTATATGAACTTGATCAAATTCAAAGGCCAGGTTGCCTTTATTAACATCGATTATGTGATCTGTGTTGTCTATGCGAAATCTGAAATGAAAAGAACGGAACAGAGACATGAGCTGGGATGTAAGGATTTTCACAATTCGCTTATTAATCTACGGAACATGCATGTGGGCTGGGATCTAACTGAGTGTCTGTGGCAGAAGTTGGGTTAGGCTGGTATTTTATTTTCAACCAAAACATAGTTCTGATTTCCTTGATAATTTCATAAACTCATGCATTCGTCGCCTCCGTCCCCAATCATGTCGGCAAGAAGGAAAGTTACAACCTTTTTCACAACAAACCAATACGCCGCCCCCACCACCACCCCCGACATGCACACACACACACACACCCACGCACACGCCATGTATGTATGAGCAGCAGAAAGGTTACGTCAACCATCCAATACCAGAATAAGGAAAGCCATAATATATTTATAATGACGAAAACCTAAGGGTTGGTGTTCCAAGAAACGCACATACACTTTGGCACCACCTTCACCGAATCGAATCGGAACGATGGCTAGCTGCTGCTGCTGCCGAGGAAAATGTGAGAAGGGATGGTGGCCTGCGTGTATATGTGTGTATGCGCAGTATCCACCGGCTCCCCAGCACGCTCTCTGTGAATGAAAGAGTGGCAAGCCTCGCCAACAAGAGGGGGCTGTTTTAGTAATAAAGAACAGATTCAAGTAGACGACGAGACATAGTAAAAAAATAAAAATAAAAATCTACCCACAAGAAAAGGAACACTCTGAGAAACACAGTTGTGAGTGGGTGTGTGTGCGTGTGTGTGTGTAGTGCGAGACGGGACAGACCACGACGCGAAGTGTGTTACCATAGTTACCAAAAAAAAAAAGGATTACTCACTCAAGTCTGCTTACATGAACTACTATCTAATATAGAGAAAAAAAAACCAATTACGTTTGATTAATTGAGCTTATTTCCTGTTATCATAAAAAAAACATCTTCCACTCCACACACACACACACACGCACCCAAGCATAATGCGAAGTCGTATAGTTAAGAAATATTTTCCGAAAAGTGAGCTCGTGTATGTTTCCGACTGGGATAGCTTTTTGGTTGTCCTCTTTTTGATTATTGTCAGTTGGTATGATGAACAATGGCGAGGATGAAAAATGGCACAGGATGAGGCAATGCCTGGAATTTCTAAATTGAAATCGGCCCAGGTGTGCGTGGGGAGTGCATGCCCCATACACTACAGTGATCTCATGTAAGCCCTTGTAATTGCTTCTCTGTTACCAATAACACCCATCACAAGCATGCACGCTCCCCTGCCACCCTCCGCCCAGGACGTAGTAGAGTGGGTTCATTTTTGTTGTGAAATACGAATCCCAGAAACCATAAAAGAGCTCGAGAACAGGACTCCTGGAGAGCGCGCTGCTATGACGGCGGCATGCGGTGGAAACAACCTTGTATAGACTCCATTATCATGGCAGACTTCTCGCTTATTGTGTTTTGCCCGCCCTTGAAAATAAGCTGGAGCTTCTGCGGCTGCTGTTCTCGCGTCCTCTAGTCGGCTTCTGGAGAGTTGGAAAACTTCAAGCACTAGTGGTGCTGCTAGACAAAAGTTGGGATCTATATCGGTTCCCCCAGGGAACCAGGGAAGCATTCCTGCTACTGGTTCTTCTGACACTCCTGCAGTAGAGTGCTGCGGAAAAACAGCACAGCAGACTTGTAAAGGACTGTACGTACATTTGGACGATTAAATTGACCGAAAAAATCACGAAGTGCACGATATGCATTTTGCCCATTTTCATAATAAGCCTGAATAACTTTAACGCGTTGCTCGAGTGTGTATCTTTCCATGGTTCAAATTGAGTTAGTCTGAAATTGAGAAATGTCAAATGGAACGCAGAGAAAAACTTGACGTTTAGGTGTGGTTCACATTCAACATCGGCCCTTTACATCAGGGTTACCTTGGGGCAATGCTACTACTTCAGGTTCTGGTCCCTCTGTTGTCCTTCATTTTATAACGAAACTCTCATTTCTAAGATTTCCCACACGAGAACGTTGATTAATTTTAAGCTCTACAGCGGCTCCTACTGTTTCTTTCATCTCGTAGGCGGATTCTGGGGACTTCTTGAAGAAGTGCACATTATCTTGCACGGCTCCGAGGAAAAGACTCACACTACAGGTCCCAGCATTATTGACACAAACATGAGCTTACATCAAATCTTTACCAAATCATACTACAGGACCTGAAAGATGCCAAGCAACCATGTACAACTCTTCGGCGCAGATTGTCCTAGCGCTTTCCTTTTAATTTAATTTATTCTTTTACTCCATGGATCCCTCCATAGACCCTTATGTCTAATTTGTATGGTCCGTAGAAGTAATTTGTCATAGCCGTGAGTTGCTATTAATTGCTATTAAATGAGCACAAACCCTACTATTTTCTGTGCTCCTCATTGAAGTTAATCCACTTTCGTTTCCTGTAATATCTATACATTCTTATATTCTGACTTGTGGAAGCAAAGAAATTCAAAAAAGGGTACTGGAAGATTGAGTTTGATTTGGGCAACACTGTAAGTGGTTTGTTTACCAAGTCAACCACGCTTGGACTCTAATATAGGGGCAGCAGTTGACTTGCTACCAAGTTCAACAAAATCCCTTTTGCAAGTAAGGAACAGTGACACATTGTGACTCTTTCCTTAATAAAGAGCACAGCCACTCGTATTTACACAGTGCGCAAGTGGTACCTGATAGGAAGCGGTTGGGATCCCAGATTCACAGATTTACAGATTGTCAGATTTTTCTCCTATTTGGTAAACGTGACGGTATTTGACTCTAACAGAACAAAAAAAGGCTTTCTAAAGCAATCATCGGACGGTTAGTTTTTAAGTTCTCACCCTAAGCGACTAATCTCAGCGACACTCTATTCTAGTATTCCATATAATGGCCAAGAGATACAAAGCAAGTTTCACCAACACCAACCATCAAACATTTCGGCCAGTTTCGACATTTCAGCCACACATTTTCAAGCATTTCCAAATCTTTGCCCTGGCTGCATTTCAAGGTTTGTCAAATCGAACAGTCCTCTTTACAAATTCAGCACGTCATCTACTGACTTTTCACAGCCCGTTGACAAACAAAACAATACTTTCAAGTGATAATTACAATATATTGAGTCAGCAATATTTGATAGTGGCGGCCGTGGTATGTGCGTCTGGTCTTCCTGTCTGGGTTCGATGTCCGGCCGTGGTCTGTGCGTCGACCCCAACGCAACTGAAACTGGTCTTCCTGCCTGGGTTCGATGTCCGGCCGCGGTCTGTGCGTCGACCCCTACGCAACTGAAACTGTTCGATTCCCGGTCGTTTGTTCACGGCACCACCTCTTTCGAGTCACTGACAATGCCTCAAAGAGTAATAACTGCCTAGAAAAAAGCTTCTCGAAATTTGCCCGTTTGGAGTTGACATAAAACCAGAAATGAAGTATGATAGAGATACCCAACTTCACAGCCGATTGATCCCTAGTCCATCGACGCATTTGACGGATAATCATGAACATTTTGACGGTTATTCATGCATTTTTGACAGTTATTCACGAAATAGCGTAAATGCCGTTCTCTTATTGGTCAATGTGGTTTTAGAAAACAATAAAAAAAAATGGTTGTTAAAAATGTTGAGGGGCAAGAGAGGTAGAAGTTCGGCTTCTCTATCATACTTCATTTCTGCATAAAACTGTAGGTCCCTTTCACTCGTGAGAGAACAAGAGCACGCTCAGCATGAGTCGTTGCCGAGAAGCTAGACCCTGGTCCTCTACGGGCTGTAGCGCCATACCAGAACTGAAGTCTGATAGAGATGCCTAACTTCTACCTCTCTTGCCGCTTAAAATGTTTGACAACCATTTTTTTTATATCGTCTTCGAAAGCCAAACTGACCAATCACAGGAAGGCATTTACGTTATTTCGTGAATAGCTGTCAAAAATTCATGAATAACCGTCAACATTTTCATGATTATCCGTCAAATTCGTAAGGCATTTACGTTATTTCGTGAATAGCCGTCAAAAATTCATGAATTACTGTCAAAAAGTCTATGAAATTCGTCGAAGGACCCCTGATTGACCCCCAATCAGCTGTGAAGTTGGATGTCTCTTCTATGTCTGAATTAGCACATTAATTCATCTTCAAATTGCTAAAGCCTGCTAAAAAGGTTCAACCACTTCTGATTTCTAAGCAGAAAAAAAGTATCGGCAATCAATTCTGACACAAGCTGTCATTTGAAAAATTTAAGTTCCAATGGGAACTGAAAATTGGGTTTCGAAAGTTTTCCCCCGAAATGTTGGGTACTATAATTTTGAATTCATTACTTCATTTAAAAAAAAAAACAAGACATTCAAGAGCTACATTTGATAGTTTACTGATTTGAATATTTTTCTGAAGAACAAATTTCATTCACTGGACGCGTTCGTTGTTTTACATCGAGTCAGTACACTCCATTGCTTCTTCCTTTCTCTCGGGTTTGCTTTCCATTTGTCCAAATACTACTTCTGTTTGACACTTCTGTTCTACAATGCTCCACGTTTTTTAATGATTAAGTATTTTATTGTAAAAGTGAAAGTTTGGCTGCCATCATCTTTGAAACCGCTTCTCTTGAAATGTTAAACTTGCTTCAACTTGTTCCAGAGAAGGAGACAATGCACGGAGAACTACGTAGTCCAAAACGCCAACGTTTACAAACGCACTGGTCCCATTGACTTGAATAGTCAATGCAATATTGTATAAGTTACTCACGAGTTTTCTGAAATACATAGTAAGTTGTTGCCATGCATCGTTAGCCTTTTTTTTTTTAATTATGAGCAGAAAAAAACTCTTCTGAACCGTGCTGAAAATTACGAAAAAGGGAAAGCTAGACAATGTGCAAGAAAAATCAGACTTCGGACCAAGGATTATCGAAGAATTCGCTGGCCACTTTGCTTGTGGATTGAACAAATTCAGTTTTTGTATTGTTATAAAACATGCACCAGCAGAATACCTGACTAAGCGTTTTCCCAGATGTCGTGGCAATCATGGAAGCGGCCAGAATGATATCAGTACCATTCTAGTCGCATTCTTCCGCGAAGAGTTTAAGGTTCTCAAAACGCAGCACTGTTTTACTCTATGCTGTGTGTTTCGGGCCATAGGGACATTGCCGGCATTGAAGCATCCGCTGCTTGCTGGGGAAGGGGTCGAAACTGAACTGAGTGTTGCAAGAACACTTGGATACCTTAGCCCAAGTTGGAAAGTGGAAAAAACGTGCCAAAAACTTGCTAACGATGGTAGTTGGAGGACTGACTGGCCATAATCAACTGACTGCACAATAAAATGAAATTAGGACTACACAACGACTTTATATGCAGGTGCCGCGGCACATTTCGACTATCTAACAAAAATCCCACGTAAATGTCTTTTTGGATTCACAAGGATATCAAGATAGACGAGGGAGCCATAAGCATGCAGAGTACGAAGTTTAAGCTAAGAGGCACTACCTACCCCAATGGGAATCACAGTGATCCGTCAGGCCTAACCTAACGGTTTAAAATGTTTCAAATTTCCTTCCATCAACGGTTTACCTCAGCAAATCACTGGCTTAAATTTTTGCGAAAAGTCCGGACAGTTGAGAAAAAATAAAACGAAGTGGACAACCGACAACTTTTTAAACACGTTTTTACGTTCATTACAGATGAAGTGAAACTTCTCTAAAGCGGACAGTAGCGGGACCATCATGATTGTCCGTTATGAAGGGGTTAAAAAAAAAAGACCGCTACGAATTCTCCCTAAGAGGTGTCCTTTATAGAGGGGTGTCCGTTAAGAGAAGTTTCACTGCATATCATTTTTTTTGCAGAAGCCATAGGACAGGATAGATAATTTTATTATTAAGCTATGATTTCTTCAAATAGTCTGATCTTTGGGGCTGACTGAAAGAGTGCCCGTATCAACGTCCTTATTCCGCCGAAAGCATTCCTATATCTCTACAGGACACGGAGGGATGCTCTCTGATCTTCCATGTCGTACGCCGAACAGTGTACAGACAGGCGACTCCAATACGAGCCGGATGTCGCTCGCAGCCACGAGGATCTCATCCGGTTTAGTAGAGCAATCTCTGCTCGGGACAGGAGAGAGTGTGCCAAAGAACGGCACTTTTACTAGGGGTTGCACCAGAATCGGTCTCAGTCGACGCTGCCTATCCCAAACGACGAGACAGTTGACCATGGTAATTGTAAGTTTTAAGACAAAAATTAAAAAAAGGCCAAAAAAAAGGTGCACCACGGTATATGTGAAGCATATACACAACATATACGCCCTGGTGCACACGTCTGTCTCTTACGGACATAATTAAGTTAGTTTTAAGGTTTTTGTTACTGTAGGCTGTACTGTACAGAACAATAACATGTGTTTGTTTATGTGCGCATTTTAGTACACTGTCCGGACTGTAGAGGTTACAACTTGAAAGTGTCCGAAGTAAAGGCGTCCGGAGTACTGAAGTGGCTGGCGATGCTGTACTGTACAGAACAATAACATGTGTTTGTTTATGTACGCATTTAAGTACACTGTCCGGACTGTAGAGGTTACATCTTAAAAGTGTCCGAAGTATAGGTGTTCGGAGTACTGAAGTGGCTGGAGATGCTGTACTGTACAGGACAATAACATGTGTTTGTTTATTTACGCATTTAAGTACACTGTCCGGACTGTAGAGGTTACATTTTAAAAGTGTCCGAAGTAATTTATAATAAACACCGCCTTCAAGACAAACAGGAACGGTTCATGAATATAACGACGTGCCTTTGTGGAGCAACGTAAGACACGTAGAAGCGCTAAAACAAGAAGCTACTGCAATTAGCACAGTCATGATTTTCATTTGGTTACTTGCAGAACTAACAAACGAAACGTTTTCATTTCAGAAGTGTCCGTTAAAGAAGAAACTCAGTGAGCGAGTGTTCAAGATCAAACTACTAACGGCACAACATCAAAACGGGTACTTTTTTTCATTCTGATCAAATTTGACCACGCTCGTTCCAATGAACAATATCGCTGCAGTAAACAGGGCCGCTTTTTATAAGTTCACACATCAAGCGTCCACTGTACTTCCAAAGTCAGTGAAAGTAGTAAAATCTTAACGACACCACGCGAAGTAGTCGCAGTGCATCACGTGTGTGTACTTTCTCGATAGCTTAGACTAACGTTCATCCATTATGGGTTGATATGCACTTGATTCGTTAATGGGTCAATTCGGATTGACCAAAATGCTACCACTCGTTGCTGTGAATGATGCGATAATCTCCGTAGTAAAACTTAGTCAAGTGCTGAAAATTGATTGACACACAGAAACTAAAATAGAGACATCATTTTTATGACATAGGAAGCCATCTCTCGGTTTATGGCTGTCATCGCCGGAATTGGTCACACCAGAGTGCACACACGGCAGGATGCACAGTTTTGGAGGAGCTTCAATCAGGCGGAGAGGAGATAGATAGGTGCTCCTTGCTGAACAGAGAAATAAGACTCAATAAAACTGAAAGTTACTACCAGTCATAAAGCACTACTACGAGTGATGCTGTGAATGGGAGCGCGCTCATTCCAGTTGTGACCTGGAGGATAACGTTTATTGTTTATGTGCGCTGTGAATGACGAATTTCATGAGTGTAATTAATAATGCATCCTCTCGAGGAATACATCGGCTATCCTTGGTGGGTGGGTGGAAAGCGGGAAGTGGTATCTGATCGTATGAAAAAATTGAGGAAAAATAAAAATGTGAGCGTTCTTTGGGACAACAATTCCATGTGAATTCCGTCAAAAAATGTCATCGGAACCCTTGCAAATTCGAGTGTCCGTTTTGACTCCTCTCTTTCTTGGACATCGCCAAGGGTTGCAGCACTCGGTTTGTGAAAGAATGGAAATCGAAGTGAAATGTGGCGTATTTCGATGACAGTTCGTGGGTTTTATTTCGAAAAACTAGAGATTTCATGGTTTCTCAATAAGAATTCATCGTCGAAAGTATGGTGTTGCGGTGCATGGCGCTTCGATGGAGGCGACTGATGACCACGTATTTGTTGAGATAGTCAGCCAAGATATCGGCCCACATGCTCCACTGTTCGCGAAAGAAACTACATCAGTACCGAGATCAGACGCAGAATTCCCTTGTTGATTAAGGCTCAAGAAGGAGCTTATCTTCTTCGAGGGAAAGTGAACTCCACAGAAAACAATCGCCCTTGGCAGCTGTCGCAACTTCGATTTGTGAAAGAACTCCTGACTCGAAGGACCACCTTCTCGTCCGTCAGTCCTGCTGTACGAAGCAGGAAAACTGGACGAACAGCACAACCGGCAGAGTTGATTCTTGGACAATCTGCGTCGGATGTAACGGCCCTGCTGGCGTCGAAGGGAATGCGATGGACTGGCGGCAGTGAAGGGATGATAAATCGTGAATACAAGCTCCAATCGAAGCGTAAACTAAACTAGGCCAAGCAGTAGCTCGCATTCAATTCCAAATGTGTCTACTTGTGTCTGAAGTGAGTATGCATGTTTGACAACCGAATCATACCACGTCGACAGAGGCATCGCGCCTTCAAACGCAGTTGTGAGTAGTGAAATGAGTATCAATGTTCGTAGCCGATTCATGCCCTTAACAGAGCTCATGATTGCAAAGGCAGATCTTTTCCAAAACAGACCAAAACTGAGCCTTCCTAGTATGGACCGTCCTCAAAACAAAAAAAAAAAAAAACACAAAAGAAGATTCCGTTCACATGCATAACCAACAACGACGATTCAAGGAAGGGACGCGTCATGCAAAAAAAAAAAGGACGGACTGTATAAGGACGCCCCTGAGCAGCATCCTCTCCAAAGTGACATCTTCAGGAACAAAAATCCCCAAAATAGAGTACTGTCGAAGTGGTGGGAGGGAGAGGGGGTCAGGGATTATGCGTGTGTTTGTCACATGCATTCGATGTGCATGCTTGGATGCACGGTTGTCACTTTAGTAAGTTGTATCTCGTTTTGTTGAATAAAAGACGAATTCAAAATTGTCAGCCAAAAATGTTGTGCAATTCATTAAAAGAAGAATTCTATCTCTCGTAGCCAGTTTCCTTTAGGAATCTGAGGACGAGATATCTTGCAATTTCATTAGATTCCAAGCAGAATCTGAGAGAGACCTTTTTCTGATACCTCTTATTTCCTTAGGTGCTCCAGGAGTTTGCAGGGCCTGTAAGGATACGCAGTTTGTTGTTGATCATATTGAAAAATTAATCAAACCACTTTCCGTTATATTGAGTCAAGAGTTTCTTAGCCAGCTCCATGCCAGGTTTCTGTCCGGTTCCTTTTTTCCAAGTTCCCTGAATTCTTCTCTGAGGACATGGTTTCCTACAACGGCTGGTTCGGGGTTTGTGAAAGGTTCCGATGCCAAGTTCTCTGAATTCATCTCTGAGGGCATGGTTTCCTACAACGGCTGGTTCGGGGTTTGTGAAAGGTTCCGAAGCTTCTTTCCAAGCTAGGGAGTCGGCCGTTTTATTGCCTTCTATCCCCGTATGGCCAGGTATGCAGCCGAGTATTACTCTGTTGCTCCTGCTCAATTTGTCAAGCTCCTGTAGGCATTCACATCCACACAGGCTTGGATTTGATAATGGAGGAGTGCAGTGCCGAGATAGTGGTGTGACAAGATTGAACCATGCTTTGACGGAGACAAAAAACTGAGAAAACAATGATCCTCCGATGAGCACAGAAGTAATAGTGCGAGTTCTAAGTGCTCACTCAATTTTCCCAATTTGGCTCTCAAATTTGGGGGAAAAAATGGTATTTTGCGGTATCGTTGAAGTGGCGATTAAAACCACCTTTGGAGTGACTCCGCGGGTGTTTGACGTGTCAGTCAGGAGAGTGCTAGAGCAGTGTGACCTCTCACACCTATTGTTTCCGTCTATGAACCGGAACTGAGTAGGAAAACGCATGTTCGACAACATTCTAGCCTTTGCAACTAGTTCTTAACATCTGCACAACACTGCTTTCAATTCTTGACATTTTCTATGCTTTTGTCTATGAAATGGGATTCATCAGTGTCCTCGCTTCCCATAGGTCTTGAGTAGATTGGGCACAAGCCAGATAAATAACTTGGATGCTTTTACTTGCCTAGTGTAGCCTGAAAACCAGCTGTAACCTGACCATGCGGTTGGCCACCTTACCTCTCTGGGAGCGTAGACTTCTACGCTTGGTTCTACTATGCACTTGTCTACTCATGGTACCCCAAGAGTCAGATGTGTGGACCTGGCCGTTAAAACAATCTCCAATTAAAAGGTTTAATGGCAGGCGATCAAAATAATCCAACTAATGCATCCCCTCATTGCATTTTTAATGATGCGTTTACCGCCCACTCACTGAACTCAGTCATCGGTTTTACTGCACAGGAAGCCATTTCAGCCGGGTTTACGGCTGTCATCATCGGAATTGGTCACATCAGAGTGCACACATGACAGGATGCACTGTTTGGAGGAGCTACATTGAGGCGATGGATGGGTGGGATATTGCATCATTTGGAGACGGGTAGATAAGTGCAGTAAAACTGAAAGCCACTACCAGTCATAAAGCACTACTATGAGTGATGTGCTCCCAGCTGTGAATGGGAGCGCTTATTCCAGCTGCAACCTGGAGAAGAGCGTTAATTGCTTATGAATGACGAATTTAATCCTCTCGAGAGATACATCCGTTGTACTTGGTGGGTGAAACGCGGGACACGTGGTATCTAGTCCTGTAGTCTGGTAAGCAGTCAGGGAAATCTACCTTTTCTGACAATCATAACAATCCCCAGCCTAAGGTTGGTCCCAGTTTCAAGAGAATCGTTTCACAAAACATCATGTTTCGATTTAAGGCCGCAAACGAAGAGATCATGGCCAAACCACGCCTTTCGAATTGACCGATAACAACCTCATGTTCGTTCTGATCATCGTCAAGAACACAATTCCACATTGAATTCTCGATCCCCCCTAACACCCCTCAACCTTTGTGGATTTATAGAGAAATTGGTTTCGCACAACATGAAATATTCCACTTTCGCGCGTCATAAGAGGTTATCTCAAATTTCGCCTCAAAAAAAATCAACCAAGGCGTGCATTCTCCTATACACGTCTGCATTAAATTCCCCCGTCCGTCCTGATATCCCATTACCGAGAAATCCGTCTCACACAACCACTTCGTTGGAAACTCGTTCATTTTGTGTTCACGGTTTAGAGTGATTTCGCGTACATCGTGCCAAAAGCTGATTTTCCCAAAATTTGCTCACAAATCATATCAAGTACATGGCGCGGGGATGTCATTGAATGTGAATTTCATCAAAAAATTGAATCGGAATCCTTGGCAATCTGAGAAACGCGTATTAAATCATCATTTGTCTCATTTTTGGCAACGCCCAAGGAACTAATCCGAGCTTGTCTCGTCTGGCAATGCTTGTGTTGCATGCAGGTTGTGAAAGACAGGAAATCGAACGGGGATCGAACAAAGAACTTATCCGAGCTAGTCTCGTCTGGCAATGCTTGTGTTGCATTCAGGTTGTGAAAGAGAGGAAATCGATCGGAGATGTCTCCTTCCGTTGGGGTTTGACGAAAAAACGAGAGAATTTCGTGGATTTTGAGGGAAATTCATCGTGGTTGTCGAAATGAAATGAAATCTTTTTCGGGTTCTAAAAACGTTTCGAGGCTTATATTCGGCTTTATCGACATTTTTGACATCAACGTATTTGCAAAACACCAGTTGCACAACTGATGGCTTCAAAAGAATTTCACCGTGTGTGTAAATGAAGGAGCAGTTGCCCTGAAAAGGGCGGATTGATACTTTTAAGAGGTTAACAAATAATGCTGCGCTGCGTGTCGACACTTAAGTTATACATTATAGTAGGTAATAATCCAATCTGTAAATTAGCACAGCTTTAGGGTTGCAGTCGGCTTTTTAGTTTAGTCGCTACAACCCGAAAAGGACATCCCAGTAACCATTGGTGTTATGCTTTCACAAGTGACGGCCGTGGCGTTCAGGGTTGATACGTCGACCCCTTCGCAATTGAGCCTACGTTGCCTCGATTCCCGGTACGACCAAAAAGAAATGTTCACCGCCCTACCTCTTTCGAGTTACTGGCAATGCTCACAGAGGAGTTTAACTGTCTAGAAAAGGCAGATTTTACTGTGAGAAACGATTTATACTGTCACACTTCTCGTTGATAAAGTAACGGGATTACAAAACTGTTTCTTTTCTCGTTACTGGGGTATTTTTTTCCAACAGAAAGACCATTTTTTTATTTATGTCCAGCTACCTTGTACTAAATCGACTGTGTGACATTTTAAGAATTCTTGTACAGATGAGCTACCACTGAAGACCAGAAGTTCAGATTGAACAGCTTTATTATGTCGAGATAGTCAAGGACTAAGGTTAAGTTAGATTAGAGCGACGAAAGCGGCCAAGACCGCGGCCCGCTGCGAGAATAGTGGGTACTTTGTGCTTGGATAGAGTTCAAGGACCTAGGCTAGAATACCTCGGTTTTTTTCTCGAAGGACCTTTTTTACTGGACATCTCTTATTCTAAACCTACTTTCATGTGGGAACTAGTACGTCTCTTCGATTAACTCCAACCCTTCGATAGATTTCTCTCAATTTTGGGGTTGAAAAATAGATGTTGCTTCATTTTCCGGCGGTATCGTTGAAGAGACCATTGAAACTATCTCTGGGGTGACTCTGCGGGTATTTGATGTGTAAAATTTGTCGCGGTGCTGTTACCTTCACGGCGTGTTTTGTACAAGAGGAAATACAAATCCTCGTCCTACTCTACAGCGCCACCAGCGAATGATGAAGCCCTTCGTCTCTTCCCGAGAGATCCGACTCTACAGCGCCACCAGCGAATGAAGAAGCCCTTCGTTTCTTCCCGAGATATCCCACTCTACAGCGCCACCAGCGAATAAAGAAGCCCTTCGTCTCTTCCCGAGAGATCCTACTCTACAGCGCCACCAGCGAATGAAGAAGCCCTTCGTCTCTTCCCGCGAGATCCTACTCTACAGCGCCACCAGCGAATAAAGAAGCCCTTCGTCTCTTCCCGAGAGATCTTTTACCACGTTTGAGTTCATGGACTCTCGAAGTGATTTCAATTGTCTACGTGCTAGTCAGCAGACCATGTAGTCTCCGGGCCAAAGAGTTTTCAACTCTTAGCCTGTGGAGCAAAGTATCAGAAGCGTCGCATCTGAATGGATACAGTCAGACCGAGGATCGTGCTTACTTTGGTTGGTTAAGGAATAATGCTCTAATCTACCTCCGGACTAAAGTAAACTCCAGAAATAGGATTTGAATGCCTTTGGCAACCTTGCTCATGTGCTGACTAGGTGTCTCATGGAAATGGCTCGATTCTGGTGTTTTCGGCGACAGAAAGTCTTGCGTGCCGAAGGGTATGACGACACTTCAAATACCTACCGTCACACATCGATGTTGCTGGAAAACGTCCCTCTAGAAATAATTAAAAATCAGTCCTAATTCAAATCTTGCACCTAAGTCCTTTTCCGCCAACTGCCTCCCCGAACACAACCACACACCCATCCGGGCGGCTTTGTATGGAAGTCTGTCCCTCCCATTGTCACTCGCGAAAACCTAAAAGTTCTGGCAGGCTTTAAATATTTCTTAACAATGTGCGTGTATGGGAGGGGAGACAAAATGCGAAATAAATCAAAAGAATTCGGTAATTCCGTTAAAAGCTCTTTTTTCTTCTTCCTTTGGTTTGGTTTTTGAACCGGGATACAAACAGACACGCAGTCACTGTGGGCGGGGAAGAGGGACATCAAGGTATCTCCTGGGAAAGGATCGTTTGTAAGATGAAACGACGTTGAAGCTGCCTGGACTCCGATAGACAACCTAGACCCTTGCAGAAAGACTGTTTGACTCTGCTGAGAAAGCATAACCGAGGCAAAATTCGCTAGATCGCAGATGTGTTTGTGTTGCGCAACAGTTTCTAAAAACGAGCCCAAAAAATTATAAAATTTGTGTGGATTTGCAAACAAACAAAAATTGCCAATAGTCGCCAGCCGAATCCCTTTATACATTCGATATGTCATCGGAAGAGGACACGGCGCATGACTGTTTTATTGTCATATTTCGAGGACACCTGCAGACGACTGCCGACCGATGCCACCGTGTGTCAGTCACTACACCACAGACAGTGTCAGTGCCCTTAAGTCCTTTTTTTTTTTTTGTTTTTTTTGTTAGTTTGTTTCGCAAGACCATTAAAACAGGAACCAGCACCAGCAGCCAACAGCAGTGTGCAGCCGCAGACATTATAGAAAAATCAGTAAAATCACTTAAAACCGGTGAAGCTGTCTCTCTCTCTTAGGGAGGAAAGCAAAAAAACAGGAGCCACCTAAACGCAAAATAATATGCTTGTACAGAACACCCTACAATCAAAGCTACGGGGAGGAAAAGCGAAGTTGATTGAGTGAACGCACAAACCCACACAACGTCAACGACGACGACAGCAACAACAAGGCAACGGCATGAGGATGGAAGACACGCGAGTTTGAGCTGCTGCTGTTGGGGTGGTGCCGAGGGGGATGAATGTGTGTATATTATGTGACATTTGGGTGGGGTGTCGCTGCCGTTGTCGCCGCCACCAAAGCCGAGCTGGGAGGGATGTGTGTTTGCCTGTGATGTATGAATGTGGGCTCGCATCTCATTAACCCAATTTTCAATGAATTCCGTCGCTAAGTTCTGTAGATTTTGCTATTCCTTGTTTTTTTTTTTTTTTTTTTTGAAGGACGGAATATAGAGATATACTCGCTCTTCCTTGGCATACAGAAGAGGGAGCGGTAAAAGGAGGTAGAGGCATAGAAAATTTGTACAAGTAGTTCCCCATCAATCCTTGTGTCTATTTTTCTCCGTGGGACTTACTTTCAGTCACGCATCCGAGATACTGTGTGTGAGTGCGAGTGTGAGTGCCTGCGTGTGTGATGTCATGATTTCATTAAGGATTCGGGGTGGTTTCGTTGGTAGTCTTCACATCATTTAAACACGCTGAAATGGTTTCCCTCTTAAGGATTAGCCATGACATAGTCAGTTCAGAAGTTGTATCCTCTGGACAGACGGCGACACCGGTTCAACTTGAACGCGCAGGTTGATCCCGCACAGAGTGCTTGCAGGTTCCTCCGGGCAGACTACGGGCGAAAAATTCCACACCTCTAGCTTGTCCGATTCGTTCCCCCCAACCATGTTGGAGTTTTTTCCCCCCAGAGTCCTTCCATCCCTCTTTTGATGGCGGTTTTCAAACAGTTGAGTCGATGAAAGAAGAAACAAATTTCCAGTACATCAAAAACAGAAGCATAACACGAGCTTTCCTTTCTTTCTTTTTTGTTTGTTTTCAAATCTCCTCGACCTCCCACACCTCAGCCCGTAAACACACTTCCAATTCATGTGCTCAACTTAGCATCCCCCTCGTCGTACCGCCTGTAGTCCCGAGGTCCCAGTTCCCACCCCTCATCTAATGGCAACAATCAAAGAAAAAATTCATCGCCCAGTTCACAGGATGTTAGGGGGTCGGGGTGGGCCTCGTATTGGCTTGTATGTGTGCAGACACAACCACCATCAGCAGCCATCATCAATCGACAATCCAGTTTGCAAACCAGTGAGGCGTCGGTGGCGGCAGTAGCCGTAGCAGCGCCAACGAACAATCAACCCAGGATGACGAGGATGACAACAGAGCCCACGACAATTTGACGGCGGCGGTAAAGAGAGTATGGTTGGTTGCCTGGCTGCATAGTGGTGGTTGTATATCAACTAAAAAATAAAGCAGAAAACTTTCCATTTAATACCGCGCGACGGCGACAACGACGACCACAAGAGGAGCACCCCTAGGTTTGGTAGTCATCACCACTGCCGCGGCCGCCGTCACCAGCATCACGTCTAGTAAAATAACAGTGGTTGGCAGGAAAAGAAGAAGAGAGAAAAAAAAACACACACCAACTCCTCCTCATTATTATCATCTTCATCATCACATCTAACCAGTCACAGGGATAGAGGAACATAGGGTGAAAGCAAACACGCAAGCAGCCGCCGCCATGGGGGATGATGGCCAAAACCCAACGACGACGATGATGATGAATGTTTTTAGATCAAAATGAGTGAACAACGAGTGCAGGAGTGGGATGTGGGAAATGAATGAAAACGAGCGAAAAACCCAGAGGAAAATTGCACTGCTTCTTGGATAGATGCTTGCTGCTGCTGGTGCGGAGTTAAATCACCAGAATCAACTGGGTGAGAGATGGTGAAGTCATTATGAAGGAAATATGTCACGCATTTCCCGTTCTTAGAGTGTCGTGCAGTTGTTGTTGTTGTCTTGGTTGTAGAGGAACTGCATTAAGACTATGAGCATATGCAACGACGGGTGAAGTTGAACCAATCGGGTGAAATGTGGAGGAAAGTTCGAGGGGAGACTTGAGGAATCGGTGAACGGTTCGAGAGGAGTCCAAAAGGGGAATCACAGGAAAGCCGGAGGGGAAAGGAGTCGATGGGAGACTTGAGGAATCTGCGGAGGGTTAGAGAGAAGACTAGAGCAAGCGGAGTAGCGTAGGAAGTAGTGGAATCCGGGGAAAATTCGACAAATAGATAAGGGAAATCGGAGGAAAGTTCAGGAACGGTTCCAAAGAAGACCAGAGTGGGCCGAAGACGAGAAGATTCAGAGCGATGACTGAAGGAATCAGAGGACGGCACAAAAACCGGCAATCAACTGGAATCGGACTACAGTGCGAACTAAGGTTAGAGGAAAGTTCGAAGGGATCGAGAAACCCGAAGAATGTTTGAAGGCACAAAAGTTGACAGAAGTGTAGACGATTCTAGAAGAAGGTGGACAGAAGACCGAACAAAGGTTACATCGTTCTCTAGTGTCCGGTGTTGTGAAAATTGGATGAAAGTCAAGACTCCACTAGAAAAGCGACGAATCGTCTATACGCTTGAGGAGAATTTCAGCGGAATGGAAACATACTCTTCCTGGTTAGAATGTGATTTCTGTTCAGTTCAAATCAAGAAACCTCTCCCAACCATTTGTTGAATTCGAACCGAAGCCAACAAAGAAAGTGACGTGTACACCTTCTCGATGTTTTGTCGAACAATTCTGGGGATCTTTGCGAGAACCTCTTGGACAAACTCAGTTTCAGTCTCAGAGTTTGAACTGAAAATAGTTTCCGTCGGTCGTTTTTTTTTTCAAGGGAACACCAACCCAAGAGAGAGACTGAAACAGATTGAGGTTATAAATGGACACCACCATCACACCACCACCACCGACGACGACAACGAAAAATCGTTGTTGCATGTGTATACCGATGCCCAAACACAGTAACACACGGAACGAGTTTTCTTTGTCACCTTTCCTCCATTCCCTGTTCCATCGTCTTTGGGTTAAACTCACCGATCAACTATTTCCAGTTAGAACGATTTTCTTTTTTATTTTATTTTGTTCGATCTTTTCTTTCTTTTTTCGACTTCTTTTTGTCTTGTGTGTTTGTTTTTTTTTTTTTTTTTTTGTTTAAGGTCTTCGTCGGTGTTTGTTTTTTGGTGTCTTTGCTGGTCATTCGTTGATCAGTCATGAGCTGTGGAGGGAGGGCTGGAGGGTGGTTGGGACAGCAGCTTTGCAGAAAGGTTGTATATGTGGTATGGGGCCTGAAGATTCTCCCTCTTCAAGAGTGGATGGTTATTCTGGAAGCGAGAACTTCACCCAATCGGTTCGGTTTCTGTCAAATGGAAATGGCTACGTTTGTGTGACTGCCATGAGTCAGTGCCAATGAGATGAACAAAAATCCTAGGCGGCCCTTGCAACAATGACTCATGGCTCAGGGGCCAATCTGAAACCTCTAGACTCTGGCACACAGTCCAAAAATCATTTCGAAACAAATCTGAGAATCAGTCTCCACTATTCCCCTCAACAAATTACGAGGCAAGAACGCACTCGTCGCATTCGTTTCCCAATCGTAGTGCTGTCCAAAAAACCCCAAGCACACACGCGGGGGAGGACGGACAAGGTGTAGAAGAGAGGAGTACAGCATTTAAGTGATAACAAGTTCAAGGCATTTGCAAGTTTGTCTCGTTCGTTTCCCCCCTTTCCCGTGCCGCTCTCAGGCGCATTGTTACTCCCCAAATCTAGTTTAGGAATCAAAGAACGAGAGAAAGACGGGTTAAGGTAACACAAGAAGACGGCAAAAGCTGGAAGAACCACTTTACGATGGCAACGATGCACACACACACATACAGGGAGCCTTTCGATGTTGCCGGGAGTGGCAGGGATTATTTACAAGATCTTTTTTGTTGTTCCTTTTTTTCGGCTTTCTTTTCTTCACAGTCCCAGACTTTGAAGACGAAAATTAAAGCGAAGACGAAGACGACGACGACGACGACGATGGCGATGGCGATAGAGATGACGATGATGATAGTGAGGACGGAAACCAGGAGGAGGCTACGGAAACACCACTGGACCACGACCAAGCCGAAGACGAGGATGAAGACGACGACGAAGTCGAGTATGAGGTTTGCCGTTGTTGACGACGTTGAAGGTGGAGCTCGGACTAGAGCTAGGAACGACAGAAAATATGTTTACTACCAACTTGCGAGGGTATTTGAGATGTTTTGTTCTTTCCGTCCTCCCGGACATCAAGAAGAGAGAGGGAGAGTAAGAGAGACATGAAGAATGTGAGGTATTTCGTTGTTCTTTCCTCTCTCTTTTTTTTCTGGCGGCGAATTTTGCTTTTTGCATAAGTCTCGCGGTCGTTGGTCATTTGCTGAAAGTCTCGTCTTTCGGTGCCTCCTCTGCGGGCAGTCCTGTTTGGAATTTCTTTTTTGGGCCACTTTTGATGTCGCCACAGGGACACAAGAGGAAACAGAGAGAGAGAGAGAGAGAGAGTGGAAAAGAGAAAGAGGTGTAGGTTAATTGAAATGAGTTTCAAGAGGAATTTGCTATTGTCAACAACGACCAACGACGAGAGCACGCTTGAAGGCGCTTAGTCGGTGGTGGGCACATAATTAAGAAGAAAACTCACCGAAGACGAACGCAATTGGCTATGCATCACTGACGAGGAGCAAGTCAATCCAGAAAACGGAAGGAGTTGTGTCCTTTGAATGAAAAACCACATTTTTCGGTACACCACACAGTCCAATGAGCTCAGTCAAGCAATCGGTGAAAAGGGCCAATGTCTGGGACTCTTTACGTTCTAGAGAGCACGATAAGCTCCGTCGAGCAATCAGAAGAAGTTGTCGTCGTCTGGAAGTCTTAACATCCCAACGAGAACCGCATACATTGAGAGTCGGTCGTCAAGCAATGACGATGGCGAGTTGCCGTCTGGGACTCCCGTGAGCATTGTCCGTTCAACGAGCTCAGTCGACAATGCTCGACTGGACTTTAAAATTCTCCCTCAGACTATGACAATGCCCTGACAACCGTCATGTGTTAGCAGGCGCCTTTAGATCAGTCACTGTACTCAGAGGCGTCTGTTGTTACCATGCCACCTCAAGCCATTCAATTCCACTCGTATTCGGACGTCTTACAAAGGGACACTCAAGCCAGCAACAATGTACGAACCACCTTTCATTAATTTTCGGGGAATCGGAACATGCTCTCTCTCTCTTGTGTGTATGATCTCTCACAGCTGGTGTCACAACAGGCGCAGCACACTCATGCGAAGCATGACGAATATACTATTTTCAAGCCCGATGAATGTTTTGCATGCAGCCGATGAAAGACCAGAGGATACGGTGTGGATTGAAGGTTATTTCCCTTCTTGGACGGACTTTTGTTTTTCGGAAGGAATAATGGACTGTCAACTTAGACATGACAACACACTGCGACAATCTAACTAGCCACTTCATCTAGCATTTCGTTAAGTTTCGTTGACTTTTGTTAATGAATGGCACTCCTCGTATGCATATGGACATTTTGAAATCTCACGTTCCGCTCAGTTCTGGCACAAGCATTACTTTACTTACGTCAACTAGGTTTGGGCATCAATAATGGATGCTCTCACTTGGTGGCTGCACAAAAATACACGCCAAATCGCCACAACAGCCACATGCTACCTAAAATGATTGTTACAGCAAAACAAACAAAATACAGGACAGTGAGACACTAAGGGACAGACGTGCCAGTGTCAGGCCAGGAAGATGAAACACATTTCGCATCAGCGGCAAGTCAATAACCCAGCAATACTCACTGACGACATGCAAGTCTAGCTCAGTTCAACTGCCTGCACGGTTGGCTTTGTTTTTTTGGGACTGTCTCAGACAGCATTTGATTATGTCTGCCTTTGTCTACACAAAGCACAAGTGGATCAAGGTCTAGATTCTTAAGTTTCTCTGAATTGCAAGCGTTCTGCATTTGCAATTCGACACCAACAGCTGTGTGACATACATAAGCAAGTACGCTAGACAAGAGTGCTCGCTCATCGATTGCAATTGAGTCGTCCATCGAGACACAAGAAATTAAAGAACCTGCACCACACCACCAGCAGCAGCAGTCGTCTTATAATTCTCTCGTGCTCTTGTTGTTGTTGCGCCCGAAGGCAGCCCGAAAAGTTTTGTAAAGAAATAAATCAATGAAGCGTATAATTCCAGGCGTGAAAAAACGAACGAACGAAACGAAGCAACGAAAACCAAGCATTTACGCCCCCTTTTTTTCTTTCTATAGTTCTGTTAGTGGTAGTGGTGCTCAGTGCCACAAACACACAATACGTTCGCACGGCAAACAAACAAGCACACATGTCTCATCCCATGTGCCGACACGGGCTGTAGAGTGTGTACTCTTGAGTTAGTTCAGATAACACACACATTTACACTCGAAGAAGGGAAGGAGTCACGAACGAAAAAATTAAAAAGAAAATAAAACTGCCTGCATTGCATCGAGAGTGTGCACATCCTTTCTGCATGTGCCTCCTTACGATTGTTATCAATATTTTTATTACCACCACACTAACACCGTCATTATCCTCAGAAAACCAAGAGTCGAACCGGAGGCCGACACGGTGAGCATCAACGATCGACTGGTTTAAGGGTGAAGAGGAAGTAGGAGAGCGAGAGGTGAATGATGACGATTGCAAAGTCATCCATAATACCGCGTGCACACACGCACATCCCACCGGTGTACGCAAGGATACCCAAACAACCAACACAGAAGAATGCTCAGTCCTCTGAGCAGGCAAATGGGGGATGAAAAAGTAAAAAGTACACATCATCACACAACAACGGAACCGAGCGTATATTCTCGTCTTTAGATTTTAAGCAGCGTCTCGCCTACGTATTTCCCACTCCCGCATTCTCGGCTATCAGCACGCAAACACACACACACACACACAAACACGCACAGAAAGTGAGATAGAACCGCATCGCCGAGAAAGGCTTCTTTCACGGCACGCACGTACCTTTTCTCATCGCCACAGCAGACCTATCCCAAAGTGGCCTAAAAATAGCGCTAGGGCAAGTTTTTACCATTTTCTTGCTCGTCTGATGGGGATGAGATAAGAAGGCATATTGATTGGGAGTAAGGATCGTAAACTAAGTTGAGAATCATCTTCTTGTGGAAAGAAAGTTGGGTTGTTGACCTAAATACAGTGACAAGCAATTTAAAGGTGTGCTCACCACACAGCGCAGCGGTCTGATTAATCAAAGAAACGATAAAGATAAAGATAGACGACTCTCGGCACCGCTCTGACGCCGCTGCAGACACTTCAATTGTAGGCAACTGCAGTAATCAGTCTTTATTTTCCAACTGTTTACACTATCTGGCGACAGCTGAAAGATGTAGGCGCACATGCTACTAAAGCAAACACGGTTGGCGGTTCCAACCCAGCCACCACCTCGAATGGGCAATTGCAGGAATTGAAAAACAAATCCAAATAAATTTTCACTATCCAATATTGAACATCAGACGCAGGCAGAGGCAGAGAGAAACTGAACGTATGAGGGAGAAGAAGAGACCAAAAAAAGCGACCAGCTAGAGCAAACAAGAGCTGTATCCGGGTAAATTCAATAAATATTGATCCTTGTAATGGGTGTTGCCGCCAACAGTGGCACGCATAGGACATTTAATTGAACAATTAAGGACACAACTGTGAGAAATACTGAAGCTTCTAGTGTTCTCTGCCTCTGGCACAAATTATGAGCCAATAGTGATGCGAGACAGTGACAAGATTTCAAAGATTCAAGTCACTCAAGTCCTTAAAATTTGCGTCCTCTTTCAGTGCGTAATGAAAGTCAACTCCCAAGACAACGTTTTTATCTGCAACGCCAAGGTTCCCCGGACCGGCACCTCCTATCGGTAGCAAACACTTCCTTCACAAATTACCAACGACAGCGGGCCACACATGACAAGGGACAAGGCTTTAGAAGTCAGACCCTTAAAACTAAAGTAAAAATAAAATAAATAAATAAAATGTCATTTTGGGAAAACAAACATCAAATCATCATGACGTTCTAGAGTGACTACAGAGTCTGTATGGAACATAAATACGTCTAGATGTGTTTGGCAACTATGACAGGTCTTAGATTAGCGAGCAATTTGTTTGTTTTTGATTAAGGTGTTATTTTGCTTTGACATGTCGACAGACAGAGCCCAATCGATTTGATTCCCCTTCAAGGACCATCGAAACCCCGCCTAGGACTGGATATTAGCAGCTTAAGACGTGCGATTTCACGCCGAATCTCCGGAACAGAACGATCCCATTGGATCGACATGTCAAAACATCATAAGTTAGTCCCAACCCAAGGATTTAGATAAAAAACCAAATAAGTAAATACACACATGTGTGGATGTGCAACAACTCTAATCTACTTACATGCTGTTCGATGTATTCCAATGCATGTAGAATGTCTTGGCACAATTCGATACAGTTGACAATAGAACCGTCTCAAGGCAGACCAGCGTCAATATGGTGAAGAACGACGTTGCCTTCAGTCCAGGCAGGAGTCGAAAACGTAATTGCGGTGTATAATGATGATGATGATGATGGTGATGAAATTGTTGCTGCTGGTGTTGCTGCTGATGGCGATGACGTAATAGCTTTGTCCGACCCGCCAACAGAGCTGTAGTGACTGTAGTCGCCTGCGTGCCCTGCGATGAAGTGGCGGACGACATGGCGGATTGTAGTTGCTGCTGTGTTGGTGATATTGTTGCAGTTGCTGGAAATGATGACATGGACATTGATTTACTAGAAAATGTTAATGATGAAGACGTTCCTCCTGCGGTTGGCCCTAATCCAGAACCGCTTGCAGAACGCAATGGTGATGGTAATGTTACTGACGATCCCGATGAGTTAAGTGTCTTTTGTGAGATGTTTTTCGACTCCGGTCGCAGTAGCGACGATGGCAGATACCCAAACGTCGGGGTTGCTGCTGTCATTGATGGCGGTGGACGCTTTGTACTTCCACCGAACATGTTGTCGTTAATTTTCACTAGCATTTTGTTTAGATTTTTAATGTTCCTATCCAACATAGTTATGAGTAACTAATAATATCCTCCTTGTTTTATCTTTCTCGCTCTCTCTCTCCGTACTCTCATTCACACCTATGCTCGCGCGATCGTGCTGAATACGGTGTGTGTGCTTCTTCGTCACGTCTCCTTTGGGTCTTATTTCAATTATTTATATTTATCTAGATGCATATCTATTGGCTGTAACTTTCCACACAGGCTAGCTAAGACTAAGTTAATGCGCTCGTGCCGTTAGAACTTCAAAGATGTCCTCATCTGTACTTTAACTTGTGTGTGATCTGAAAGAAACGAAATTAAATAATAAAAAAAAAACTGCAGTCAGAATGTGATTAAGGTGTATGTGCGGCTTAGCACGTGTATATGACAATGCTCCGAAACTGGCAGCAGTTAGTATTCAAATAGGTATGGACTGAGTTCAAAGGGACGTGTAGGAGTTTATGGAAAGGGGCTGGAAATACAAACAAATTCTGAGAGGATGGCAAACAAACAGAAAACAAAAAATACACCGATGTGCACTCGACGGAGGGTAATAAGTGACTGAGGACAGCCCTCTGTGTGTAGGGCTTCGACAGGCTCGGTCATCCCCTCCTGGCAGTGCTCAAAAATACACAATTAATTCTTGCTTTAATTTATCATGTTCTAACCAATGTTTTGGGCTCAATCATGGCTTTGATGGCCTTCAAAAGCCCCCAAGCCGACGCTCAATGTCTGGCGGTGTGCTAATGATTTGTGAGGTCAGAAACAGGCTTCACTCGATATCAAAGATCTCATAGACCACGTCACTAAGGTCCTCCGTAGTTTCTTATATGTATGAATGGTTGCATTGGGCGACTGTTCGAAGGACGATTCAATTCTATTTGAATATTGAGACTGTTCGAAGGTAGATTCAATTCTATTTGTAGTCAATACTGACGAGTACCCCCTGTTGAAATGAAAAAGTTCCTTTAGCTTCGCAACTTTCGCGAAAGGATGAGCATTCTGTGACTACAGTGAAGAGTAATTCATCTTCAAGTGGCTAGGGCTGGTCTCGTCAAATGAAGAGCATCGGAGCACACTACAGCTATCCAAGAACACGGTGGATACATACTGCCTGACGTTAGAGGCACGCATTCAGTCCTGCAATCAAGAGCATCCTTGTTTTCAGGAAGCCTGTGTTAACCACTAACCATCCACCAGACACAGTTCGCAGTGGCGGATCTCGTGATCACAGATCTCAGAAACAATTCGATCAAACATATACAGGCGGTTTCAGAGTTCAGTTTCCAAACCCAAGTGCTTACAGAGCGACTTTCAATGCAAAGCTCCGACTACACTGGCTGCACAAGCATATTTTGAGGTCCTATTCATCCCCACTTTGGCATTCCTCCTTGTCACTTCGAATTTCCGGTCAACGTCTGAGCTAGAAAACCGTTATGAACTCTGAACAACCAAAGGATCCCATCCACTTCAAACACATCCCCACTCATGTCATTAATTGAACATCGATAATGAGTGGAGTGAGATGATATAAATTGCGGAATTAAGGACTTAATAGGCACCTCGGTCAGGCGTCAAAATTAATCCCATTCAATAAATAATTACCTTCGCACACACCACCCAACATGTGGAGAGACGACGAGGATCATATTTAATATAAAATGAAATAAAAATAGAAATTTGAACGGTTTGCTTCAGGACGCGAAATCTGTTCGTAATTTGAATCCCTAATTGAATCACGAATCGAATTACACCGACCGTTTCACTGCTGCATGGCGTGCGGTGGGTTTGATTCAAATCAATCAATCCGGCGAATGAGCACTTTCGGCAGATATGCATAATCAGCGGCATTTAAATCCCAACCTCGTTCAGTTAATGAGCTTATCAAAAACCTCTTGTTGCTTTCTAAATTGCGAGCTATTATACTCGTATCTGTTGACTATGCCTATCAGCGGGAATGGGAAATTTATGCAGATGCATTTTTTGTCGGTTTTTAATTGAATTCATCCACTCGACTGGAAATAGAAAATAAGTTTTCTAAATGCGCCTCATGCCCAATAAATGCGTATGCGAGCAAAATCCCTTTGTTGTCCTGTCCATTCGATGGGATGGACGATGTTTAATAATTTCACCCAGCATCTGTTTATAATGCAATTTATTTTGATGAAAAGCCGATTAACACCGGCCAGGGCGAGGGGTCAATCAGGATTTGTGAAATGCAATAAGCGCCACTCTACGTATGCGCTTACGCGTTCGCCCCGAAATGTCTTTCTCTAAGTTGACAACGTGCAGACATTTTAACGCGACTGTCTTACGAGTTGCTAGCTTCTTTTCTGTGACCGATAGTCTCTCACTTCACGAATTGGAGTTCAAAATTTACTACGAGCTTCCAGATGCGGTATGGAACTTCTTTCGTGGATACAGTAGGATGGCGCTTGACGACACGGCGTCCGAAATTGAAGAAGACATATGACAGAGCATTCAAATATGCTCTGAAACTTTCGGCTAGTGACCGGTAGACTCTCACTTCACGAATTGGAGTTCAAAATTTACTAAGACTGCCACTCGAGCCAGATGTGGTATGGAACTTCTTTCGTGGATACAGTAGGATTGCGCTTGACGACACGTCGTCCAAAATTGAAGTAGACATGTGACAGAGCATTCAAATATGCTCTGAAACTTTTGTCTAGTGACCGGTAGACGACTCTCACTTCACGAATTGGAGTCCAAAATTGACTAAGACTCACTCGAGCTTCCAGGTGTGGTATGGAACTTCTTTCGTGGATACAGTAGGACTGCGCTTGACGACACGACGTCCAAAATTGAAGAAGACATATGACAGAGCATTCAAATATGCTCTGAAACTCTTGTCTAGTGACCGGTAGACTCTCACTTCACGAATTGGAGTCCAAAATTTACTAAGACTGTCACTCGAACTTCCAAATGCGGTATGAAACTTCTTTCGTGGATACAGTAGGATGGCGCTTGACGACACGGCGTCCGAAATTGAAGAAGACATATGACAGAGCATTCAAATATGCTCTGAAACTTTTGTCTAGTGACCGGTAGACGACTCTCACTTCACGAATTGGAGTCCAAAATTTACTAAGACTGCCACTCGAGCCAGATGTGGTATGGAACTTCTTTCGTGGATACAGTAGGACTGCGCTTGACGACACGACGTCCAAAATTGAAGAAGACATATGACAGAGCATTCAAATATGCTCTGAAACTCTTGTCTAGTGACCGGTAGACTCTCACTTCACGAATTGGAGTCCAAAATTTACTAAGACTCACTCGAGCTTCCAGGTGTGGTATGAAACTTCTTTCGTGGATACAGTAGGATTGCGCTTGACGACACGACGTCCAAAATTGAAGAAGACTGTCACCTTAGCATGCTCTGAAACTTTCGTCTAGTGACCGGTAGACTCTCACTTAATGAGTGGAACAAGACTGTCAGAGGAGCGATGATAATCGAAATCATGCTAACTACTAACACAGCAGAACAATGCATCTCATCAAAACCTTTTTTTTTCACCCAGAAATGGAGTAATACTTGAGTTCTTTTGCTCTGGTTCTGATTAGAATTCCTCGACAAGCACTTTTTGATACTTGTTCTCGTGCTGAAGTGGGACATTTATCGAGCTATCTTGTGCTTGTAGTTAGTTAGTTGATTTCGAGGCGTTGTAGCAATCGATTGAGCCCATTCGAGTGACCATTCAATTATCAATTTTTTAAGAATATATGAAAAAAAAATAAAGAAGATTCCCATCACTAATCCAAATACGCTCTAAAACGTCTTTCTTGTTAATGTTCACTTGCGACACAAGGAGAGACTCAATGCTGAAAGCGTCCTGGATCAGATGTCCCTTTCATAGCATGTCACAAAGCCTTATAAGAATGCAATTCCTGCACTAGTTCGATGACTTTTCTCATCAAATCGCACGAATACGCCTTGAAACGGGGAACGAATGACTCAGTTCGACGTTCCGTGGGCTTCGCCACCCAACACCCACAAACAATTCCAGAATTCCACACAAAAATGACAAGGATCAGCCGGTGGATGGGATAAACTTCATTGTTTACAATGCCATGCGAAAACCCAGAAATGCAAGAAATCTAAGAAATGCGTTTGAGTGTTAGTTAGTTACTCACACACTCTGTCTGGACGACGTTTCTTTAAGAAAATGCACGCACATGTGAATGTTTGAAAGTCCGAAAATAAGAACGAAGTCTACTCACGGACTAACATTAAGGGTCCCACTACACTAAAACTGCGCTGCGAAGGATCACTGTTAAGGTCTCAATATAAACTTCACTTGACGTTATCACATTCAAAGTAATTCAGTTATCCGCAGAAGGCTTTCACGGCACGTTTTTTTTTTTTTTTATAAAGCGTCAAATTTACAAAGTGAGGGCCAACCACAACCGGCGAAGTTCAACAACTAAATGCGATCTAATCGAATAGTCATACGTTCCGCCACCGAAATGCGGCTCTCTGATTGCGGGCTTCTCCCTGATTTCGATGCATGCACAGTCAGCGCTTGCTTGGGCGGAAGAGAATGCGCGATTTCATTGGAAAATCATATTTCACTATGGGTTCATAAAATCATAACAACGACTTCGGTGAACTTCAAAGCGTAAACAATGTGGCTCCGAGAAATGTTTTTCGCTTTGTTTTGTTTCTCCGCCATGGTGTGGTGTGATTTCTAACAATTGATAGAGAATCTGTCGATCTGGAGTGATTTTCAGTGTCCAGGAAAAGGAGACTACGAATGTCGCAAGATTGTCTGGTGATGGGTAGTTTTCGGAAATGAACGTCTGTCGACGACCGATCTCCGAAATGCTTCCATTAATAATCTGAACATCAAACGACCATTAAAGCCACGCAGCTATTCTGTAAACTTAAGTTGGAGGCACCTCCGGCTTTTGTTTAAATCGATTCATTGCGTCAAGCTTCGTTGGCTTTCGGAGAACCTTGTTCGATGTTTATTCTGATCTGACGACGTCTGGGAGTAAATAGATAGAAATCAGCTCAGTCAGTGTTCTTCGATTTCCGAAGAACTCCTGTGCTACTATTTCCAAGACTTTCTGACGACTAATGTCTTACTTTCCTAATGGAATGGATGGACTTTCATCAATTAGATGTCTCCAAGAATGTGCCTACGCCGAGGTGGTGGAAAATCGATGTAATTTGTCAGAAACTCAATTGTTACTACATCCCGTCGACGCACGGTGTGCCGGAGCACATATTAAATTTTTGAAATACCAACATAATGGGGGCGGAAATGAGAGAATGTTTCTTGTTGGGGGCATGCATGCCGTCTTGAGAACCAATGGTGAACAAAGGCGCGCTACAATAAGTACAGTACCTATGTACATACTGGCGGAAATCTATTGGATTGCCCACTTGATGGGATAATAAGAGTGAACTGCGCTTTGGGGGTCTCTGGAGGGAGGTACACCTCATTAAGGCAGAAATCAAGCCACAGTACGGCCAGAAACACGAGTGAATTGACAGTGGTCAAAAACCAACATCAAAGTATCGAAAAGCAATTGTTTTACAACTTCTCGTCCCCGGCCGTTTCAAATCCACACAAAGGTTGAACCAACGTGTAGGCAAAAAGAGAGAGAGATAGAGTGAGAAAGAGGGACAAAGAGCGGAGAGGAGAGGACAACAGACAACGAGTACACACAGGGCATGAAGAACACCGCCATATTAATTTACAAATTTTTCCCACTACGTCCTGTTTGTCCATTACAATTTTTCTGCAAATTTTGAGGAGAGTGCCTGAGAATGCTGAAAGCAGACAGGCTCTGTAGACATCACCATCTAGTTGTTGTTTTAATGAAAAATGGATTTTTTTCTGTTCCACCACCACCAGGTGGCAGCAGACAAGACACGCACAACCCACCAGTCAACCAACCGACCAACGACCTCTCTTTTTTTTCTGTTTTTTGTGTTGTTTCCTTTCTCGTTGTGGTTTCGGGTATTCTTACAGGATTCAGATGAAGCAGTTGTTACTGGCGAAGAGATCAAACATTTTTTGGAACTTAAAACAAAAGATTTTGCAATTGATTGGAGAGAAGGAATAAACTAAGAAATGTTTGCTAAAGGAATTCGAAAATAGGGAGTTTTCATTTCTGTCCTTTCGCACACACATTTCACTCCTCTTTACCGAGAATTTGACGACGGTTGGTGATGAGGTTGATGGTGTGGAGGAGAAGGAATGGTCTCTAAAGTGGAGAGAATAGAGTACACACAGCAGAAAAGAAGAATCCAGTTTTCAGATATATTTTCTTTTTTGGTTTCTTCTTCTCTTCGAGTTCGTTTTCTTGTTGTTCTGTTTTCTTGTGTTAATGCTTGCTGAGCGCACGCACGAAACTTAACACAAACACATTCAAAGGAAATGAAATCCCCATAAAAATACCATCGACATCGAGGCACACAAATACACAACGAGATGGTAGCTGATGGTTGAAGCCATCAGCAAAACGATATGAGCGAGTGAACAAGCAATGGAGCAATGTGTTGTGCCGCCTGCGTGTCTCTGTGTGTGTGTGTGAGTAATTGTATCTGCAAACATACAATTGATTTGAGTTGAAAAAGGAAAAACTTCAAAGAAATACTTTGTATTTTCGTCGGAATAAAAAAAAAACCTAACCTACCTTCGGTTTAACTTTTGGCATGATTAGCCGATAACGATGGACTTTGTCGCTGAATGCAAAAATTGTGCAATAAGCATTGCAAATGCAGTCAGATCGCGCAGCAGACATCACCCTCAACAGAGAGAAAAAAATGTTACACCTGAATGTGTGTTGGCTGGCTAGTGAATTCAGCCCAAAATTTGAGTTTTTGTTGTTCGTTCTCTTCGCTGCTGGATTCGGTCGTTGGTTTGTGTTTTTGTTGTGTTTTTTTTTTTTTTTTGTTCGAAACACAGACGACGATGGGGTTGTTGTGGGGGCAAAACCGACAACGACAACGACAACGATAATTTAAGCAAGAGCGAAGAATATGAAGGCAGAGGGCAGTTCACAATTGTGAATGCTGCTGCTTTTTTCTTCTACTTCATATACACGCAAGCTTGAAGCGTGTTTGCGGGAAGAGTGGACGAAAATAAAATCAATTTGCTGAAGCGCGAGCCGCTGATTTTTAAACAAAAAAAACCTTGAATGGAACCATGCATGAAACAGGATAACCCAACCACTAGCAAGCAGCTAAGAAATTCTCAATTGGAAATTCTGAAGCAACCCGCCTGTGCTGTGCTACAGACGTAAAAACAATTATGCATGTATTTATATATTTTTCTGTCTGTCCGCTTCTCCCTCGAGCGAATAGAATTGGAATATGTGTAATTTTTCTTTGATTTCGATCTGAAGTGGATGAGGAAAATGTGAGGAAAATGCAGGAGAAAAAAAAAAAAAGAAATGAAATTTCAACCAACCACTCGAGTTCTTTAAAACTTTGTGTTTTTCTCCTCTCTATGCGCTGCTTCTGCTTCTGCTACTACTGTTGTTGTTCTTCTTCTGTCGTTTTTTTTTTCTCTTTTTTTTTTTATTCAATATATGGACGACGACAAAAGTCGATGATGACGATAATAATAATTATTATGTTTGTTGATTATGACATACACACACTCACTCACTCACGAAGGTAGAGATATACATAACACACGGACGAAACGAAGAAAAACTAACAGCGAATGTATCAAAAAAAAAATAAAATATGTAAAAAAACAGACGATGCGAACGACAACGACGACAAGGATATACTTTTTCGAAGGAAAATTTCAAACAAAATTTCGAACTCGAATCAGCCAGCGACCAGACAGAGACCAATCTATACGTACAACATAATCGACTTGTGTGTACATGTGCACCACCAAAAAAAAAAAAAAAAGAAACACAAAATTTTTCCCCCGTCCTCTCACTCTCTCTCTCGCTCTTTCTGGTATTTTTCAATTCTTTCTGTGCCTTCCCTTCTTTTCTCGTGTATCTGTTTCCTTAGTTGAAATATTTTACAAAATTTTGTGCTTTTTTTTTTCTCTTGTTTTCTTTGGATTTGCACAAACCTTTTTTTTTTTTCGTGTTTGGTTTATAAGAATTTTCTCACTTGAAACCAAGAAAGACGACAATAGGCTATGGTCTCGACTCCTTTGGATTCACATTTACACGCGAGCACAGGCACACACACCATGACGGTAACAGCGAGACGACGACGACGACGACGACGAAGAATAACGAGAGAAAGGCATTCAAAGAGTGTCTTTAGTTTTTCGACGAACAAAAAAATAAAACAAAAAAATGAATTGGAAAATCTTGAGCCACAATCATTCACGGAACACACGGAACTTTTCGTCCTTTTATTTTTCGCTTGTTTTGTTGGGGATTGGGGGCGGGGAAGAAAAGAAGAATCTCTTTGTTCTACTTCTCAACTCAACTCAACTCAACTCCTTCTCATCAATTAGAATCTTTGCGAACGATTTTTTTTTTTTTGGAATTTTGTGCGATGTTTCTCTGGTCACTTTGATTTCTATTTTTTATTTTTGACATTTGTTTACCGCACACACAGGTATGCTTTAGCCATCGCTCGTCCTTGTGCCTTATGTGTTCTTCCGGGAACTCTAGTCGCGGCGCACAGGCTAGTACACACAGCAGTACAACTCTCTGACACACACATATAGTTCACTTCACTAGGTTCATTGCTGTACGCGTTTCTGTGTGTGTGTAAGGAAAACGAAACGAAAAATAAAACCGAAGAACTTCAATATTAAAGAGGAAGATCAATCTATTTTTTTTCTCTCATACACGCGACGACGACACGCTGCGAACCTTCCCTCTCGGTATATGAATCACATCTGATTCGGGAATCGACTTGCGGTTCACTCTAAACTGTGGCTCTCTTTGCCAGTCGCGATTTGTTGAGTGAGAGTGCGGTTTGTGACGAATATGCACTCAATCGCTGATTTGTTGTCTCTGTCATTCTAGTGGTTGGTTGGTTGGCGCCGCTTCTCGAAGGATTGTGCGTGTTACATTGCGTGTGGTCACTCTGGAGGATTCGTTTGAGTTGAGTGCAAGTGGCCCTGGATTTTTTGATAGGAATCTGAGTGAGTTATGCGAGATTGCCAGGGTGCCAGGTGATTATTTTAATATAAAATATCCGATTATGGACGTTCGAGTGTGATGATGTGGATTGACATGGCACGGTAATGATGAAGACATGAAGAGAAAATCCCTCCCGTACGTCAGGCAGATCCGTCTATGGCAGTGGTTGAGGACCTTTTCTCTGTGATTGAAGACCTTGCCTTTGTGGCTAGATAACTAGAACTTCTGTCCGTGATTAGAGACCTCCCTCGGACCTTTGCACCGAGACTGAGAACCTTCCCTGTGGGGCTTAGGAATTCCGTGACTTAGACTTAGACCTTCGGCACTGAGGAACTCCGTGGAGACCTTCTCTCTGGTGTGGATCAATTTGCTTATCTCTTGTGTCACGAAAGACTCCCGTCATATAATTACGATCAGCTTAGTTTGTGGCTGAAGGCTCCAGCCCACAGGATCCGCGCCTGAGTGCGTTTAGAGCCCACAGGAAATGTTCTTTACGCAACGCAAGTAACCGACGCAATGAGTACATTGCTTGTACAATCCACTTTTGTGTACATCAAGGAAGCCCAAGATTTTAAAGTTCCTGAATTTTTAGTAGGAATTATTCAAAACAATTCAAAGGAAAGCAAAATGTGTTCATTGATTCATAAAACAAAAAGAGCACCCGATTCAATTTCCATCTCTCTCTCTCTCTCTCTCTCATTAGAGCTTATGAGCTGTCAATTTTTTGACAGACCGCAAGGCTTTTCAGGGCTCGGGCCTTAAGTCTGACAGCTCTCTGCTCAATGCCGACTACGCCACGCAGCGCCCACAATTCAACAACTTCCAGCGCCACTAGTGTATTCCACTATCCACCCGCAGGGACTCATTTTCAATTTTTTTGCATTTTTCTTCTCTCTTTTTTTAAGGTCCATGTTAAGTACCATTGTTTTTTTTTACCGAGAAACCGTCTGAGTGACAAACTGTAAGAAAATGCTGGCAAGCCTGTTACTTCCCTTCAAAGGGAGTGTGAATCCAGCAAAATCGAGTGAAAATGCCCTCATTGAGCGGAAATGTGTGTTCCAAGAAAGAGAGCAAAAGAGAGAACTAACACCTTTCTTTCAATTTTTTCCTGAAGAGAGGAAATTGCCCTGCCAATGCGGGAAGGTACATGCTCAAACTGAGTCAAACTCCAACTGCTTCTGAAGGCTGAGTCAAAGATGGATTCAAGTCCTTCCCCGAGCTCAGCTCAGACAGCTTTTGGTTCGAGAATTCGAAATAAGAAGACGATACACTGACAGCTTCAATGAGAGTTTCGGAAAATTGTCTGCACTTTGAAGCTCGTCAAACATCTCTAGCCCTCAATCCAAGCCCAAGAGGTGCGTCTTCGTTTTACTCTGACTGCCCGGCACGGAATACGATCCTTTGCCAGCAGTCCCCCGGTGCGACTTGATTCGAAACTAATCAACCATCGGAGCACTTTAACATCACCTCAGCTACCGCCATGGTGGAGTCATTACATTTTTTACATGTGCTGTGCCGAAGTGTATTGACTTTCGTACCGAAACTAAATTGTTAATAACGTCATGACTAGCTCAGTGAATAATTCAATAGCACAACCGAGGCAGGAGGATGACCAGAAGCAGGAGGTGCATTGTTAACGAGCTCCCAACCAGCTGGCCCACGTTATTCGGGGGATGGGTTATTTTAATTTTAACACGTTTAGCAATCCTTTTAGGGTCTATTTTTTGTACCACATATTGCACTGGAGGGCGGGGAAAGACCCACCAATGATTGAAGTGAAGAGTTTCATTGGCATCGACATCGACACCAGCATCGGCATCGGCAATTCTAAAAGAATGATATTGTCGTGGTCTGTGACTACCACACAGTCAACTGGCTATTCAGAACTTTCCACACAGCTCCCGCGGGCGTCGCTCAACCATTAGACCCTACATCGGCCCATCAGCAGTCCTACACTACCCCACAGCACAGTCACCCAACAGCACAGTACAGCACGCCACCATGGCCCTTACATTATTGCTGCAATCGAAGAGTCTAAAAGCTTTTAGCGCAGAGACGGGTATGTTTGTGTGCTGTGGGTAGGCAGGGGAGTAGGTGAGCGGCGAATGTGTGTGCTGGGCTGCGGAAATGTAAGGTAACGGCGTAGGGTATGGTTGAGTGGGGGATCCTATATTTTTTTGTGTTTAAAGTCTATACTTTGAGGGCTCTGTCTGCAGAGCGATGGGAAATGGAATTCGACGATAGGGCTAGCAATTTTGTTAAATCTGACGTCGAGAGATACTCTGAATTTTGGATCCTGGATTCTCTGGCATCTCATACTTGACTATCCTAGTGAACTGAGATGTGTGGGGGGTGCTGGTTCTTAGAGAACCCAATTAGCACAAAGTGCCGTTTTGACACAGCCTTGAGAGTTAGATGTAGATTTTGAAAATGAATTCTTTGATGTTCGTTCTAGATATCTGGCCGAGAGATTCAAGGATAAGCCCTTCCTGTCCCTTCCTAGAGTCCGTTGCCTTGCCCTGTCAAGCGCTGGACAGGAGCAGAGGAAGTAACTCGAGGATTCTGGTTCTGCGAACTACGACAACGGCGTGAGGAATCCCTAGACTAAGTGCATGATGCTCCATCGGCCAGTGTCCCGTGCTATTTGCTGTAATTTTAGCAAAATCTGTGCGAGTCCCATTTAGAAGACCATCAGTTCGTGATATCTTGCACTCTGGCCCGAGACCATCTGAGGTTGGATATTTTCAAGAAATATGATGTAATTCGTGCTTTTACTAGGCCACGTGGAATGTCTACCGCCATAGCATAGCAGTTTATCTGCTTTGTCTTTTCCAGAAAGGTTTGTATGTATATGGGTTCCAGGACCCATATTGTGGTTATTTTCAAGCAAGCTCATTGCTACATTCCTGGACTAATTTTGATGGTCAATGGAACCGCCTTGATGGCAGATTGACTGTGAACGAATATAGCAGGTATGCTGATTGGAGTGTCTGAACCGTCTCTGTATACACCGACATCCAGGATGAGGCCTATACACTTTCCATCTCAGTCTGCTCCAGTAGGAAGGAGCACGTCAACATATTGTGAAAAGTCCTCGAGTTCTCTTAGCGTCGAATCCAGGATGCAGCTGCGGCCATGTGGTCTTGAGCTGCACATGCGAGACTCTATGAGTCGCTTTACTTTGAATATGAAGGTCAATAGGGAGAACATGGAGGATGACCGTCAGAGCGTTGTCCTTAACGCGCTTGTTGTACCTATACATGTCATTCTTTGTATCTTGTTAAGCTTCACAATAAGGATCTGGTCTTAGGCCCGACTTTTTAAAAGATCTATTGAAAGCATGCCTTCTATGCTTAGTCCGCTGTTCTCTATTCATATTCCAGCCAAGTTGATGCTAGATAGACTCGTAAGTTGAGAGTGAGAATCGTTGGCCGTTTAGCCAGGGGAGGTTTATGGTCGGTATTTTGTATTCCCTGGTGAACAGCATCCTTTTTGTGAGGGTTCATGCGTGCTCACACTTTTCAACTGACTCAAGGGCAAAATAAACCCAAGGTTCAGCTCAAGAGACGACTTCTTCATGAGGGTTGAGAACATTTTTACTATCTAGCACGACTGCAGTGTGGCACTCCCTTATCTATCATATATGATAGCCAGTCATGGTTCCCAAGGTCAATTATGATGGCCACCATTAATTTCATTCCAGTTTGCACGCTCACTGGGGATTGTAAGTCCCCCTAAGCGCCTGGGGATCTGGCAAACATGTAGATGCGAGGCGCTTTTGCCCTTGCAAAGAGACTGTTTTGACAACAGCCAACACGATGCGAGAGTGAAGGTTATCTGCTACATGGCCCTCATCCGGCCAAGGTGAGCACCTATGGCTGTCCCGTGTGGTTCAACGTGAGTACAAGCTTGATGGAAAAGATTCGGTTGTTTGAGAGGACTTGCCCTCGCCTTAATCGAACTCCAGAGTCCCAGTGCAGAAAATTCTATTCCAACGAGGTCTTAAACAGCTGGGCAAACCTGAGAAGAGTGGAAGAAGATCAGGTCAATATCCTGATCTCGGGGGCTTACTAACCCAATACACTATACCACGAAAGGGTATGGCACAATGGCTTCGTCCCCCCAGAAGCCTTAGACAAGAACGGACTGTTACAAGATATAAATGCGGTGCCGCTCATCTTCCCCATCGCCAGATCAACTGTGGATGGGCGAGTCAACCACTACCGTTTCGTCGCACAACGAGCTGAGGAGGGTCTCCTGCGGTTCAGAGTACGGCGTTATCAAGGCTATCAAGGGGAGAGAGGGAACTCTCTCGTCGAACCCTTTAGATACGGGAACAGACGGATTCTCTCCATTGCTGTGGAAGTTAATCAGTACCAGATCGGGCTTCCGAAGGTTATTACTGGTCCGATAAGTTGCTTATCTTCTGGCTCAGACCAGTTCTTTTCCGGAGCAGTGGATGCAGGATAGCATGCCCGTTTGAGGATGGCATCTACGTGGTTCTTAAATCTGAGCCTCTCAGTTGGAGTAATCGATGTGTTGTCTGGAAGAGTTATTTGCAGACTGTTGCATCTTCTGACCAATGTCCTGTCCCTCCTTCCGCTGACGTCTGCTGCTGGTGTTCCGAAGCCCATAAGTACTGTCTTATCGCTGTTGATTTTCAGTCTCCATTTGAGGTTGTATTCCCATCGTTGGATGAGTCTCCTAGTGGCTATCTCCGGTTAGAGGGAGTCTTCGGCATACAAGAGTGTATTGCTTCCACTTGCCTTGGTTGGCTGGTCTGCGGTAGAACGGTTAAATAGGCCTGGTCCAGTCCGCCATCCTTGTGGTACTCCCGCGTTGATGCACTTCACTGCTGATCTGACACTGTTCACCTGGACAAAGGAGATTCTATTAGTGAGGAAGTTGTATATGAGTCATACCAGATACGTGGGGAATCCAAAGCTGATTAGCTTCAAGATGAGTCCTTTGATCCAAACAGTAGCGAAGACCTTCTCGATGTCCGACAGACATGCCACTGTCGTGTCCTTTTTTTAAGGCCTCGGGTGACATCATTGTGCAGCTTAAGCAGTGGCCTGAATCCGTACTGGAACGATGGTAATATAACGCGCTCTTCGCTGAAAGTATTGATTCTTCTGAGCATTATTGATTCCATGATCTTACTTATACAGGAAAGCAAGGCAATAGGTCGTTACCCACCCACGCGAGAACGGTTCAGCTTCTTTGGGAGCGGGACCACTTTAGCTACCTTCCAAGTACTAGGGAAAAAGCTGTTGTTAATGCAGTTGTTAAATATAATTGTCAACAGTAACAGTGCCAGATTTGGTAACTTCTTTAGCGAGAAGTTGGAAATCTGGTCATTACCAGATGATTTCTTCGCATTACTGTCGCGGATTATGCTTCTGACTTCCTCAACATTCGTGAACATCTCACGGCGACAGAGGTGTTGGTTTCATTGAATGATGAGATGCTGTCGTTCAGATTAGATATGGTAGCCACCCGTGTTGCCACTTCGCTGATGAACTCCCACAGATGGACTGGTGGTCGCTCCTTCAAGTTGCCGTAGGAGTGTGTAGCGAAGGCTTCCGCTTTTTCTTCGAAACTCTGTGGCATCGTTTTGTTCTTCCCAACCTGGCTTGATGCCCTCCAGTCTTCTACGCAGGTCTTCGTCTAGAGAGTTCTTAACTGCTCGCTGGAACATGACGTTAGTACATTTCAGCTGCGACTGTATGGCTCTGTGTTCATTGTTTTCCGTGTTCCATGTCAGCTGAACTATCCTTTGGAGGCGCTTGCGAAGCCGTTGACGATAAGCGTGGATAGCTTGGAAGTATTCCGGGAGGTGTCCGTATTTGTCCTTGCTGGTCCGTGGTCTCCTTTGCCTGTCAATGACTCCATTCATCACTGCCTAAAAGTGATGAATCATACTGTCGATTTTTGCGTTGTCCAGATTAATGTCGTCTCTTGGCAGTTGAAGTTCCTCTGCTACCTCGGATGCAAATCTCTGAAGAGTTGTTTAGACCGCTCCAATCGGCTTTTTCGTAGAGCTGAACTGCTTGTGGTGATAGCCCAGAGGTGACAGAGTGTCTACAGACGATTTGTCAGGATGAGAGGTGAGAAACAGGTCCAGGGTGTTGGCGGAATGATCTGCAATGTCAGGTATTCGTGTGGACTCATTTACTAGCTCATTTACTGTGCTGCGAAATGTTTAGGTTTCCTCAATCGATGCACGAAATACATCACCCCTTCTGATTTGGATTTAATTTATAAGGCGTATATGTGCCCCAAACTTGAGTACAACGCTCATATCTGGCCTGGTGACTCCAAAGCCACCCTGTGCCTACTAGATAGAATCCAAAAAAAAGTGATAAAACTGATGGGAGACAACAATATTGCAGAGTCATTAGACTCGCTCGAACATCGACGTACCGTCTCGTCTCTATCCGTATTTTATCCCTATTTTAACAAACGATGCTCAAGTGAGCTTGCCAACTGCACTCCTCCTCTCCATGAATTCACCCGCAATACCCGTCTCGCCAGGAATGCTCATCAGTTCACCCTTAAGCCTACTTTCGGACGCAAATCTAGAGACTCTTTCATCAGCAGCACGACACGAATATGGAATGCTCTTCCCAGTCAAATATTTCCCCCAGAATACAATCCGCAGAGATTTAAAACCAATGTGCACAGGTACCTCCTCTCCTTCTACACCTTCGGCCACTTAATTTGGACGAGGATGACCAAGAATTCCGTCCCCCCGACTTAGGCGAGGTCAAGATAGCGATGTCTAGACTAAAGTCGAACAAAGCTGCTGGAGCGGACGGACTATCCGCGGAACTGTTTAAAGCAGCTGGAGATGATCTGGCTGGGCGCATGCACCAGCTCATCTGTAAGATATGGTCCGAGGAAAGCATGCCCGATGAGTGGAATCTCAGCGTCGTTTGTCCGGTCCACAAGAAAGGGGACCCTTTTGACTGCGCCAACTATCGAGGGATCAGTCTCCTTAACATAGCGTACAAGATCCTCTCTGCCGTCTTGTGTGAACGCCTGAAACCATTCGTCAATAACCTGAAAGGTCCTTATCAGTGCGGTTTCAGGCCGGGAAAGTCCACCATCGACCAAATTTCCACACTGCGGCAGATCCTGGAAAAAACCCACGAGATGCAGATCGACACCCACCACCTATTCGTCGATTTCAAGGCCGCATATGACAGCGTGCATAGAGACGAGCTATACAATGCCATGTCTAGTTTTGACATTCCAGCCAAACTCGTCAGATTGTGCAGGATGACGATGGAGAACTCTCGCTGCTCCATCAAGGTCGGTAACGAACTCACCGAGACCTTCAATGTCAAAAAAGGTTTTAGACAAGGCGACACGCTGTCATGTGATTTCTTCAACATCATACTTGAGAAGATCGTGCGAAACTCAAATGTCATCACCAGAGGCCCGATCTTCCAAAAGTCCGTTCAACTTGCTTGCCTACGCGGACGACATTGACGTGATTGGACGAACACAGCGAGCTGTCAATGAGGCTTTTGCTAGCATTGAAGCGGAAGCGGCTAAAATGGGTTTGGCAGTTAATCAGGGCAAAACAAAGTACATGCTGTCATCACGAAAGGACGCACAACATCGACGCCTCGGACAGAGCGTCATAATGGGCAGCAGAAACTTTGAGGTAGTCAAGGACTTCGTCTAAATTGGCTCTGCAGTAAACAGGGACAATAACACCAGTACCGAGATCAAGCGCAGGATTACTCTTGCCAATCGCTGTTTCTTCGGGCTCAAGAGGCAATTGAGTAACAGAGCCATCTCTCGAAACACCAAGTTGACTTTATATAACACCCTAATCACCCCCGTCCTGCTCTATGGCGCAGAGACATGGACGCTATTGAAAGCGGATGAAGAAGCTCTTGGTCGTTTTGAGAGAAAAGTTCTGCGTGCGATCTTTGGTCCTGTTTGTATTGATGGCGTCTGGAGAAGGACGGGCTGTACAGCGGCATGCACCTAGTTAAGCGTCTTCGGATCCAACGCTTAAGATGGCTAGGTCACGTAGAGCGGACTGACACCACAGCTCCGGCCCGAAGAGTCTTCGATTCCGAGCCTTTGGGACAACGCATAAGAGGGCGTCCTAGAACGAGATGGCGCACACAAGTGGAGAAGGACCTCAACCAACTTCGTGTGCACAACTGGAGGCAGCTGGAGAAAGATCGTGCTGGCTGGAGAGGCTTGTTGGTTGAGGCCCAGGTCCACCCCGGACTGTAGCGCCAAACAAAGAAGAAGAAGATGTTTATAATTCTCCCACTCGCGTAATATTTGTTGTTGGCACTTTTGATTTGTGCATCTCTTTAGATCGCATTGAGAGAAGAGTGTTGTAGGAGAGGATGGGTGCCTTGAGAGCGGCAGCATCTGCATATTCATTGCCCGCAATTCCAACATGGCCTGGTGTCCATAGCAGCTTTAACTTCGTTTGTGATTTGATGAGGATATCACGAATTTTGGATGGGGTTATAGAGTCGTTTTGTGGATTTGCGACGGCTTTTACAACAGACAGGCTGTCGGAGCAAATAACCCACTTACCTCTTGTTTTTGAATATTTTTTAGCGGCGTGGAGTATATCTACTGCTTCTGCGGTGTATATGGAGGCGATGTTCGGTAGGATGCCTTGCGAAATGATCGAGCCTTCTTGATTAACAACTGCATAGGCTGTGTTGTCGTCTGTTTTGGAGCCGTCTGTGTATATAAAGTTCAGTTTCATGGATCTCATTGAATCGAGCTGTGTATACAGTGTTGCTAGTTGTGTCTTTACGTAGTACGTGCAGACCCAGAAGTATGGAGTCCTCATGGTTTCTACACCTAAGAAGGAGGCTAGTGTATATTCTTTTAAATTTAGAGGTCTTTCAACAGTGCTCACTGCAGTGACTTGGCATGCGAGTGTATTCAGAAGAACAGACGTGAGGCTGATTTGTCTGAAATCATTAAGACCGCGCCTTCCCGGCTTCGGTATGTAGGCCAGTCACACTCGCCGCCGAGAAAGGTACGTGATTTTTGTTGTTTACTTCACTCTACTGGCTTGAGCCATAGGGTCGCAATTTTGGCTACCTTCTGTTTCATGATAGGAATTCTGCCGTCCCAGCCTGGGGACTCTATGGAGTGTAGCTGTTTGCAGCCCGTATCATTTTTTCATTGTTTTAATGTTTCCAGTGAGAAAGATCCCTCCTGATACGCTACTCATACAGCCGGGAAAGTGTGTGTTCATAAGCAGCTTCAAGGTCTATGCAGACGCTTCTGTCAATCCTCCCTCCTGGCTTTCTCAAAAAAGATGAATTGGAATGCTCTTTTGACAGAATTTCCCTAAGTCTAGTAGAGTCCAGAGATAATGGAGAATAGAGATATCAAACTTCGGCCATTTTTACCCCTTGTACATGTCGGCATTGAGCCGTAAAGACTAAGAGTGTAGCGGAATTCCCTTCGCATTTCACACATACTCTCACAAAATTCCCGGCTCCGTATAAAAAACGCTGTCAGAAGAAATCAAGGAGCAAGGGAGGGAGAAGTTGGATATCTCTATCCTCCATTATCTCTGGTAGAGTCTCTGTAGGATGACGATGGAGAATGCACGCTGCTCGAAGACTTCACCGAGACCTTTGATGTCCAAAAAGGATTCAGACAAGGCGACGTGCAGCCATGCGACTCAGATCCCACACGCCAACACCAGAGGAACAATCTTTCAGGAGTCGGTCCAACTACTCGCATATGCCGACGGAACGATTCAGCGTGATGACATTATTCATTTTCGGAATACAACAACGAACAGTACGAGCTGTTCAGCGACGTCGACTTAGCCAGAAGAGTGAAGATCCAACGACTGAGATGGTCAGGTCATGGAGAGCGGATGGAAACCAATGCTCCAGCCCGGATTGTCCTGGAATCCAGCCCAGCCCTCGACTCAGGTGGCTCACGCACGTGGAAAGGGACCTCAGCCGAAAGATCGAGCTGGCTAGGGACGCGTGTTGCTTGAAACCCAGGTCCGACCCGGACTGTAGCGTCGCCTCAAGTAAGTAAGTAAGCACAGTCTTTGAGTGTCGACAGTAGACCATCCAGGATGGTTTTTTGGCTTCCGTTATCGACTGTTTTATTTAATCTAAACTCAAGGACGTTAGTTCTGACCTGATTTTTCTGTCTAAAATATAAAACAGTCACCGGACCCAGGGGCACCAAAACTTAAACCTAAGCCGCCGCCAGTTCTTGCTGAAGCTGGCACAGATGTATGGTGTTCGCTGTGAAGGGTTCGTGCTTTCGCGGAGCTGCGCTGGGTGCTTGTCAGCGTGTCAGGTATCCGCACACGAGTGGCACTGTGCGGTTACTTATCTATTGAGGCATGATGACAGATGTTGTAGGTCTCTCTAGTCAGTTTACTGATCATTGGATATTGGACCATGATCTATTGTATCGAAGGGTTGGAGTTAAATCATCAACTTCAACAAACAACTTCTAATTCGATGCCGTTGTCCATTGCCTTTTGCTCCCAGTACGCACTGGTTTGTGAATAGCGTGACCTGCCACTGCTGGTAGGCGACCGCTTGGCAGACCCAGGACGAGATGGAGGTTGGACCAAGCCCAAAAAAGCGCTTGGGCATAACTCCAGATGAGTTAGAGTCGATGGCGGGGGTTCGAGTTGCCTGGAGATCACTCGTGCGTGGTTTACCTCCACGACCACTTTAGTGGGGGATGCGGGTCAGAAGACGATGATGATGACAAACCGCTTCCCTGATGAAAGTTCTTTTGTAGCGGAACTGTTCAATTCCGCTGAAGTGAGTATATCCCTACGGAAGATACAGATTATTGCCGGACATTCACACAAGATGTGCTCGGAAGATTCATCCTCTTCGGGCAAAACCGACAAACCGGGTCTTGGCACAGGTTTAATTTCTTAAGGCTTTCTCACAGGCCGGTGAGAAAGCTTGTGAAGGTGGAGTATTTCCTCATATGAATGAGGGCTGATTAATCTCGTGGATTGCCTAAGACCATGATCATATGCCCACTGGTCTAGGCGAAGTTTGTTTTCCCATTCGTTAATCAGAGTTGTCGCTGCTTGAGTTGACGCTGCAGTACGGTTCTGGACGGATGAACGCTGATTCCGAGCCAGCTCTCACGAGCTTATCTGCATATTCCTTGTCTGCAATCCCTCTGTGTCCAGGGACCCAGACAAGCTTCACTTTGTTGTGTATGGCAAGGGACTGCAAAGCGTCATAGCAACGTTTGACTGTTTTGGAGTCCATTAGATTGGACGAAAGTGCCTTTAGTGCTGATTGACTGTAAGGGATTTTGTTTTTATAATTTGCGCGCGCACAAGGGATTGTTAATACCCTTAAGTGTCCGGGTTCAAGACACAGCACGGGCCGAAGGTGTAGAGGGAGAAAGGGAGAGGAGATATCTGCGGATTATATTCTGTTGGAAATATTGGGCTGGGAAGAGCATTCCATATTCGTGTCGTGCGGCTGATGGACGAGTCTCTAAATTTGCGTCCGAAAGTAGGCTTAAGGGTGAACTGATGAGCATTCCTGGCGAGACGGGTATTGCGGGTGAATTCATGGAGAGGAGGAGTGCATTTGGGAAGCTCACTTGAGCATCGTTTGTTAAAGTTGCGATAAAATAGGGACAAAAACGACACGGTACATCGATGTTCGAGCGAGTCTAATGACTCAATATTGTCGTCTCCCATCGGTTTGTTCGCTCGCTTTTGAATTCTATTGCAGCTAGGTCGCGCAGGGTAGTCTTGGGGCAACAGACCAGATATGAGCGTTGTACTCAAGAAGTTTAAGGAAACTTACATCGTTACAAAATTGTGGGCGCATCAACAGTCACCCCAAACTGAGGTTCGTTGGCTTATGCGTTGGCTATATAGTTCTCGGTCTCCATATAAGTTGCATGCTCTCGGAACATCAAGCATCCCTTGGGCACGTCTTCTGGTGTTAGGCGTGTGACTTAATGGTTGCTGGAACTGTGAGTCCCTCATGTAGTGCAGCAGTGTTGTCATCTGGAAAATAGCTTTGACATCTAGAACTTGAAGAGTTGAGTTAAAGTGTCTAACAATTTTTAGAAGACGATGTTGGGTGCAGGGCGGTCTTGGGGGCGCCAGAGCGTTGTACTCAAGTTTGGGGCCTTATAAATACGCCTTATAAATAAAAGTCAAATCAGACGGGGTGAAGTAGTTATTGCATCGCTTGAAGAAACCTAAGCATTTCGCAGCATTTTTGGCGACCTCAAATATGTGATCGTTCCAACTAAGTGTTGCGTTGATACACTTACCAAGGATGGAAAGCTTTCCGGTTTCATCGACACAGGTGCCATTCACGGATAATGGCTGATTAACAAGGGTTCGCTCGAGTTGCATTGAATGCCACTCGATTGTGCTTCCCTCAGTTAATTATGCTGTCAAGATCGGAATTCAATGTGTCGCTGTCGTTCCAACTCTACAGCCGAAGGGCGGGGTCATGAGACTTGGAACGAGTATGAAACGCTGAGGGTGCTATCATCCGCGAAGAAATGGATTGAAGAGATCATTTATAAAAATGAGAAAGAGTGTCGGAGACAGAACAGAGCCTTGATTCCCTGATGGAGTCGCATTCAACGCCCGCCTCGGAAGTCGTGAAGAAGGGGACATTCGTGCCACGTGACCAAACCACCGAAGCATAGCCCTCTCCGTTCGAAGAAGCAGCTCCTTAATGTTGAGTTCCTCGCGCACTGCATTGTATCCCGGCGAGTACTTACCACAACAGTACTGAGAAATCTCATCTCAGCAGCTTGTATTCGCGATCTTAGTCTTTCGGTCATTACCCACATTTCATGACCATAGGTGAGAGCTAACTTGGCCTTGACACCAAGCTCGGCCTTCATGATTTGGGATCTACCAAGCTGTTTCAAAATTGAACCAGCTTGACCAATCCTACAGGAAAGGTCAGCATTACTCCTTCCACTGGTGAAAAAGACCCCAAGATACGCGCTGCAAAAAGCAGATGACTAACTCTCAACTCTCTAAATATGAAACATTCCTCGCCTCGGCTGCGCCGCAACAATCAGTTCATATATACACCGAAAAGGAGAGGTGACAAGACGCACCCTTGGCGAAGTCCGAGAAAATCAATTACACAGCTGACAGTTTAATAATAATAATATTGGTGGCGCTACTGCCCATAAAGGGCTATGGTCTTGCTTCTCAGCAGTCACTCTTTTTGTGCACGTTATTGTTCTCTCACGAGTGGATAGACCTACAGTTTTATGCCGACTCCGAACAGCCAATTTGAGAAGCTTTAAACATTGTCAATGACTCGTAAGAGGTTTGTCGTGAGAAGTATTTTTGCTCATACCGGGAAACAAACGTGGTCTGCGTAGGCTCAGGCTACGTAGGCACCAACGCACAACACCACGGCCGCCACATTCTGCAATTCCCTCGATACAGATGCCAATAAAACAAGAGACAAGATCTCGTTTGAAAGTAAGAACTCTCTGAAACGAAAATCAAGAATTAAGGGACAACATTAAGCAAACTGCATCAAAAGTCCAAGCTACCAAGACACGTTTAATTAAAATTAAGTCATACAAATAGACAAGCTAACAACGAGTTTATACAGTAAATGCTCTATAATTTGGCAGTGTTATAGTTTCCACTGCTGACCAGCACTGAACTCCGATGATTCAACCAGCATTTATTTGGTGGATATCAGACTTGAACGAACGGATCCGCAGCCGGGCCGCCATATTTAATAAACAGAACTAAAACCAGACAAGCTGTGGATTGGGCGTGCGTCTAGGGTTCTCTAGACCGCAAATTGACGAGATGTCAAACATTTGTAAGCGCTCTGTGGAGAGGCAAGGCGCCAATGCCACTCATTCCTGTCGATCACGATGAAGGCTGCGTCAAGGGTTTCGGCAAACCTTGCACGAAGTCCAAAACAACTTGAATTGAACGTTTCGAAAGGTAATTTCTAATCCATTGAAGAAGAGATGCATCGACACCATAGGCATGCTTTTCCGACAAGAGAGCTTGACGCCAAACTCTGTCAAATGCCTTAGAAACGTCAAACGCAACTATCTTGCTTTCGCCTGTATTGTCCAAATATTGGCTCCACATTTCGGTGAGATAAGCTATCCGATTACCAGTGCAGATGTTGCTGCGGAAAACATACTAAAGCTTCCGCGATTTAAGGTATTTCATAAGCTGACGATTTATCAGCGTTTCCATGGCCTTAGAAAGAAGGGACGTTAGTGCGATGGGTCGGTACGAGGGGGGTGACGAAGATTCGCCCGGGACGGGCTGGTATTGATATTTTGAAGAGTATCCAGTTATGGTCAGAGAATGACTTCTGACTGGATACTCTAAAATTTTGTTCTCCCAGAAGGTTGCGTTATGTCACTAACGCCTTTCCACCGAGTAAATGTTGTGTGCAATGTAGGCTGATGAGGAGATCAGCATTTTCCATGTCAACCACTGTTAAGTGCCAGTGACCTGATTCTTAGCCAAAATGCTGGTTCTCGACTTACCTTGATTGTCTTGCTTGTGGTTGTAGTAGAGGTTGTAAAGATTATCTGTCAGCCCTTTTATTTGTGAGCCGTCTCTAAGCAGAACCAGTCGGTTGTCTGTAGCATTGGTCGAGTGTTGTCCAAAATATTAAGGTGAACGACTTTAAGCCTTTTTGTTGGGAAGATGCTTGTTGCTGAGGCTGTGGTGTCCCTCACCTCATCGCCGACTTCATCTAATACGTCGGTCTGATTGTGAGATCGGAAGAAAACCGAGGCTTGCAACCATTCTCTTCGGGAATGTTTGTACTATCTTCAGTTCTGGGAAGAAGGACGGACAGTGTGTTGTTCTACGGTTTGACACTGTCGGGTTATGAAACTTGACCAAGCCTTTCGTTGTCGATGGTCATACGTGGTCACCAGTACCAGCACCAGTCTTCTCGGAATATCTCTGGCGAGGATCAGTTTGAGCTTCAAGCCACCCCACGCGTCACTGATCCTGTGAGAGAGACCTTTGATAACTGGTCTTCACATTTGATTACTCGATACCCTCATACGACCTCGAAACTGCTCCCCCGATCATCCAGGACGTGGTCTATGGCCATTTTTGACAGCTTTTACGAAACTACACCCCAACCGCCTGCTACTGCTTCACCACTGTTTGACATCCCGTCAGTGCTACCTGGAGGTCGTCTCTGACAGTCGGCGGTGGCCTTGCGAGTTTCACTTCTGTCTGGATATCTGTTTGGAGCTACCCCGATTTACCGATCCCTTAGGCTCATCGATTTTGGACTCGTAGCGGGAGTTGATGTATTCATCAACACCCTTCTGGAATTTCTCTCTATCCGCACGATCTCGTTCGGATACATCACCAGCTTCTTCATTTTTGGCAATCTTGGCAAGAATAAATATTGCCCTAGTTTGTGGCATGATTGCCATCAGTTGTAGTGACATGAGGAGGGTTGGGTTTTAGACGCTTAAACGTCTCAAGAGCAGTCAAGCTCCTTTTTACTGTCTCTTGTTCTTAAGAAGGCCTTGCTCCCCCACCTCTTTCATCGATTGCCTTCCGGGAGGTGGCGATCTCGCCAACTGGGGTTTCGGATGGAAGGGGTTAATCGAATCATGGTCCCGTATTACTGCCCAATTGTTACTTCTTTCATATTCACAAACCACTTGCTCGTGAATACACAAAACAAAAACTTGGCTGTTTAAGTAAAAATATAAAATAGTGCATAACCAGCAACTCTAGGAAGACTCGGAGCTCCTGCCCGCTGCTAGATGACTCCCGCCCGCTGCGGAAACTCGTCGGAAATACAGTCGATTCCACTGGGACAGTCAAGCACCGGCTCAAAAGGTTCTGAGCAACACTCAGGACTCCGGAGGCATCCCACGATTTTAAACATTTCATTGCACCCTTGAAGACAAACGTCCGCTGACGGAACACGTCGAAATTGAGCGGACCGCACCGGGCTAATGAGGCAACCACCCGACAGAGCACCTTAGTCTGCAATTTGAGGGAATACCCTACAACACCGCTGTGGGCTGTGGCTGGTTGATCAGCGTGTCGAAGCAGAGGTGGTGCATTACAGCCGGGCGAAGTTAGTTACAACTCCAACCGTCCAGCCGACCAACAGCAGAGTTTCCCCTAGAATCTTACGGACGGCTTAGATCGCTCCCACTCCCCGGCCAGTTTTAACTTTATTTAATATTTTCCATCAATTTTGTGGGCAACCATATCGGGATGGCTGGATTGCTGGCAAGTATGGGATCCATCCGCAAACCGTGTTGACATGGGCTCGTTCTAATCGACTCACAGCTCGGTTGGGTGATGACCATGGGGTATGAGACGGATGGAGCTTTCGCGACGGCGACGGTGGTAGTAGCTGTTACAATGTTGAACCTTGTCAACACTCGAATTGGGTGGAGGTTTATGCAAAGCGCAACAACGCCACCCCCCACCTTACCCACCGACTCGCCAAAAAAACTTTTGCACTTTCACAGTGAACGCGTTCGCACAGAGTGGCGGTGCAGAGTTTTATCGATAGTGCGAGCTGCTCCAGTCGGGACGGGCAGAAACAGACAGGAGTTGCCTATACATACATCGCCACCGCCGCCGTCGCCGCCGCACAGACATTATGGACGATAGTGCAATTTTAATGTTTCAGACTTTGTTTGTAGTGAAGGACGGACGGCTGCAGACTTTTCAAATAAAATCAAAAACCGTGCCACTACAGATACTACATGGGTTCAGGGGCGGCGCGGCGGAACGCTTGACTGATGGATGGATTGATGGGGCAACGCTTGGAGTGATTATATGGAGTTTTTTGTTTTTTTTTTCTGTTTTCTTTCCTCTTTGGACACAGTTCCGAGGCCAATATTTAAAGGCAATCATGTAATTGTTTCTGCTAGACTAGAGTCCATCCCCTATTTGTTAGGATGGCGTGTTTTAGAAGAAGATGAAAAGGGAAATAAAATGATGGGTCCGAGGATGGGGTGAGATTGATTTTTGATAGTACATATATCGTGTGATTAGGCAACAGAGTTAACATGGATTTCAAGTCTGGGGCTTCTGCAGTAATCACTCCTACCGTGCGGGGAGGTATGTATACTCCCAACGGTGAAGATTGAAAAGGGAGAGTCTCGGAACATTGCCAGTGCCTCGGAGAGAACTGGAGCCGTGACTTATTCATATAAAATTGTGCACACCACAGCCCTGTGGTCCGTGGTTGGGTCCAATTAAGAGGTCTGTGAGGAGGACTAAGGAGGTACCGCAGCCGTTGCAGAGGGGAGTGCATTTTTTTCAAATCGATTTCATTGTGTGCCGGTGGCCCCCTTTGGTCTGGTCCTCGGTCGAATCTCCTTGAGTTTGTTCCCATTGTATGCATTTAGTGGTGTGTTTGCTGTTCTCTGTCCCCCTATGCACGCACCACCATCACCATCAGCATGGCCATCATCATAAGACCATGTGTGTGCAGCGCACTCCTTGGGTCCTTAAATAATTCAACAGAATTCATAATTATCGTCTCTCTCTCTCTTTCTCTCTCCCTTTCTCTCGTCCTATGTCCACGCTGTCAATATGAGTGAGTGTGCATCAGAGAGTGTGCATTCTCAGTGTTTTAGTGTTTGTGTCCATTTGGTCATTGTTTGTTAAATAAGCAATTACTACCCAACCTGGGGTACTTATCCTTAGGAGCTCTGCAGCTGCTTCTAGCCTCCGTTAATGGTGTGTGGTACACCTTGGGGTCAGAGAAGAGAATTTATTTTCTTTATCTTGATCTCTTGCTTGGTCACCCTTTTCTCCCCCAACTGGCTCCAGCAACCACCCCTCCTTCCCACCACCACCAACCCATACTAGGGTATTTTTGTGCGTTAATTAGTCGCTTGCTTCTCAGGGACACACAGAGGAGGCCGCTCCACCCACTGCATGCACTCATTGAATTCAGCATCAATCTTAGCCCCATTCTGGAGCTGGAGCTCGAGCTGGAGCTGCATATTGATCTCTACCTAGACCTCTTCCTCTCGCCTTTTCTTAGCCGCACACACAACCAGGCGTCCACACCCTCTAATCTGCCTGTCATAGTTTTGACCCCGTAAATTGTTTGCGTGAATATTAGTTTTTCTTCGGTTTTTTTCCCGTTTATGTTTACCAACCGCTGGATAGAGGGTGGTGTGAGTCGCTTAGGATGTGTTCATCCCTACATACGATGGGTGTGCTCATCATTGACATCATCCCCCGAACACACTCTTACCGCTGCTGCCTCTGTCAAACGGAGCCGAAGTTCCATGAAAATGTGGGACACTTAACCGTGTGCTTTCGTTCGTTCGCTGTGGGTATTCCCGTGACGCTATCTCCTTTGCTTTGTGCCAATGCACACCACCTACACGTCGTCTAAGCTCAGGCGTGTGTGGTGCATCAGAGGAAAACAAAAAAACAAGTCAGAGTGTATGTGCCCCACACAGCCTCCAGCAGCAGGCGTTCCTCACCGGGCAGACAGCAGAGCTAGGTCTCATGCATGATCTTTGCTTATCTCCCCAGCTTGTGTACAAGACCATGCACCAGCTCCCACCACCCTCCCACACACATGCCCGTCGTCATCAACCCTGTTCTATCTTCATCCCCTTTTATGCGTATTAATTTTCAAAAAACAAAAAAAAAAAAACGAAGAAAGCGCAAAAAATGCAAAAAAACACAAAGAAAAACCGGAGCAAGTAAGACACAAGAAAACACGAAAGGAGGCAGTGTGTGTGTGCGTATGCGACGGAGTGAGGGCGCCCCGGCCAGTGGAGGGACGAAGAATGAATCACATATTCATATGATGCACTTACATATACAAATTAAGGATTCTTTTGATGTTTGCTTGTCAGGATACGGGGGAACTAAGAACAACCATCGCTAGTATCAGCGAGAACCAGCACAAGCAACCGTACAAGGAGGAGAAGTTGCTCAGGAAAAAAATTAAAATAGTAATAATGAGGTAAAAGTCTTACTGCTCCTCCTGCGGCGCGTCATCCTGTTCCTTGTGCAGCCGCACCGCATACACGCACTCAGAAAATGGCCACGGCGAGTGTATGTGCCTGCAACAACGCACCGCTACTGAAGCATAACAAATGGAACGCGCTACCTCACGGTACCACATGCACGTACCGCACCGTACGTACGGGAAGCTAAAGTACATCCACTGAGATTTAAGAATTGGGCAAACATGCACCAGGGATAGGGTCCGAAAAACAATGCCCATGAGAGGCAAACAATACAAGTGCAAACAAACAAATGCCACAAATCAGGCAGGAGGCCAGCTTCACAATACGTGCGTCCTGCACGCACAATTCCCAATTCTGAAGGTCTGCACAAGCAATGCAAGCATTGTGACGGTTCGAGATGAAATCTGTGACACGACGAGCCTTTAGTGACAGGCTAGTCGAGGTCCAGTCGGTTGTAGGCCAGTGGCTGGTCGTTGAGGCTGGCAAAAAACTGACCTCTGATGGAGAACTAAATTGGCATAATGATCCAAAGGGACAGACGCAACTCACTGTTTTTTTTTCACAGACTAACGACCCGTGGAGGGTATGAGCCAAAGCCAATCCATTCGATTTAAAGGAAATTCTTGAATCAGGAGGAGGCTAGAGGTGAAACACGCTCTTAAAAGCAGCGAGTTCACCCGCTTGATATGGCTGAGCCGGTTTTAGTAGACGGTCTGCCTCTCCCTCTGGACGCATTAGCCTGCGATTCGAAGATGGACCATGACAGTCAAAACGGGGCCGACGGGACTTTGCCTTCCACATCTGTGCACAGCTCATGTAGTTGGCGGTTGATTTTCTTCCAATTACCCGACGGAACCTAGCATGCGGTACCACCCATCACTCAGCAAGCATTGCTGCAGACAAGCACCAACTTCGCAGATCAGTCCTTTGGTAATGTCATGGGAAATGAAAGCTCACACATCGAAAAAATGACACATTTTACTCGAAAAAATGCAGTAAACTGCAAACGCATTTGGGTTACACACTTTTGCTGCAAAATAAACGAATTTCCAACGTTTTTTGAAACGAATTACTCGGTAATTAGGACAAGCCCGAGGATGTGGGCCATCAGAATGGACAGGGAATTCAATGTATAAGCGGAATACGGTTTATCTTTGCAACGGGAGAACACTGGTTGGCCAGTTTGAAGCGAAATCTCTGGCGTCTTCTTCTGCCGAACGAAATGGAAAGAGGACGATTCGTGAAACGATTCGTGAAACGATTTTCTCGTGAAAACGGACGAGTGCAAGGTGAAGGCGTGTTGGGATCGACAATGGAGATACGTTGTAAGTCACGACTTTCTAGCGCGAGTGACGTGATTCACCAGTCTGACGCAAAGTCCGTGGCGTCCTCATTTACCCAACTTGCGTTTTGCGAAACGATGTTCTGACCAACCTGGGGGGAACCCAAGGCTGTGGAATGTTGTGATTGTCAGGGAATTCAGTGCAAACACGTACTAACCGTGCCTTGCCTCTATGTCATCTGCGATTAATTGATTTGTAAAAACCAGTGGCGTCCTTGTTTGCAGCTCCAATGAAGTCAGGAACAACACGACGCCCTCTAACCTCTCATCGAAGGCGGTCATTGAACCGACCCAGGCACAGTGCATCGGAGTTTGTTTTAACGTGGTGCGAAACAACCGAGTCCCGTGCTGTCGCAGACGACGGCTTTACGATCACCACAGAGATAGCGCGTGGGGGTAGTAATTTCTCGGATTTAAAACCATATCATGCCAATTATGGGAAAACTTACTTTCCACTGAGCAGAGACTGCCCTTCATCAACTAACAACCTACAAGTAGTTCATCCAATCTCCTTGGCAACCTAGTCCCTGCAGGAACAATTTTCTACATCCATCCATCATCCGTTTTTACTGGTCCATCTTTTTCCACGGCACACAGGACGCTGGCCTTTATGTGACAGTTAGCTGGACTCCTAGCACCACCGCCCACACTCAGTCAGCCAGGCCAAGCATAAGCAATGTGTATCCTGACGACGCGACGTGGCGGGATTTCCTTGGACGAATAAAAAAAAAAAACGGGAAGAAACAGAGAAAAGCAATTAAAATGTCTGCAATCGAATACTGTCCCCCAGCCTGGGATGGACACGGGTCGGCGGACTGATGAAGGGGGAGCGGGCAAATGTATTCAGCCCCTTCATAATCACTTATCTGGAAGCAAATGTGACGACAATCGCAGCCGAAGGTTCACTGAATCAGGAAACATGCGCTCCCGGACCAGGTCGTCTTAAGTTGGTTCACACCTAACTGAACATGTCCTCCATCGCCTATCCACTGCATAATTTACGACGGCAATTCAATACCTCTGGCATCCCAGTTTGCTTCGGCTTTTGCCACATCACTTGCTGTGCGTAGCCAAGGAGTAAGAACATTCGTTGCTACCGAACGACGGCCGGGCGGCCTGGACTGTCCGCGTAACAAAGTGCGAACTTTCAAATCTCCACTCTTTCGTGCTAATGATCACTTCTCGATGCATGAAGGGCGGGGAATGCAAGCGCAGGTGCGGCGTCGTGTTTATATGGATTCAAATTTTTGCGTCATTTGCATCTCGCCCGGAACATATCGGGTTACCACACGATCACACTTCGGATCCCACATCCCACGTCGACTAAATACAGAATTCGATACTCTGTCCATCCCCGTCGGACGTCGCCAACGCAATGCGTTTTACGGTGGACACTGGCAGAACCCATCGATGGGCGATGGATCGGTCTACAGGCAGAATGGCAGCGAGGGAGTGAGAGGGGCACACCTGAATTCCATTTGAATGCCTTTTGCGATAAATCATTTGCATCACTTGCCTTTTGTGAAGACAGGACACTGGCTTTATACTGCGGGAGGCCAGGATTGTCTTGCATTTCTGCTTCGATGAACGCATGTACCTACACTTAACACGAAACGTATATCCCGCTATCGACGGCTCAATCGATCGACGTTAATTAACAAGGCCTCGGATGGATGAACAGCTCACGCTGAAGCATGGACAAAGGTAGCCAGAAGTGGCTGCCCGCAATTGCTGTGCTGTGTGCTGTGCTGTGTGTGCACGGCTGGACAAGAATGGATTAGATGAACTGAAGAGGGACTCCTGCTCTACCGCCTCCACTCAATCAGTCAAGTGCCACACGAACACAATGGAAAATGCATAGTTTTTCACATCCAAGACTCAATCAGCGCATCAACGATACTCCTTGGACAAAATCTTGAAGACCGCATCGTCAAGCACATTGTTCGAAGAATCAATTGCAGGTTTTGCCGCCGCGGTACGCCTGTTCAAAGATGTCTCGCTTCACCACCTCGATGTCGATCTCGCATCAGTGACATCGAATCGGTATTCTCATCCAAATTCACGGCCACTCGAGACTCAGGACACTCGTACACTCGTGCATCCAGGATGTTTTCATATTATTGTTTTCACAGGTCCTCCTGTCAACGCCACTGCCTGATGATAACAGCAGAGCCATTAATTCGTGGCATATGAATATTTAAAGCAGTCAAGAGTACAGAAGTAGTTTCCTTTGTATGAATCCGATCTCAGGCGAGACTCACATGCCAGTCACCATTAGGGCGATGATTGGCTAGAATCATGAAAATCACTTTGCTGGGTTGCCGGGTTTGGTATCCGCACACACAGCCACACATACACACACACACACACACCCACAAATAAACCTGCCGACAGTCTTCCACATCAATGGAGTCCTTGTGCGGTCATGTGTTTTTTGGGGGATGGGTTGTAGTGGATAGTGAGTGCGATAGTGAGAGCGATTTGTCCCTTTTCGCCCTTTATCGATTTACAAGCTAATTACCTTTAGATTGGGAATTAATTAGCGTGAATTACCGTGAATTACCGCCGCTGCGACTTGTCGGACTGGCCCCCGAGTTGGATGCATGAATTCAAGGACTCGCAAAGTGCTATAAGGTGCTACAAGGTGCCACGATGTGATCATAATTGTGTGCACATGTTTGCTGTTTGTGGTCGTCTCATCACGACTGGTGTCATGATTGGTCTAGTAGCGTCTGTGGTGTCTGGAGTGGATTGACGATTACGATGAAGGTCCATTGTTTGACTCGTATGGCACGGAAATGGCACCAAACAACTTCTAAATCAGAATGATGTCTGCTGCTATGTCACCGAACAAGTGGGAGAATCTAAGGGCCTAGCAACATGGAACGCGGTTGACGTAGCCAATGCCCGTGAGACGGGACAGTTGTCCCGAAGTGGACAACATTACCCGAAGCGACTTATTTTAGGTAGGTTCTTCGATTCTATAAATACGAACCCGAGCCTGAGCAATTGCTGTCTTCCGCCGCTGACGGTTCTCGGCACGCTGCTTCCAGTCAGCAAGACCAAGCTGTCTTGCATCCGCGATTACTTGGGGTTGATACCGGAGATTCGGTCTTCCTCTCCTTCTCGAACCCGGAGGCTCGGATCGAAGACCCTTGTCTCGAGGTAGACAAACTCCTTGATTACCTCGAAATTTTAGCTGATCCTGATGTTTTGTCTAAGGTGGTTTGAGACGGAACATCGTTTGGTCGACAGCATAGACCGTTTTGTCCTCATAGACCGTGAGACCAGCTCGTTTCGCATGTTCTTTAAATGCCGTATGCGCGACTATGTCGACGTCATCTGCGTACCTCAACAGTTGGACCGACTTCTAGAAGCTGCTGTAAACATGGAATATACTTCCGTGTTGACAGCTGTCCGCCGTACCAGATTGAATAAATCACACGAGGGCCCATCTGCCTGGCAAAAGCCGGTGCAGGTTTCAAACGGCTCGGAAATCCTTGAGCCAATCTGCACGGTGCATCGTGTGTGCATGGTACGACACAACTGGATCAGTATCGCTCGCATCGAATAGCTCTTTGTGATGAACGCTGTCACATGCGTCTTGGAAATCGATAAAAAGGGGGTGTGTGTCCACAAACACATTTTGTTGACTTTTGACGATCCGTTTCGCTGCACAAAGTTGGGCCTTTGAAATTTCCAAAAATTGACGTATTTTTCAAGCAAATTTGTGGCTTTCAATCTGCATCACCAACATCAACAAACCAAGCTCTTGAGGAGAACCAAATTTTGAAGAGGCATTTCAATGTTTGATGGGTTGTCACAAAAGTGCTCCCGGAGTCTTCAACGGGAGACCAACGAACGCTGAGAGTATTGGCTTTCTATGCAAAATCTGACAACCACTTTTGGGAGAATGAGGCGTTTGAGTGGAGTAATGTAGGGCATTTTAAAGCCTTTTCCCTTGTAAATTCCATGCGAGAGGCCGACGAAGTTATTATTATTGCGAACCTTTGAATTTAAAGCTTGGAGAATAACATAAGTGCCCACATCTATTGTAGTTTATTGGCAACACTACGGTAGAGCGTGGGAGGTGCTCTTGGATATGTCACAATACTCATGAGTCCTGACATGCATCTTAGCTCTTATCATTGTTGTCTTGTGTGCACATCCAATCTTGTCTCAGGGCAGCTGTGATCTGATCACCGGCAAGAGTGGAGGTGCTGGTGAGTCGATACTACACCATACACCAAGGAAGAAAGAATTGAATTCAGTAAAATTTTATGCAAAAAAAAGGTGGATGTAGTAGAAAGGACAAACAGGACGAACAAACTTGAAGCTTATTCCCAGGTAATCGTTACATTAGCCACACATTTCCGTTATTCCGTCATCAAGTGGGTACATTTCTGATGAACTAAAACTAAAAAGGTCTTGTGGTACTGATGTAATCAAAAATACCGACCTCGGCGGCACACCTCCATCCGATGGTCCAAATTTTCGATGAAGCTGAAGCATAACTGAGGTTCTATGCCGGCGGCACACCTCCATCCGATGGTCCAAATTTTCGATGACGCTCAAGCATAATTGAGGTTCAATGCCGTTAATGTGCCGAATTATCTCGTCCTTTAGCTCTTGAATTTTTGCATGCTTATCGACGTACACCTTTTCTTTCAAATAACCCCAAAGAAAAAAATCCAAATCCAACGGTGTCAAATCACATGATCTTGGCGGCCAATTGACATCGCCACCACGTGAGATAACACGGCCATTGAATTTGTCGCGCAAAAGAGCCATTGTTTCGTTGGCTGTGTGGCAAGAGACACCGTCCTGTTGAAACCACATATCGTCCACTTTCATATCTTCTCCAATTCGGGCCATAAAATTCGTTATCATTTCACGACAGCGAACACCATTCACAGCAACTGCCTGACCGGCCTCATTTTGGAAATAAAAACGGCCCATAAACCGCACCAAACCGTCACTCTTTGTGGGTGCATGCACAATCACTCTTGGACTATCATTCGCCCAAATGCGGCAATTCTGCTTATTGACGAATCCACTGAGGTGAAAATGTGCCTCATCACTGAAGATGATTTTTATCGAAAATTGATCATCCACTGATGCCATTTCTTGCCACCATTCTGACCATTGACGACGCTTGAAATGGTCAAGAGGCTTTAGTTCTTGAGCCAGTCAGTGCACCTTGTAGGCGTGTAAATGCAAGTCTTTATGCAAAATGTTCATCAACGACGAGCTTGAGAGTGACAATTGTTGGGCACGACGACGAGTTGAGGTGGACGGCTCTTCAGCCACACTATCGCGAACAGCGGCAATATTTTCTGCAGTGTTTTCACATCTCCCACAGACCCGGTTTGCTCAAATTTTTGCACGATTTTTCACGATAAGCACGATACGCATTTTGATTTGAACGCCCTTTTTCATAATGAGCCTGAATAACTTTAACGCGTTGCTCGATTGTGTATTTTTCCATGGTTCAAGTTGAGTTAGCCTGAAATTGAGAGATGTCAAATGAAATGCTTGACGTTTAGGTGTGGTTCACATTCAACATCGGCCCTTAACCACCCTTTCTTGAGGACAATAAATACTAGCAATATTAAGGCTTAACCATTAAAACGTGTAGATTACAAAATATAAACATGTAATAACATTTATTCGCTTTGAGGAATACAATTTGTTAGTTCATTGACTAGTGGATTGTCAGCAGAAACACACGAGTAATTAAACTTATCTGTCACTTTTAAGCTGGAATAATCCCGTGGTAGGTCTGACATCATTTTGAAAACATTGTTTTGGGCTACTTGCAATCTTTTGATGTGACACTGTGCGGATCTTCCTCATACTGGGCAACCGTAAAGTAACATGGCTTGAAATATAACCTTAAATGTGATTACTTTGTTGGAGGAAGACTACAAAGACCTTCCATCAATGAATGGGTAGAGAATTTCCCCTGCGGTGTTAACTTTCTGAAGAGTTTGGTTGATGTGCTCATGAAAAGTTAATTTGCTATCACGATGAATACCAAGACACGAGGGGCGTTCAATATATTCTCGGTATCGATATGAAGCGAAATGCGAATTCAATTTAAATTGTTTTTATTTTTCAATATAATCTCCCCCAACATCAATGCATTTGCTTTGTTAAACCCTCAAAAAAATACATTTCCTCTTTCTCTGCAAAATACCCATTTATTGCCGACTTGACTTGATTTGAGTTCATCCGAAAATCTTTTTGCACGAAGACATTTTTTCAAATCCGGAAACAGGAGATAACCACTAGGGGCAAGGTCTGGACTATAGAGTGGGTGTTGGATTTCTTCGAAACCACAATCTGGCGCAGCAGCCTTGGAAACTCGCGCCGTGTGAATTGGAGCTGCGAGCTTACCCCGTCTTTTCTTTTTAATTTCCTCCCGCAAATTATGCAAAGTGGCGTTGATGGTTTCACCTTTTTTTTTGTACTCAATGAGCAAGATTCCCTTTGAGTCCCAAAAAACTGTGGCCATGAGCTTCCCGGCAGACGGAGTGACTTTGAACGTCTTCGGGGGGTCTGTTCCTTTTTTACGCCACTGCATGGACTCTTGTTTGCTTTCAGGGTCACAGTGGTGGACCCATGGTTCGTCACCAGTAACAATTCGATCCATAACACCGTCCGCGTTCTCACTACACATCTCCAAGAGCTCTCTACAGCATGCGGTTCTCACTTTTTTCTGAGGCGCTGTGAGCATTCGTGGCAGGTGGTCATGAAGAATGGTGTGACTGGTACCAATTGAAAGCTTGGTGATCTCTGCCATCATTTTCACCTTTATTCGGGCATCCTCAAGAACAAGTTTTTCGACTTCTTTGATGCTTTCGGGGCGCCGGAGCGGGGGTCGTCTTCAATGCTCTCTCTGCCTCTCTTGAACTCACTTGACCACTTTTGCACAGTCGATAATGAAGATGCGGAACCCCGGTAAACAGCCATCATCTCTTCATGAATAGTTTTTGGACTTTTCCCTTGCTTAGTGAGGAATTTAAGTACAGCGCGATGCTCAATTTTCTCCATCATCGTCTCAGTTGCCATTATGACTCTGTTTAACTAGGGATAAAACGCGAGTTAATTAATGAAGAAATTTTTTAATGAATGCACTAAAATAATAGTATTACTTGATAAATAAGTCAATTCACCGCGATGCCGAGAATATATTGAACGCCCCACGTACCTGGCGGAGTTCTTCCACTCAACGTTGATTCCATTCACCCGAAAGCTGGAACTAGGGAGAAAAAACAAGCTTTTCTTTTTCGTGTGAAAAAGAGTACTTAATCTTCCATTTATCACAGTAACTAAAAATTATTTCCATCGCTTATTTAAGATTGCACTCACTGTTAAGAGCGAACTCATGTAGGTGTGTCAAAGCAGTTTCACATTCGGGCCATTCTGGAAAATCCGAGGAATACAAAATGGAAAGGGTTGCGCCCAAGACAGACCCTTGGGGTACACCTGCATTATAAAATATCAAATCTGGCTCAAGACCATTACCATGGCCTTGGAAGGAACGATCAGACAGAAGACTTAGAACTATTGTTCATTTTGAAAATGAGACCATCACGCCAGACAGTGTCAAATGCCTTCTCTATGTCAAGTAAAATCATGCCTTCAAGTGTGATTGCTGATTCTCTTAACGTGAGGAGAAGTGTTGTGATAACGCCTTAACCCCAACTGCACTTCAACAATCTTCATTATCTTTTCTTTTAATATCCCTTCATAAAGTTTAATCAGGCTGCTAAGTAAACCAAGTGGCCAGTGACTATCAGGACTTTCTCGAGGCTCACCAGCTTTCGGAATAGGCATAACTTTAGCTAGCTTCCACTTGGTTGGGAAGTAGTGCAGTTTCAAACATGCACTTACAACATATGCCACCATCTTTATCCCAATTTTCGGTAATTCTCTTCATTCCTTATTAAATCTAGTCCACCAGATTTTCTCGTTACTAGATTGCTGATAAAAAATGTTACATCGTCTTCAGTCAGAAATTCATTCACAGGTGTGACTGAGTTCGTCCTACGGAATACCTGAACAGTACCATTCACCAGAGCATACAGGCAGCTTATCACCCAGATGGCGCTCAATGTATTTGGTGACGCTCAAATATTTGGGCAAGTCCATTAGCCTTTTGAACATCTGCAAAATACGTATTTAAGGTGTGCCTACGGCACGGTATACGACTGCTCTTATTTCTAACTAATTTGACAATATTCCAGAACGGCTTAGTATTTTTGTCTTATTTTTCCAAGAGTCATTACGAAGTCTCTTTGATGATCAAATTCTTTGATGAAAGGCAGTATTTTATGTCATTTTAGATCTAAGCAAGCCGCAAGAAGACTTATGAAATTCAATTATTCGCAATTCATAAAAATGGTAAACAGAAGTACACAATTTCAAAGTCAATTTATATTTTCTGTAAGGAGTTACAAATTACAATTTTATTTTTACGATGGAAACCTTTCTTTGACTTTTTTTTTGCATTTATTTTCTTGGTAAGTTGCGGAGCTCCGTTGGGAGTTCATTGAGCACCATCGGAACTGCTGCCTTAAATGTTCTTCGGCCATACTCGTGCCAGTACCTTGGAACTTCATGTAGCTGCTTCTGTCGTCTTCTGGTGTTTCTCGTCTGCTGCGTCTGCATTCTGTGGATGTTTTCGTTGCTTTTAGTTGGGGGATGCTTAATAAACGTATCGTCTGATTTGCTCCTCGCTGATCATCGCTGCTGCGTTGTACCAGTTTTTGAAGTCTTCCATGCGCTTGATATAGCGTCCGCAATTGAGACGCTCTCTTCCCCATTCCGTATGTTAGATGTGATTCCACAGGTCCGAAATAGCATTGCTTACTCACTGCTGATGTGCTGAGGTTGGTTAGATGAAAGAACGCGTAAGCAGATTGACGCATTTGTGTCTTCAAGTTGTCGATATGCAGAACTCCATTTGAAGATGTAGGCGATCGTTAGTCCTTGATCCTAGATCTCTATAGCTCCAGTGCACTCGTCATCCTCTTTTATTCCCTCACATCTGTTTCTGTGCACACACTTCGTGCATCATAATCGCAGGTTTTCTTCTGCGAATATGTGGCGGACGAATGTGCATTACCTTTGACTTAAGCGCGTCCATTGTCGTTACACCAAGCAGTGACTCCATTGAAATCAAATTGCATATATCACTCTGCTTCGTCAACGATCCTATGGCCAACTACGATCTCTGTGTCGTCCACATGCGCATAGCTCGTACGTTAACACCGACAGTAGATCGTTGACGGATATGATAAAAAGCAGTGGACCCAGCCTTGACCCTTGCGGGACACCGTACTCGTACTGACATCCTCACCAATTTCTACCCGGAATACCCTGTTACTTAGGTAGCATTCAAAGCTCAGAATTATAGACTTTCTGTTAAGGTCCGGGCTGTAAGATCCAACAAACCGAGCATGTTCCCGCAGGTAAACAAATTCTTTAGAAGTAACAAGCAAAGCGATCTTCCGTGTCTTAAGCTCCCCAGAACGACGGACAATCAACAAATACTGACTACAGCAGGTATTGATCCAGGTAACGCTGTCATAACTTCTTTGTGGTCGAAGATCCGCAAGAAAAAGTGGAAGTACTTGGCGCGGTCTTTCAGGATGTGTACAAGGTGAACGAGAGTTGTCGCCCGTACCACGACCTGGAGAACCACGTACTGGTTAACAAGACGCTTCTTCGCAACACTGGCGATCTGAGAACACTGGCTTTGTCGTGTTCAATGATGTTAACATGGCAGATAATATCATCGCCGACGAAGGGGTTCATCCCCCGTTCATATCGAAGACAGACCTGAAAGCGGTCTTCGAATCAATAAAGACGAAGAAGTCAGTGGGAGTCGACGGAATCTCGAACATTGTGCTAAGACATCTCCCCCTAGAAGTGATTAATATGTACACGATCCTCTTTAACCATCCTCTGAATAATGCACATTATCCGGAGCATTGGAAAACTGCGATTGTGCAACCCATATCCAAGAGAGGCAAAGACTCTTCGAATCCGTGCAACCTCCGGTCAATTAGTCTCCTTCCGAACATCAGCAAGGTATTCCAGAAGGTGATAAATAGAGCTCTGATCAACTGGACTAAGGACAAAAATATAATTCCGGATAACCAATTCGGTTTCAAAGCGGGGCATGACACTATTCATGCCGCGTCGAAACTGGCGTCGGATATCCAATGGAACAAGAGCCAGAAACAATGTACGGGTGCCTGCTTGATTGATCTCGAGAAGGCCTTTGACACCGTATGGTTAGAAGGTATTTTTTACAAGCTTAGTCGGCTGGGCATTAGCAAACCACTGCTGTGCCTAGACGGTTTGTCGTCAAGAATGGCAACGTGGTAATTTTGATGTAAAAAATGGTCTCCAACAGGATTCGCCGATCCTGTTCAACATTTACTTGAGCGATCTGATAAATTCTCTTCCCCACGTTATTGCGTACGCAGGCAAAAAGATCGAGGACATCACTACTCTCGTGCAGGGTGACTTCGAGTCATTCATGAGAGATTGCGATGACTGGAAGTTGAAAATCAACTTTCAGAAGTCGGAAACCATGCTGTTCAGGACGCCGTTGTATAAGGCCTCGGCGGATGCGAAAAAGAATTGGCGAAAGTTCTCAATTGTTGGACGACACGGGCAACCACTGGCGCAAAGGACTGTAGTCAGATACCTGGGGATCTGGCTAGACCAGTATCTATATTTTAACAACCATGTAGATGCTGCTCTGGCCAGGGCCCGAGGCGGTTATGCCCTTACAAAGAGACTGTTTTAGAACAGCCAACTCGATGCGAGGGTGAAGGTTATCTGCTACATGGCCCTCATCCGGCCAATGCTCACCTATGGCTGTCCCGTGTGGTTCAACGTGAGTGCAAGCTTGATGGAAAAGATTCGGTTGTTTGAGAGGGCTTGTCTTAGGGCGTGCCTTCGCCTTTATCGAACTCTGTGGTCTTATACAACAGGGCGAACCTGATAAGAATGGACAATTTCCTAGTGAAGTTGACTCGAGGTCATACTGCCAGAGCGATGAACTCGGTCAATAACCTGATCTCGGGGGCTCACTACCCCAATACACAATACCACGAAAGGGTACGCCACAACGGCCTCGTCCCCCCAGAAGCCTTTCTCCCTTTAGACAAGAACGGACTGTTACAAGATATAAATGCGGTACCGCTCATCTACCACATCGCCAGATCAACTGTGGATGGGCGACTCAACTACGACCGTTCCGTCGCACAACGAGCTGAGGAGGGTCTCCTGCGGTTCAGTACGGCGGTATCAAGGAGAGATGCTGCCTAAGGATTTGCTTGTGACTCAAAGTGTCAAAGGCTTTTTCGAAATCAATGAATACAACTACTGAACTGTGGTTTGCCCATGAGCTTGCTTACCGCTACTAGCAAACTATTTGAAAAAATTGTCAAAGAGAAAACCTAAAACCAAACTTTCAATTTGGGTTCAGAAAGGGTCATAACACTTGCCACCAAATAGCGAGAATCAAAAATCATGTACAAGACAAATTTGGAACGAAAGAGTCAACAGGCCTTGTGTTACTAGACATTGAAAAAGCGTTTGACACAGTATGGCACTAAAGCTAAACTTTCCACTTCAGATCACAAAATTGATTCAAAGCTTCCTGACTGGCAGAAACTTTGTAGTAAGAATCGGAAGTTATGAATCTGTCATCAAACAACTTAAACATGGAGTTCCCCAGGGATCTGTACTTGCACCTACTCTGTTTAATATGTATGTATCAGACTTACCTTCTGTCGACAGCAATGTTTGCGGACGACTCTGCCTTCTTTGCATCTGGTGAATTGTTCGTAGATGTTTATAAAGTACTACAAGCTGTGCTCTCTAAATTTGAAAAATACTCCTTCAAGTGGAAGATCAAAGCAAACCCCCAAAAGTCACAGGCTATCTGGTTCACTACGCATAGAAAAGAGTGTTTCCTACCCAACAACCTTAAGCTGCGATTATGTTCTGTGGAGATAGACTGGGCAGAAAAATGCAGATATCTCGGTGTGACCATTGACCGAAAGCTCACTCTTTAGGCACACATTTCAACTAAAGGGTGATTTTTTTAAAAGCTATAGGAAAGTTTTTCAAAACAAAAAAAACACATAAAATTCAGAAAAATGCATGAAATCTTTATTTGAAGATTATTTCGTGCAAATGTTGACCTTGACTGCGCCTCAAATGGTCCATCCGCTTAGTCCAACTTTGGCATACTCTTTCCAACATTTCGGCCGGTATCTCACGAAGAAATGCTTCAATGTTGTCTTCCAATGCGTCAATTGAAGCGGGCTTGTCTGTATAGACATGAGCTTTAACATAGCAAAAAGCACAAAAAATAGTCTAAAGGCGTTAAATCGCACAACCGGTCCCGAACGTGAAGTAAAATGTTCACCGAACTCGCCTCTCAATAACTCCATTGCGGCGCGTGCTGTGTGGCATGTGGCACCGTCTTGTTGAAACCACATGTCATGCGAGACAAGCTCTTGCATTTTGGGCAAAAAAAGTTGGATATCATCTCACGGTAGCGCTCACCATTCACAGTTCCGTTACGATCCGCATCATCTTTGAAGAAGTGCGGTCCAATGATGCCACCAGCCCATGAACCGCACCAAACTGTGACATTTTCTGGATGCATTGGTAGCTCTTGCATTGCTTCTGGCTGATCTTTTTAGACTTTCTTTTTTAGGACGTCATCCAGACTAGTTTTATTCCTACCCAATATCGAATTAGCGAGCTTCCAAGTCTCTCTTGGTTCACTTTTATCGAGTTGGAATTTCTGTACAAAGAAGTCAGCTTTTGTCCTTGCTATGTTTTTATCCAGCTCGCTTCGATATGTTTTGTAGTCTCTGTGGTAGTCCTCATTTCGTCTGTTATTCTTATATCGTCTGCACAGTCTATCTCTTCAATTCCGCAGTATTCCAACTATGTCCAGTGCCCCTTTTCTTCTTATCTACCGTTGACAGTGCTACAGTGAAGATCTGTCGACAGAAACATGGGATTTGAAGCACAGATTTCGGATCTGAAAACAGGTGACGTGGTTCCTGATGGATGACAGATTCATATGGATGTTCCACACACCACACCTCACCGTCAGATGACGTCTCTCACCAAGAACCAGCATTGCATAGCTGAAAGCCTCGGTTTGACTTCGATTGAAACCAATTTCATGGCATCCGCCCGACGAGACTGGAGTGTGCACCTTCCAAGATCCCAGACAACTCATGTGGACCACCGGCTATTGATGATTGATGATACCAGACAAACACACTTCTGTGTAGAACAGTACCACCCGCCAGACGCAGCATCAACATCGCCACTCACAGGGAAGGGAATTAGAAAAAAAAGAAAGAGAACAAACAAAAGGACTCAGGAACAGGAGCAAACAAAAGCGGAAAAATTCCACAAAAACCGGATGGGGCTCTGTGTGTAGTCATGGTTGCCCACGGTGGGATATCACTGACCCTGCCGTGGCTTGAAAATTACCCAAAATATGTGTGTGCACAGTGTGTCGGGGGGTGGAGGCGTGCTCTGTGCATGAGCGAGATGAAAGAAGGATGCTTCCGAAGGTTGAAAGCGAAAAATCTGTCAAAAACAATGATAATCCTGATAGGAGTGAATGTCTGGCGTCGCTTTGCCGAAGTGTGCCTGACGAATGTGTCGATGTGTGTCAATAAACAATTCAATCGGCCCGCAGTCAGTTAGTAGTTCGAACTGCAAAGTTAATCCGAGCGGAATTTCGAAGCGGAACTGTCGCATTAAATTAACTTTGCATTCGATGTTGGCGTTGACAAGCCAAGCTTCGATGGGGGATGGAAATCTGCGAGATAAAGGGACGACACAGTATGGTGTGGTGGGTCCTTTAATTTAAAGTTGATTAACTGAGTTAGAGGGTCTGTTGACGGAAAAGGAGATGAGAGGACGAGGAGGAGGAGTTGCATTTTGTGTGCAGAGAGCAGAGGAGTTTAGGTGTCATTTAGCATCCGACCAGGCAGACAGTTTTGAATAAGACGCGACATAGAGGCGATGAGACCGCCTTGTGTGGGATAGAGAGCAGTTTAGACACAGGAACTGCCTGCCCAAACAAGTAATATGACTTAATCAATTTCACCTCATTCGCATAACGCGCAGTCTGTCCCCATGCATCAATGACAACCAATTTGACATCACTCTCAGAGGGTGATTGCTGCTGCTTCGGCTGTTGTTGCTGAGCCCGTCCTGGCCTGGCAACAGCATCCAACCGCAACGCATGCAAATGCATTGTTTGTGATTATTAAAGTTTGCAACATTTTTGCCCCGTTTCCTTTTTTGTTTCCCTTTGACTGAGTTGCAGTCGCGATGTAATTGATTTACATCCCTAAAGTACATACGCGCGCACGCACACACCCGCGCTCACTGAGACGAGAGTGCGTTTTGTGCGATTCTCGTCGTTGTCTTTGTCTTGATTGCATTGCAAAAACAATAAAAAAAAATAAATTCAAACAGTAAGGAACTCCATGTTGTTCCAGCAAGGAGAGAAGGAGGACGAAGAGGATGACTACGGAGAACAACATATGAAACACCCTATAGGCCGTTTGCAGTTCAATGCGTTCGCCAAGTTGTTGTCGTTGTCGTCATCGTCATCGTCGTTCGCAGGAAGTATACTTATACTCCAGGCCCTCCCCAACTTCCAGAGCCCACCACGGTGCGTACACAGTAGGAGGATAAGAGGGTGAATAGGGCGACAGTGTTGCGTGCTTTTAAAACTCCCTCACTCGCTCGCTCACGTCTTGCTTCTGTTAGTGGCATGTGCATATATCTCTAACCCCAATTGGGTTTTTTTTTTTTGAGTTGTCAGCCCCCTAGCCTTTTTTTTTTGTTGCTATGTGCATTCGAATTCAATGCATTTGTCGTCCTTTAAGTAAGTCCCCCATTCTGTACCTCAACATTTTTTCTCTTATCCATTTGTCCTGAAAAAGTGCGTATGCATGGTACATAGCTGGGGTGCAGTTGGTTTTTTCCTTTTCTTTATTCAAAGACGATGAAGATGATGACGACAGCAATGCCCAGGATTGCCTAACGATGTTCAAGGATGTCCTACAATGTCCAACAGTGCTCAAGATGGTCTAACAATAACCAAATTTGCCGGATAATGACCATAATTGCTCAACAAAGCCCAACAATACAAAAATTCACACGATAATGCCCATCATTGCCCAACAATACCCAAATTCACCCGGTAATGCCCATCATTGCCAAGACACTGTCCAATATTGCCCGCTATTCGATGACAAACAAAGCCCGACAGGGCCAAGTATGATCAGCAATCCCCGTCATTGGCCAACAATGCCCAACAGTACCCAAATTCACCCGATAATGCCCATCATTGCCAACACGCTGTCCAATATTGCCCGATATTCGATGACAAACAAAGCCCGGCAGGGCCAAGTATGATCAGTAATCCCCGTCATTGGCCAACAATGCCCAACAGTACCCAAATTCACCCGATAATGCCCATCATTGCCAACAAACTGACCAATACTGCCCGATATTCGATGACAACCAAAGCCCGACAGGGCCAAGTATGATCAGTAATCCCCGTCATTGGCCAACGATGCCCAACAGTACCCAAATTCACCCGGTAATGCCCATCATTGCCAAGACACTGTCCAATATTGCCCGATATTCGATGACAAACAAAGCCCGACAGGGCCAAAAAATGGTCAGTAATCGCCGTCATTGGCCAACAATGCCCAACAGTACAAAAATTCACCCGGTAATGCCCATCATTGCCAAGACACTGTCCAATATCGCCCGATATTCAATGACAAACAAAACCCGACAGGGCCAAAAAATTATCAGTAGTCCCCGTCATTGGCCAACAATACCCAACAGTACCCAAATTCACATGATAATGCCCATCATTGCCAAGACACTGTCCAATATTGCCCGATATTCAATGACAAACAAAGCCCGACAGGGCCGAAAAATGATCAGTAATCCCCGTCATTGGCCAACAATGCCCAACAGTACCCAAATTCACCCGATAATGCCCATCATTGCCAACAAACTGACCAATACTGCCCGATATTCGATGACAAACAAAGCCCGCCAGGGCCAAGTATGATCAGTAATCCCCGTCATTGGCCAACAATGCCCAACAGTACCCAAATTCACCCGATAATGCCCATCATTGCCAACAAACTGACCAATACTGCCCGATATTCGATGACAAACAAAGCCCGGCAGGGCCAAGTATGATCAGTAATCCCCGTCATTGGCCAACAATGCCCAACAGTACCCAAATTCACCCGATAATGCCCATCACTGCCAAGACACTGTCCAATATTGCCCTATATTCGATGACAAACAAAACCCGACAGGCCAAGTATGATCAGTAATCCCCGTCATTGGCCAACAATGCCCAACAGTACCCAAATTCACCCGATAATGCCCATCATTGCCAACAAACTGACCAATACTGCACGATATTCGATGACAAACAAAGCCCGACAGGGCCAAGTATGATCAGTAATCCACGTCATTGGCCAACAATGCCCAACAGTACCCAAATTCACCCGATAATGCCCATCATTGCCAACAAACTGACCAATACTGCCCGATATTCGATGACAAACAAAGCCCGACAGGCCAAGTATGATCAGTAATCCCCGTCATTGCCCAACAATGCCCAAATTCACACGATAATGCCCATCATTGCCAAGACACTGTCCAATATTGCCCGATATTCGATGACAAACAAAACCCGACAGGGGCAAAAAAAGATCAGTAATCCCCGTCATTGGCCCAAAAGTGACCAACAATTCCCAAAAATGCCGATTCCCCACTGACGCCCAATCCCCGATGAGACCCATCCAATGGCCGATGAGACCCAATGCCCAATGATTGGCAATATCCAATGCAGGTTGGTTCCCAATGCTGTCCAATTCGCAGCGATTAGGCACTCAGCAGAACAAACATCAGTCGCCTCTTGTAAATAGCGAGAGTCCTGAGCTTTCCCACTATTTTTTTTTTTTTGTTCGCGCAAATGCTCGTGCTCCTTTTATTTTTCCAGTTGTGGCACACGCTTCAGTATGCTTTTTAATTTTATTTTTTAACTGTGATAGCTGCACCAAAGTGCACGGCGCGGCGCAGCGCCACAGCGCTCGTCCTCGTCGTCTATTGCACGCATTGTGCTCCGGCAGAGTGACACCGCACACCGCACACAGCTGATGTTGGATGCGGCTAGCGATGGGTTGGTGGCTGGTGGCTGGTGGCTGGTGTCCTAGGTGACCGATGAGAGTTGGAAGTACATGCGAACAGGTCAATCACATCGTCTGTGTTTGTTAGTTTTTCCCTTGTGTTCCCGTATCCTTCGTATTTTCCGCTCGTTTCGTCGTGTGTTTTTTCCTCCTTTTTTTTTGTCCAGGAATGAAAATGATTGACAAAGAATTGATGGCGACCCGACGGGAGAATGATGAAGGATGACGACAAGTGATGGGGATGAAGGATTATAGGAAGAGAAAGCATTTTGACATTATTATCGTTTTGTCCTTGGTTTGGTTATGCAGAGACACCATCAGTTCTCTGTGTGTGTGAGAGCCTTCGTGGCGACTGTTTTAATTGAAGTTTATCCATTGCTGATGGGTGGGGGGAAAGGTGAGGGGGAATTTTTAATTCCATTATTGGGCGGGAGGGACTTAATGGAGAACTGCAGGATGTGTCAGATGTCTCATTCGATGTCAACCACAGGATTGACTTGGAGGCAGGCACATTTTCTTGCAAGGCAGGACACCAGAGCGTGTGGCGGGGGATGTACAGTGTTACATTATCCTTCGCTGGCAGGTGAGAGGGTAGCATTGGCTTAGAAGAGTCTACATCAGCCTGGCCCTTTATTATGAACAGTTTCTCGCTTACTCTCTAGTCTACTTAGGTCGCAGAGGTTACTGAAGGAACACAATGCCGCCGATAGGATGCAGATTATCTGGCAGACCTCGCGCTGCCTCGTCTTCGAATCGCGAGGGAGAGTTTGATGCTTCTTTACGAAGGATCCTCGGACCTACTCCGAGTCCCATGCGGCTTTCGACACCAGCGCCAGGGAATTGACGGGGATGATATGAAAACCATCACAACTGCACACAATTGTTTGTTCATTCATCTGAGAAACATCCAGATCCCCCACACCCTCCAGCGGAGAATGAAGAAGTGCACGGCTCACGCACTTCTGCAGTTAGAGAGAGGAAAGATGGTTGGTTGGCTGGCAGCTACTGCCACCGGTGCTGGGTAATGCAGCCCGATGGTGTGGTATGGTATGGAGTTAATACGCTTGTCGTTCTGCACCCCCATGTCTCTTTGGACTCAAGTGGTATGGTGATGGTGTGCAGTTGAAGTCCCTCTCTTCTCCCCCCTCTTTCTTGTGTCGTCTTATGTCCTTTTGCTGCGTCGCTTTGCGTGAAATATTTGTTTGTGTGACGTGCATATGCAACGACAACAAGAAAAAAACAAAAAAACAAAAAAAAAAAGAAAACGCAACAACAACAACAACCGTAGGATTTCATATTCTTGCGTTGAATGAGAACAGAAGAACTGAAGAAGGAAAAACCGTCCCATGCCATCATGTCGCGTACACATTGCATAGCAAGACGGGCGTAAGTTGCAAAAGCACACATTATAAGCCGCCCATACAAGGAGGCAAATACTCCAATTACCATGCTGCACCGCATGCACACATGTCTGCCGAGGGGGTGGAAGGGTAACAAACCAACCAACCAACCAACCAACCAACCAGTCAGCCAGCCAGCTGGTGCTGCACAAGAAAGACGCACAAGATGAGACTGGGCTGAGAACGATTTCGAGCCGCAGGGAGCAGGCGGAGGATTTGTGCCCTGTCGGCTGTTGTGCCTGTATGTGTGTGCGTGTGTATTATCCTTTGAGCTGGCCTCAGTTTCGTTTTGCTTTATACCTTGATGTTGAATATGACCGTGCCGTGCAATATGCAACTACATTCTGTCGTCCTTTATTCCTGCATTTTCCCTCATTTTTTTTTGCCTTTGCTTTTGCTGTTCGACGATTTCTTCTTCCCCTGTTTTTTCTTCTTCTTCTTTTTTTTTTCATTTTTTTGCGTTCTTCGTTGTGTGTCGATGGAATATCTTTGTGCAACGACTGCTGCTGCTACTGCATGCATGCAGCAACTCTTTAGAGGGGGCATACGCGAATTCTAGGTGTGAATTGCATTCAATTAAAAAAAAATGTGCGTTACGCACTTTTTGTGCTTTCGTTAAAGGAAAAAAGGGGTGGAAATGCAAAAGAAAGGGATTTTGAAAAATAATGAAAATTAAAACAAAACCCGTAGGAGGAGGAGCACCAAGGGAACGGAGTGTGCAGTGTGCAGTGTGCACTCTGCCACACAGGACATTGGACACAGGGGACGAGAGTTTGATTTTTTTTTTTTTTTGTTCAAGAGGATCTCCGCTGTGCTGGGCATGTTCATGCATTTTGTGTGTATGAGACTCAAAAATGACGAATTACAAACGCAAGAGCTGTTAAAACAATTAAAAATAAAAAAAAGCTGCACACAATGATGCATACTTGCAACGTGGTGGCTTTCTTCGACCGAACGACACGGTGAAACTCCGTGGGGAACAACTATGTACGGTACGTACGTATATGTACGTGCTGGATTCAGTAACGCACTCTTGTTGAGAGATTCTTGCCCTCCAGTCATTTACTACAATTCAAGCGTTAACACCTGGCCTACGCACTGTCACTAAACCCTGACAGATGGCTTTGCAACAACAGCGAGTGAGAGAAAGAGAGAGAGAGATAAAGAGAGAGGGCGAGAGAACAAAAGAAACCCTCCAACATAATAGAATCACCCTCTGTACATCTAGACGGTGTTCTTGCAGTCTAAAGAGCAAGGTTCAAAAGGTTAAGATGCCCCTAATCGATCACCAGCCTGAAACATCTTAATCTGGCCCTCCTGGCAACTCAATCAATTCCATTTCCTCAATGACACGCAACCTAACTGTGCCTTCTCCTGGAACTTAGAGAAGAGGATTCCTCAGACTTTTCCCTTCTATCGTGGTTGTGTAGCGCGCCCTAGGGTTGTCCTCCTCGTCGTTTTCGGAAGATCGCTTTGCGTTCGACTTCTGAAGCATTTTTCTGTAGAATTCGATCATAACGACCACTCATGGGAGTCGAGTTTCCCGTCGTTACAAGCGGATGTCGCTATATCGGAATGAAATGGACGTTATTCATAATTGAATGAGGACCCAAACTTTGGCTTTTAACTTCGTCGTTATAACCGAAATGTCAACTCCATTTCCGTCGAATTCTACTGCACCTATCCGGGAGAACATGCTCGCTCTGTTGGGTCTTACCGCCCGAATGTTAGTCTTCCAATGCAACATAACCATACAAGACTTCGAGTTCGACGACGTCTTGTATGCATCCACTGAAAGCATCCTTTCCTGGAATTCCAAGAATGCCCACCAAAATGACAAATTGCTTCTTAGCAACAAATTAGACCGTTGTGTCATCCATGTGTAATAAAATTTAGAAGCAAGTGCAAGGACAATTGTGTTGTGTGGCATCTTTCTGGTTTCTTTGCCAAATCTTACCACAGCCCTCAAAGTTTCCACACAAGTTAAATTATACGCGGAAGAAGCTATTTCTGTTACGAAAGCTGCGATTCGAATTTGTCCGTAGGAGGAGGAGCAGCAAGTGAACGGAGTGCGCAGTGTGCACTCTGCCACAGAGACATTACTCTCGATTCGAATTTGTCATTCCATGAACTTGGATCTGGTGGGAATACAATCACTTAGCCGTGATCTTTTGGATCAGATGCCGGATGGTAAGAAATTGACAGTTTGGTTTGCAAGGTCTTACATCCATCTTCTGATTACATCACGATCAAACTCGCGTTAGCTGAGGACGCGGTCATAATTAAACGACAGATGCTGAGAAACGTCATGAAGATTGTCCATCCTCTAGGGATCGTTTCATTGTTCATCGCCCGTGGGCAAGTGGGTTCACTGTGCAAGACGTATGGGGCGAAGCTTTTCATCTCAATTCCGAAACTCGGGGCTGAAGTTTATCAAGGAACTGAAGCTCATTGAAACGATCAAGATCCCTCGGGGTTACGTGTCATGGAACCCTGATGAAACCAAAGTAAGTCTGACAGTCTTTGTAGACTGAAGCTGTAGACGCTGCAGTGGCTTCTTTTCTGTTCGCCCGAAACAATGAAATCGAAGTTGTACAGGTCATGGCAGAGGCCCGCGTTTTTAAGCAACTATCAATACCTCGCTTGGAGCTACAAGCTGCTGTCATCGGCCTTCGATTGGCCGCCACATACTCTCTGTTACTCTCCGACTCGAAGACTGTACTCTCTTGGACTCTCTTGCACTAATAGTGGAGAATTGAGTGGATTCCACCTCTCCCCGTCAGTGGTTTCACGTCGATTCCAGCTAGAATGTTGCTGACGATGCCACATCAAGATTCGAGTGTTTGATGGGCGACCAAGACATAAGATGGTTCAGAGTCCCAGGTTTTCTGAAAGGTTCATTGGAGGATTGGCCAATTACACCTTGCGTGGCTGCGTCGAGTTTAGACATCAACGTCATAAAGGATCATCAAATGTTGCCATGTCATCCTCCTCATCCGATAGCTTTTCAAGCAGGTCACGGATTCTCCGACTAAATTCGGACCGGCTTCCTTTTTCAATTAGGCCTACAATCATGTTGAACGCCTCATTGGCCGTTTGCGGCTGTATGGTTTCCGGTACACTGATTATCCAAGGATGAAAGGGGAATTTCCACTAATTACTTCACTGAGTTCCACTTAATCGCGTCCGTGCGCTATGACTGTCAGCGAGAGAATAATGGATAGATGTCGCTATTCCGGACACACTTGAAACTTTGGGTCAGGACTAGCGCAGCTGTACTGAATTGATACTCTGGAGATCTCTGCTGAACTACGCCAGTATCTTCAAAGTGGAAATCCTGGCCACTAGGGATCCTATCTAAATACAGGGACAACGGAAAATATATAACCAAGGAGTTATTTCGGAGCGTGTGACTATTTGTCTGCAAGATTTAAAGCCAGATGGAAGCGCATGCTTCAGAAAGAAGAGGTTATTAAAGAAGTCTTCGTTACACCGACCGAGTTTCGGTCGAGTTTCGGTCGGAAATCGCTTCGCTCATATCTAGAGAGCTAGGTGAGCTCGTTAAGTTCAATCCTGAACTTGTCGCCGTTTCTTGACGAGCATCATACGATCGATAGCGCAAGAGACAAATTCTTCACATTCTTCTCGGAATCCAGCGACACTGCCCAAGAGACATCCTTTGGGCGACTTATTCATCGACTATCATCGCCAAAGGAACTTTCACATGGGACCTGCTACGGTTACATCTGACACTCGTGAGATCGCATGGATAATTTTCACTGCACAACAGCATATATATAATAAAAATGTAGAAAAAAAAAACAATTAACAAGGAATAATAAAAAATTAAATGAGCGAGGAGAAAAAATCGTGTTAAAATTTCATTTGTTGATTTTTGGAGTGCACAAACATTCAAATAATTAGTATTTTGTGCTGCAGCCTTTGTGCTTGATGACAGCTCCACACCTGCGACTCATACTCTCCACGAGTTTTTTTGGCATACCAAGTTTTCCGTGTAGCAGACCGAAGATCATCCATATTTCTCTAATTATCTTCAAGTTTGACTTCAGTCCACAAGTTCTCTATACGATTTAAGTCAGGGCTCTGCGCTGGCCACTCCAAAACGTCTATCTCTGCCTCATTAAACCAAGTTTAAACCACCTTGGAGGAGTGTTTGGGGTCATTGTCCTGCATAAATGTCCAATTAATTGGTATGAAATCGAAGGCATATGGTTCCATATGGTTGTCTTGTCCATTTTGCCATTGATCTTTATAAGCGGACCTACGCCATGCCAAGAAAATGCACCCCAGACCATAATGTTTCCACCTCCGTGCTTTACAGTCTTCTGGGTGAACGTTGGATTATGCTGTTGGCATTTAGGACGATGGACAAACGTTCTACCATCTCGTCCTATTCTATTAATTTTCGTATTTCTAACTTTTTTCCAAAAATGTATGGGTTTTGCGAAGGTTAATCGTTTCTCATTTTTTTTTTTTTGACAGCAGTGGCTATTTCCTGTGAATGCGCCCAAATAAATTTGGCTCGCTTAATCGTCTTCTGACAAGCCTGCTGGATATTTCTATGCCCAATATTTGATTAATATCGGATGCTATCTGCCGTGATGACTTAAATGGATCCTTTTTCGACATCCTTACTATGGCAGCATCCGTACGCACATCAGTTTTTTTAGGCCTCAGCTTCCGAATTTTCAATTTGGTCAACAAATCGGGATTCTTTGCGCATGAATTAATTGCATTGTACACTTTTTTTCACGAACAGTGCAGAAGTTTAGCGATTTCCGCATTTCCCATATTATCCGTCTTTCCTCAACCGTCGTATGTTTTCCTGATCCCATTTTCAAATAATGTTCAGTCCAAAATACTCTTGATAAATTATTTTTGCACTACCCAATATCTGATGTGACTCTATTGAAAGTTACGCGAGTACTGCATATAATAAGAAATGTGCCATTTGTGAGCGTTCCAGTAGCCTTGATAGCGTTCCTCCATCGTGCGAAGGTCCTGGTGGAATCGCTCGCCATGTTAGTCACTTAGATCCCCAAGACTGGCGGCAAAATAGTCCAAGTGGTTGTGAAGGAAGTGTAACTTGATGCTCATGTTACATCTGATCTCTTAAATGGGACTCCTTAGTTCCCATGACGAAAAGTGCGAATTTCCCAAAAAATTGTGTACCAACCGAACAAACTCATTCCATGCATTTTTGTCAATATTTGCCACAGTTTCCATAAAATTTGAGTCTTTTACTAATGATCTCTTCTTTCTGCACTCTGTTTTGGAAACTTTTTTGATCGGAAAAGGAAACATTTTCCATTTTTGTCAAGACCTTGTTGTATATGAAATGGAGGCAAAATTATACGAACCCCTTGCTTCAAAAGGCGGACTTATCACGTTTTGTTCTCCTGGAACTAGCGCTTCCCGAGGAGGCCAATCTTTTTCATCCCAATGTTGATTTTTAGCTCTACTATCAGACAAGCAAAGAAAACAGAGGTAAAGGGTGATTTTTTAGCTAATATCTTTTTGGCAACTCTGGTTTAAACAGCTAAAAAACGGAGACCCTTTGAACTGCGCCAACTACAGAGGCATCAGTCCCCTAAGTATCGCATATAAAATCTTATCTGCCGTACTGTTTGAACGCCTAAAGCCGTTCGTCAACAACCTGGTCGGTCCATACCAGTGTGGCTTTAGGCCAGGAAAATCCACCATCGACCAAATATTCACACTGCGGCAGATTTTGGAGAAAACCCAGGAGCACCAAATCGCTACCCACCACCTTTTCATCGATTTTAAGGCCGCGTATGATAGCATTTATAGAGACGAGCTATACAGAGCAATGTCTAGTTTTGGCATCCCTACCAAACTCGTCCGTTTGTGTAGGATGACGATGGAGAATGCACGCTGCTCCATCAAGGTCGGCAAAGACCTAACCGATACCTTTGATGTCAAAAAAGGATTCAGACAAGGCGACGCGCTGTCATGCGACTTTTTCAACATCGTTCCTGAAAGAATTGTTCAAAACTCGAACGCCAACACCAGAGGAACAATCTTTCAGAAGTCCGTCCAGACACCAGCGCTGAAATCAAACGAAGAATAACTCTTGCCAATCGCTGCTTCTTTGGGCTAAGGAAGCAATTGGTAAACAAAGCCCTCTCTCGAACAACCAAGCTAACGCTTTACAAAACCTTAATCGTCCCAGTCCTGCTATATGGCGCGGAGGCATGGACTTTATCAAAAGCGGATGAAGCTGCTCTTGGTTGCTTCGAGAGGAGGAGATATAATGACGAACTATACGGGCTGTTTAGCGACATCGACTTGGCCAGAAGAGTGAAGATCCAACGATTGAGGTGGCTAGGTCATGTAGAGCGGATGGAAACCAATGCTCCGGCCCGAAAAGTCTTCGAAAAGTCTTCGAATCCACCCCCGAGGACGGCAGTAGAGGAAAACCGCCACTCAGGTGGCGCACGCAAGTGGAAAGGGACCTCAACCAACTATGCGTGCGAAACTGGAGACAGCTAGCTAAAGATCGAGCTGGCTTTTAGACGCTTGTTGGTTGGCGCCCAGGTCCACCTCGGACTGTACTTAAGTAAGTAAGTAACCTCAATTCATAAAGCTGTTTTAAAGCAAAATACAGAGGTATAACAAAACATCTATTCCTAAATCGTTTGAACCCGTTGTGGCTTCGGAAATCTATTTCGATATAAAGGAGCGAATAAGCTATCATCAGCATGGACTTGCATCGGGTAATTCCACAGCAGCAAATCTAACGTTGCTTACAAAATATTTATTTGAATCTCTTGAGAAGGGATATCAAATAGATGTAATTTTTACGGATTTTGTGTCATAAAAGGCCAATAAATAAACTTAAGCCGTCTGGTTTTCCATCCTCTCTTCTAAAATGGATTTAAATGTACTTGTCCGAAAGGAAGCAATGTAGTAAAGGTTGACAACTGCACCTCAAGACAGATTGATGCTCCATCTGGAGTTCCCCAAGGTAGCCATATAGGCCCATTACTTTTCATCATGTTTGTTAATGATCTCCACAACCTTCCTCAGCATGCTCAATGCTTAATGTGTGCCGATGATATACAGATTTGTATGCGCATAGAAAATATTGTGATTGTCTTGTTCTCCAAAATGAATTAAATACAAGTTTAGACTGGTCTTGAAATGAACCTCTTACAAAATGTATCGAATGCTGCAACTCAATACGCACTGATTGTGATTTAAGTTGTAAGAGATCTCAGCTAAAGGCATTTTTGTTAAGTCATATATTTAAATAAATTATTTATGTAATAAGATTATTTCTGAATACCAAGATACGAGGGGCGTTCAATATATTCTCGGTATCGATATGAAGGAAATTTATATTTTTTTCAATATAATCTCCCCTAACATCAATGCATTTGTTACATCTTGAGATAAGCTTTTTTAAACCCTCAAAAAAATAAATTTCCTCTTTCTCTGCAAAATCATCCGAAAAACTATTTCCCCGATTCTTGGAAACTGGCAAAAGATATCCCAATCAACAAACCTGGGAAACCTCCTGACAAAGTTGAGAGTTATAGGCCCATAAGTCTACTCAGTAGTTTAAGCAAACTATTAGAAATGGTTATAAAAGAAAAGTTGATGCAGTTTATTCAGGAGCATAATATTTTTCCAAATGAACAATTTGGCTTTCGGAACTCCCATGGCACTACCCATCAAGCCTTAAGAATAGTCAAATATATCAAAGAACAACGTTGTCAAAATAAATCCACAGGCATGGTTTTGCTTGATATAGAAAAGGCTTTTGACTCTATGTGGCATAATGTGTGTTTGTGTTTTTAAAAGGATTCGTTTCAATGTCCCGTACTATTTGTGTAAAATAATTCAAAGTTTCCTCCGTAATCGATCTTTTAGTGTTTCTGTTAATAGTGTGCAATCCGAAATAAAATACTTCAATACTGGGGTTCCTCAAGGCTCTGTTCTTGGGCCTATATTGTACAATGTATTTACATCTTCTTCTTCTTCTTCTTCTTCTTTGTTTGGCGCTACAGTCCGGGGTGGACCTGGGCCTCAACCAACAAGCCTCTCCAGCCAGCACGATCTTTCGCCAGCTGCCTCCAGTTGTGCACACCAAGTTGGTTGAGGTCCTTCTCCACTTGTGTGCGCCATCTTGTTCTAGGACGCCCTCTTATGCGTTGTCCCAAAAGCTCGGAATCGAAGACTCTTCGGGCCGGAGCTGTGGTGTCAATCCGCTCTACGTGACCTAGCCATCTTAAGCGTTGGATCCGAAGACGCTTAACTAGGTGCATGCCGCTGTACAGCCCGTCCTTCTCCAGACGCCATCAATACAAACAGGACCAAAGATCGCACGCAGAACTTTTCTCTCAAAACGACCAAGAGCGTCTTCATCCGCTGTCAATAGCGTCCATGTCTCTGCGCCATAGAGCAGGACGGGGGTGATTAGGGTGTTATATAAAGTCAACTTGGTGTTTCGAGAGATGGCTCTGTTACTCAATTGCCTCTTGAGCCCAAAGAAACAGCGATTGGCAAGAGTAATTCTGCGCTTGATCTCGGTACTGGTGTTATTGTCCCTGTTTACTGCAGAGCCAAGGTAGACGAAGTCCTTGACTACCTCAAAGTTTCTGCTGCCCTGACGCTCTGTCCGAGGCGTCGATGTTGTGCGTCCTTTCGTGATGACAGCATGTACTTTGTTTTGCCCTGATTAACTGCCAAACCCATTTTAGCCGCTTCCGCTTCAATGCTAGCAAAAGCCTCATTGACAGCTCGCTGTGTTCGTCCAATCACGTCAATGTCGTCCGCGTAGGCAAGCAGTTGAACGGACTTTTGGAAGATCGGGCCTCTGGTGTTGACATTTGAGTTTCGCACGATCTTCTCAAGTATGATATTGAAGAAATCACATGACAGCGTGTCGCCTTGTCTAAAACCTTTTTTGACATTGAAGGTCTCGGTGAGTTCGTTACCGACCTTGATGGAGCAGCGAGAGTTCTCCATCGTCATCCGGCACAATCTGACGAGTTTGGCTGGAATGTCAAAACTAGACATGGCATTGTATAGCTCGTCTCTATGCACGCTGTCATATGCGGCCTTGAAATCGACGAATAGGTGGTGGGTGTCGATCTGCATCTCGTGGGTTTTTTCCAGGATCTGCCGCAGTGTGAAAATTTGGTCGATGGTGGACTTTCCCGGCCTGAAACCGCACTGATAAGGACCTATCAGGTTATTGACGAATGGTTTCAGGCATTCACACAAGACGGCAGAGAGGATCTTGTACGATATGTTAAGGAGACTGATCCCTCGATAGTTGGCGCACTCAAAAGGGTCCCCTTTCTCGTGGACCGGACAAACGACGCTGAGATTCCACTCATCGGGCATGCTTTCCTCCGACCATATCTGACAGATGAGCTGGTGCATGCGCCCAGCCAGATCATCTCCAGCTGCTTTAAACAGTTTCGCGGACAGTCCGTCCGCTCCAGCAGCTTTGTTCGACTTTAGTCTAGATATCGCTATCTTGACCTCGCCTAAGTCGGGGGGACGGAATTCTTGGTCATCAGTGGCAGCTTCTTTGATGGCTTCTTGACAACGTTTCCATTCCTGGTCTATTGTGGTTGTAGGCAGGGTCGAACTTTCGGAGAGTTTCAGGGAGACTCGGTCGGCAAAGTTCCTAACGATCGATTGCGATTGTAGCTTTCCAACGTCAAAACGAGGTGTCCTGTCTCGACTCCGTATTTCTCTCGATATCCTCATTCTTACCTTGGCTACAACAAGGAAATGGTCCGAGTCAATATTGGCTCCTCGGAAAGTTCGGACATCGAGAATATTGGAGGAGTGTCTGGCGTCGATCGCAATGTGACCAATCTGGTTGACGGTTGATTGATCAGGTGACCGCCAGGTCCCTTTATGGATGTTGAGGTGTGGGAACCGTGTGCTCATTACAGAGAGGTTACGCCCCGAGGCGAAATCCACCAGCCTGAGTCCGTTTCCGGATGTGTTGTCGTGCAGGCTGTGTTTTCCGATAACTTTAGCAAAGATTTCTTCCTTGCCCAGCTGTGCGTTGAGATCTCCTAGAACGATCTTGGTATCATAGCTGGGGCATTGATCGTATGTTCTTTCTAGGAGATCATAGAAGACGTCCTTGCTATTGCCATCCTTCTCCTCTGTCGGGGCGTGGGCGCAAATCAGGCTGATGTTCCCGAGCTTAGCCTTAATGCGGATTGTTATGAGGCGCTCGCTTACGTACTTAAAGCTTAAGACTTTTTGCCTAAGTCTGCCTCGAACAACAAATCCACATCCAAATAAGCGCTGCCCTCCTTCCCTGTAGCAGTCGCCGTAGTAGAGGTCGCTGTTTCTCATCCTCTTTTGCCCGACCCGTTCCACCGCACTTCCTGGATAGCGGTTATGTCTGCTTTATAGCAGTCTAGTTCCTCCGCTCGTTCATCGGCTGCACGTGGTCTGTTAAGGGACCTCACATTCCACGTGCAGAACCGAAAGTCATTGTCCTTTTTCCGTTTGCAAGGGTCGTCAACAGTAGATCCGTCCGTATTCGAGGCAGGTTGTTGTTTCTGAACTCGTATTTTTTTAACATTAATTTTTTAATTTTTTAACATAATTAGCATTAATTTAACCCTCAGGGTTCGCTGCGTATATTAGTTCACCACACAACGGCTGTTATGATGGCTATCCAGGGGTGCCGCGAGGAGGCTGTACGTCAACTTGACTTATGAACAAGCAGGGATCGCGCTGGCATCCTACCAGGTTGGATGCAGTCAGCAACTTTACCCTGTGTACATAAGCCCATGCCAATGTATTTGCATCAGATATTCCTAATATCCCTCTTTGCGGTATTGCTATTTACGCGGATGACACTGTTGTGCTTTCATCGCATGAATTTCCTCTCATTGTTGAGAGGAATCTTTCCATTGCGCTGGAAATACTTATAAGCTATTTTACGAAGTGGAAAATAAAGTTAAATAAGGAAAAAATGCAAGCCATCTTTTTCACTCGAAAAAGAAAAGCATGTGACATTCCGTCCAATCACTTGCGAGTGGCTAATGCATCAATTGAATGGAGTTCTTTCGTAAAATTCTTAGGAATTCATCTTGATTCGAAATTACTGTTTCACCAACATGTGAGGCAAACGCTGAACAAAATAAATATAAATGCAAAACTTTTATATTCCCTTATAAACAGAAAGTCAATGTTATCTATGATATTGCACAATGTTGTATTTCAAGCCATAATTCTATATGGATGCCAGGTTTGGGGTAATTGCGCAAAGTGTCATATAGCAAAGTTACAGAGAGCACAAAATAAGCTCTTAAAAATGATGCTAAACCTCCCATGGTATTTCTCTACGAAGGTTTTACATAAAAGGGCTAATGTTGAATTGATATCTGAAAGAATAAACTGATGGCAAAATTTAAAGTCCGACGTAGACATTCTGACAACACTTTAGTAAAAGATCTATTTCCCTAGTCGTTGTTCTTGCAATATCCCTAAGCAATTTCAATTCAGTTGAATGTATAAGAAACAAATTGTGTATCCGTTCATTTATTTTTATATTCTTCTTAAGGTGGCGCTACAGTCCGGGGTGGACCTGGGCCTCAACCAACAAGCGTCTCCAGCCAGCTCGATCTTTAGCTAGCTGTCTCCAGTTCCGCACGCATAGTTGGTTGAGGTCCCTTTCCACATGCGTGCGCCACCTGAGTCGCGGTGTTCTTCTACTGCGCCGTCCCTCGGGGGTGGATTCGAAGACTCTTCGGGCCGGAGCATTGGTTTCCATCCGCTCTACATGACCTAGTCACCTCAATCGTTGGATCTTCACTCCTCTGGCTAAGGCGATGTCGCTAAACAGCCCGTATAGTTCGTCATTATATCTCCTCCTCCACTCACCATCTATGCAGACGGGACCGAAAATCACACGAAGAATTTTCCTCTCGAAGCAACCAAGAGCAGCTTCATCCGCTTTTGATAAAGTCCATGCCTCCGCGCCATATAGCAGGACTGGGACGATTAAGGTATTGTAAAGCGTTAGCTTGGTTGTTCGAGAGAGGGCTTTGTTTACCAATTGCTTTCTTAGCCCAAAGAAGCAGCGATTGGCAAGAGTTATTCTTCGTTTGATTTCAGCGCTGGTGTCGTTGTCTGAGTTGATAGCGGTGCCTAGGTAGACAAAGTTTATGACTACCTCAAAGTTATATCTGTCTGCTGTGACGTTCTGACCGAGACGTCGGTGTTGGGTGTCCTTTCTCGTTGACAGCATATACTTGGTCTTACCCTCGTTTACCGCTAAACCCATCTTCGCGGCCTCCGTTGCAATACCCACAAAAGCGCCATTGACATCACGCTGTGTTCTTCCGATAATGTCAATATCGTCGGCATATGCGGGTAGTTGGACGGACTTCTGAAAGATTGTTCCTCTGGTGTTGGCGTTCGAGTTTTGAACAATTCTTTCAGGAACGATGTTGAAAAAGTCGCATGACAGCGCGTCGCCTTGTCTGAATCCTTTTTTGACATCAAAGGTCTCGGTTAGGTCTTTACCGACCTTGATGGAGCAGCGTGCATTCTCCATCGTCATCCTACACAAACGGACGAGTTTGGTAGGGATGCCAAAACTAGACATTGCCCTGTACAGCTCGTCTCTATAAATGCTATCATACGCGGCCTTAAAATCGATGAAAAGGTGGTGGGTATCGATTTGTTGCTCCTGGGTTTTCTCCAAAATCTGCCGCAGTGTGAATATTTGGTCGATGGTGGATTTTCCTGGCCTAAAGCCACACTGGTATGGACCGACCAGGTTGTTAACGAATGGCTTTAGGCGTTCACACAGTACGGCAGATAAGATTTTATATGCAATACTTAGGGGACTGATGCCTCTGTAGTTGGCGCAGTTCAAAGGGTCTCCTTTTTTATGGATCGGGCAGACTATGCTGAGGTTCCATTCATCGGGCATGTTTTCCTCCGACCATATTTTACAGATGAGTTGATGTATGCTCCTTACCATTTGGTTCTTCGTCGCCGTTATACAGTCTGCAGAAATGGTTTCTCCATATCCTCAGCATCGACTGTGACTCTACTACGATGTTCCCTTGATCATCTTTACAGGCTTCGGTTCGGACTTTATTACCTTGACTGGTTAACTTTACCCTTTGGTAAAATTTCCTTACCTCATTCCTGCAGTAATATCCCTCTAGTTTGCCGATCGCGCGCTTCTCATGCTCCTTCATTTTTCTCCTGAGACGCCGGTGTTCGTCTCTCCTCTTCTGCTCGTAGAGCTCCCGAGCAGCTCTTGTCCTTCTTTGCAGTGCCGCTTTGTATGCTTCTTGCTTGGCTGCATTCGCCTGCCGACACTCGTTGTCAAACCAGGGGTTTCGTTGTGGTGGCGGATTGAAACCCAGCACATCAGAGGCGGCATCTCTGATGGCTTTTTGGCAATGCTGCCACTGATCTTCAATACTTGATGTTGGCGGCGTAGGATTTCTTAAGAGGTTAAGGGAGACACGATCGGAAAAGGATTTGGCAATCTCTTGCGATTGTAGCCGGCTGACGTTAAACTTCCTCATAGTATTTCTTTGTCTTGGCGGTGTTCGGGATATCCGCAACCTTATCTTGGCTACAACAAGGTGGTGGTCCGAGTCAATGTTGGCGCCTCGGAACGTTCGAACATCTATAATACTGGAGGAGTGCCTTGCGTCGATCGCAATATGATCAATCTGATTGACGGTTGATTGATCAGGAGATCGCCAAGTTCCTTTGTGGATATCGAGATGTGGGAATCTTGTACTGGCTACTACAACATTTCGCCCCGCAGCAAAGTCGATCAGCCTAAATCCGTATCGGATGTGGTGTCGTGTAGGCTGTGCTTTCCGACCGTACTACCAAAGATGTTCTCTTTTCCAAGCTTTGCGTTAAAATCGCCAAGGACAATTTTAATGTCGTAGCTAGGGCATTGCTCATAAGTTTTGTCCAGGAGCTCATAGAACTTGTCTTTGGTGTCGTCATCTTTCTCCTCTGTGGGGGCATGTGCGCATATAAGGCAAAATTTAGCCTGGATGCGAATTGTCGTGAGGCGCTCGTTCACGGATCTGAACGATAAGACTTCTTGCCTAAGTCTTCCTCTAACGACAAATCCACATCCAAATAGGCGCTGTTTTTGCTGTTTGTAGCAGTCACCGTAATATATATATCACAGTTTTTCAGCCTTCTTTTGCCCGGTCCATCCCATCGCACTTCTTGGATGGCGGTTATATCTGCTTTGCAGCAGTCTAGGGCTTCCGCTAATTGTTCGGCTGCACGTGGCCTATAAAGGGACCTTACATTCCACGTACAGATCCGAAGATCGTTGTCCGTATATCGTTTGCAGGGTTTGTCATCAGTAAAATCCTCCGTTTCCGAGGCTTGTTGTTGCTTCGTAACTACATATTTTTTTTTTTTTTGTATGTGGCCGGGCAGTTACCCCGACGGCACAACCCCCAACCTGGAGGGCCAGTTCCTTTTTTGTCACCCCTAGGACAAGAGGTCGCACTTATAAGTTTGGCAAGTTGAGCTCGGCTGAACTACAACCAGTACCCGATGGCTACCACTTGGAGGTAAAATAAGCACAATTGGTGTGTAGAAAAAGTTACAACACTGGGCATCGCCAGGTTGACGCCAGTCAGTGCCTACCCGATTCCCGCAACACCCAACCATCTTATTTTTTATATTACTCATTTATTAATTCATATTTATTTATTTATTTGTTTATATATTGATTTATTGATTTATTTATTTATTTATTTATTTGTTTATTTATTATTATTTCTTTATTTAATTACTTATTTATTATTTATTTATGTATTTTTTCTGCATTATTTAATTTATGAATTTAACTATTCATTTATTTATGGTATCCGTTTATATCCGGATATATGTTTTATTATCATAATTTTATTTTTTTTTTGTTTTGTGTTTTACTTAAGTGAGGTTTTTTGTTTTTTTAATGTTTCCTTTTTTTTCCTCAAATTGTAATTATAAATATCCCTCATTTGTTTTTCATAATCACCAATATTAAACTATTTCAGGTATCAAATCTCTGTATAAGACAATGTGCGGTAACTCAGACCATGTAAGCTTAAAAAAGAATCTGAATAAAATAAATACAATACAAAAATAGATTATTGCTTTAATATGTTAGAGAAAGGTTCGGTAGATAAATAAATCAAATTCGAATTTGAACTTCACTGTCGCATTCGCAGAAATGCTGTGACTTCAAATGCTTGCCAAAGAGTGGCAGAGCATGCAGATGATTTGAATGAGTCATCATTCGATGCACTGACATGTTATTTAATGGAAGAACTGCCAAACATTATCAGTTTTGAGGCGGTATTGCCCCATTGTGCGTCGTCGCAGTCGTAAAGGAACAACCGATCGTTAAAGTAGCTCCTGATCAATCTTAACATGCACTTCCGCACATTTAATCTCTCGAGACTGGATCTCACAGTGTTGACAGTGTCTGATCTGATTTCCGACCGTCGGGGCTTTTGATCTGTAGCGGAAACGTGAATATAGCTGAACATGGTCTGAAGCGTTTCCTTTCCCACTCCTACGCCTTATATCCTGCTCCACTGGCCCCTTTTTGGCTGTCATCTACCACCCTGCATCCGGCAACTTCAGCAATCAGTTCGTCACCAACCCCTCGCTATGGCTGGGATGTGGATGCAAGCGAGAGCGAGAGAGAGAGAGAGAGAAGGATTGATATCTAATGATGTCCCATTGATTGAAACTGCGTTTTCAAGATGCTACCAGATGCAATTGAGTCACGTATCCCTTGCCGTTCCCTTGGCATTTCTCAGAAGATGTACAAAAACCAACAACAACTGGAACAACAGAACTGATGCATCATGACGGTGCGTTGTCGGTCCGAATAATTGAAACGCGATGACTCTTTCCGCTGAATACAGTATGCACGCTGCACGTGTACGGCCGCCGCAGGATTATGCAATGTTCATGTCGGTCGTCGGTCGTGCCCACTGGGGGCTGCCGACGATTGGGCGGAAGGTACTGCCATTGTATTTGCACTGTCACTAGTCACTAGGGAGGTTCAACATGTAAACGGGGTGTTGACGTTAATTAGAAAAATAAGAGTCACCTCTACCGCTACCGCTGACGTTGGTTGGTGAGACGGTGATTGCGATGGTACTCGTACCTTCCTTGATTTGCTTCTTCCCCAGTCCACATTGCGTTTCAGGGTGGTTTCAAAAGAAGGGGAATAATGCAACAAAAAAAAAACGCCGAGAAGACCCAAATGCTTTTAGCCATATTATTTTCCATCGTCTCCCTTCGAACGGTAATAATGCGGCCTCGATGCCGATGTGGAGGGTGGTGAATTGAAAACAGCAAAAAAAACCGTGCCAAGGAGCGGCCAGGAGAGGAGTGCAGTAAATGTTCGGTCTGAGTAGGTGTGAAAGAACTCAATTAGGGCAAAATACGATGAGCTGTGTGTATGTACAAACAGGAAGACCGATCGACATACAAAGTTTGCCTGCGTTACGCACTAATCCTCCACATGGAGTGGGCTTGCGTTTGGGTTTGAGTTTGAAGGTGGTCCGGTTTTTTTTTCTGCCCCCATCCCTTTGCCGGCGTATGGAGATACACTCATGACGCAGGGGGGCAAAGGCTGAAGAAGGTGCGAGTGCGAATTCGAATGGGAATGCCAGTGTGCGGAGAGGGAGGTGGGAATGGAAGAGATTGGTGGAAAATAAGAGCGGTAACCAAAGAATCCAGCTAGAGGAGGATTTTCGCAACGGTGTCCTCATTTCTCGGCGGTGCACTCCTTTTTTGTGTTTTTGTTGTTGCCTCTGCTTTTGTTTTGTTGTGTAGTTCACACTTTTGTTTTAATCTTCTTTAGGCAAGTGCGCTACATATGGGGCAGGGTTGAAAGATGACAAACAAACATACAAATCAGCCCACCCATACTGCCGCTGAAGACATAGCTGCGACAGAAGGGCGCTCAGTTTTTCACCTAGATGCACACACTGCTCCCCGCCGCTGTGCTAGAATGTTTGTTAAATTGTCATTCTGTGTGCCGAGAGAGGGAGAGAGACAGAGAGACCTAGAGTGAGTGCCGAGAAGCAGTGGCTGAGAGCGCGGGAGAGTGGTTGTTTGAAACCGCATATTCTTTTGCAGTGGATATCAAAAGATATGCGATATGCGAGACGCAGTGAGGGTTGAATTTCCGTGGCAGATACTCTGCAAAAGGGATGTGTGCTAACTTCCTTAGGTTAGGTCAGGTTGAATGGTTGGGTGGTTTGAATGGCCGCTTGCATGGGTGGATGAAGGAAGATGTAACATACTGGCTGTGGGTACACTTAATTATCGCTAGCTCGTTGTGATTGCTAGCAGAGAGGATGGTTGTTGTTTTGTGACAATGTCTTCAAGAAACCGGATGCTCATCAAACTCTGAAGGAATTTTCTATTCTGTATATATCTTGAGATGGAGAACAAGACTGTGCGTCTAGGTACGCTTTAGCTCATCATTTCCCAATAAAGCGTGTGTCTTCCAGAAGTCCATTCACTTTAACTTAACAAAAGTCCCTAACTCCTTCGAATTTACAGCTGCTCAAGGTGTCGTTCTCAGGTCAGGTTGTCGATCGTGTCTTTTAATGCAGTCTTCTGTGGCAGCGTGCTTGTGTGAACCTGTCCTTAAAATTTCACCTTAATTGCGAAGGCCCTTGTATGCGGACACTACGTATCTCACAACAAAGGTGCCAAGTTTCAAGTAAATCAATCGTCAATCGAGTATTTCACATTTATATTCCTATGAGATTTCTTGCTACAGCCCGTAGAGGGTCAGGGCCTTGCCTCCCAGGAGCCACTAGTGTTGTGCGTGCTACTGTTGTTGCTTCTGGAAGGAGGGACCTACAGTTTTATGCCGACTCCGAATGGGGAATCGGAGAAGCATTTGTCAGTGCTATTGTCAGTGACTCGAAAGAGGTGCGACCTTGATGAGTATCGAACCTGGGCAGAGTAGGCTCACGTGCCAAACAGTAGGCACCAACCCAGAACACCACGACAGCCTTGGAAATGATTATCTATATTCGTGTGGTTTGCCAAGAGATGGCGTTACTTGTATTATTCCATTGGAACATGCGTTGGAATGCTACTGTCATTGTACGTCATTTCAGTATGTGTCGTTCGTTTGAAGCGTAAACAACAATGATTTTTTTTTTTCACTCAAATATGTCGAAGTTTGTGCCTGAAAAAGTATTTTTGCGGGGAGTTACTTTAATATGAAGAAAACTGCTGCCGAAAGTCATCGTATTTTAGTGGAAGTTTATGGTGAACATGCGCTAGCTGAACGAACGTGCCAAAAGTGGTGATTTTGGCTTGGCCAACCTCCCAAATATCCATGGCGCGAAGGTAATGCTCTGTATTTTGTGGGATCAGCTGCTAAAACCGGATGAAACCATCAACGTTTCCGAACACAATTAATCCGTTTGAAGAGAGCAGTAGCCGAAAAATGCCCGGAATATGCGACCAGATACGAGGCAATAACTTGCCATCATGACACCGCTCGGCCCCACGTTGCTATTCCGGTTAAGAACTATTTGGAAAACAGTGGATGGGAAGTTTTACCCCACCCACCGCCTTATAGCCCAGACCTTGCCCCTTCTGACTACCATTTGTTCCGGTCGCTGCAGAACGCCCTCATTGAAATACGATTCACATCAGAGATGAATGTCAAGAAGTGGCTTGATTCATTCTTGGCTGCCAAGCCGGCGCAGTTCTTCTGGGATGGGATCCACAAATTGCCAGAAAGTCATAGCTTCAGATGGGCAATACTTTGAATAATACCTTTGAACATGTCTTTCTTAAATAAACGTTAAAATTTTGAAAAAAAAAACGCACGTTCAGTTATAGGGCCAAGTTATAGAATACTTTATCTTATTTTTGATTTCTCTGATGCTGCGTGGCAGGGTATTCCAGAGCCGAGTGGTGTTGACGAAGAATTGGCGTTTTGAGGCGACATGAGAGAAGCGCGGTATTAAGATTTGCTTAGTCCTATCAGATGTACAAAACGTTATACGGTTAAATAGGTGTTGGAGTTGACTTGTGTGTATGATGTTATGCAACATATCGGTGGAACGGAACTGTAGGATGCTATCAAATGACAGATACAAGGGGCGTTCAATATATTCTCGGTATCGGGGTGAAGCTGTGGTTGTATATATAAAGTGACTTATTTATCAAGTAATACTATTATTTTAGTGCATTCATCAAAAAATGTCTTCATACATTAATTCGCGTTTTATCCCGAATAAAACGAGACGATGATGGTGAAAATTGAGCATAGCGCTGTAATTAAATTCCTCACTAAGCAAGAGATGGTGGCTGTTTACCAGGGTTCCGCACCTTCATTATCGACTGTGCAAAAGTGGTCAAGTGAGTTCAAGAGAGGCAGAGAGAGCATTGAAGACAACCCCCGCTCCGGCGCCCCGAAAGCATCAAAGAAGTTGAAAAACTTGTTCTTGAGGATGCCCGAATAAAGGTGAAAATGATGGCAGAGATCACCAAGCTTTCAATTGGCACCACTCACACCATTCTTCATGACCATCTTAACCTTTCAAGGGTCTGTGCAAGGTGGGTGCCACGAATGCTCACAGCGCCCGCTGTAGAGAGCTCTTGGAGATGTGTAGTGAGAACGCGGACGGTGTTATGGATCGCATTGTTACTGGTGACGAAACATGGGTCCACCACTGTGGCCCTGAAAGCAAACAAGAGTCCATGCAGTGGCGTAAAAAAGGAACAGACCCCCCGAAGAAGTTCAAAGTCACTCCGTCTGCCGGGAAGCTCATGGCCACAGTTTTTTGGGACTCAAAGGGAATCTTGCTCGTTGAGATGAAACCGTCAACGCCAAATCCTACGCTTCCATTTTTCACAATTTGCGGGAGGAAATTAAAAAGAAAAGACGGGGTAAACCCGCAGCTCCTGTTCACACGGCGCGAGTTTCCAAGGCTGCTGCGCGAGATTGTGGTTTCGAAGAAATTCAACGCCCAACCTATAGTCCAGACCTTGCCCCTAGTGGTTATCTCCTGTTTCCGGATTTGAAAAAATGTCTTCGTCGAAACAGATTTTCGGATGATGAAGAACTCAAGTCGGCAATAAATGGGTATTTTGCAGAGAAAGAGGAAATTTATTTTTTTTTTTTGAGGGTTTAAAAAGCTCATCTCAAGATGTAACAAATGCATTGATGTTAGGGGAGATTATATTGAAAAATAAAAACAATTTAAATTGAATTCGCATTTCGCTTCATATCGATACCGAGAATACATTGAACGCCCCTCGTAGGTTATAGACCCAATGTATTCCCAGAATTCTTACTTTCTTAATTCTTGTTAACTTCCAACGCATGTATGTTTTCAGAAGTCTTGCTTGTACATTTCTTGTAAACTCCTTCAACCCATGTACGCACATGAACAAGCGAAGCAAGCATTTGGATATTTGGTGGCAGTTTCGAATAGATTATCATCGACGTAGCGCAACTAAAAGCGCTTCGCTTTTGCGTTGCTTTGTGTTTAGTTTATATAAATGTCTAAAATAAACCAAGTGATATTTTTTATTATTTCTAAAAGTACCTTTTTTGTGACTTGCTCGTCTCCTCCTCAGGCACTTTGAACTCAAAACTTGAATTTTTATAAAACGATGTTCTTCATAACTGGGTAAAGCTGGGATATGTTATGACCGTCAGGGAATTCAATGCAAAAGCAGAAGAAGATTTATTTTTCTGGTTCACCTACCCCACATTCTGCATTTAAGACCAGATACTACTTGTCCCGCGTTCCATCCAACCGCCACTGACAACCGATGTACATCTTAAGTGGATGCATTATTGCACTCATCAAATCCATCCAAGCAATTAATGCGATTCTCCAGCTCGCAGCTGGAACAAGCGCTCCGCATTCGCAGCTGGGAACGTCACTCATAGCGGTGCTTTATGACTGGTAGTAACTTTCAGTTTTATTGAGTGTCCTTTGTCCTCTCTCTAAGGAGAACATTTCTATCCACCTCCAATGGATGCATTATCCCACCCATCCACTCCACAGCCTGGATGTGGCTCATCTAAAACAAAGCATCCTGTCATGTGTGCATCCTGGTGTGACCAATTCCGATGATGACAGCAATAAACCGTGAGATGGCTTCGTGTGTAATAAAAATGATGACTCCATTTGAGACTCTGCTTGCCAATTAATGTTCAGCACTTGACTGAGTTTAGTGAGTGGGCGATAAACCCATAATTAAAAATTCAACGAGCATGTTGGTTGGCCATTACCACACATCTGATTGTTGAGCGCGATCTCTCCCAGCGACAAGAAGGTAGCCTCTGGTTATGCGTCGCCGGGAATAGGGTTTAAACCACAGCCAGGGAGCGTTGTGCCACAAGGGGGACAGTCCCACAATCAAGTTGTCCAAGGAAAAAATAAGATCTGAGTGGTGTCAAGGCGGTATAGAATAAATCGGAAGAAATTAGTGAAAATTGAATAATTTGAATATCCCAGCCGGTGGGGTAGCCAAACCTATAAATTGGGGAGAGAGCACCAATTACCTCTGATAAATACAGAGAACCGCTGTTTAGACAATAGGCACTCGAGGGGTTGATATCCGGACAGCGAAGAAGAGCCTTTACCACCCCACAAATCGGTACTCATGTTTTGAGGGAGACCACCTTGAGGCGGCTGCAGATGAGTAGCCAAAGGTCAGAGCATTAAGATAGTTCTCCCTTACGGCACAAGTATCTTGGCCTCTTCATGGACGTGCTGAAGAACAGTCAATCGATTCTGGTCCTTAAGAAGGCCAACCTTGGCTTCTATCCCTTGATGAACAAATGGATTAAATCATTGGTTACTTTCAAGTAGCTAGTACTGCCCGTCTTACATACAGTACAGTGCCTGGTGACACTGTTCAGAAAACAATCTCTAATCAAGAACCTGGGAGACACGTTCCCCAGACAACCATGCCTCACCGCGCTAAATCTTGTAAGTGTGCGTCACATACATTCATAATTCGCCCACTCTCACCCCCTCTCTCCAGCCCCCCAGCAAGCGTTCACCCGCCCTCGCTTCGCACCCACTTGGAGTGAACACTTTTTTTGGCATTGGAAATTCGTGGATGCTGGACAGGGTGCGAGCGTCCTTATACGGTCTTCTTTTGTTCATGGCATGACGCGTCCCTGCCTTGAAACGACGTTGGGTATACATGGGAACGGAATCTATTTTGGGTATTTTTTCCGAGCACCGTCTATCATCATCAACCGAGCAATCAGGCTCTTGTATTGAAGGTGTCGGCATGTTTTGAAAAATATCAAGCTCTGCAATTGTCAGCTCGGTCACAAAGATGACTACTTACTCCACTTTTAAAAAGTGAAGTTCTTTCCCATCTAAAGTTGGAAGATCGCGGACAGTTGATGACATACCCCTAGTGGAACGACGAAGTCCGGTGAGCGGTTAAGCCCTGCGGAAAAGGGGTTGAAATAATGTTATCGAGCGATGCACGCCACCCACCCCAAACTTTAAATACACCAGACTTTCTTGCAGGCTAAATTTCGAAAATAAGACCAATTTGCCCATATTTCAATGTTCAAAGCGAAGTAAGGCCACATTTTACGGGGCCACATATTTTCTTATTTCGCTGGGCCTTATTTCACGTCACCTTCCCTCACTCTGCATTATTATGCCTGGTTTCAAGTGCAGCGTCCAAATCCTATAGTGACCCAGACAGGGGGCTTGCAGGGGGCAGCATGTCCCCCCATACAGACGCCACATTACACACCGCATTGGGAACGAAATGCACTTCCTTAGACCCTCCTAAAAACTACAAAGAAACTGTAATGAAATTAAAAGTGAAGTTAATTCCCATCAAAAAGTGAAATTATTTCCCAACATAGGTGGGGACAGAATTAGAGTGCTTCCATTTTTGTGGGAAACAAAGAATAACAACAATTTGAGTGCCTGCCGCTTTAATGTTGGAAAGTTCCAATCACAGCCAGAAATCCATTTTTAAGATAATATTAATTTTTCTTGGGCTGTCACTGAAATGTAATCCATCACATACGCGCACCAATGTAATCGAGTCTTGAACCCAAGGCATCCACGAATTGCAAAAGTTATCAAGGACAACCACCGAATCGAAATTATCGGTTTATTTGAACTGAAAACAATTGAGGTTACAACTAGACTTAAAAGAATAAAGGTTAGGGTGTTGGCTCAACAAGAGGGGCCCAACTGATGTACTTTGTTTAATTTAATTTTTATTATTATTGTCGGTTTATTTTTGTGTGTCCTACAATGGCTGGTGCTTACATCGGCTTGTTCAAGTCCGTGTGTCCATGGTGGTCCTTTTGGGACGGTGGTGATGTGTTAGCCGACTAAGCCTCGATGGTTAGCCTCACTGCTCTGGTAGAAACCATGCAGCTTGTTGGAAAGTTCTGCTCGTTTAGCAGACTTAACGCGTTGAGGTGTGTTTCTCAGGTTCCTGATTTCCTCGTTAGGATGGTTGTTGATGTTTAGTAGCTGTGTTCTGAACAGTGTCACCATGTACTGTTTGTACTGTTGCAGGGGATGATGCGGGCTTGGTCGTAAAGCCTATTGTTGCTGTGACGCTTCAGACGGTCCCTGTCCGGTACACATTCTTTCGAAAAATGCGAGCTTCGTCATGCTGGTCTTAGAGATGGTGTGCCATATTGGGAAGCCGTACGTTAAGATTGGCCGTATAAGCTGCTTGTATTGCAGCAGTTTTGTCCTCTGGCTTTATGCGATGGAAGCCTAGGTTGGCCTTCTTAAGGGTCAGTTTCGAATGACTGTTGAACTTCAACTTTTTCGTTCGTTGATATGCCTGTACCGTTAGGGAGTACTACCTCTATGCTTCGACATTTGGCTGCAGATCTGCATCCACCTCTGGATGGGCTCCTTAAGCACATACGAGTAAGTACCCATTTCCCAGCATTGATACGAACACCCCATTTGGCATAGTAGTCAGATTTGTTAGCTGTTTGGATGTCGACCCTTCGCGCGGCTATCTTTGGTGACGTGGAGCTGGCATAAGTCAGCTAGTCAACTGCAAATAGACAGCATTTCACTGTGTCAGTTGGACGCGGCTGATCTGCCGTGTAGATGTTGAAAAGCCACGGTCCCAGCTTTGATCCTTGTGACTTGCTGCCTTCCACTGAGACGTAGAATCTTCTGGAATGCAGAAAGCTGAAAATTATTCTGATGAGGAGGGGAATCCCATCTGGTTCAGCTTGTAGATGAGTCCCTCAATCCAGACCGTATCGAAGGCCATTGCTACGTCCAGGAAGCAGGCGACGGTGACCTCGTTATTGTTCAGCGCAGCTACAGCATCGTGGTGGAACTTCATTAGAGGATGGCGTTGAATGTTTTTTCCCGAAATCCGTACGGAATATCCGCAATGATGCTTAGGTCGGTAGACCATCGCTTTAGTTGTCGCACTACCAGGTCCTCCAGGATCTTGCTTACGAGTATATTGCTCAAGAGCGATGTAGGCCTGTATCCTGAATCACTGGCAGAGTTCCCCCCTTTTGCTATTTTCCACTTGCTAGGAAAGTAGCAATTGTTGATGTAATCGTTCATGATGATTGTGGGAAGTATGATCACCGTTTGTGGCCTTCGCTTCAGGACGAAATTCGAAATATTGTCAGCCCCGGCTGCTTTCCTCGTTGGGCTGCGTTGAATACTTCCCGCAATGTCTTCGGTCGTTGTGCGCTGGCCTCGTTTCCTGTCGAAACCTCACCAAAGGTGTATACAAGTCATAGTTTGGTCTTCCGCTGGGTTGGTTTCGTTGAAGATGATGCCTGGTGCGGATGAAGTTTGAAGTGCATTGACGTAGCTGTTGACTTCTGTGACAAATTCCAGGTCATCAGGCGGTGATGTTTAGAAGTTGCCTTCGAAAATGGATGAAAAGGCTTCTGCTTTCTCTGCCGGCGTGTTTGCGTCTTCTTCGCTTGGTGGCAGTGTTTGTGGCAGCTTCCTCCTCTTACCGATGATTTGGTGGGTGTGTCGGAATGTGTCGGCTCCTGGCTGTATCTTGCGGAGCTTGTTCTCGAGCGTTTGTACCGCGTTCCGAAACATGAAGTTCGTGCAGTCCAACTCACTGAGAACAGCTTGGTAGTCTCTGCCTCGTGTGTTCAGCTCCCGATGGTGTATTCGCTGGAGTCTCTTTCTCAGCCTTTGTCCGGGTTTGGATATGTACGGGCAACCTGTGAATTTACCTGTCTCTGCTTATCCTGGTCCTCTTTTGCTAATTTTTCTTGGGCTGTCCAATATATTCGAGTTCGGAACCAAAGGCATTCACGAATTATAAAAGTTATCAAATGCAACCACCGAATTGAAATTGATCCCACTTGAAGACTCAAATCAGCAGCATATATTGCCACCTAGTTGAATTTGTTTGGGAAGAGAATTTGACTGAATGACACCGAGACTTTTATTTGGTCCAGTCTCTCTAAAGGCGTGAGGTCAATACAGTAAGGGTAAGAGTATTGTAACTGAGCTCTTGAGAAAGATGTGACAAAACATGTTTAATATTAAGGTTGAAGCAATTTGCAGCGCACCACCAAATTAAGTATTTTGTAGGATCATTTGTGATTTGTTTTTTTCAAAATAACTTAAACAGTTACAATAACCTGCAATGATGAGGAACTTGAGGAACTCCGGACGTGCAGGAGATAGGGCTTGGATAGTGGTTATCAAGGATGACTTTTTGTAACCTCCCCACTAACTACGATGAAATCCACCTCAAGACGTTCGAATGAAAGCCAAAACTTTTTAGCTTCATATGCACTAGCTCGTGGTTCAGAGAATCAAAAGCTTTGCTAAAGTGAGTATAAATGGCATAAGCTTGGCACATGGACTTGGCGAATGAGCCAAGTCGGTTGTTGTTGAACGACCTGGAACTAGACCGTGGTGGAACTAAGATGTATGCTTTTTTGAATGATAAACTAAATTATCTTTTACGACAGTCGAAGTTTCGGAATGGCTTCCCAATATGGCACACCATCTCTAAGACCAGCATGACGAAGCTAGACATTTTCGAAAGAATATGTACCGGACTGGGACCGTCAGAAGCGTCACAGCAACAATAGGCTTTACGCACGCATCATCCCCTGCAACCGTACATGGTGACACTGTTCAGCACGCAGCTACTAAACATCAACAACCATCCTAACGAGAAAATCAGGAACCTGAGAAACACACCTCAACGCGTTAAGTCTGCTAAACGAGCAGAACTTTCCAACAAGCTGCATGGATTCTACACACAGCAGCGATAGCAATCACCATCGAGGCTAAGCCGGCTAACACATCACCACCCCGTCCCACAAGGACCACCATGGACACACGGACTTGAACAAGCCGATGTAAGCACCAGCCATTGTAGGACACACAAAAATAAACCAATAAACCGACAATAATAATCAACAAACCAACAAAAACATCAGTTGGGCCCCTCTTGTTGAGCCAACACCCTAACCTTTAGTCTTGTAAGTCGAATTGTAAAAAGAATTGCGTTCAAACCAATTTTTAATCGCTTTTAAATCGCCATTGAAACTCGTGTTCATTGTGTGTACCAACCACAACTTCGCTGGAATGGTTGTTGTCGCTGCCGCTGCAGTCACCCAATCTTCACACCGTCCACTCGCGCTTTCAGCAAAAGCTTCCAAAGCTGCCCTTTAAAAACCCAATTACACCACACCCACTCATCACCCAACGGTTACTGTGGCAACATAATAATTGCTGTTTTTGTGTAAACAAATTGATTTAATGCGCCACGATTTCTTGAAATTTCTCTGACTCTGTCAGAAAATCACTCTGAACTTCATCAGTTGTTGACGCCTGATATGGAAAGGACAACGCATAGAACAGCACGCAGCAGGAATGCGAAAAACACCCACTAAATGGGATTAAGTCTTGGGAAGTCTCTCTGCTGTTGCTACTGCTGGACGAAGCGAAATAAAGTCAATCATACGAAGTGAGTGAGAAGCATGACCTCTCCCCGCGGAGACCTGGATAATGTTCGCTGAATTTTATTGCAGACTGGATATAAATATACTTCTCTTGGGACCGGAAAATGTTGGAAAAACTGAAATCGGAAACATCTTGTCCAGGACGAAGAGAACCCTCTACGAGCCGACTAACGGGGTGCAGTGTTTTCTGATGAATCTCCCTATACACTCGGTATCAGTCACGGAGATCGGTGGAAACAGTGAAATGCAAAAGCTGTGGCATCACTACTACAAGAAGGTAAGCGAAGTGCAGAGGGATTGGGGTTGCGAGAGTGAAACACGAATTTGTCCATCCCCCGCCTAGGCAATGGGACTCATCTTCTGCTATGACATGTCAACGAACCTACAAGAAATGCGCAAATCATTTCAACTTCTCAACAAAATCACCTCGCACCAGTTCATGCAGGGAAAACCCGTGCTGTTGGTGGGCACCAAATCGGACATGGTTGGCGATACAGTGCAGCTGTACGACATCGAGAACACATTTGCACTGGAAGCACTGGCTAATCGGCATTTCTCAAGCCTCAAGTCGACGTACTTCAATCCACGCAAGGTGGAGAACCTTTGGAGCGGCATCGACTGGCTGGTCGGCTACATTGATTCCAATCAGAAGAACATACGAGGACGCATCAGTTACGACGTGATGAGGGAACGCTTGCAAAAGAATCCCAAGACGAGTGGCAAACATTTCAATGTAAGTGCGTGCGATGGACTGTGAGTGTCGTACTAAAATGTGTTCTGCCTCTTCAGCTCTCATTTCGACGGCCAAAAACTGCTCCTGCTAAAATCTGCCAGGAGTGCAACTCAACTCCGCCGGTACTGGCGTCACCGAAAGAGGAAGAACCCGCTCAAGAACTACCTCAGGAAACAGTGGAAATATGCTAACGGCAGTCTTGTTCTGTTTAACAGGCTTTTATATTATATTTATTGTTACATAGTTTAAAGTATACATGTATGTACAGTTATTTGAAATTTGTCCGCAACTCCTTTGCTAGATAGGCGCGATAACTTGCCGCCTCTGCAATCCGTTCCTCTATTGTGCGATCTTTGATTTCTTTAGAGAACTTCTCCAGCTGAACGTAGATCTGATCGTTGTGGCCGAAATCGCCTGGTCGTCTTGGCATCACGTGGAAGTGGACGTGCTGTGAAATTAGGTATCGCAGGGTTTACTCATGGGACATGTATACCAACACTCACTTCAACAGTTTGCCCAGCATCGGGACCATCTTGGACAGTGACAGTGGCCGACGAAGTCTTGTATATGTCCTCCAGCATTCGCTCAATCTTGCAGACGGTTCGGAATAAATCAGTTATCTCATCGCCCTGCAGATCGTGAAGACGTGGAGCCCATCGTTTAGTGGAAATTAGGACATCTATATACGGGAGAAATGAAAAACAAAAACCAAAAAAAAGATTGTACGCCCCGATTGTATATGCAGTTACTGACGTCCTTTAACAACGCAACGAAGATTCGTGAAAGCATAGCAGTATGGACTCTCGAAGAATATCGTTTCCCTGTTGATGGTATGTGGGCCGAAACGACGATCAACACCCTCCAGATCGACGCCATCGATTGCCGTAAGGTTATACACATCGTTGCGTCGGTGACCGTAGCACGGCATATTCTCTCGAACAGTAGCCATCTTTGACAGGTCTACAGTGGCCGTGGCTATGTCCAGTTCCTTCTCATCAGTTGTGGCTAGGATTTTACCCCATGGGTCGATGATCTAAGCGAAAGTGCGGTCTGCAGATGACATGGGGAGGGAATGGGCAATATTTTTCTTACCAATGCATGCCCGTAGCTCTGGCGTTTGGCGTTGTGATATCCAATTTGAGCGGCAGCAATTACATAGCACTGATTCTCAATCGCTCTGGCACGCAGCAAGATCTCCCAGTGCGCCTTGCCCGTGGAGAAGGCGAACGCTGCAGGATAAGTGAGAATTTCAGCTCCTTGCTTACGCAGCTGCGTTGCCACGTCCGGGAAACGAAGATCATAGCACTAGAGGAAACCCACATACTATATTCTCCATCTACCAAAATGTCTTTCACTTACTATTAACATTCCCAAATTTCCAATAGGAGTCTTCAGTGGAGGAACAATACGATCACCGCCCGACACCACATTGGACTCACGGAACCGAAACTCAGGCGTGGTGACGTCAAACAAATGCAGCTTGTGGTACACCTTTGCAACATTGCCCTTGTCATCAATCACCACATGGGCATTGTAGATTTTATCCGTCTTCTCCCCCGTCTACGGCAACATTCAAGCCGTCAATACAGTCAGTGTACGTGCAGATAATCTTACCGAATCAAGGATAGCCTCATGAATTCCACCCAAAGACAACCACATCGCATTCTTCTTGGCTAATTCTGCATAAGCTGCAACTGTCGGACCGCTGAGGGGTTCTGAAAGTGCGATAGTTTCTTCACGATTTTCGCCGACATAATCACAACATTCAGGAAGGAACAGGAACTGGAGTTGAATGTGAAGGATACTGATACACAGAGAAATCGCAAAGGAACTTGGAAATCTATACCTTCGCATTTTCACTCTTGGCCCTCTCAATCAGATGCCTGACTTTTTGCAGGTTCTCCTTCTTGTCGTTTGTCGCCCGCATCTGTCCAACTGCAACCAACATTTTGCTTCTAGTAGGATTTGATGCTACTTTCGATAGATTACGCAGAATGACTGCTGAGAAAATAAAGGTCAGGAAATGATGAGACACAGAATGACACAGAATGACACGAATGCATGCACAACCAATTCAATCTACACAAATAAGTTATATGTCTCTGCTGAATACAGTTCACTTTGATGTTCTTCCCGATGGAACACTTTTTTTGTCACAAAGTTTTACCTTTGCACAATGCCGATGTATATTTCTGAGAGTACACTCCCCTGACAGTTCGCATTAATTGCTGCACTACCATTTAGCCGTACGTATGATATCCAACAAAAACAAAACGAGGGGTTCGCGAGTGCTTGATTACGATCTTTGCACGCCGCCAATGAACAAGAATTGCTGCTGATATAACCACAGATAACAAAACTGTGCAACTTTCCAGCTATTTGGAAGCCATATTCCACGCATACTTTCACAAGTGGTGACTTCTGATCAGCTGTGGGAAGCACATCAATTCCATCCAAAGTAGTGTCAAATAAATTTCCAATTTAGTTAACTTGCCCCCGATCTGGAAGCATTCCATGAGTTAGTTCGTCAAGTTCAATTTATGTTATTCGCAGTGTAAGTGGAAAGCAGTGCATTGACATGGAAGACGAAGTTTGCTCTTAAAGTCAATGGAAGCACATAACAAATTTACAAATATTGCTGCTGATATGCAATGATTTGTGGACATGACAGAAGCAAATAAACGAGTGTCCAGAAAGCTGTCACTGTGATAGCTGACTGTTGCGAGAATTTAGGGTGCGTTCATAATCTCCGCCAAGTTGCTGTGTTAACATCTGGTGCTGAAAATAGAGTCGAAATTCAAGTGAGCAGAAAATAAGTTCGATTTATGGAAACTTCGAATAAAATTATTCGTTTACTTTAAAAAATGTTGTCTTGAGTTTTCCACGACCATTTCTCCTTTTCTGCAACCAATTGCAGCTTCATGATGTGTAGAATATGGAATTTAAGTAGTAATGCGGGATTTCCCTTTTTTGCGTGCTTCTGAGAAAACGCAGTTCGAGTTATGGCTGAAGTAACTCTTCGGGCAATGGAAATTCTGAAATTCGAGTTAAGGAGCAAGAAATATACGCAAAAATTCACCCAAACCTCAGTTTTGTTCGAGTTAAAGTTAGTCTGTAATTGAATTCGAATTTTGTTGTCTTAAGTCGGATGAATTAAAAAGGATTCGCGAAACCGATGAAAGAGGGTGTAGTGTCTTGGCAACAGTGTTGTCGAAAGTGGTACTTTAGGAGTATTCGGACTACTCTCGACCTCAATGTGAAGAAGTCTATCACAGCTAGCTCGTGCAGGGTGGTCTTGGGGGCAACATACCAGATATGAGCGTTGTACTCAATAAATTAAAGCCTGATCAGAGGGGTTGAAGTTTTAAGGAAGCTTACATCGTTACAAAATTGTGGGCGCATCAACAGTCACCCCAAACTGAGGTTCGTTGGCTTATGCGTTGGCTATACAGTTCTCGGTCTCCATATAAGTTGCATGCTCTCGGAACATCAAGCATCCCTTGGGCACGTCTTCTGGTGTTAGGCGTGTGACTTAGTGGTTGCTGGAACCGTGGGTCCCTCATGTAGTGCAGCAGTGTTGTCATCTGGAACATAGCTTTGACATCTAGGACTTGAAAAGTTGAGTTAAAGTGTCTAACAATTTTTAGAAGACGATGTTGGGTGCAGGGCGGTCTTGAGAGCGCCAGAGCGTTGTACTCAAGTTTGGGGCCTTATAAATACGCCTTATAAATAAAAGTCAAATCAGAAGGCGTGAAGTAGTTATTGCATCGCTTGAGGAAACCTAAACATTTCGCAGCATTTTTGGCGACCTAAAATATGTGATCGGTCCAACAAAGTGTTGTGTACACATACCAAGGATGGAAACCTTTCCGGCTTCATCGACACAGGTGCCATTCATGGATAATGGCTGATCGCTCGAGTTGCATTGAATTCCACTCGATTGTCCTTCAACCAGTTAATTATGCTGTCAAGATCGGAATTCAATGTGCTTAGCATAAGCTGCCGTTCCAATTCTACGGCCGAGGGGCGGGGTCGTGAGTCTTGGAACGAGTATGAAACGCTGAGGGTACTGTCATCAGCGACGGAATGGATTGAAGAGATCATTTATAAAAATGAGAAAGAGTGTCGGAGACAGAACAGAGCCTTGAGGGACACCAGCATTTATTTGGTGGATATCAGACTTCAACGAACGGATCCGCAGCCGGGCAGCCATATTTAATAAACAGAACTAAAACCAGACAAGCTGTGGATGGGGCGTGCGTGGACGAGATGTCAAACATTTGTAAGCGCTCTGTGGAGAGGCAAGGCGCCAGTGCCACTCATTCCTGTCGATCACGATGAAGGCTGCGTCAAGTGTTTCGGCAAACGTTGCAAGAAGTCCAAAACAACTTGAATTGAGCCGTTCAATCAAAAGGTAATTTTCATTTTAAAATCAAAAAAGGTAATTTCTAATCCATTGAAGAGGAGATTCATCGACACCATAGACACGCATTTTCGACAAGAGGGCTTGATGCCAAACTCTGTCAAATGCCTTAGAAACGTCAAACGCAACGATCTTGCTTTCGCCTGCATTGTGTAAAGAGTGGTTCCATTTTTCGGTGAGATAAGCTATCAGACCACCAGTGGACCTGTTGCTGCGGAAACGTGCTGCCGGTCGTTAAGAAGCTTCGGCGATTCAAGATATTTCATAAGCTGACTGATCAGCGTTTCCATGACCTTAGAAAGAAGGGACGTGACGAGGATGGGTGACGAAGATTCGCCCTTTTTAGGGACGGGATGGACAAATGCTGTTTTTCATCTGCTCGGAAAGAGACCTAAAGAGTAGGAGAAGAAGAAAAAGACACGGCTCTTCACCTGCTGTTAGCACCACTGAGTCCTTTGCGGAGTGCAACCCACCCGCGTCGCCTTGGACGCATATGATTGAGGGGCAGCCCAGTTTTGACCTTGGTTCACCCCCGCGGCCCTAACTCAGCTAGAGACTGAATGCTAGAGCTGTTTTCCCGCTTTCTGCAGTTTGTGTACTCTTGCCTGTTGATGGGGTTTTGCACTCTTCCGACTGGCAGTGGGTTGCACCGTCCTTCCGCGAAACCCGCGGCCTTCCTCAAGGCTGCCACTACTTGCTTTTTTGCCGAGCTAATGCCTATGCATGAGCCTCCTATTCCAACGTATCCGAGGCAGTTGCACGCTTCTGAACTCGAGACTCTATTCCCCGCTCCCGATCTGACAATTCAATTGAGTTTCACAACATCGTTCGTAACTCAGTATCTCCGTAACCATATCCCCCCGAAATATTTGTCTGGGCACGGCCTTGTGGGCAACTGATTCCATGCCAAAGCATTCCTTTTGGTGAGCCTTAGATCTACTACAGAGAACTGGTGTCATTCGTCCGTGTCCGTGTCTCGTTGTGCTGTCGACGCTCTGCTACAAGCGTTCGTGAATCCACGCCATCAACTGCTCCTTCGCCAGTATTCAGCCCGGTCCATGCCGAAGCTGACAGAGAACTAATTCCATTCGCACGGCTATAATTTGGTTCGCAGAGCGTACTCCTGGACAAGGCATGCGCTCGGATTCAACAGCAGGCAACAGCTACTGCCTCGGCTGGTCGCCTATTCCCTTAAATCCATGAACTGTACACGAAATGTAGAACGCATGTCCGAATAACGTGCGTCCTGCTTTGTACATGTGTTTGTACGATAACAGTGGCAGATGAATTAATGTGTCCTCTACACGAGTCAATCCGGGTCGCATCTTTCTGGAAACGTATTCATTCACGTAACTCCACCGCTGAGTTCTGTTAAGTGGCTGAATCCTTAACAGCGGAGAAGGCTGAGACCGTTTCCATTGCTCCTTGTTCTGCTGTTAGTTTGGCAAACACTGATGATGAATCTGGTATTTTCCAAACCGTAGGTTGTGCTTCTTGGCCGTTTCACAGAACTCCCCTGTCGGATTGACAAGCGTCGATGATGGATTCCAAATTTTTCAAACTGCATGTGTGGCCGCCGGGACGCCAGTAAACGCAGGAGGACAGTCTTCAGTTGTGTCAGACGTGTTTTCCCTGGTCACTTATAGGACAGGCACAGCACCAGCTCTTTGTCAGTTTGACAAACACCGGTGATGAATTCGTAGTTTTTCAAACCGTATGTGTGCTGCTGGGATCGCAGCAAAAGTAGCAGGACGCCGAGTCCTAAGTCGTACACTCACCCACCGTTCGTGTCGTCACATCCTCGTGCGTACACACAAGGGACGATGTGGTCGTCACAGATAACCCCGTCCCGGCAACAGGGGATGAAAGGACTCTCAGTCGGTAGAACCGCGAGTCAGGAGCAACAGAGGAGCGACGCACAGTTTCTTTGCAGAACCGCTGTCCTGTTGTCAGATTTACAAACACCGATGATGGATTCAAAATTTTTCAAACTGCATCTGCAGCTGCTGGGAGGCCAGCACCCGCAGCTGGCAGTCCGCACTTCTGTTTCACCTACGTCGGCTGTATCCTCAACAGAGGAGAAGGCACGGATTAACAGGTCCTTATTCCGTTGTCACTTTGCCAAACACCGGTGAATGGGGTTCGTAGTTTTTCAATCCGCATGTGCTGCTACTGGGAGCACAGCCACCACAACAGGATGCGAAATCGGAAGAATCAGAGAACAGGGGGAAGTTGTGCACTCACACAATTCGCGCACTCACATGTGTTCGTGCACTCACACACTTTTCGTGTCGTCACATCCCCGTGCGTACACAAGAGATGACGTGTCTGGCCAGGAATGAATGAAAAGGAAAGTCACAATCCGCCAAGGACACAGGGGTTGAGAGGGCTCTCAGATAATGCCTGACAAGAGAGTGAGAGAGTGAGAGAGAGAGAGACAGAAAAGGAGAAATAGAAAGAGAGAGATAGAAGGAGCGCGAGAGAGATAAAAGTTACTTTCTGCAGCTTCCTGAACTGCTGAGCTCCCTGTATTCGAAGTTGCTACAAAAAAAAACCGCGCCATTGCTAAAGAGGCTCTTCATCCTCTCGCATGCTCCGAAGAGAGAAATGCCATCTCCGGGAGATTTCTGAAACGTCTGTGCGCCTAATGTCGTCGGATAAATGAGGGAACGGCTTGCCACCGGCTACCGTCGGCAAAACCCCTAGCGATGAGGACAGATAGAGCTGCCGATGGATATGGGCGGTATGACAAAACTCCGTGACAAGTTAAGAGCATTTCTGATGATGGCATGACGCTCGTTCTCTTTGCAATTGGCTCCGACTGCAACTGGTTCTGATTTGATGTGCCATTAGTTGAAGCGAATATCCGAGTAATGTCCATCCTACTTCAACTAGTGGGAAACTGTGGCCCTCCGACGTGTCCACGTCACAGGAGACGTCAGTGTCGTCCACTGAGCCCAATAAGGTGTGCTAGGGTTCGACCAACACTCGGAGCTCAGAAGTAGAAGCGGATGTCCGTCAGATGCTGCTCGGAAGCTGGTCGACTGCCGGTTGTATGTGTGAGTGCGTTCGTCGGTCATATGAAACTAGTGCCTGCGAGTTTTCGTGCGCTCCTGGACGGGTCGAACCACATGTGGGAATTGTCTGATTTCAGTATATTCCAATTGGCAGCATTGCTAACATCCCTATTGCGGATGTGCCAATAGGGGAAGTGAGCTTTCCCATTTTGCGACGCAAAAAAAAAGCCTCGAAAATTCTCACGTTCGCCGAGAGAGAGTGGGCTGGCATGTCCGACATGGCAATCGAATGCTTGATTGGAAAACCCCACCCGAACCGAGAGGGGTGGGAATAGACGATAGCCTATTGACGGGAGATACGCCTCCCATTGGCAGGCAAACACACGAAAACTGTTGCGCTCTTCTTCCGGTCATTATTCTACGCGCAATTTCTCTCCCTCCCATTGCTTTACGCTGGGAGAGCAGATACTCAAGCAGCTGCCCTGCCACGTGCCATTGTGCGCCGAACACACACGTTGGAAGGTGCGACACAACTTGTTGGCAGTGAATTTCTAGTTCGCGCCAAAATCTTTTCGAAATTCCTCAATTGTCCACCTGGCGCTGCTGAGCATCCTCCAGCCCACTGCCAGAACCGCATTCGTCAGTTTTAGTGCAGATTCGTGCCCTCTCCTTGCAAATCCTAATTCACCACGATTCTGTGCACACACCACGGGTGGCTTCGGCCAGGAACCACTGGCGCAGCGGTGAATGTCCAAGCTGAAGGCTGTTTTCAAAAATGAAATTTTACATGGGATTTCGAATTGCCTGCGCCAGGCTACCAGAAAAAGGCAGTAGGTGATTGGGGTCGAGTCTCGAATATCGCAGATAAACACCGGCAAGCGGATGCACGAATCAGAAATATAATTCGCAGATTGCCCGCACGGCGCTGCTTGTGGTGGACTTCCTGGTGTGTGTCATGAACAGCGCGGTTCTTGCACCCGGAAACGTGGTAAGTTGGCTGACATTGGCATGACAGTACGCGTTTGCAGGCCGAGTAAATTTCTGTGCACTCACTGGCGGGGTTGTTGTACGAGGCCAATGCCAGTGGAAATAGTCGTAATCGAATATCTGCACCAAGGCTGAAAATCGAAATCCAGCTGCTGGGAGAACTGAAATAAAACAAGCCACCTGAAGTGACAAAATCAGCCATTCATGGTCGCGGCGACTGCAACAGGTGGTGGTGACGTAGTGCGGACTTTATGAATGAATGACGTCAAGGGATGAACGAAAATGTGTCAAGAGGAGTGTTGTCGTGTAACTGGGGTAGTATCAGCAACTGCGCAGTTTCGACGGACTGGTGGGTGTTGGGAGTCGGCCAATGGAAGTTCAATTTGTGGAAATTTCCTGGTAGCAGCGTACGGTTACATGCTGTTTTGTCTGTTCACTTGGCATCGCGAAGTCCAGTCAGGAGAACTTGCGAACTTGTGCGTGCGCGCTCCCGTTCTTTGCTCTTCATCGTCGACCAGTATGTGACTCAAGTTGCCAGTCGGGTTTTAGTTCGACGGCGACGGTTGGTTCGCATTGTGAACATCACAGCCATCCTGTGACTTTCTCAAACGACTGACAAACGACTGTTCTTTTATTTTTCTTCTTTTTTTCGCATAAGGATCAGTTCATTACATTTTGGAAGGGTGAATGCGATTGTTCGACGTGGGGAGGACGAAGGAGGGAGAGTGAGTGAAGAAAAATGTTGGCAAGTGTGGCGCGGGTGTTATGCTTGAAGAAGCACATATCCGTTGGCACAATTAAACAAAAGGAAAGGTTCTTGTTCCCGTTGCCGTTTCGTTCGGTCGTCTCTTCGTTCCTCTCCCCTCCTGTCATCAGCGCGATATTCGGGCTCTTCCCTTTTTGGAGAGGACCCCTGCATAATGTCAGAATGATTCCAATTTTTAATTGTCTGTTGAAGACATGACGGCCGGAGAACGTTAACCTTATTATGGCTGCGTTGGTGTTTGTGTTGCAGTGGCTTCGAGGTTGAAGTCTTTCAGGCATTCCACTCACTTTGAAGAAGTCTGCGCCCTAGCCACTCTGGGAACTGGAAAAAGTCTGGGATCCCTACGAGATCTCTGAGAACTTCGAGGAGATCGATGGAGTCTGGAATTGATGATCAGATCAAGAACTTCGAGGTGTTCCTGATCCCCGCCTGTGGTCACAGCCAGGCTTCGTTTGTCAACGCGCCTTTGTCTTCTTCGCTCTCACATTCAACGCCCAGACAGCGCTTTAATTGAACTCAGATCTCTCTCCCTGTCTGCCAGGCGCTTCTGTGGGACTCTTTCGTCTTTTTTCACCTCATTTGCACGTTCTGCCGTCGAACGGAAGAAGTCTCGGTGCATGTGTACCACGCGGACCCTAAAAGAACGTTGTTTTTTTTTTGCTTGTTTGTGTATAAATCATATACCCCACGGGGAGAGAGAGAGAGAGAGTACATTATGTACTCTACGGTTGGGCAATGAAGGGTTACGACATGTGAGCTATGATCGCTCCGTGTCGTCGTCGTTGTGGAGACTCTTCGTTTCCATCCTCTGGCAGTGTAGCTGGCTCTGTGAATTGTTCTGTGCTGCACCTCGCCAAGAGCACGGATCCATACAAATGACTGACTTGCTTGCATTATAATTTGCTGGGGGTTCGTGTACATAATATAGACGATTTTTTGTGTGGTTGCGTACGATTTAAGACTGGCGGTGTCTTCGTGTCGCGACGGTGTGTATAAGCAGCGGTAATTAATTGGGGAGTGGTGTTTTCTTTTCGAGAGTTTGGTAAGAGCCTAGCCGAGTATTGCTAGATTCCGGATGAGAGCAAGAGTCCAGACTGGGTCTGCGTCGTCATTTGAAGCAGAATCGTACACACATCGAAACAAGCTGCCGACTAGCCAATCCTGATGGTTCTCGTGCCAGGCAGAGACAGTGACTTAAGGGGGGGCAGGCCTAAAGCGGGAAGAGGCCTCTACCGGACAGACATATGTCTTAAGCGAATAGTGGCGAAAACCTGAAGCGGACATAGGCCTTAAGCCCACAGAGGCCTCAAGTGAGCAGAAGCCTTAACTGGCCAGACGCCTGCGGCTGACGACAGAGGCCTGAATCGAGGAGTGGCCCTAAGCCGACCGCTCTACCAACGACCACATTTTCCCGAGCTCACGTTGCACACATTTCAATGACCCCTTGGCCGAACAACTCCTCCTTGCGACTGCCATGCGTCAGTGGCAGGCAACTTCCTTGTGTCATTTTTCGTGAAACTCCTTCGCTTCCTGAAGCTTTTTACAACTCGCTGGCCAAGGAGAACATTAACAGGCAGCGGAATAGCACTCCCCCTCCCCCGACGGCTAAGGAGGGCACCGCTCACCCACCATTCTGCATTGAGGACTCTCTCAAGGACTGCGAGGCAAAGTTTTCCAATTAAAACTGAAACCGAAACTTTTCCATTTCTATAAATTTGCGTGCCGCTCTCTCCGTCTCTCCGTCTCTCTCTCTCTTTCTCCTGTTTTTTCTCTCATTTCCTACCGTTGTTTATTGGAGTGTGTGTCGTGGGTGGGGGAGTAGGTGCTGCATGCGCTAGTGCCAGGACACCAGCAATTCATTAAGGAATATCTCCGCTCATGCCAGGACTTCTTTGGGGGTTTTCATCGTTTTAATTTCGTCGTCTTTTTTTTGCCAGAACATCAGAGGAACTTCATGCCAAAATTAGATTCCGCCATTCCACATCCCTTGGGCTCTCTGCCGGAGTCTGCTAATATTTGCGGCGGCAGCGCGGCAATGGTGGCTGCGTGAAACTCAAAAATCCTTTTGACATCAAGAGGCAAGTGCATAATTAAATTTTCCATCAATTTAATGGCAAACAAAGTGATAATGCTGCTCTCTGCGGTTCCTTTGCTGTTCTTTGCCGTTCGCTGCCATGGCGAGCTGTCGCCTGTCGAAGGGGATGAGCATGTGCGCGGGATGGATTGCTCGTGGAAATCTGTTTTACATCTCTCTGAATGACTGAGAGTTAGGGTGAGTGAATGAGTGAGCGGGTGAGTGGGTGGTCGGTGATGGTTGGTGTAGTCAAACGTGGAGGCGAAGGATAAAAGGATTCCGCGTTACTCCTGCACACACAGTGTTGACGACGACGACAAGGGGGATTGCACGTGGTTGGCGGGCGAGATAGCGATGAGATGGAGCGAGGGATGAAAATTCAGATGAGCGCGGGGTTATTACATCGGTTTATGATTGTGCTATCACCGATATTGCATCTTGTGTTGTTTTGTGGCCACGCCCTACAATTCCTCTGGGACTTTCGAATGCTTTCCCACCCGTGGCAGGTTGCTGTGGTTGTGCGTTCGTTGGCTGACTGGATGAATGGCGGTCGGAGCGGGGGTGGCGGGGCTCGCGCAGATGACAGAGGGTTGCACATTATTGTCTTAATCTGCTTTTTAAGTCCCACACGAATAGGAGGAAACCACTTAAAGTTAAGTGTATTATCTTCCACTTAACCACATCCTTTTTGTCTGGCGTGGATGGGGGTGGTGGTTAGGGGGGTCATTATGAGATCGCTGTAGATGGCTATGGTTGGCAATGGATGCGGTACTTCATTTGGCGGTGTGCTGCACGATGTGTCGCTGGTTAATTCCTGCGGATTCTAGACGGTTGTCACTTAGGCAGGAGTGGTGGCGAAACCTTGAATTCCACGGATTTAGGGTAAGAGCGCACATAGGGTGCTCCAAGCTGATAGGGGCTTTTGGGGCCTTAGGTGGAAAGATGCCTTAAGTCAGCAGACGGCTTGGGCGAGCAGATGCCGTACATGGACGGGTGCTTTAGATGCACAGGGGCCTTAGATGGACAGAGGCCTTGGGTGGATAAAGGCCTTAGATGGAGAGAGGCCTTAAAGGAACAGAGACCTTAGGTGGATAGGGACCTTAGATGGAGAGAGGCCTAAGAGGAACAGAGGCCTTGGGTGGATAGGGGCCTTAGATGGACAGAGGCCTTGGGTGGATAGGGGCCTTAGATGGAGAGAGGCCTTGGGTGGACAGAGGCCTTAGATGGACAGGGGCCTTGGGTGGATAAGGGCTTGTGATGCACAGAGGCCTTAGGTGTACAGAGGCCTTAGATGGAGGGGCGCCTTAGGTGGACAGAGACCTTGGGTGGATAGGGCCTTAGAGGGAGAGAGGCCTTAGATGGACAGAGGCCTTAGATGGACAGGGGCCTTAGGTGTACAGAGGCCTTAGATGGAGGGGCGCCTTAGGTGGACAGAGACCTTGGGTGGATAGGGCCTTAGAGGGAGAGAGGCCTTAGATGGACAGAGGCCTTAGATGGACAGAGGCCTTAGATGGACAGGGGCCTTAGGTGTACAGAGGCCTTAGATGGAGGGGCGCCTTAGGTGGACAGAGGCCTTAAATGCAGAGGCGCCTTAGGTGGACAGAGACCTTGGGTGGATAGGGGCCTTAGAGGGAGAGAGGCCTTAGATGGGCAGAGCCCTTAGATGCACACGCGCCTTAGGTGGACAGAGACCTTGGGAGGATTGGGGACTTAACTGGGCAGTGGCCTTAAATGCACAGGCGCCTTAGGTGGACAGAGGCCTTAAATGCAGAGGCGCCTTAGGTGGACAGAGACCTTGGGTGGATAGGGGCCTTAGAGGGAGAGAGGCCTTAGATGGGCAGAGCCCTTAGATGCACACGCGCCTTAGGTGGACAGAGACCTTGGGAGGATTGGGGACTTAACTGGGCAGTGGCCTTAAATGCACAGGCGCCTTAGGTGGACAGAGGCCTTGGGTGGATAAGGGCTTGTGATGCACAGATGCCTTAGATGGACAGAGGCCTTAGAGGCCTTAAATACACAGGGGTATTATATGCACAGGGGCCTTTGATGGATAGGGCCTTAGTCGGACAGGGACCTCAAGTGAGCAGAGGAGGTATTCTGAGTAACTGCCTGACGAGTTCAAGACGTCGTCATCGTCGTCGACCTCTTCGTCATCATCGTCATCCTCATCATCATCCCCATCATCATTGTCGTCATTCGCATTGCAACAGGAGCTCCTACAGGAGTTCTCCACTTGTCCAATAATAGATAGCGTAGCAACCTCCGAAGTGAGCCAACACAATAGAAATATATTTTATGCAACATTATACGGCTGCCCAAGGCGGAGTGGGACGCACGCGCACGCTATGAAGGTGCCTTCGTTGATCACATTTATGCCGCGCCGCGCTGCGCTGCGCCACATGTGCCGAGGAGTACAATAATATCGCGCAAAAGAATATTATCAATGAATGGATGGAGAACTTGTGAGTCTGTTGTGCGGCGGCCGCTGCCGAGCCCGAGGATCTAGGCGAATCATCATCGTCATTGTGCCTATGAAAGAAGACAAAACAATTAAATAAAGAGTCAGCGAAGAGTGCCGGTGGCAGTGGCAGTTGGCAGCGGCCAAGGCACTGGAATATGAAAGCAATCCTGAATGCAGCTGGGGCCCAAGTGCACAAGGCACCGACCATCTTCATTATGCTCCAGTGAAAGCCATGCGCCCCATGAGTGTGCCCATGTGTGCTCGGGAGGGGAGCACTCACCGATGGCATTTTGCTGAGTAGTCACACGCTTGCGGAACTATTCCATGCTTGGACACTTGGACACATCAGGGATGAACAAACCCGTGGGCAGGGCTATTGTGTGGAGGGACCATTGGAACGTGGCGTGGCAACAGAGAAGACAGATTAAGAAGCACATCTACGAACACGTTGCGCGTGACTATAGATCTCGCTGCATAATGTAACTAGGCCATGTTTAACTGAGAAACAAAAAATCCCCCAAGGGTGGCTTCAAAAGCCATCTCCGGTTAATTATAACGCTTCACAACTGATCGCCCGATGAAATGGTCAAATTCCAAAATGTCCGCAAAGGTGGAGGGCCTCAGTCGAACATGCAGATTTATTTTTATTTTCTCGCCTCTTTCATCCAACACCCACCGTATTTAGGGGTGCCGAGGCATAGGTTGCTTTTGTTGGCCTACTCGAGGACGTGGGCTTATGCTGCGACACACGTACGATGTCTGTTTAGTTTTAAGACTCGCTGGTGTTGTGAAGGGACGTCGGCAGTACAGTCCACCATGCAACATCCACTCGTGTACATTTTTTGAGTTTTTGAAAAATTGTATCATTCGCCAGCATTGCAGTAGTGCGTGCCTACGCGGACTTCCATCTGTGTGGTGGATCCGCCGTTGGCCCTTGGGCCTACTCCCTCGAACTCATGCCACGTTGTCTTGCCCTTGGACCTACTCTATGGACTCATATCACCTGCTCTGGCCATTGGGCCTTCAAAGTTGCCTCGTGCTTAGCTCAGAGAGAAGCAGATGATTCTGCCTTAGCTGTCGACACCGCTTTCAAATTCCAATCGATTTCAATTTGACGAAGGAGGCTGGTCTCAATTCAACCTCGTCATCCGAGTCATTCTTCCTCGTCCCTAACCCTGTCCATCCTGACATCCCTCAACCTTGGGCCTTCCTGTTTTTTCCTATTTCCCTCAAAAATGTTATCCCACGTGTGTCCATCAAAAAATCCCACCTTCCTTCTCTTCTGCATCAGATTCCTCGTCCATCCTGATACCCCACATCTCAAGTGCATGGCGCTGGGTGTGGGAAGGACATTGACCTTGGAAATTCTTTCTCTTTCTCATGACGTCACAGCTAGCTTGAGAATGCCTGTGTTGCATGCGGATTGAATGATGAATGGATTGAAGGCATGTCTTCTAGTCCGTGGAGTATGATGAGAAGGTGCCTGTCGATGGATGAGAGGATTTCGTGGTTTTCCAGTGAAACTCTTCTCCGCTGGCAGGGAGGTGTCAACGTTAAATGTTGCTCCACAGGATGCTTGGATTGACGGGGATGACATCGTGTTAATAATAAGATTGAGGCAGGATCGCATGAAAGAATTAAGAACTGGGAGAAGAAGCACGCTTAGAGAGTGTCCCCTTCCAGTGGGCATGGGACTGGAAGCCTATAATGATTTGAAGTCGGTCTCCTCCTCAACAGCAGTCACCACGAGTACCACTCTCCTCGTTTTCTTTTTTTTTTTGTCGGAGGGTTTCAACACTACACTGGAGCACTCAGACCCAAAAACTGGTCCATTGTACTGCCAGGCAGCGACCTGATTTTTTTCCTCTTGGTCTTCGGAAGGAAGCAGGCGCTTCTGTGATGGGGGACCAACATCATCAGCGCTCCCCACATCAGCACCAACAGTGGCAGAGGAAGTGCTCTGCAGTGTCTTCGTCTTCTCCACAGTAGCTTACTCCAACTGCAATTAGATGTTTTTGGCGAAGGTGTACGACCTTTGTCTGCCAAGAGATGACAAGAATGCCGCGAATTTCTTAAAGGCATTCCCTGCTTTGGTCTGTCTGAATCCTGGGGAGTCTTGCTGTTGTTCTCGAGAAGTCCAAGCGTCGATGGAAGCCCCAACCAAGGCGCAGGCAGTCCCAGCGCAGGTTCAGGTCCTGAGAATGCCTCCTCGGATCCTTGTCTAGCAAGTTCAACCCCGATTTCATTTCCAACGTTCCCTTGGGGACCCGGGACCCAGACAAGTCTTAGTGGTTTTAAACTGCTGATCAGAGAGGACTTGTATTCGTAGACTATCCTGAAAGTGGTTAAAGGCCTACAGACACAAATACTTTCACCCCTTCCACCTGTTCTTCACAATATAGTTCGTGGCCATTAGGTGCGCATAGGTTTTCGCTTGGAAAACCGACGCAAGTTTACCTAGTGAGGTGTGCAGTCTAATGCTGTCGCCCTCCATGAAGGCGCCAGCGCCAGACCCTTCATTGGTTTAGCAGCCATCCTTTCCTGGCTCCAATTCTGGCCAGAGCCAGGCCTGAGTGCAGGGAAAGTCGACAGTGTAGGTGGGCCGCAGCTGAAGTACTCGTGCCCGTGGGACAGACGGCATATCCATGAGACTGGCTGGACTCCAACTCTGCGTTTTTTCGAGCCAAAAAAGCTTCATTACCAGCTGGGTTTCCCCGTACATTTGTTGACCCTAACCACACGCGATTAAATGTTGAGCATCCCTGATGCATTTTATTCGCGTCACACTCTCATATGTGGAATACATTATGTGCTCGCTTCTCATTCCATATCTCGGGGCTCAGGATGGCAACGGCGGCGGTGGCGGCGGTGCTGGCGGCGGTGGCCCAGACGTATTCATAATTTCAGGAATAAGTTCCCCTAGATGCCTTCAAATGCGTTTCCCGCAGCACCCCGTCGGAAATGTATAAAAAGCGCACCCAAATACCGGTGAGCTCCTCTCCGGGAGATGCTATTAGACGTCACTAGTCAGCGAAGCCACCGGCATTCCAGCGATGCCGCCGTTGCAGCCACCGCCACCGCCACAAATAGAGGTTTCAACTCTAAGCCCATTGCCTTGTTGCGGATGTGTACGGATGGTTTTGCTACCGGTACTGCTACTGCTGCTTTTTGCTCTGTTGGAGCTAATGCTGAGGCTTCTCCCGCTGCTGCTGGTTGGGCCGGTGGTGCTCTTTTGTTCATCTCATTCGATGGAATCGGTGGAATCGATTCAATTCCGATGATTATTCGTCGTTTTTTGTGGATTCCCTCGTTTTGTATGGCCTCGGCTATGACTTTGGCTTGAGATATGAAAAATACATCGTGACCAACTAATTCGTGGTCTGGCCTCACGTGTGTGTCGTCGCTGGTGAGACACAGAGATACAGTGAGAGAGAGAGAATATATTATGCCACTCGCCAAACGCGAGCATGTGTGTCGCTCGCTGCCCGGCCAAACGAAGCGCTGTGTATGACAAAGCATCCGCTGCCCTGAATGTCTTGTAATTGATCAATCACGGGCCGCAAGTCAGCTGTACACCCACCACTGGCCTGTGCCACCTTAAGGTGTTCGACGGGGGAGTTCATACAAGAGGATCCGTTGACACAACAGGTGCAAATAGGAAGAGTCCGACTGGGTCATTCACTTCAAACCTATTGTCAGATGAATTTGTGTGTGCGTACGAAGGAGGGCGTATTTTAACAACACGAAGCAAGGAGGACTCCCTCACTGACGTCAACAGTTGAATGCAGTTCATTCAGCTCGGGCGCAGGTCAAAGAACGAGCGCAAGCCGCACACCGAGGGGTCAACAGTCAATAAAATAGAAACCCATCATCATCATCAGAGCCAGTCTCACAAAAGGGGGCTGCAGTGTACATTCCATAATGAAAAAAGAACGGAGACAGAGGCAAGGAGAATGCGCCCTTATCGCTTCCGATCGACACTACACCTGTTGTTCAGTCGATGAGGATCGCGCCTGCACGGCTCATCGTCATCATCGGCACTCTCATCATCATCGTCGTCGTCGTATTTCGTCTCTTTTCCCTCGCGTCGGCTGGTGTGCTTGTTGTGGCCCCTGGAGATCGGTGAGTGTCCTTTGGCTTTGTTGGGGTCGTCGCGTTGGCATTGTATTCAAGATGATCGCGAGTTGTTTTTGGGCTCTCCCTTGAACGGTAGTCGGGGATTGGAACGTAATTTGTCACGGTAGGCGTCTCTATCTATCTAGACTCTCCTTTGGGAGGCAGCCCTTTCCTGGCCGACGCCGAGTCAAGAGGCCTTCTTCTGAGGAACACCCTCGAATGGCTTCTTGTACAACGAGTGCTCCTCTTCACAGCTACAAGCTAGTGGCTTAATATTTGCAGCTATCAGCGAGCAAGTTAAGAAGTCCTTAAGTTAAATTTTTACGCTGAGTTCTGCTCGTCTCTTCACACCCGTTCCACTTGATGCTCTACACGTTCACGTATCGCAGCGATTTCTCCTCTAATCTTGACAACTCCATTCCAGCACCAAGATTCATTTTCCATATACCCCCCACATCCGGTTCGGCGCTGCTGCCTGATGAGTGGGGGAAAGTGTGTGTGTGTGTGGGAGGGGGGGGGGGGGGGGCTTATGAGGACGCTTCAAAGTTTGTTGGAACATATCTCGAGCGTGCGACGGCGCGCGCGCGCATCCGCGAATGACGAAAGGAGAGAAAAAAAAAATTAATGAAAACACTCGTAAATAGATGAACTCCGTTTCGTAATTGGAATCGTGGCTCGTGGCTTCACGCTCTAGGAAACTCTTTAGCTCAGCGGACCGTTTCTTCGAAGCCTCTAATGCTAGTTCGTGTATATACTCAGTTTTTTTTTGCCGTAGTTGCTCGTCTATCAGCTTGCATTTAGTGTGGTTTCGCTGTGCGCATATTCATCATACGTGCCAAAAGCTACCGCTGCCGCTGCCTACCAGATGGTGCTGGCTGAGGGGCCGCGGAAGGGGGGAACCACAGGGTCTGTCGATTAGGCGTGAATTGAAAGGACATGGACGAGTCCTTGTCTAACAACAAGTTGCTTGCAGTCAGTGGCGTTTCCCACACGGTTGGTTAATTAGCTTAAGAGTCCTGCCAGGACCAACAAGTGCATGTCACAAAATAGCGTGTCGGCCAAATGAAACCCTTAATCCTCTGGGCGCATACAAGCCCTAGTTCCGTCACACCGTGTAATGGTTCAGCGGTGGCGGCGAGAGCGACGGCGTCGGTGGCGACGTTTGCCCTTGCCACTGGGGTGGTATTGTTTTAGTTCCCATCATGGGGTGAATGCCAATGAAATGGTGACAGAATATTTTCTGGCAATTTACGGGGTTGTACCTAGTGATCTGTCTCGATATGGTGCGCCTTTCGTCACGGCATACAGACGCGCGCAAGTGACTTACCTTCGGGCGTTCCCACACCATGCCCTGCTCTGCACGGCACGGCACTTGCTGCAGGGTGAACCACGCCGTGTCGAAAATATAGTAGGGTATGTTTTTTTGTTGTTTTTTGGTGATTTATACGTCCGTTCAGTCAGCGTCCCATGCCGCGGAAATGACACGGCAACTTCTCTCGCGGTGGGAACCTTATGAGAACCGCTCGAGCGGCGGTCTGGTGCGCAACAGGCCAACAGTGGCCAGCGTGTCAATCAGAGACGAGTGCATCAGATAAGATTTGAGATTAACGTCGATATGCAGGGCATAGCGGCGGAGATGGATGGATAGACGGCGTGCAGACATTCGATAGGTCAATGGATGTGAACAGGTGGAGAGAGCGTGGCTTTCGGAAGGCAATCTGGCGAGATGCTCGAACATCCGCGTCGTCCCGCTCTGATATAGGGTCTAGAGAGAGATCGTGGTTTCCTATCTGCGGAGAAGGTCACTCTCCCGCCGCATAAAGCTGTCCACGACAAGAGATAGTGGCTTTCAGTGCTAGCCTTGTGAGTCTGTCGACCTGAGGAGATGGTCACTCTCCCACCGCAAGACAGTGCCCGACGAGAGGTAGTGGCCTTCGGTGGCGGTCTGGTGAGACGGTCCGTCTTGGGAGCAGTTTAGTATCTTCGACCCCAAGGCAGTGCCTACAATTAGTAACGTTCGCGACCCATACTGCATGCACTCAATGGAGGTGACGTTGGCAATGACGTTGGATTTCTCATTTCTTCCTCATCCCCTCAACACCCCTGCCCCCTACCACCCGCCCAATTGCAAACTACACACATGCACCGTACGTAACTCTCCCTAGTTCTCGTTCCGTGTTTACATTTCAAGTCTTTCCCTATTTTTTTGTTTTTGTTTTGTGAAACCTCTGGATTTGGTCTACTGAACATTCTGCGGATGTGACTGACTGACGAACAAGAAGGGAGAAGCACAAGACGACACGGCGCGGCGCGGTAAGAGCAGCGAGCACACCACACAACAGCGCGCCAACAACAGCCATCGTGGTAAGATATAAAAACTTGTGTGTGCCTACAATCCGTAAGATACTCTCCAACTCAAGGCAGAGGCAAACAAAAAATTGAAGAGAAAAAAAAATTATGAAGAAGAAGAAGAAGAAACAAACAGTCCAACTAGCTAACAAGAGACAGCAGCCACCGACCTGCCGACAGAGAAGGTATCGCACAGGGAACACGTTGCATTACTGCCGGCCGACTGGCGTGGTGGCGATGGTGGCGATGGTGGCGATGGTGGTGACGCGGTGACGGGGTGGTAGCGACGACAGCACGGCACTGACATAGACACGGCCATCTCTCAGGGATGATATGGCACAGTCCGAAACACAAGAAGCCCAAGAAGACAAGACTTATGGCAGAAATAATTGTGAGACCGATGCACCGCGCCGAGCTGATTATTGTCCATTGATCGTGATCGCATTCGATTGTGTGCTGTGTTGTGGTGTGGTTTGGCTATTGCTTCGCCTTCGTCTTGTGCAGAACAAAGCAAACGCCCGCCATACGGAAGTCCGACGGTCCGACAGACAGACTGGTTACGGTTAGGATGACGATAGGATGTGTGGCCCTTCTCGGAGAGTTCACTCATGCCAACCGCGCGCAGCCAACAGGTGCACTGCACGTGAAATTGCGGAAGACGGAAGCATTCTTCTTCGCGAGACCAATGTCCTCACGCACACCGAAGGGATCCCCACGATTTGAGAGGGAATAGAAGGCGATTGAGCGACCACGGGAGTTCCCGTTTGTCTCGAGGCTGCATTCCCGTGCCTCTATCGCTGGGCATGTCCTTCAAGTGTGTGTCAGGGTGTGTTGAGGCAGAGTTTTCCAAAGGGGTTTCGCTCTGTCCTCTTCAAAGCCAGAGAAAAACTGGGGGAGGCGCAGGTGCGATCGCAAACAGAAGATACCGTCATTAAGCGGTACAAAATGCTCTCTCTCACACACACACAAACGCTCGCGAGCATACGGACACAAAATAGGACCCTCACCACCAACACCACCACCGCCAGGACGATCATCGTTACGATCACTGTCTGTGCTATCACGAGGAATGAGAACCTGCGTAAACGAGCGCGAGGGTTGATCCTTAATTTATTCAACGTCTCCTGGTCATGCCAGGATGACAGGTGAGGGGTGACTTTTAATGTGTCCGTTATTGTTGCAAACGCCATGCGAGAGGATGACGGACCGACCTTTGTTGTTGGTGCTGTGCGAGAGTCTAGGGAGTTTTATTGCGTTTTTCTTTCCTAAAAATGAATTGTGAGAAAATTATCTTGAAGTACGAGTACGACGGATATCCAGCTGTTGCCGAGGCGAGGGTCGCATCGTGGCCAGGAGGAGAGACTGAGGACATGTGGGCTGAGAGAGTTTCGAGGCATGGGTGCGGGGCGCTGTTCAATTCTTGGTCGGATCTGTATCTGGAACCCAATCAAGGAGTTCAACTTGGCTTGCGATTTGGAACCGCGCTTGGATTGTAGCCAACAATCCTCTCCACGGCGAACCGTCTCTTGGTAGGTGCGTCTAGGTTCCCACAGTAAGTTAATGTTGAAGAAGGACCCGATCCTGTCCACTTAAGGGTCCTCTGGTGAGTTGTTCGACTGGCTTTGAGTAGAATATTTGGCCGCCAAGTTGAGGTTGAGGTTCTTCTCTAGTTGTGGTCCTCCTGGGAAGCAGTGTTCAGGCTGAGGTCCGTCTCTAGTTGAGGGCGCCCCCTTAAGCCTTCGGTCGTCCTCTTGGGCCGCCAAGTTGAGGCTGAGGTCCGTCTCTAGTTGTGGGCGCCCCTTAAGCCTTCGGTGGTCCTCTTGGGCAGCAGTGTTGTGGCTGAGGTCCGTCTCTAGTTGAGGGCGCCCCCTTAAGCCTTCGGTCGTCCTCTTGGGCCGCCAAGTTGAGGCTGAGGTCCGTCTCTAGTTGTGGGCGCCCCCTTAAGCCTTCGGTGGTCCTCTTGGGCAGCAGTGTTGTGGCTGAGGTCCGTCTCTAGTTGAGGGCGCCCCCTTAAGCCTTCGGTCGTCCTCTTGGGCCGCCAAGTTGAGGCTGAGGTCCGTCTCTAGTTGTGGGCGCCCCCTTAAGCCTTCGGTGGTCCTCTTGGGCAGCAGTGTTGTGGCTGAGGTCCGTCTCTAGTTGAGGGCGCCCCCTTAAGCCTTCGGTCGTCCTCTTGGGCCACCAAGTTGAGATTGAGGCCTCTCCTTCCACTGGGCGCCATCTTAAAGTCGCGGCGATACTCTTCGGCCGCCAATTTGAGGCTGAGATTCTTCTGTAGTTGTGGTCCTCCTGGGCAGTGTTGTGGCTGAGGTCCGTCTCTAGTTGTGGGCGCCCCTTAAGCCTTCGGTCGTCCTCTTGTGCCACCAAGTTGAGATTGAGGCCTCTCCTTCCACTGGGCGCCATCTTAAACTCGAGTCCATCTTCTTGGGCCGCCAAGTTGAGGTCGAGGTTCTCCTCTAGTTGTGGTCCTCCTGGGAAGCAGTGTTGTGGCTGAGGTCCGTCTCTAGTTGTGGGCGCCCCCTTAAGCCTTCGGTGGTCCTCTTGGGCAGCAGTGTTGTGGCTGAGGTCCGTCTCTAGTTGTGGGCGCCCCTTAAGCCTTCGGTTCCTCTTGGGCCGCGGTGTTGAGATTGAGGTCCTTCCCTCAACTAAGCGCCATCTTAAACTCGCGGCCATCCACTTGGGCCGCCAAGTTGAGGTTCTTCTCTCGCTGTCGGCCCTGCCTTAAGACTTCAGCAGTCCGCTTGGGTCGTTCTTCTGGACGCCGCCCTAAACACGCGGCAGTTCTCTTGGACAGACAGTTAAGGTTGCGATGCTCACTCTTCTTTTTCTTCCGGCACGCCGACTTGAGGCCCTTGTTTTCTTGTCGCCACTGCTTCAAAGGCTCGGCAATCCTCTGAGGAGGTGACATGGAAGTTAGATAGTCACCCTCGGCTCTTTGGACAAGCCGTACCATTGAGGGCAACGCACGCCATAATTTCTCATTCCTATTCCGTGTCTTTGTTTGGCCGTCACATCATCGGGCTTGGTGCCTCCATTAGCTCACGATGCCCAGAAAGCAATTGGATTTCAAATCATAACACACACCGAGGGAGAGCGAATGAGAGAGGTACGTCATTCGGCACCCATTGCAATCTGTGCCGACGACTCCACCGCCTCCACCAGCCACCCGCTCTTACGCTCTCTCCCTCTATCTCAGCATACGTGGAATGAAAGAGCCGGAGAGCTCTTCTTTGTTAATTTGAAAATTTACTGTATCTGACAATTATCTGTTGGGTTCCGTATGTGTTTCCTCGCAACAAACAAACGGCCATATCGCCCCAAATGGGTGGGCACACGATGACGAGACGAGGCAAGAAGCCAGACGTACACGTACACTCTGCGAGAGAGAGAGTCGTAAAATCGCGCGAACGCGGCGAAGGGGGTGGTTTAGCAAGCATATCAACAAATTCGAATGCCGACCTTTTAATTGAAGAGGATCACCGGACCGTGATTCCTTTTGACGAGAGAATGTTTATGTGTTCGGATGGTTGTGTGTGGACGGAGGGGACTGGACGGAGAGGGGAGGGGAAAATGAATGTACATTACTTGTAAAAGGCCAACAACAACAACAACAAAACCGAAGAAAGACGGAAATTTTTTTATGTTTTCGTAAGTGAAGCACTGTAGGTAGTGTTGGTGGTGGTTGGTGGTCACATATGAACAGTAAGCTAGTGGTCGACTGGTGATGGTAACGAGGTGAACTGCCATGAAGTGGAGGACGATTCTTCCAAAAAAAAAAACAAATTAAGAGAAAGGCGGACCCGTAGTAGCTTATAACTGCCACTGTCCGTGTAGGTGTCTGATTGAGATTCCTTGTTTGTCGTTGTTCCCTTGGTTGGTTGACTATGATTCCCTATGGTCACCAAAACCATAATTTACCATACTGCGCCCCCCTCGCATCGGCTCCGATGTGACGGGGTGCGGTGCAGGAAGGGAACCAGCGACTGGTGCCATCTTTGATTGAACAAAAACACAACAAAAAAAAATAAATGAAATCAAATTATGAGGAAACCGAAAATTGCTTTCGCTGTGTTTGTGTGAGTCTCCCCCCGTAACGCCCGTTGCGTGTGGTTGCTACTCTGGCCTAATTGGGACGGAGTATGCTTTTGATGGGGAATCCATAAAGTGATTCAGTTGCGAGAGGAAAGAGGGATGACTCTGTTTTTTTTTTTTTTTGTAGAAAGTAATGTTTCTAGTGAATTATGCTGAGTTCATGTGTTAAGTTCAGGCGGGGAGGCACTGCGGAAGAGAAGGAGGTTAAATTTGTTCGAAATTTGAGAACTTTCCCCTTGTTGATCTGTCATAAGCAGCGCTTGTGTCACTGGCAATGCTACAAGAGCTCTTGGACATGGTCTGACTGGACACGGAGACAACCACCGCCAGGCACCATCTGAATTCGCTCTTAGAGGTCTATTGGTGAAAAGTACAAGCTGAGAGAGTACGAGCTATCGGAAATGCCCTCATCGACTGGCCATATCGGCGTATGCCGTCGGTGCTTGCTTTCGGTCATCGACTGAAGATGGTGCAGGTCACATTTTTGCCGCTACCCCTAAAAAGGAGCTCGGCTAGGGTGCCCAGAAGTCACAATCAGAACACACAAAATTGGAGATATCTCCAAAATGATGCGTCTTTCGACCCAAGTCGCCAAGTCGCCAAAGTCGCTTCGTTTGAAACCATGCCGAATTGCCAACCATGCCGCTACAAGCAATCGAAGGTAGGGGAAAGTGTCGGAAGAAAAATCGGGAATATCTCGAAAACTGTGCGTCTGCTGTTGGACCTTGCACTCAGCAGCAATTAGATGACATTCTCAAATAACGACGCTTCTCGCAGCCCTTTAAGGAATCTCTCCGCCTGGCCTCATTTCCATCTCGTGATCTGTCAGCTGGGCGACTAACCAAGGCTAAGTCTGTGAGCGGGTTGGTGTCACCAGCAAATTCATCACATACAGGAAGAGGGCGACAACAGCCAGCACCAGCACCAGCACCAACTTAGCACAAATTCAATATTTCTTAGATCTCAACGCCGATTACACATGATTCGGTAAGCACGGCAAGTTCCTCCTGCGAGTCTTACTCACAGACACACACACACACACACACACACACGCATACAAGCCCAGCATGTACATTCACTCGATCAGGCAACGGCATCAAAGCCCCATATCGTTCGTTCGTTCGTTTGAAGTTTAGCTTAAAAGTGTGCGCAAGCCTAACTATGGGGCCAGCAGCTGCACCAGAGAGACTGCTGTGTAATTGTCTGTACAGTATATACATGGCCGCCACCAACAACAACACGACAAAACGAAGAGGAAGAGGAGGAAAATAAGCGAAAAAAAGACACACACAAAAAAGAAAAATTCGTTTGAATCTTCCTTGTTTCTCGTGTGGCTCGTGGCTTCATGCTCTAGAGAATTCTTAAATCAGCGAACCGTCTCCTAGACACATTAAATCCAATTTCGAGTTGTTTACTGCTACCGCGATCCAGATGGACTCAACTTTATGATTTTTCCTCTTTTTTTTTTGTTTTTTTTTTTTGATTTTTTTTTTTTTTTATTCATTTTTTTCCGCGGTATGCTGTGTGCTTGTGTGAGTGTTGCGCGCGCGTTCATTTCATGCAAACACTCGTTTTGATGTTAATTTGTATCTTATCAGAGGTAAATCAAACTAAAGTCATGCCATGCATGGGATGGGGTAACGAACAGCTGAAAAATAAAAAGAAACTCAGCTCCTGGGGGCAGTCATCTGAAGTGTCGCTAGAATTTCCTTGAATTTACGTCAGTTTGCGGCAAATCAACAACCAACGTCGACAGTGGCAGAAGCTACTTAAAGTCTAGCTTGTATAGACTTTACTTGATTATCAGGCCAGCGACAGAGCTACAACTGTCTTTCATCGCTGACGGTTCGGGACACGATGCGATAAATTGGCACTTATACCGGAAGTTAGGTAGACAGTGGTGTCCATGCGCTCCATGTGGCCGAGCCAGTGCAGTTGACTTGATTTTTTCCTTCCGGTCTACACCGACTTCTAGGTACAGCTCCTAGAGTCTTCTCCTCCATTCAGTTTCCTCGCAGAGGCTTTGTATATGCTGGCCTACATATTTTTGGCAACTCGTCCGAGTGTGCCTGAGAACTCTCGCGGCTCCGGGCTCCTTCCAGCTCGCAAAGACCTCAGCGACAGCTCAATGTCAAGACAGATTCAAAAGTGGAGCTTCACATCCAACAAATTCAACAGTGCCTTGAGAATCCACCTTCAGTTTTGAGCATTCGGAGTACGAACCGATTTCGAGAGACTTGGTCATTGTCAGAATCAGAGTGATTTTGGTGCCTATTTGGACGATTTTGTTGGCGGTAACTGTTGGATTCTGTATCGAGGTCATGTCAAAGCCGAGGATCTCTGTTTATGCTGCCACCCACGATAAGATGCAGGCTTGCCAGTGCCAGTCCACCACCGAAGATCCACTCGAGGACGCGTATCAAAGGGGCTCGTAAATTTAATCGTTCTCCGGCATCGGCACGAAATACGCACCCACGTGAACTTGAATCAGTGAGGGTGGTGGATCCCAAGTGAAACTGGTAGGCCTAGTCTGTCGGCATGACAGCTGGCCCATATTTTTATTTTTTGTCGACTCATGCTTAGCTTGTCAAAAAGAAACAGCCGCTTCTACCTTCATTTCCAGGACTTCTTGCAGCGCGGACATCACGAACTTCGCTTCAATTTCCCCAGCCGAGTCATTCCTGCTAGGAAGCCTCTCTTCACTCCGCTTCTACATTGAATCCTGTCCACCCTGACATTCCGCAACCTTGGAGTTTTCCTGTTTGTAGGGAAATTTGGTCACAAAACATCACGTCTTCCACGCCTTGTCCCAAAAAACTGATTTCATGCATGTCCGTCAAAACTCCCCGCCTTCCTCCTCTTCAGCTTCAGATTCCTCGTCCATCCTGATACCCCACATCCTCAGGTTCGTCCTAGTTTGAAATGTGATTCACCAAGCGTCCAATGTCCCTCCCCCCTTCGTTTGAATAATGCGACCCAAATGTGTTCGCAGTTAATTACACTTCTTCGCGTCATTTTTACAATCTAGATTGTTTCAATATTTGCGCACAAATTGCACCTCAAGCCCATGGCGCGGCGTGTGGGCAGGACATTGAATGTGAATTATATCGTAAAATTCCACCAGAATCCTTGGAAATTCCAGAATGGAGAACGAATCTGCTGAAAAATACTTGGTGCCTGTCTGGCAATGAACATGTTTCATGCTGATTGAGCTGTGGGTGGGTGGAAGGGGTTTCCATCGTTTGATTGGACTCCACTCCTTGAGGTTGTGTGTGGAGTGGTTCTGTGTGGTGTTTTACAGTTTCTCTGTTTTCAGACAAGGAACGTGTGAAAGAATGGTTTTCTCTGTGAACGGATCAAACAGTCCCTCCGCCTGAGAATGTGACAGATCCTAATGTCTTATTAGTGGTTGCGCGGTCTCATCGCAGCCTGTCTCTTCTTCAGAATTCCCAGTCAGTCGATCTAGGTCCCTCGCGACCTCGATTCGGTTTCCCTTCACAGGAACCTGTAGCATTCAGCTCATTAAAGCGGTCTAACGTCAACGGCTGAACGTTCACATGCACAGGGGTGCTTTTCCCGGCCCTCACCTGTATCGCAACAGCTCGCGAATGCATCGGAAGTGCATTCAATTTTGTGTTTGTGTGTCGGTATTTTTTTTTGTCCATGTCCCTCTTATCAGCAACCCTCCGCTTGTGTAAAGCGGCAGCGACGCGACGCTGGCTTCCCCTCGGTTCGGCACGCAAACACTTGTTGCCAGTAACTATGGTCAGAGTATCACATGAAAAGCTGTAGTAAATCCAATGTACGAACCCTATAAATATCCTTTTCGGTCACAGGCACAACAAGGAACCAAAAAATGAAGGAAAAAAATGTATATTTATAACGACTACTCAATTTGAAGGGGTGGCGGACAGACAGACGGAGCTCTAGCAAAGAGGACGAGGTGGGGTGTATGTGTGTGTGTGAGAGAGAGAGAGAGTGAGAAGCGAGAAGTGACAGGGGGCCAAGGGAAACAAATACATTTCGAAGCTGAACTATGGATGGGATGAGAATAAAAAATCGCCAAACCGTGAAAATTACTACCAATTGAAGGGACGGCACACCGAACCTGGGACGGGAAGTTGCAGGGCTACCGCTGGGACCGAGACTGGGGCTGGGGTTTTGTTATACTTATTATACGACACACAGGCACCCATGCACACACACAGGAGGGTACGTAGTATTTAAAGAGGGCAGGAATACAGCGCTGTCAAGAGCATTGTTTTTGCATCGCGGTCGAACTTCCTGTGTCACACGATTTTTTGGACTTCGCTTCCTTCCCATCTTTCCTCTTTCATCCTTCCTCCTTTGCGAACCGTTCTCTCGTTCATGATGTTTCACGATAAACTCTTCGATCGTTGCTGGCGACGCGCGGCGGGGAATCCAGGCAGCTTGTTAGTTGCCTCTGCCACCTCTGTGGTGTGGATGGTGGCCATGGTCTGGTTTTTGACCATTTAACCGGACTCATGGTGTAACCTTCTGTCCCAGCTCTCTAGAATCTTGTGCATGACATTTGGTTTGTTATGCGATTACCGAGTTGACGGGGGCGCACGAAGAGTACGCGAAGAGTCCGGCACTCAGCCGGACAGATCTCTTAGACAGAGCAATTCTTCCGGGCGTTCCTTTCTTGTGCTCCCATGATTGCTTTGCTGGGCCATACGTATTTCGGTATTCTTACTCTTTTTTGCCTGACTCAGTACTTTGATGCATTCTGAGTGAAGTCAGAAGTGGTGGCAATGGAAGTGGACCTCACTCGAAGTGGGTGGCAACGAAGAGATCCACAGAAAGGAAGACCCCTTCAACTGCGCCAACTTACAAGATCCCTACCGTGTTGTGTGATCGCCTAATAGATCCTTATCAGTGCGATTTCAGGCCGGGGAAGTCCACCATTGACCAAATCTTGACTCTACTTCAGGTCCTGGGAAAAACCCAAGAGATGCAGATCGACAGCCACCACCTACTTGTCGATTGCCAGGCCGCATAGAGACGAGCTATACAACGTCATGTCTAGTTTTGGCTAAACTCGGATGATGATGGAGAATTCTCTGGTCGGTAACGAGACTCACCGAGACCTTCAAAAAAGGTTTAGACAAGACAACGCCCTGTCATGTGACTTTTTTTTTAACGTGTCGTGTAAATCGTGGCACGATCTTCCATAAGTCCCTACAATTGCTAGCATACTCAGACGTGGGCCTCCCAGAGACCAAGACGTGGGAGCCCCAAGAGAGAACATACAACATCGACGACTTGCACCCAAGAGCATCACCATGGGCAACTATCACTTCAAGGTAGTTCAGGATTACGTCTGCCAACATGGGCACCGGGACCAAACGCAGAATAACACTTGCAAATGGGTGTTTCTTTGGACTCAAGAGGCGATTCTGTAGGCCGAAGGACCAAGCTGACGTTATACAACACTTTGACTAAATCATGGCCCATCTCCCATCTCAACAGCAGGTAAGTCATTTGGACTTTTCGACTGAAAAATTATCTTGTTTGCGTTGGGCTACACGAACCTCGCCAAGCGTCTATGGATCCTCTGCCTAAGGTGGCTCTGCCCATGCTCTGTAAAGTGCATGACAACTCAGCACAGACACGAAGAGTCTTCGACTCCTCATCTTTGGGACAGCGCAGCAGAGGACGCCGCGTGTATTGTGGTGCACAGAAGTGAAAAAGGACCTCAACCAACTTGACGTGTGAAACTGGTAAAGGCGAGTTGGAGATTCTTGTCGGTTGAGCCCAGGTACCCTGGATGGTAGCGCCAGATGAAGTGTTATGCTCACATATGCAAGACCAGGAAAACACGACGCAAGTCGAATGAATGATTCCCACGTATTTTTTTTTTTTGTTTTTCCATCACAGAGCACACAAAACACTACGTTCTCTAAGTGTTAACTCTCAGTATCGCTTTACACAGCAGATTTTTGCTGCGCGACTTAGGATCATCTACCGATTTTGCATTTGCAATGTCTCATCCAAAGATATCTTTGGGGAGCATATATATTCATGAGAAAAAGTAAATCTGGTGAATTTACACGGCAATTAATAATGTCGCGGATGAACATGGCTGATGCTGCGGTACGCCTGAAACTTAAGGTTTGCAAGCCAATTATTTCACATCTATCATCATATTTAGCGAGTTCTTCGAAGGAATATAATTTACGGACAGCATATCTCGTGAGACTTTTTTGTACTCTTTCGAATCTGAGTTCTTGTGTATCATACGGGGAATCCCAAATGGTGGAAGAGTATTCTAAGTACGGTCTGACTAACTTAAGACTAGTTATATCCCGAAAATCTCTACTATTTCTTTTCAGAAAACCTAACATAGCGTTAGACTTCACAATTGCAAAATCATAATGTAATGCAAAATTTAATTTAGTATCGAAAATAACACCCAGATCTTTAACCTCTTCTAGGCGACTGAGTCTATGACTATTTATGAAATAAGCATAAACAATCGGGGATGTAATTCGATTTGCAGTAAAGAATATTCAGCTCTAGTCCATTGTGCTTGCACCAATCTACTAGAGCATCGATGTCCAATTGGAAATTATTACAATCAGTTAAACTATTTATAGATAAATACAGTTTAAAGTCGTCTGCGAATGTTAACATTTTACAATATTTGAAAATTTCGTGAACATCATTTATGAACAAAAGAAACAGTAATGGCCCCACATGGCTACCTTGTGGAACGCCCGATGTAACTTTTATTACTCGCGATCTAAAATTATCGATCTTTACCAATTGCCTCCTGTCCTTTAAGTAATTGGAAAACCACTCTAACATTGACGAATGGAATCCCAAAGACTTTAGCTTGTTTAAAGGCAAAGTGTGATGTACTTTATCGAAGGCTTTCGAGAAATCGGTGTAAAGTACATCAACTTGTAATTGATCTTCTAAATTTGTATAATTGTAATTTGAAAATAATGATAAATTAGTTGTACATGACCTGCCCTGCATAAAGCCATGCTGGTTATTAGAAATAATTTTCTTTTTGTTTGGCGCTACAGTCCGGGGTGGACCTGGGCCTCAACCAACAAGCCTCTCCAGCCGGCACGATCTTTCGCCAGCTGCCTCCAGTTGTGCACACCAAGTTGGTTGAGGTCCTTCTCCACTTGTTCTAGGACGCCCTCTTATGCGTTGTCCCAAAGGCTCGGAGTCGAAGACTCTTCGGGCCGGAGCTGTGGTGTCAATCCGCTCTACGTGACCTAGCCATCTTAAGCGTTGGATCCGAAGACGCTTTGACGGTTGAATCTCCTTCTCCAGACGCCATCAATACAACCAAAGATCGCACGCAGAACTTTTCTCTCAAAACGACCAAGAGCGTCTTCATCCGCTGTCAATAGCGTCCATGTCTCTGCGCCATAGAGCAGGACGGGGATGATTAGGGTGTTATATAAAGTCAACTTGGTGTTTCGAGAGATGGCTCTGTTACTCAATTGCCTCTTGAGCCCAAAGAAACAGTGATTGGCAAGAGTAATTCTGCGCTTGATCTCGGTACTGGTGTTATTGTCCCTGTTTACTGCAGAGCCAAGGTAGACGAAGTCCTTGACTACCTCAAAATTTCTGCTGCCCATTATGACGCTCTGTCCGAGGCGTCGATGTTGTGCGTCCTTTCGTGATGACAGCATGTACTTTGTTTTGCCCTGATTAACTGCCAAACCCATTTTAGCCGCTTCCGCTTCAATGCTAGCAAAAGCCTCATTGACAGCTCGCTGTGTTCGTCCAATCACGTCAATGTCGTCCGCGTAGGCAAGCAAGTTGAACGGACTTTTGGAAGATCGGGCGTCTGGTGTTGACATTTGAGTTTCGCACGATCTTCTCGAGTATGATGTTGAATAAATCACATGACAGCGTGTCGCCTTGTCTAAAACCTTTTTTGACATTGAAGGTCTCGGTGAGTTCGTTACCGACCTTGATGGAGCAGCGAGAGTTCTCCATCGTCATCCTGCACAATCTGACGAGTTTGGCTGGAATGTCAAAACTAGACATGGCATTGTATAGCTCGTCTCTATGCACGCTGTCATATGCGGCCTTGAAATCGACGAACAGGTGGTGGGTGTCGATCTGCATCTCGTGGGTTTTTTCCAGGATCTGCCGCAGTTCACACAAGACGGCAGAGAGGATCTTGTACGCTTTGGAGAGGAGACTGATCCCTCGATAGTTGGCGCAGTCAAAATGGTCTACTTTCTTGTGTGTCCTTTTTCTTTTACAATACTTTCAAATAGCTTTGGAATCGATGAAATCTTTGATATTGGCCGATAGTTTTCTACTTTCTGCCTTAGACCGCTTTTATATATAGGCGTCAGAAAAGATCCGTTAATTTCAAATGCACCTATATCCAGAACCTCGGGTATATTAGAGTAATGGTTCATTGTTGTCTGGACCGGAGACCCATTATAGACCGACTCAAAAAAGTTAGCAAATAAAAATCACAGGTTTCATCCAAGTTTGTTGAAGTTACGTTACCAAATTCCGTTATCTTGGGCAAGCCCAAGGAACTTCTTTTTGAATTAACGTAATTCCAAAACGATGCACCATTGCTCATTACCGAAGATTCTACAGACAAGACGTATTGTTTATGTAAAAATCTATTCAAGAACTCATATTCTTTCCTGAATCTCAACAATCAATAGAAACATAGTTTGAATATGCTTTCTTTTTGACATTTCTCAGATTTACTAAGCTTTTGTTTGTCCACGGAATTCTAAATCGATTTCCGTGACGCGTTTGAGGAACAAGTGACTCTAAGCCAGAATTAATTTTATTCATAAATGTATCATAGTTACCTTTCAAATTGGGGGAATCCAACAAGTCAGTGGGAGTTTTGTAATTCCCCTAATGCCAGCATCTACCTAAGATGCGTTTCCTTAACAAGACTAGTGCCGGACATTCACACAAAATGAGCTCAGAAGTTTTCTTCGAGGCAGCGCCGCCAAACCTTGTCTTGACACAGGTTTCATTTGTTAAGTCAGGCCGCAGTGGCCCGTAAGAAGGCTCGTTAGCAATCTTATGATTCCTTTGTGAAAGTCCTGATTAATCGTTTGGACGGCCAAGACCATGACATGATGATTTGCCAGAGCTGTAGCTGGTGTCCACTTGACAGTACGGTTCAGGACCAATGAACGCAGATTCCGAGCCATTCGTTGCCTGCAGTCCTCCTGTGTCCAGGGACCCAGCAAAGTTTCACATTGTTGTGCCTTGCAGAGGTAACATTTCACTGTTTTCGAGTCCACTAGGTTGGACGAAAGTGCGTTTGGTGGTACTTGACTGTCGGAAAATATCTGCATTTTAGCGCCATTGATACCCTTGTGGCGGCTTTGTCTGGCGGAGATCTCGAGGCCGTGGGTTTCGGCTTGGAACACTGTAGGACTGGACCCCATTGGTTTGGAAATCCAAGGACTGTCGCCCTTACTCTAGAATCCATCGGGACACCAGAGATTGCCAGAGCCTACGAAGGGCAATGACCTGAGAGACTCTCCAGCATGCGTACGGCGAACACCAACGCCAACGAGTGGTTACATTGCCGCTCGGCCATCAAAGAGGTAGCGGAAACTACCTTAGCCTAGCGACCACCCCCGACAAGAAACCGGTGGTGTGATGGCGAGATGGCGACCAGAAGAAACGTGCAACTGACGAGGCATACCAAAAGGCACTGCAACGGAAAACAAGAGCCGCGCAAGAGTGGAGAGAAGAAGCTTCTACGCGTAAAGAAAAGGTCTAGAAAATACGGGGCTTTGATAAAAAAGTCAAAAGCCTTGCTACTGGCTTTAGGAAAGGCACCCAGGCCCTTCGAAACTAAGAGGGTAACCTTGTTGCTGACCCGCTGGGAATAGTGGATGTGTTTAAGCAGCACTTCCGACAGCTGCTTAGCGGGCCTGACCAGGAGAGAGTGATAGGGAATCCCAACTCCAGTCGATGAAGTAGTCCTCCCACCTACACACAGCCATTAAAGGCTGTAGAAGAACAAAGCCTCAGGCTTACCATTAGAACTCTTCAAGGAGCATGCACCAGATCATCTTCCCACAACTTGGGAAGACGAAAGCACGCCCGACGACTGGAATATCAGCTCCATATGCCGCATCCACAAAAAAAAAGGCGATCCTACCTCTTGCAACAACTATAGACGCATATCTCTGCTGAGCGTCGCCTACAAGATCCTGTCCAGCGTGCTGTGTGAACGTCTAAAGCCGGTTTGCACCGCACGTACCAGTGCGGCCACACTTAGGCAAATCCTGGAGAAGACCAGCGAGTTTCAAATCGATATGAACCATCTTTTCATCGACATGCATACGACAGCATTCGTCGCAAGGAGCTGTTCGATGTGGGAAAACTGATCCGGTGGTGTCGCACCACGCTAACACACACGCGATGCACCGTGCAGGCCGGCTCAAGGATTTCGGAGCCGTTTGAAACCTGCAAGGGGTTTCGGCAAGGAGATGCGCCGTCGTGTGATTTCTTCAATCTGGTACTGGAGAAGATAGTGCGGCGGGCAGCTGTAGACACGGAAGGCACTATCTTCTACAAGTCGGTCTAACTGTTGGGGTACGCAGATGACAAAAATTAATTTTCTCTTTCTCTGCAAAATACCCATTTATTGCCGACTTGACTTGATTTGAGTTCATCCGAAAATCTTTTTCCACGAAGACATTTTCTCAACTCCGGAAAAGGAGATAACCACTAGGGGCACGGTCTGGACTATAGGGTGGGTGTTGGATTTCTTCGAAACCACAATCTGGCGCAGCAGCCTTGGAAACTCGCTTACTCGCTTACTCCGTCTTTTCTTTTTAATTTCCTCCCGCAAATTATGCAAAGTGGCGTTGATGGTTTCACCTTTTTTTTGTGTACTCAATGAGCAAGATTCCCTTTGAGTGCCAAAAAACTGTGGCCATGAGCTTCCCGGCAGACGGAGTGACTTTGAACTTCTTCGGGGGGTCTGTTCCTTTTTTACGCCACTGCATGGACTCTTGTTTGCTTTCAGGGCCACAGTGGTGGACCCATGTTTCGTCACCAGTAACAATGCGATCCATAACACCGTCCGCGTTCTCACTACACATCTCCAAGAGCTCTCTACAGCATGCGGTTCTCACTTTCTTCTGAGGCGCTGTGAGCATTCGTGGCACCCATCTTGCACAGACCCTTGAAAGGTTAAGATGTTCATGAAGAATGGTGTGACTGGTACCAATTGAAAGCTTGGTGATCTCTGCCATCATTTTCACCTTTATTCGGGCATCCTCAAGAACAAGTTTTTCAACTTCTTTGATGCTTTCGGGGCGCCGGAGCGGGGGTCGTCTTCAATGCTCTCTCTGCCTCTCTTGAACTCACTTGACCACTTTTGCACAGTCGATAATGAAGGTGCGGAACCCTGGTAAACAGCCACCATCTCTTCATGAATAGCTTTTGGACTTATCCCTTGCTTAGTGAGGAATTTGATTACAGCGCGATGCTCAATTTTCACCATCATCGTCTCAGTTGCTCCTCAAATGCACCTCCTCACCGAGTTGGCTCTCAATCCTCATCCACATTAAACGACGAGAGTCACTAGTGCCCTCCCACAAGGACACCACCCCATAGGGAGGACTCACGCCCCTCGGCGCTGGGATCCCGCCAATATTTGGCACTATTTGTTTTTCAAATAAAGAGACAAAAATGGAGGCTTTTGACGTCTACCGACACCCAGAATATAGCCCCCGTTCGAGTTTCATGGCTGGGGAGTCAGTAGCTGCCTCTTAATACTTCGCAGACAGCTCTTCTCCTCTGACGTCTGGCAAATAAGCTGTGAGACTGCCCAGTCAAAGTCAGTCGGCCGTGCAAAGAGTCGTTCAATGTTCGGCGAAGTTGGAAGCCAGAACAGAGCCATAGCCTCAAGCAGATAGTGAGGTCGCTCCTAACGACTGTGAAGGATACGTCCTTCCAACCGATCGGATATGGTGTTCATGTGTCGGTCCCATCAGACACAGCCCCAATTCTCCGCTGACAAGTAGCATGGGCCTCTCCGGCTCCAAAACAGACTGTGGGGTTTTTCACACATAGCTCTAAGACGCGCAGCTATCAAGAGTCTCCGTAGAGTCGCGAAGGAACAACCGCAGTCTTCTCTCGTTGAGAGTTGTAACCAAGTCTTGGCGAGTCTCTTCGGCGGTTTGAGAGACAGTGCAGTGAACCGGGCCGGAGCGACTACATGTCGGTGCCTCGAGGCGCATAGTGTAGCCTAAAAAAGGATAAAATTCGTCGATATACTGCCATTCTTTGAATTTTAGTTTGCGCAAGCAGTAATTCGTAGCATTTTTACGACTGTATTCGAGCAGCTTCATCCTTAGAGGAAAGACCAGTTCCTGAGTGAGGGCCATTCAGAGCTTAGTGCGGCTTCATCGTTAGAGAAAAGATCAGTTCCTGGGTGAGGGCCATTCAGAGCTTAGTGCGGCTTCATCCTTAGAGAAAAGATCAGTTCCTGAGTGAGGGCCATTCAGAGCTTAGTGCAGCTTCAGCTTTAGAGAAACGATCATATCCTGAGTGAGGGCCATTCAGAGCTTAGTGCAGCTTCATCCTTAGAGAAAATATCATTTCCTGAGTGAGGGCCATTCAGAGCTTAGTGCGGCTTCATCCTTAGAGAAAATATCAGTTCCTGAGTGAGGGCCATTCAGAGCTTAGTGCAGCTTCATCCTTAGAGAAAATATCATTTCCTGAGTGAGGGCCATTCAGAGCTTAGTGCGGCTTCATCCTTAGAGAAAATATCAGTTCCTGAGTGAGGGCCATTCAGAGCTTAGTGCAGCTTCAGCCTTAGAGAAACGATCATTTCCTGAGTGAGGGCCATTCAGAGCTTAGTGCGGCTTCATCCTTAGAGAAAATATCAGTTCCTGAGTGAGGGCCATTCAGAGCTTAGTGCGGCTTCATCCTTAGAGAAAAGATCAGTTCCTGAGTGAGGGCCATTCAGAGCTTAGTGCGGCTTCAGCTTTAGAGAAAAGATCATTTCCTGAGTGAGGGCCATTCAGAGCTTAGTGCGGCTTCATCCTTAGAGAAAATATCAGTTCCTGAGTGAGGGCCATTCAGAGCTTAGTGCAGCTTCAGCCTTAGAGAAAATATCAGTTCCTGAGTGAGGGCCATTCAGAGCTTAGTGCAGCTTCAGCCTTAGAGAAACGATCATTTCCTGAGTGAGGGCCATTCAGAGCTTAGTGCGGCTTCATCCTTAGAGAAAATATCAGTTCCTGAGTGAGGGCCATTCAGAGCTTAGTGCGGCTTCATCCTTAGAGAAAAGATCAGTTCCTGAGTGAGGGCCATTCAGAGCTTAGTGCGGCTTCAGCTTTAGAGAAAAGATCATTTCCTGAGTGAGGGCCATTCAGAGCTTAGTGCGGCTTCATCCTTAGAGAAAATATCAGTTCCTGAGTGAGGGCCATTCAGAGCTTAGTGCAGCTTCAGCCTTAGAGAAAATATCAGTTCCTGAGTGAGGGCCATTCAGAGCTTAGTGCAGCTTCAGCCTTAGAGAAACGATCATTTCCTGAGTGAGGGCCATTCAGAGCTTAGTGCGGCTTCATCCTTAGAGAAAAGATCAGTTCCTGAGTGAGGGCCATTCAGAGCTTAGTGCGGCTTCAGCTTTAGAGAAAAGATCAGTTCCTGAGTGAGGGCCATTCAGAGCTTAGTGCGGCTTCAGCTTTAGAGAAAAGATCAGTTCCTGAGTGAGGGCCATTCAGAGCTTAGTGCGGCTTTATCCTTAGAGAAAAGACCAGTTCCTGAGTGAGGGCCATTCAGAGCTTAGTGCGGCTTCATCCTTAGAGAAAAGATCAGTTCCTGGGTGAGGGCCATTCAGAGCTTAGTGCGGCTTCATCCTTAGAGAAAAGATCAGTTCCTGAGTGAGGGCCATTCAGAGCTTAGTGCAGCTTCAGCTTTAGAGAAACGATCATTTCCTGAGTGAGGGCCATTCAGAGCTTAGTGCAGCTTCAGCTTTAGAGAAACGATCATATCCTGAGTGAGGGCCATTCAGAGCTTAGTGCAGCTTCATCCTTAGAGAAAATATCATTTCCTGAGTGAGGGCCATTCAGAGCTTAGTGCGGCTTCATCCTTAGAGAAAATATCAGTTCCTGAGTGAGGGCCATTCAGAGCTTAGTGCAGCTTCAGCCTTAGAGAAACGATCATTTCCTGAGTGAGGGCCATTCAGAGCTTAGTGCGGCTTCATCCTTAGAGAAAATATCAGTTCCTGAGTGAGGGCCATTCAGAGCTTAGTGCGGCTTCATCCTTAGAGAAAAGATCAGTTCCTGAGTGAGGGCCATTCAGAGCTTAGTGCGGCTTCAGCTTTAGAGAAAAGATCAGTTCCTGAGTGAGGGCCATTCAGAGCTTAGTGCGGCTTCATCCTTAGAGAAAAGATCAGTTCCTGAGTGAGGGCCATTCAGAGCCTAGTGCGGTTTCAGCTTTAGAGAAAAGACCAGTTCCTGAGTGTGGGCCATTCAGAGCTTAGTGCGGCTTCATCCTTAGAGAAAAGGTCAGTTCCTGAGTGAGGGCCATTCAGAGCTTAGTGCGGCTTCAGGTTTAGAGAAAGATCCTGAGTGCGGGCCATTCAGAGCTTAGAGCGGCTTCATCCTCAACGTGGTTACATGTACACTTTGATTAGGTTAGAGTGAGTTCAGAGTTTAAATTAACACCAACAGATATAAATGAAATCGTCCACCTTGTGGAGGGGCTTTGGAACCTTAGTATGCCGCGGATGTTCGACCATACCTGACAGCCTTCTTAGTTGCTCTCGGAGCTGGGCATGTGTGCACTCCTTTGGCCATGCACGTAATGACATATCATATTCACTGCCAGTAGGCCAGCCGGCTCTTGAGAATCTCTCTCTTGACTTCTGCACGCAGCCAGACTGCAGTGGTGTGAGAATCAAACTCTGAAAACTGAAATGCTATGTCCAACGATGCACTTCATCTGCTGTCGATCCATCATCAGTTCCCCATAAAAAGACGAGTCTTCGTTTGCCTAGCGATGTGAGTCTAGACTTCTCATTTGAGCTTCGGCTTAACATGAGCTTCAGACTCAAGATTCAACGGAATGCCCAATGATGAAGTGCTTCCAGAGGAGCCTCAACTTTAGGTTTCTGTTTCGAAGTAGAGCACTAACCGACCAGACACACTAGTGCTTACTTAGTGAGCTTCAGGCTTGAGTCTCCGTCCCAACAACAAGCCACCTCAATTTCCCTCAGGGGCCGTCGATCTTGGAGCACGGATCTGCTTGAGTGTAGAAAGTTATGTACATCTCTTCCCCCCATTCTACCGAGCAGCACGTACCTATGTACATACATGTCAGTTCAGTCTAATCGAAATTTCAAGATCGTTCGAGATCGTTGCCTCTTCTTCATCATCACCGTCATCATCAGTCTCGATCTTTTGTGACTTATGGGTGCGTTGTTTCTGTTTTGGTGTGATTACCGTTACATACAAATGAGAGGGGGAGGAGATGAAGAGGAGGTTAATAATTGAGTGCTTGCGTGTGTGTATATTCTAACGAAACCATAATTACGCTGAACCCCCCAAAGAAAACTAGCAGCCAACCGACCAAGCGACCAACTTACCGACCGACCAACCGACCGACCGGCCGAATAGCCAACGAGAACCGTCGCATCGTTTTAATTACCAACACCACTTCCACTTCCACTTCCTCCGCCCCACCATCGTCGCTGTTACCTCCTTGTGCCTCTCTGTGTTTCCACGCCGCCACAACCGCCAACCGTCAACAAGGAACAACAAGCTGCCAGCCAAACGCCAGCGAAAACACCAGCCAAACGCCAGCAATAAAGAAATTATAGTTTCGTACATAGTCCCCCAGTGCAGATGATGTACCTGTACATAAAGAGCAGCTCCACAATGAGCTCATAAATCACTCGCCGTCCGTCTAAGGCCGACCAATCTACATACACAGAGGCTACCTGCCTGCCACCGCCACACACACAGGCGACGCGGCGGGCTAGACATCTGCCGCGGTTTCGAAGAACAAAAGAAAAAAAAACAGGCATTCATACGCCACCCCATTCACTCCCCAAAGGGGGTTCTGATCTGAATATGCGACAAGAACGCCATCGCGACGGGCGGCATGTATAAGTTGACAACACATTACCAACGTCAACGTCATCGCCATCATCGGTGTCGTCCTGTTTCAAAACAAACACATCGCAGATCGCTCGCGGCCCGTCCAAGCAGCATCTTCTTCTTGCTCCCCAGCGTTGGCGGCAGTGGGGGAAGCAGCATATGATCAATGTGCGACTGATCCCGCCCATAATTTCAGTTGGCGCAGCATACGTACCGATCCGATTGGATATTGTTCCAATAAATGGTGGTGTGCGGTGCCGTGGATGCCTGAGTGTGCGGCCATCGCACACACTCTCTCAGCCGGTGGGTGTGTGTGTGCGCGCGCGGAGGTGTGTATGCGTGAGGCTTTCTGTTTGTGAATCGGAAAGTGAATGTGTGTGGAATGGATAGTTAGTAGCGCGCACTTTACGGGTAATGGGACATACGATGTGTAACGATGCCACGCGCCGTCTGCTCACTCAATTGAGATGTGCAGTGATTGCGATAACCGCAGCAATCATGACGACGATGATGATGACGTTACTGGTGGTGCTGGTGATGGTGCTGGTGATGCCGCGAGGATAGCGATGATGATGGTGCTAGAGTTCGTCTGATGGACTGATGCGCTTGATCTTCCGCGATGTGTTTTCACGGTCTCGCGTGAAGATTGCCCAGAAGCATGACATGATCATCGGTGTGTGTCTGTGTGTGCGCAACGGGTGCAAGGGTTGCGTGAGCTATTGTCTAAAGCGACAATTATTCCACATGCGAATCTATGATGGGTGTCTTGTGTCTCGTGCGTCAGTTGACTTCGACAATTATCGCGCCAAAGTGTCTATCCCCAGCACCCGTCCGTCTGCTCAGGACCTGTCCATCTGATCGAATGCACCATTCTCTCTCAGCCCCCCTCCAGACATCATCATCCCTTTCTCCGTCTGCTCACCGCATCAGCGTGCTTCTCTGCCGCAGTAACTGCTGCTGACCCCTACACCTGTTCGTCTATTTCCCTTTTTCCTGTCAAATTTTCTATCTCCTAGGCCAGGAGCATTAACGATGGAAGTACCCTAATCCGTGTCAGCCTGGGTGTGAGTGGCAGCAGGTTGAATAATTTTTTCTTCTCTTCCTGACCATCTGCCGGTGGCATGGGGCCTTTTACAACCTATCATCTCAGTTAATTGCTTCAAATGTTGTCGTTTTCATTTTTTTCTTGTTGTTTTTCACTTTGCTCGTTAATTTGTATCTGCGATTGGATGGCGTCTTGGTGCGTTAGAGTGGAGACGTTAAGTTCCTTGGATCGTGCCTGGCAGAGATCACTTTCAGATCATTCTTTGAAACGGTCGTTTGGAAATCGCTTAGGACTTTGAGAGACTTCAAGTTTCATGGGACTTGCGACTAGTGAGGCAAGGCGTAGACAAGATTCAGGGAAGATCCCCTCTTGAAGGTGATCGTGTCTAGAAGCGATTGCTTAGAGATGGCCTTGGACTTCAAGAGACTCCGGGTTTCAGGGGGCTAGTGTGGCAATGCGTAGACTAGATTGAGGGAAGTTCCTCTTCTGAAAGCGATCGTGCCTAGAAGCGATTGCTTTAAGATGGCCTTGGACTTCAGGAGACTCCGGGACTTAGGGGACTAGCGTGGCAATGCGTCGACTAGATTGAGGGAAGATCGTCTCCTGAAAGTGATCGTGTCTAGAAGCGATTGATTTACGATGGCCTTGAACTTCAGGAGACTCCGGTATTTAGGGGACTAGTGTGGCAATGCGTCGATTAGATTGAGGGAAGATCGTCTCATGAAAGTGATCGTGCCTAGAAGCGATTGCTTTAACATAGCTTTGGACTTCAAGAGACTCCGGGCTTCATGGGTTTGAGGGGCATTGAGGGGCGACCTATTAATGATCGTCTTTATTTGGCAAAATGCGATTTATTGTTTGGGCGACAATAATGTCCGCCCATTGAGGTGTGATATTTTATTGAAGGAGTGATATTTAAATGTGCTCTGCTGCCGAAGCTAGCTGTGCTGCCAAACACGGCTGTTGGAAGATTTCAATACTAGAGCGTTCTTGATACATTGGCCCTTTTTCCTGTGTTCATAGAATGGTTATCCCTGTTCGCCGAAGGGGACTGTTTAGTGGTTTCAATCCCCCAAGTATACCCCCCTATGAATTTGAGTGCGAGCGCTGTAGAGAATGCATTGTGTGACATATTCCCCATCCATGCCCATTCCAAGTCTCCGTTCGTATGCATACACAACGGCCGCCGCTAAGCTCCATTAAAAGTCAACCAAAACAAACAGCAAACGAAGACACGATCAACGGGACGATCGGAGAAACTGAAAAAAAGACACAAGAAAACCCATAAAAAAAACCAAAAAAAAAAAACTACAAACGACAGCAGCAGCGATCTTCTTCTACCCGAAATAAGCAGCCAACCAAAAATTTGCGTAAAGCAACCTTAAGCTAGAGGCGAACGGCAGACCGCATCCAATAGGTAAGTCACTCGGCACAGGGACACCCCTACCGCTTCCCCTCCACGGCAGCGCACGCACACAGCCGCGGCTCCCCTTCACGGTGTTGCAGCACACCACACACGACACGAGCATTCCGTCAGAGTCAGAGCCTAACAGGTTGCAGTGAGCCGCACACATACCCTCAGTTCAACAGGTAGGGGCAGGTCAATATGACACATACACCGTAGCGACTCCGGCTAAAGGAAAGAGAAAGACTGCCCGCCTGCCGGTGTGTGTGTGTGTATGTGCATGTGTAAATGTGTGTATGCGCGACTCACCTGGGTTGGCCAAGCGTATCGGCTTTGGTTGAGGTACTCCGAGCGTTCCTATATGCAGTTTTGCTCGAGATCTCTTCGCCTACGGACAGGTAGTCGCACGAGGCTTAAGTGTAAAACCAAGAGTCCATAACAAAAACAAACCAACAACACAAAAAAAAATAATAATACAAATAAAAATAAAAATAAGACAGCATCAAGACACTGAAGTGTGGTTTTTGAAATAGTTTTGCACGACATACTTCGAGTTCGGGATCATGCACAGACGCGCGTAGATCCGTTCAAAACGCAATCGATCGCCGATCACCTCCGACTCCTAATATGACCCGCGACCGTGTTCAGGCATCTTAAGTTCGAAGATCTGCTTCCGGATGAGAATGAATAAAAAGGATCAGCAGCGATCAAGTGCGCGAAGTGTTGGTGAATGAGAAGGAGAGTGTGAAAGAGAGAGGCAGAGAGAGAGATAGAGAGAGAGTTTAGCAAAATAGAAAAATAGAAATTTTTGCGAAAAATAAATTTTTTGAAATTTTGCCGTTTTTTTTGTGGGTAAAGTGCTCTAAGACACGAGTTCGTTTGAAGTGAGATTTAAAATCAAGGACAACACGCAGGAGCAGCACCAGGGGGAGGCGAGTTTCTTCACGGAAACGGATTTTTTTTCTCAACTTGTCCGGTGAGTGGGTATAAAAGGGAAATGGTTTATATTTTAAATATTGTGCCACTGCATCTGAAACGCGAACGCGAACGATGGGAGAGCTGCACGCGACAGAAGCTGTATGCTGTCTGTTAGACGCACGTTTTAGGTTGCTGTCAAATTAGCATGATCCGCAAAAACATGTCTCTCACATCACATTCAAAATCGATAAACGATCTGTCTGGGTTTCAGCAAATAGCATCACACACTCCAGGCTCTATACAACTCTGTTCAAATCAGTGTCGACTCTTCGGCTCAGATGTCCTTTGGAGTGATCAGGGCCACGATCGTCATGAAACCACGATCGAGCAGTGAAGTGAAGAATCATGGTGATTTGTCTGTTTCAGAAAATGCACCAGATCGTGGCTTGATCGGCTTCGCATCCCCGCTCAGGAACAACCCTTGATCTTGACACGATCAGCGATCTTGTTTAAAATTTCGTCCTGCACAAGCTGCAAACTCCATCGAATTTGAGATTGTTTAATAAAATGTTCTTGGATTCTGAGTCGTATCCATCTGGAAAGCGATCAGCGACTGATCTGATTTCGGTGATCATGGTCGAAAATCCCCGCGATCGGTGATGTATTTTACGAACACCGATCGAATGGCCACTCAGTTTTTCAAAAACGCAACAGTTTCATCTCATCCGTTGGCATTTGAATGATCTTGTCCAAGCCCCCGCGATCGATGATCGAGTTAACAAACTTCACCTATTAGCCGTCGGCATAAGTCACAACCACCATATTGCTTGCCACGGTTCACTACATCGCCGCAACTATTTAGTGCTCGTCTGTCTTGAGTCGTTGTCATCGTCTAAACTCAAATTATTGTCAACTTTCTTATTTTCTCTTGTCACTAGTGTATCCAGACCAATATCAATTCGAGGCAAAAAAAAAAAGAACAGCCAACGGAAAAACTCCGCCAAAGAAAAACGCTAACCAGAATTTAGAGAGCGTGAAGCCGCGTTGTTCTCTTTCCTTTTTTTTTTTTGTCAGCGCTCTATGTCAATTATTGAAAAAGTACATTGCTTCCAATTCTGTGCGCGCTATATGGTTTATTTCTTTTTCCCCGCGACAGCGATTGTGTAAGATGCAGTGGCTTAGATATAAGTTACGAATCCAGCTGTATTGTGAAACTTAATATTGGCCACGTCGGCTGGGCATTTCGTATTTTGATTTTTGTACTGTTTTAGGAGGACTAAGGGTTGGGCTTTGCTTAGCGCTTGCAGTAGACCAGCGCTTGACTGTGATCATTCATCATAATCGGGGGTTTCCTAGCCTCCGAGGGTCCACAAGCCATCTTGACTGCGATCGCGGATCATGCTCAAGTTTTGCGAAGCTTTCGCGAGCCATCATTTGACTGGGGATCACTTTTGGGATTTTCCTAGCTTCCAGGAGTCCGCAGGCGGTCGTAGGCGGTCCACGGGCCTGCTCGTGGATCGTGGAAAACTCACGTGAGTTGCCGAACTTCCTTGCGTTCACAGGCATGTTTCACTGCTATCATGGAGCATTCTGGTGAATTGCCAAGCTTCCTGGGTCTGCTTGACTGCGATCGCGGATCATTATCGAGGATTACCCAGCTTCCAGGAGTGCACCGGCCTGCTCGACTGCCATCCTGGATCACTCTCGTGATTTTCCGAGCTCCCTAGAGTCCACAGGCGGGTTTTACTGTGATCGCGGATGTTTATCCTGGATTACCAAGCTTCCATCCACACACTTGCCTGGCTGCGATCGGGGACCAGTATACTTGACTGTGATCGCTGATGATTCTCAAGTTTTCCTAGCTTCCAGCAAACTCCAGGCAATTTGACTGCGATCGCTGATCATTGCCACGAACGACAAATGCCGATCCCTGTCAGAATGTCTACTTGCCTGCGATCGTGGATCAATGCCGATCAATGCCTCAACGAACGCATCGATGATCTCCCCTTTTCCTCTTCTGAACTGCCACAATGCATGTCTCTGCATCTGTGCACGTGTCAAGGCAATCCGACGGGCTTCCTCCAGCAAGCAGTCATCCTGCATCTAGATCGCAAACGCACCCACACCCACAGCCCATGCATCCATGGCTTGATTTATGACATTCAATAGATTTCCGACTTCCATCGCTTCCATCTGTGATTATGATGAATGATGATCACCCGCGAATGAAGTTCGCATCCCATCCCCCTTGCATAATTGCCGACGATCCTCCGTCCCTCCGCCTAACCGCCGGCAATGACAATAAGAAACAAAAAAGAACAACAAATGGAAAACAGGGGAAAAAATAATCAGTGTCATGTCAGGGCGGCCAGATTCATTTTCATTACGGCGACGATTGTGGAGAGCATTCCCACCAGAGTTGACCATGAATTCATCTGCTCTAGACCTGGAACCGGACAGAAAAGGGAACTTTCTCACACGCGTTCTCAAAACAATAACCTAGCGAGTGACTCGCGTCACCTACTATCGTTGCCGCTGCCTTCGAAGCCGACGCCGCCGCTGCCGGTGGGTTACATAAGCTAGACTAGCGAGGGGCTGACAAGGGACTGAGAAGGAGAAGAAAAAAAAAAAGCAGATTTTAATGGCTGGGGCTGAGTCTGCGGTTCGGGGGAGTTGTACGAGGCAACGAAAGTGCTTATAGCGATGCCATGAGCTCAAGGTCAGTAGCGTGGGTACTGACTTTGACTGCGACTTCCACTTTGACTGCGACTTCAACATCGGCGCTATTACTTCCCCACGAGAGGCACTTTGCTGAGTTCTTCTTGGTGTCATCGTCGTCGTCGTCGTCGTCGTCTTTGTCGCATCATCCCCGTCCCATCATCATCATTATCGTGGGCGCGTTGGGTCCCTTACACATTCCACTTCTGCTTCTTCTGTTGGGATTCATTGCGTAATCCGAAGTGTGAGACTGAGAATCATGTTCTTTGGGTGGGAATTCTAAAAAATGAGAGAAAAAAACTGACACGGGTTCGCTTGATTGAAGAGTCGACTTACTGGAGTCACTGCAGTCAGTTTGATTGTTTTATAATAAGCCCGTCGGTGATCATTGGTGACGGCAAAGTTGTTTTTTTATTGTGTCATGCCCGCTGCAGCGTCTCAAGTGGCTCTAGGCATCCAGGTGATACAACTGGCTCAAGCTTGTGAAAATAAAGCGATGATTTTTAATGATCGTGGAAGTGGCAGTTCAGGAAGTCGATGGACCACACCAGTCTTGGGGGAGCTCAGTCTCCGCAGCAGCCTCAGTCTCAGTCTTGACGGAGTTCGGTGTCGAGGAAGGCATCCGCCTCAGCAGCCTCAGTCTCAGTCTTGACGGAGTTCAGTGTCGAGGCAGGCATCCGCCTCAGCAGCCTCAGTCTCAGTCTTGACGGAGTTCGGTGTCGAGGCAGGCATCCGACTCAGCAGCCTCAGCAGCCTCAGTCTCAGTCTTGACGGAGTTCGGTGTCGAGGCAGGCATCCGCCTCTGCAGCCTCAGTCTCAGTCTTGACGAAGTTCGGTGTCGAGGCACGCATCCGCCTCAGCAGCCTCAGCAGCCTCAGTCTCAGTCTTGACGAAGTTCAGTGTCGAGGCAGGCATCCGCCTCAGCAGCCTCAGTCTCGGTCTTGACGAAGTTCAGTGTCGAGGCAGGCATCCGCCTCAGCAGCCTCAGTCTCAGTCTTGACGGAGTTCGGTGTCGAGGCAGGCATCCGCCTCAGCAGCCTCAGTCTCAGTCTTGACGGAGTTCGGTGTCGAGGCAGGCATCCGCCTCAGCAGCCTCAGCAACCTCAGTCTCAGTCTTGACGAAGTTCAGTGTCCAGGCAGGCATGCGCCTCAGCAGCCTCAGTCTCAGTCTTGACGGAGTTCGGTGTCGAGGCAGGCATCCGCCTCATCAGTCTCAGTCTTGACGAAGTTCGGTGTCGAGGCAGGCATCCGCCTCAGCAGCCTCAGCAGCCTCAGTCTCAGTCTTGACGAAGTTCAGTGTCGAGGCAGGCATCCGCCTCAGCAGCCTCAGTCTCGGTCTTGACGAAGTTCAGTGTCGAGGCAGGCAACCGCCTCAGCAGCCTCAGTCTCAGTCTTGACGAAGTTCAGTGTCGAGGCAGGCATCCGCTTCAGCAGCCTCAGTTTCAGTCTTGACGAAGTTCGGTGTCGAGGCAGGCATCCGCCTCATCAGCCTCAGCAGGCTCAGTCTCAGTCTTGACGGAGTTCGGTGTCGAGGCAGGCATCCGCCTCAGCAGCCTCAGTCTCAGTCTTGACGAAGTTCAGTGTCGAGGCAGGCATCCGCTTCAGCAGCCTCAGTTTCAGTCTTGACGAAGTTCGGTGTCGAGGCAGGCATCCGCCTCAGCAGCCTCAGTCTCAGTCTTGACGAAGTTCGGTGTCGAGGCAGGCATCCGCCTCAGCAGCCTCAGCAGCCTCAGTCTCAGTCTTGACGAAGTTCAGTGTCGAGGCAGGCATCCGCCTCAGCAGCCTCAGTCTCAGTCTAGACGGAGTTCGCCGTCGAGGAAGGCATCCGCCTCAGCAGCCTCAGTCTCTGTCTTGCTGCACGTCGAAGTCAGTTCCCCGTTCACGTTGCCTGCCCAGCTCACTTATTGCCTGAGAACAAGGGTGGAAAGGGTTTTCCGTAGCACCGTGGCAACAATTCCACTCGTAACGTTCCCAGTCTCTGGTCAACCTGAGGCCCTGTCTCATTCCCCTCATCAGACATGTGGTGAAATTAGCTTCAAGTGCGCATTCCAGGCTGCCTTCCTTTCGTTAGTAGCGCCCGTAGACGAGGAAACGAGGAACATTACATGCCAGGACGACATCAAACACGATTGTAAAATTTAAATGCGGGAACGAGTATGCGGTAATTCTCACTCCCTCCTGCCCCCTTCTGTTATCGCATCATCATCATCATCCTCGTTGCGTCGCGTCGGCTCGGGTCTTCTTTGTTTTGACTGCAAAACAAAGGTTCAACTCGTACAGAAAACGCGCGCGCGAGGCCACATGGGCCCACACGTAGGGAGTTATCGCCAGTCAGTAAGACCGAGGGAGAGGGAGAGGGAGAGATAGAGAGAGAGAGGGATGGTAGGAGTATCCGTATGCACACATCAACGCGGTGTCTGTCTCTCCCCCATTTGCAGCGGAGAACCTCACAGGTGTCAGTCAGCCATCGTGTAGTCACTCGTAAAATAGGCACACCAGCAGGTAGCCACCAAAAACCTAACCTAACAAGTGGTGACTCTCAAGAAATGGGAATTTTATGCAAAGTAGCCACTTCGTCGCTTGAGAAGGGTGGATGGCGGCGCAGCCGACGCACGGGGGAATGCAGACCGTGAAGCAGGTTAAGGTGAAGGCGATTGGGCTGATACGAGTTGTTGTCTTTTTTTGTTTGCTGTTTTCCCAGATCCACGAAGGATGGGTCGCTGAATTCGAGGATTCGCTGGGCCCACGCCAATATCACAGCCAATCGTTGATCGACCTTAGTTAGAAGAACACGCACACATCTGATTTGCGCACAAACTGATTCTGGTTTCTGTTTCAATTTCGCAGGTCTCTGTGATATGCTCAGTATGGAACTGCAGTCATCGGTGCACATTCAGCACTTGAACCATGGATTACCCGCTCTTCAGTCGCATCAGCATCACGGCGGCTTCATGCAGTCCCACCATCATCAGCATCAGCTGGGCATGCATGACGACAAGGCACCAAAGAGTAAGTATTTGCATTTTTTGTTTGTATTTCTTTCTTGTAGTTACAGCAGGGAGCTGGGAGCAGGGAGCTGATTATCCCGGTGGGTTTGACCTTTCAAAGCGCTTCTTAATTCGTTGGTCTTGATCGAGGCCATTGGCTTTTGGGTGGTTTTCCATTCTCACCAGACTCTGACTGCTTCTGGTGGGCACTCCATTTTCCCGGATAGGTGCTACCGTGCTAGTTCAAGAGTCCCTTATCCATGTGGGGACTCGGTTTTCAAGCTTCGGAGGAATCTGAGCGGTCATGTTTACGAGCGTGGACCTCTCAATATTGGACTGCCATTATTTTAGGATCTCAGCGAATATGTTCATCTATCGGTTACCCAATCGGGTCGTCCCACTTGTCCGTCAACCCCAGAGTTGCACATGTTTGGCTGGGAATCTTTTCCACTTAGCCACTGCTTCACGTTCCCCATTAGATTTCATTTGACTCTTGCCATGACTTACATTCCGATTTATCCGCGCCTGGTGCGCAGGTAACAAGAAGAGGACCACGAACACAGCCTTGTAGTACTCCATGTTTGTACGGAGCGTTCGTTGACACTTCGATTGAGTAGCACAGCCTGGTCTATATACAACCCCTTGACCATCCCTGCCTTGCTCCATGACGGGCAGCCATGGACTATCTCAAAGGCAAATGAAGACCGAGAGAAGTTCGGCGTTCCATCTCGGGTGGTCCTGCGTGAATGCAACTACGATCTGTCTGTCTCAGTACAGCGACATGACTCCAGCCAGGCATCAACACCTGAGACAGCTAGGCCATGTGGAGTGCAGGGACAACACTTCACGAACAGTCTTCGAACCCGCCCATGAAACGGAGGGGGAGGCACAAGTGATGGGGGAGCTGAGCCAACTTGGCGTGCGTAGTTGCAATCAGCGGGCTAAAGATCGTGTCAGCTCGACAGGTTTCTTGGTTAAGACTATGGCACATCCCGGAAGGCAGACAAAATAGAAGACACTTTTCATGGACTTTCAATGCTCACAAGGACTTCCATTAGCCCTGACCACACCAAACGATTAGGACGCACTCTCACCCTCTCTGGCGTGTCTTTCCCTCAGAGTCTCCTTTCACTTCAACTGCCATGCTATGGACAATGGTGCACAAAACTCGAGCAAACACAATTTAACTCTTTAACTCATCGATTTGATTCCGTTTTACATTCACCGCACTGCACGGCACCGCACCGCACCGCACCGCGCCCCTCCCCATCGCACATTCATTGTCTCCTTTCGAGGAGGACGATGCGATCTGGGTGAATTTACTTCCACTTACTATTTGTGTAGGTACCGATGTTATTTTTTGGTGCGCCAACAAAGGACCTAAATGGAGTCATCATTGTTTTGTTTGTGTGTACAAATCCGCGCGCCACTTGAGCAGACATACGTTCCACGGGCACAGACAGTCAGTCACCTCCTCTTGCACTTGCTGCATATCGTTGCCACACTAGTGATGACGCCGCTTCTGCTTTTGCTTCTGATTCTGATTCAGCTGCTGCTCCTGCTGCTTCTGATGCTCATGCTGATGGTGATTCTGCAACTGCTACTGCTGTGCTTCTGGTCGTATTGTGTGTTCAACCAAGCGTTCCCTCGTTTGACTTTTATAACATTTTGCCGTTCGTCCCGAAAGTCTTTTTTGGTTTCACTATTTGTACCATTTCCCCCCCCCACACCCACACACACACACAGACCACAGGCAACCCCTCATAGCTTTTATCCAAGAACTAACTCGGGTCTAATGATGCCACAAATGCAAATTGGTCGGTTTCCCCCACTCGGGAGGAAAAAAAGAACAACACACAGCACAACAGAACACAACACCGCCAGCATCTCCATTCAGAATCAGTACGAGTATCCACCAAGCAAGGAACAATTGTCCCTTTTCGTTTGTCGTTCTCATTGTTGTTGGTGCCTGTCTGCTGCTACTGCTGCTGCTGTCTCTGCAACGAGTGTTGGTTGTGCAGGTGAAACAATGCACTCGAAATATCTCTCTCTCTCCATCTCTCTCTCTCTCACTCTCATTTACTTTGCATCTCTGCTTTCGTCTGTCTTTCACTCATCAATGAATGAATACTTTCTCTGTACTTTTAGCGCACAAATTGGAAGGATACTGCGGCGGCGGTGGGGGCAGTTCTAATTTTATGCCAACAACAGCCGTCGAATGGATATCCATAAACGAGCAGCAAACCAATGCAGGTCAGTGTGTATGCGTGTGTGTACGGAGTGCACTGTGCTAGATTTAAGGACCCACCGATCTGACGATGCACTTGAATTAACTCGTATTTGTATTTCATTCCAGAAGATTCCCACAGTTCTCAGGGCAGCATATCTGGTGATGGTAAGTTTCTGTTTCATCTGACATTCAGTAAATATCTGCTGCATACCGATCACGTACATTAATGATCACATCAGCTGGAAAACCACTTCAGTGTGGTTTCCCAATCAGCCACTCACCCACTCAGAGCGGGGGCCGCCTGGTCTTCGGTCTGGTCAAGCAGTCAGCATCCAGCACGGTCGCTGCAAAATACCATTCAGTCAGGGACCCCAACCCCAACAGTGTGAGTGTTTGATCGTGCGGTGCGGGGCTCAGGAGGCACACTCAAGTTTTCCCTTTCGGTCGGGCAGAAAGCGAAACTGAGAATCGGCTTCCGCTTATCTAAGGTCACCTCTCCGACGACGACGCGACGAGGAGCGACGACGACAACCGCCAGAAAGACCAAACCAGCCAACCAACACACAGAAAAAAAAAACCGCTCATACATGAGTACACACCATAAACACCACGTACCACGAGTCTGACCATGTTTTAGGGTCTCGATTGCAATTCGAGATTAAATGACAGAGAGTCATAAATCTCTTTCTCTCGCTCTCTGCAGCAGCCCCTCGCCGATCAGTGGCTCTTGTCTTGTCATGGATTCGTCTGTATTGCTGGCGCACTTTTTCCTAATCAAAGAGAGTGCCCCTGTCCTAGGACACAGGCGATTTTGTGTGTTTATTTCTTTCCTGCATCCTCTGTGTGGGGCAAGACCGGTAGCGACCAGAGCAAAGCACAACAACTGCTGCAGCAGCATACGAAAAAAAAAAAACAAACACCAAATCTAGGCTACAGGCGAGCAAAACCACTGCAACATGATCGTGACATGTTGGGCGCAACTATTGCTACATGCCACCACACGGCGACGAGACGTATGAACAATTAAACATCCATCGAGAGCGCAAAATGACTTTGGGGGAGAGCGAGAGAGAGAGAGAGAGAACGAGGGAATGAGATCGATTGAGTGGGGTGAGGAGAGGGTGATGTGCCCACCCATTACGAATCCAATATACGCCACTTGCATTGAACGAGACGCCAACATGCCAACCAACAACCAACAGATCCCAGAGTCCAGAGTGCCCACCGGGCAATTCGTGGCGCTGCACTGGCGAGGTCCACGATTAAATTGTTGCAAAGCAATCGAGTCTGGAAATGTGGGGAATGATGTATCACTCAGCTGGTGGAATCTCAGAGGATTCCTCTGGAGCCGCCGGATGGAACCGCGATCGCAGTCAAGGTCTTTCATCAGTTTGGACGTGCGAAATTTGTCACTGATCGCGGCACACGATCGATCGATTGCTAGAGCCACCGATCGTGTCCATCCGGGGGTGGGGCGGAAGTTTGTGCGTGAGGCACTCACATTGGTGATCGGTGATCGGTGCTACCAAAAAATAATCTCGCATTCCTTGGTAGCACTCGCAGCAGCCGTGAGCAGGTGTTGAGGGGATTGTTTCCGCACAGCAAACCCAACTGATCGGTAGCCGGAGCAGAGCTCGATCAGAGCGCGTGTTCTTGGGCTTCTGGCAAGACTATGCCGCGCCACCGATAATTTCTCGCCAAACACAGATCCAATATATTCACGTCGCTCCGTTCGGTGAGCTGAGCTTTTGTGGCAGTGCACACGGGGGCCCCCGTAGCTAGATCGATCAGTGATCCTCACAATTGGCTCGTTGTTCGGCGTTCGGTGTTCGGAGTTTGGCGATCTTATCCGCCTGCCTGATGTACGCCCTTCTTCTTTAGTCTTTGTTGTTCTCGCTTGGTCTGGCTGGCCTTATGGAGCTGTCAACATTGCTCCTTTCACCGTTGGTCCACTTTGGCAGAGAGGATGAGGAAGCCCACGGTATAGGGCGTGAAAAATGTCGATAAGTAAGTAAACACATTGTAGACTGCACCGCTACCGCACCGCCGCGCAGCCGTCGCCACTTCGACTGTGATCCTTCTTAGAACAGGTTCAGCAGACGACCATGCCGATGATGATGATGATGATGTTGTGGTGGCAGCGGTGGCTACTCCAACGGCCATCGAGATCGATTACTTCCTCTTGCTCTCTCTGTCTATTCATTGAGTGTATCTTTAACTTTGGCACGCGTTCGACTACCGATTATGGTATATTTTGCTCGCTTGCCGTTTGCTGGCTAATCCTGAAGGTTGTTGTGAACCCGTTACTGGTGCAGTGCGGTGGTAATCACCTCGCAGTCGCGATCATATCTCATTTAGATTTTGTATACTTTTTTCTCTGTCTCTCTCGCTCTCTACTTCTGTGTCGCTCTCCGCGCCTTTTTTGCACTTGCGAGCGCTCGCGTCATTCCCGCATATCCACACAAAGGAAAGGTTGTGCAGCACCGATCGAATGGAACTCTATTGAAATCTTGTTTGCGCTCGGCGCGCCACTGCTGCCTGTGTAAAGTGGTGCGATCGACCAGATGTGGAGCGCATATTGATCTTGACTTCCTTGTGGCAAGAGGTGGGGGAGTGAGCGCGACGTAATGAGACCGCTCACTGTTTTTGCTTGGCCACCTCTTCATCGTCTTCAAAGGGAGGGATGTCTTTGATAATAGACCATCATCATGATCGAACTGTCGATCGCTTGTCGCTGCGATATGATGTTGGCTAGAGCACGCGATCTGTGGAAGACGTTGAATGGGAGTGAGTTTTCTGAAATTTGACTGATCACCTTTGTCAGGGATCGGATTCAGCTGGAGAGGCATAGTGGCTACTCAGAAGCACGATCAACCATCGAGGGTGGATCTAATGCAGTTGGGGGAGCTTGTTGGTGCCGCAGAAGCACGAAGAGCCACCAATGATCACCGTCAATGATCGAGGATGGATGTAAATGAGCTGGAGAAGCTTTTAGCGTGAAGCATCAACAATCCACGTTCCTCGACCTGTTTGCCTGTTTGCCAATTTACACTTCCCACATTCACCGCTCAACCGAGATCCCACCACGTCACATCGGCACGAGTGACATCAACATGATCGATTGAAGCCAGCCGCCAATGAGGTGTTAACTGGACGAATGCAGGCTCTCTCATCTTTATGATCTGTGCCCAATTGCTGAATGGGGGACTAGTCCGTCATGCTTGCCAGCAGCCACACTCCGTGCGGCACTGTTCTCCTCCTTTGGACCGGCACCAGGTCATCCTCCGGTCTCCCACAGCATTGTATGCTTAACTATGCGTTTCTTGTTTGCTTTAATGCGTGACCAATCCAGTGCACTTTCCGCCAGCGCCGTATGATACTTCTCTGCCCATTGACAGGACAAACCTTGGCGCAAATTCCACTCCATCGGTGCCTGGATGCTGATCCATGTGGATAGACGGATTCCGCCAACTGTTGAAGCAGTGCTCGAATGAATCCCCAGCAAGAATGGTGATTTATGTTCGTCGCCTTTATGCCTTTACGTGGAAGCTATGGAACTGAACTTAGGAGTCCATGAACTTCCGCCTGTCTCATGCGGCTTTCGGGTTGGAGCCCTGCCATTGCCTGCCTTATTCCACTCTTCAGCGAAGCAGAACCGTGACGACCGACAAAATGTCCAATCTTCACCTCTTACATCAGTGCATCGCTCGCTTCAAGCTGGAGTGTGTTTCCCCGCCAGTTCTCAGATTTGTCTGGCCAATCAATGGTTCGTCGTCGCGTCAAGATATCTCACATTGGTGCGCAAACATCGTATTGGTCCGGCTGCGGCTGCGGCACGCACATGACGCATACGCTCGCACGCTGCTATGCTCTCATATGCCGCACCATACGCACCGTGGGGAGTGTGTGCGATGCGTGCGCACACATCCTCCACCATGATGCCGAGTGCTGCGTGTGTGGATTGTGTTGGTGGGGGGGGTTGGTTTATTGGATTGGTTACGATAAACTGCCGCGATCCAATTAGACTCTGCTTCGCAGTCAGGTTTCAAACCACTTCAGTTGATGATGGTGATGATTGGCCGATGATCACAGGTCACCGCAGCACCGGGCGCACTTCATAGTTCCCTAAAGAGCCTTAAGCGCAAAGAAAACCTCGTCTCTTCCTCACCCTCGCATAGCACAGCGATTTCATCATGAAAATGATTTCGAATGTGAAAATGTTAATCAGCCTTGAGGCTGGCTGACTAACCACTGCGAAGAACAATTACACATCAACAAAGGCAGCGGCAAAAAGCGAAACACGAAAAAAGCATTGAATTTCAGCGATAGCCGTAGTCAATTAGCTTAGATTCGTTGTTGTTTTTTGATGGATGCGACGCACCGCGGTGGTGGTGCTGGAGGTTGTTGTGACCTGATGACGTGACTCGTTGAGAACGGTTTTCTCTGCGATTGGGGAGCGCATTTCCAAAAAGACAGCAGCTGCTGCCATTCCATCAAATACACCACGTCTGCACTCAGGAAGGGAATGGAGATGGAGAGGTCGTAGCCATGTACATTCAAACACGTCTTAAGGCGCTAACGTCTCCTTGTTCGGCTGTTGAGGCCGATACGGCGCATCTAGTCATGTGGGTGGGTTTCATTCTCATCGAAGTTTGATCCTGAGAGATGTGTCCTATTTACAGACATACCTTCAGTCAAAGCTGCCTTCCATCCTTGATTCTCCCAAGCACTCAGTTTCGGTATTCCTCGATCAGGTCGATGCTTCACTTAGTTGGAGACGTCAATGTGGCCACGACAGTAGAGTTGACGGTCTGTCTCTTCCTCTCGAACCAGGAGACTCGGACTGCGTTGTGGATTTTCGCGGGCAGACGGCACTGACGACGCCAAGAATCAGCTCTTCAGTTCTGGCTATCGTCGGCAGGGACAGAGTTTTGTAGGGCCGACCGAGGTCTTAAGTGGACAGATGCCTTCCGCGGATAGAGTGCTTTTCAGTGCAAAAGGACTATTGAAAGCGCAACGGATCTGGACTAGGGTCTAAGTGAATCAGTCAAGCTCCTGCTACCTCGAAGGTACAGAGCTGCCCATTGTGATCCTCGATGGCAGCCCATGCTTATCCCTTCATAGTCCCCCCTCCGTCTCATGACGCTTTTAGACAGGAAAACCCACCAATTGTCGAACACATCCGCTCTCTCCGATGCAAACCCTTGCCATATCCGCTGCCATGCCATTGCCAGGCAACCACCAACTCCTCGTCTCAGATGTGTTCCCTGGTGAAGTCATGAGAAATAAGAGAACGCACTTTTCCCGAATTTGTACGGATACCGATGGATGCCACACCATCCAGTCGTCTGAGTCACTTGTGGAATTTTTTGACGGAATTCACAATAAGTGGCCTTCCCACACTCAGACCTGACGAACTTGACGGAAAAATGGCACATTTTACACGAAAAAATTCAGTAAACTGGGAACGCACTTGGGTTGCATTATTTTGCTGAAAATGAACGAGTTTCCAAAGAAGTGTTTTTCGGGAGGACATCGTTTTGCGAAGCGAATGTGGGCATCAGGATGGACGGGGAATTTGACAAAGAAGCGGGGGAGGGTTGGGTCTTCTTGACGAACATGCGTCGGAGGAAGTGTATTTCGTGATAAGCTCTGGTAAACAGGATGCCTCCAAGGTTGAGGACGGACAGGGAGTAGACGTTACAACTTTCCAACGGGAGTGCCGTGTTTAGTCCGTTTGATACAAAATCCATGTCTCCTCTGTCCGTGAAGGGATTTTGTTCAGTAACTAGGACGAGTCTATCGTTGAGTGGTGTCGGGACCGACAGGTTTTCCAACGGTCGTGGCTTGGTTGGCCTGTTCTCGATTTTCTGCAGAACTAGAACGAGTCTAAGACTTACCGGTGTCTGGATGGAATGGGAGTTCAAAGGAGAACAGGTGGAGCAAGGAAGAGCCAGCGATGAGCCAGCCAAATTTGGTTCGATTACTGTACAGCTCCACTAGGTGCTCCACCTACTGGCTCCAGCTCAGGCCTCTCTCTCTCTCCCACACACACTTTATCCGCGCCAGCAAATACGGAAATTGAAGAAAAAGGAACAAAAAAACGGCCAGCAGTCGTTAGCCCAGGCAATCTTTTATATAGTCTGTGTAGTTTTCATTAGAAAACACATGTCTGATTAATTACACGAGGTCGTTTCGCCAGGGATATCTCGCTGCTATCGCGCCATAAAGATACATTTTCTTGTGTTGCCTAATAGTCGAACACACGAGTCTTTCGGGGCGCGCGAGAGCCTTGGCCACGTACACATGTGTGTGGTGTACATATGTCGCCACCGCCACCGCAGCGCTTGCTGAATGCTAGTCAGTGTTGCCAGAATTGTGTACTGCTGCTCAATGGAGGACAGTCATGAGTTGAAGGGGACTTTGGGCACTGAGTCGGCAAATGATGGGATTCTTTTTGCAAACTGAAAAGCATGGTCGGGGGAATTTCTGCTGCAGTAGGGGGACGTTCATAGAAGGGACGCGTGAATATTTTTCAGTGACAGAGTTGCCTTCGTGGAAATTTCACTCGGATTGATGGACAAGATGTGAATTGAGACGGGGGGTGGTGTGGGCATGGGAATGCAAGAGAGACACTGAACTCAGAGAGACACATCGCTGCAGTAGACCATTCCAACGTACTGATCTCCTCAACGAACACATCCATCCAAGAGACATCGCTCTTCAACGAACAGATCCACTTGGCGCATAGCTCTTCAACCGTCTGGTCTCTACGGTTCGATTTGTTCCGCCAATGAAGAGCATCCTCCAACGAAACGAACACATCCCCTGAGCCGAGAGCTCCCTATCGGCCAGTTCGTTTAAATCGAAAGCTCCCTTCAAGGAATAACCAGTTCCACTTAATGGACACATCCATTCAACCGACAGATCCTCCACAGACACATCCCGCCAACGATCAGCTTCCTCCAGCTGCACATGCCCTTCAACGAGCACACTCCTTCAGCAGACATCTCCCTTCCGTCGGACAGCTCCCTTCCATCGGCCAGTTCGTTTAAATCGAAAGCTCCCTTCAAGGCCAAACCAGTTCCCTTCAACCGACAGATCCTCCACAGACACATCCCGCCAACGATCAGCCTCCTCCAGCTTCACACTCCAGCACACTCCTTCAGCAGACATCTCCCTTCCGTCTGCAGACACCTCCTCTCTCGTCCTCCGGCCATCTGCCAATAGCGCCCAAAGTGTTCCCGACCCAATGACGGACACACCTTTAGAGCTCGCAATCACCCGACAGTCCATTGATTGTGGCAACACCGATGACCAGTGACAAGCAATTCCACTGCACACAGTGCCACAGTGCGCTTGCGTGCTGCTTTTTGTCACAAACTGCAAAAAAAAAAGTGAAGTTGAAGAATTCCGCCTAGGCTCTTGGGCATTTTGTGTTTTTTTATTTTTTTTATTACAAATGTTTTCCACAACTTCACACACCAGATCGACCGCTGCTGGCAGACACTGCAGAAATGTCTGAAAAAATACAAGAAAACCACCGACAAACTGAGCAAAACCCAACAAAAATGAGACAAATCTTGATTTTCTGCATTTTCGTGAAGTCGTTTAGGGGGTTGAGTGCATGTGTGTGTGTGTGTGTGTGTTTGACTGAAGACAAATGGTCAATATGATTCGGTCCAAATGGAAAGTCGATTTTCAAACTGGGCGAACGGAAAGAACGGAAAGAAAAATTCAATATCAAATTCAAAGTTCATCCGGATGAGAGGAGGGACGACCGTGTGGTGGCTAGGGTGATCGGGCGCAAGCACCTTCGCAGCACTCATAAATGAGGCCATGTGTGTGCGGGGCCGCTCACACAATCTTTCCTCGAATTAGCCAAGGTATTCTCGAACAATGCGCAATAGAGGCAACACACACACACACACATCCATCGACCTGTGTTCTGTGAACGAGATGAAATTCCATCCATTCAACAGCAGCCGACATCTGTGTGTGCGGCTCCGAGCCGCGGGCAGTGGCTCGCTCTGGTCGTCTAACACTGATTCGGTGTGTTAATTCGAGATTGATTTCATTGATATTACTTAACACAGCAGTGACACTTTAATTCATCGGGATCAGTGCGCCCGTGGCATTCGGTGATGAGGGCTTGCTCCACAGGTGCCGGATTTGTTTTACGAGCCGTTGGGCTGTCGGCAGTCCTTCAGTTTGATTCCCGATTTAAATCACCCGAGAGCAGCGCCTCTTCCGGGTGCGCTGTTCCATCAGATCAGAAGGGAAGGGAAGTGCCCGCGTAACAATGCTGTCAGGTTCATGACACCAATTATGTCCATTTATCCATATCACACTCCCAGATGTGTGGCACATCTCGGCATCAGCCAAAATACCTGTCTGCACGGGGCCCTCAATCGGGCGAGTGCGAGCTCTAGCGCACATTGTGTCAACCCGGCGCAGAGTGCGCGCGGCGAGCGCAACCAGCGGGAGCAATCTTTAGCCTCTGGACACTTATATTGGAAAATCTCGGCGAAATAGATATCCTATCTCTTTGCATATATGTATGGGATACATTTTCATCTGGAACGCTGGGCATGCCAATGCCGATATGAGGTAATGTGCTGCTGCAGCACAACGTGGCGTACAAGAGGAGCACGAATGTATTCGCGGCACCTAGTCGAGTGCAGGAACCGCAATAAGGAAAAGATAAACCATGGACAGCCTATCCATTGTTGGTGGTGGTGGTTGTGTTGTTGCTGCTGTTGCCGGTGATGGCAGCGGATTGTAACAGCAGCAGCAGCAGCAGCTCGAGGCGATCGATTTTGAAATTCGCACACGCGCGGCAGCCAACAGACACCGCGCTGTGCGGTGCGGCTTCGAGACGCCCGAAATAGAAGGAAAAATTAAGTGCACTGCAGCGTACTGGGCAAGTCAAGCTGGGGCATTAAGTATTTTTGATTTGATTTCTTTTTCGTTCCCTCTCTCTCTGGGTCCCTGCTGCGACTGGGGAAGCGCGAAATAATTGTCATATGGACTGCGAAGAGCCCGAAGGCGTCTATGGCCGGCTGTCGAGTGAAATTCTATGCGAGAGGTGGCGACCAGCTTCTGGTGATCGCAGGTGATCGGAGCCGCTTCGGGATGGACCTGGGCCGCAATTAAGAGCGACTTCTTGTGGCCGGCCGTCGACTTCGAGCGCAACATCGACCACTTAAGACCCTGTTCAAGGCGATCCCCGGCTCGGGGTGGACCCGGCCATCAATTAAACGCGACTTCCTGTGGCTGGCCGTCGACTTAGATCGCAGTCGCGGGCGCCGCAGGAAACTCGCGGCCGTTTTCTTGGACCGCCAAGTTGACGTTGGGGTCCTTATCTACCTTCAACGCGGGGCCATCCCCGGTTGACGTCCTTCTTTACTTTCGGGATCGGATTACCCCCGCTGTCCCTTTTGTGGGTGGCCGTGATGACAGAGGGGACCTACTTGTGGGGTAGATTTCCCCAGTCGCTATATCAAGGGCTCCCCTCGAATCAGCGCGTTGCCACACTCTGCTGCCTCTCCCAACGGCACCGCAGTCAACGAGAAAGAAGATCACCCTTGACAAATTGTGCATTAACCTCGCTACAAGAAGATAAATGAACCCCACCGGTTCAGTCCCAGTACCACTTCGTGATTGAAAAACGACAACATATGCCGTATGGAAATCACAATTATCCTTCACAAAGGTCACACCATGCTCTGGTCGTCCAAAATCAGCAGCGACACCACCACCACCACCGGCTGAAGCAGCAGCAGCGGCAGCAGTTCGGTTGCTCAGCTGGAGTGAAATGGATCCCCCTGCTTTTTTGCATGGCAAAAAACTCTCACGGGACCTGATTTCAAATCATCAAAACATAATCAGTTTCTGTTGCTGCTGGTGTTACCCATCCACCATCCCCCCCGCCCATGGCAGAGGGGTGCGAGTAGATGGATGACATTTAACATCTAACCAAAGGGAAATCGTGTTTAGATACCATACCAGGAACGCAATTAACTGCAAAGAGCAACGCAAAAAGAAGCCAAATGAAATGAAATGAAATGAAATTGTATCTCGAATTCAAACGGCATCTGTGATTTATCTTTTACATATTTTCCTTCTTTTTTTTTTGCTGTGCGCTTTCTCTTAATCTCAGTGCACTGTCGAAGGGTGGTGGTGGTGGTGCTGGGCTGAGGACAACAACGACGACGTCGACAACGACGACGACTCCATTAACATAACCTGATTTCTAATTTGCGGGAAATTTAATTTTTGCCTTCGTCCTTGGGCACATGAAAGATCGAGAAGTGAACTCCACGCGGCGGTACTCGGCAGTCGGCACTCTCAACGCCACCATCAACATCATCATGTCGCGCTGTTGGAGCTGCTGCTCCTGCTGCTGAGGCGAGGACGTGATACGGTGGCGCTCCTTCTGCTCGTGGTGGTGGTTGCCGAAGATGATGATGATGATGGTGGTGGTGGTTGGGTACTGACTGTTAAATGTAAATTCACGTTCGTTCTGGGGATTAGGACGATATTTTTGGGTGGGTTTTGTGTCACCGAGAAATTAATACCCTCCTACCGTGGGGCGTAATGGGATTTTTGTTTTGTCGGTTCTCCGTGCCGGGGGGGGAGCCATGTTTGCTGACATTAATGTGTCAAGGGGATTTTTTCTTTCCGTCCACCAAGACCCCCGTCCGCCGTCCCTGGTAGAAGCAGAACCCAAGCACGCACAGGAATGTACGAGAGAGAATATGGTTCGAATTTTGGGGTGGCACTTGTGAATCATGATGAAATGGAGGGTGTGTCAGAGGAGGGGGAGGCAGGAGGGAACGACAACGACAACGGCAACGAGAAGAGAAAAGAAGAAAAATATAGATACAATATCTATCTTACGTTAAGATGAAGTCATATTTCACGGTGTTGTGGTTTCAAAGCTAATTTCGAAGTCACCCAGCCAGAAGAGAGAGCAAGAAAAATAAAGGAACTCAGCGCAGATAGGGAGGAATGAAGGCGTACAAGCGAAACAGGGCGGACAGGAGGAGAGGAGGAAGAGGGAACGAAAATAATACCACCTATCCATGCCGCACATCACCGTATCTCATCCAAAACTCACTCGCAAAGCCAGGCAGAAGACGAAGAAGAAAAATGTGTTCCTCTCCTACTGTTATGATTATGACTGTCATTTACTTTTACGATGTAACCCACCCCCACCCACCATGCATGCCACGCCACCATCGTTCGACGAAGGGGAACACAGGGAAAATAGGTGGCCGATGGAGAGAACCGGGCACGTGAATTGGGAACGAGCAAAATTGGGGACGAACAGAGGATCTGGCAACGCGGCTTTGAAGCCATCACAGTTCAAGACCGCTGAGTGTGGCCACGCCACCTTAAAGCCATCACAACGTGCCCAAGATCGACTGTGGCAGCGCGACTTTGGAGCCATTGCATCGTGCCGTAGGCCGACAACTGTGGCAACGCGGCTTTGGACAGTGGAAGTGCCAACACAGCCGTGGAACTACCTCTGCGACTTTTGTCTTTGGCAACTTTAAAACCATCACAACGTGCCGAAGATCGACTGTGGCAGCGCGACTTTGGAGCCATTTCATCGTGCCGTAGGCCGACAACTGTGGCAATGCGGCTTTGGACAGTGGAAGTAGTGGAACTACCACTGCGACTGTTGTCTTTGGCAACGCTGCTTCGGAGCGCTATATGCCACCAAGACCCGCCGAAGACAATCTTTGGCCGCTACTACAACCGCATGTGGAACTTAAATGAAACTCCTTACTTAGCGTGGACATCAACCGCAGTCTTATTGGAAACCAGAAAACCACTTCCGTCCAAACTTGGAAACTGACTCAAAGGAACGGGAAAATTTGTCCGTTGTTGTCATCGCCTTCCGCTTGTCCAGTGAAACCTCGCATTCAGCATTCCTTCCGCATCAAAGTTGTCGATAGCACCCGTCATGTTACCATTCAACGTTGCCGTTTCTTATTCGAATCCATCCAACCGACTCCCTCTTATGAGGACATTCCCACTGACGGACGCACTCACTGAACCATGACACCGAGGGAGTTTCAAGGCCAACCGAAGACGGAAAGGAAAAGTCAGTCACACGGGGGCGCACACAACACTTTCATCCGATGGCTCCGCCACGAGGGATCGTAGGTGGGTGCACTTGGCTGGGAAACCAACCGACGAACGAGCAAGTGATCTCGTCTAAATTTAGCGCAAGGATGGATGCGACGTCGTCAGAGTGTCTACTGTGAGTCGATGGGTGGTCGGGCAAGCGACAGTCACACAGCCACCAGATGATCTGTTAATGGCCGGTGTTAAACACGGTTCCTTGGCGAAAAGTGCAACTAAGTGACGAGTCAGGACAAGATGTCAACCGTATGTGCGCGATCGGCGATTGACGTGTGACTGAGTTTTTAGTTCCCCGCTCGATGCTGGTGTGGCGTGTGCTTCTGGTTGGGTTTACGATCGTCGTAAACGTTCGCAACATCTGGGCAATAAATGAAGAACCATCGAACCGGCAGCAGCAGCGGCAGACACCAGAAGGAGGAAAGAAAATCGCAACGCATTCCGTGGCGCGGAGTGCGATCGGTTTTTGGTTGTAATCAGAGCATTAAGTTCGAGTTTGTCTGTGTCGGGCTCATAATTGTTTTTTTTTTTTTTTGTTTTGTGTTCATTTGTTGTTTCGTCACAAAAAGACCACACCGCAGGCAAGCAGGCAGGCAGGCAATTGCAAATTGTAACGAAGAAAGCGGTCAATGAAACCGCAATTCAGCTTGAACCCAGACCATGGCACAAACAAACAGGAAGTGTGCGTCGAAAATAAAACAAAAAAAAAGTGCAAAAAGGGAAGATCGCTTCTCATGGAATCAATGGTCAGGAATGTAATCGAAGGTCATTCCTGTAGTCCTGATCTAGCCGTAGTCCAGTTCTGACCAGAGAGAATGAATGGAAATTTCACAAACACTGCTTCCGCTGAAGCCTTCTTCTGTTGCGGTTTTCCTCATTTTGGTTTCCTATCTCAGTCCAGTCCATCGTGTCCGTGTGTTTGACCCTTCTCTTGGTGTTCTCGGTCTCCCCAGTGCACACAGTCCCCCGTCCACAGGGACCGAACAGGTTGGTGAGACCTGGTTGCTGGCGGCGCGGCGGTGTGTGATTCAATTTGATTGAGAAATCTCACATTTTTACGGGGCACACTGACGGTCGGTCGGTGGTGTTCTGTGTCCTACAATGGTTAATGTAAAGAGGATCCCATTGAAGAGATCCGCACGCCTTTTGTCTGATTGGGAAGCAGTCACGGCGACGGTGATGACGACGACGGAGCGGCGGCGGCGGTACACTGCTGCGTGTGGACGTGAGTGAGAATGCCGATGAATGAATGATGATGGTGTGGTTATATGCAATTCGATTCCATGCCGGACACCGGACACTTCACGGTTGCACACGGTCAGGGGAACAGTATTGTTAATTACAGTCTGGGGACCGCAGAAATGTTATCACACTTTAATGGGTGATAACCGGAATGGGAGCAGTAAGTGCATCGGGAAAATGGGCCCGGGCCCGGTTCCGGCCAGGCTCTGCAATGAATTCACCAGGACCTTAGGAAAATGCCGCCAGAAAGTGGTTTGAAAAGAAATACCTTTCCAATTCGCAAAATGTCCCTTTCCTAGCTGTCAGGGGTGGACCGAGGGGAAGCAACTCAGTAAGCTCCCACCCGCCGCAGGGTGCTGAGGTGTGAATTGTTTTTTGGTGAGATGTTGGAGTCTTTGCCGAGTGCCAACGTCAGTTCATGCCTCGACACACTTGACAAGATGCATGTTTTGGTTTAAGACTCGTCGCGCAGTCGATGGTTTTGTGGAGACACGCCGGCATTCTAGTCCAGGGGAATTTTTAGGTTTTCCTTTTCCACCGTCCTGTGAAAGACGTTCGTATCATGAGACAGCCTCCGGAGTTTCGGTAGGTTGGCACGGCACGCATCCCGAGTTGCCTCTCTGTTGACTCATGCCACGTTGGCTGGCCCTTGGGCCGACTCTGTCGACTTATGTTTAGATGATTCTGCCTGAATTTTACACTTCATCCGACTCAGCCTTCCCCCGCTTCTTTGTCAAATTCCCCGTCGATCCTGATGCCCACATTCGCTTCGCAAAAGGATGTCCTCCCGAAACCCACTTCTTTGGAAACTCGTTCATTTTCAGCAAAATAATGCAACCCAAGTGCGTTCCCAGTTTACTGAATTTTTTCGTGTAAAATGTGCCATTTTTCCGTCAAGTTCGTCAGGTCTGAGTGTGGGAAGGCCACTTATTGTGAATTCCGTCAAAAAATTCCACCAGTGACTCAGACGACTGGATGGTGTGCCATCCATCGGAATCCGCACAAATTCGGGAAAAGTGCGTTCTCTTATTTCTCATGACTTCACCAGGGAATACATCTGAGACGAGGAGTTGGTGGTTGCCTGGCAATAGCATGGCAATGGATATGGCAAGGGTTTGCATCGGAGAGAGCGGATGTGTTCGACAATTGGTGGGTTTTCCAATTCATCCATTTCATGTTTTCTTGCAAAAATAATCGCTGGTTGGGAAGCTGTTTGAAGTGTTGTCATGGGTCGTTGTCATGAGACGGTGGGGGGACTATGAAGGGATAAGCATGGGCTCCTAACGAAGAGGCTCATGATCGACAAGATGGTCACAATGGGCAGCTCTGGAACTTCTAGGAGCTTCTGTAGTCGAGCGGTCTAGTCTCTAGTCACTCACGACCTCTGTCCGCTTAAGGCATCTGGACCGCTTGTGATCTCGCTGAAAATTTTTCAAATCATGCTCTCTGCTCGCTGAACATGAGATAGTCCTTGTTCTCGTGGCGTTTTCTCATAACCTTCAGCCACAGAGTTGGTGGGCTTCCCCGCGAATGACATCATTCCTCGTACATTCAACTCACTACCTGTTTCATTTATATTCCACTCCGGCTTAAATTATACACGACTCGACACCCCTTCACCCACGGATTTGGTCTAATCAAACGCAACCGAAAGTCTGCTTTATTTTGGCGACCCTCTCACTCGCTCCGTCTGCGGAACTGCGAGGCTAACTAATTACCAAACAATGTGTGTGCATATTTTGATTCGTTCAAGGTCCCGCGGCAAGACTCTTGACAATGACATGACCCTCCAAAGTGTGTACACAAATTATCAGCAAACATGCTGCGAGCACTGGGAACTGAAAGACAGAAAGACAGAAAGACCATGGTCAACAATGGAAACAATTTGTGTGTTTTTTCCCAGCGACACGATGACTGTGCAAAGGAAGACGACAGCGACGACGATAAACGATAATGACAACGCGTGTGATAGCAACGAATTTCAATAACTTTTCGAAGCACGGACTCTCGGGACGGTCTCTGGACAGCGGTTGCCTCAGAGAGGGCCGAGGTTTTGAAGTGCTGCCGCACGCAAGATCATGTGTGCCTTCAGTCCTAAGCATAACCACCAAATGACACCCTATCCACTGGCACCGTCCCTGGCCCACAATCCTCGGACGGTAGCCCACATTCTCCTCGCCAACACCTCACCCCCGTGATGTGTGAAGAAAAATTTTCCACATATTTCGATTTAGTTACGCATCACTGGATGTTTCTTCTGATTTCCTTCGCCCCCCCTCCCTCCGCCACCTTTCCACTGCTCAGGTGACACACAAACATCAAGTGAGAGTGGGTGGAGAGGGGGGAATATGGGGAATCGAATAAGGCAAGAGACGTAACAGAGTTCTTGAAGAATTGATGTGTCCCCCTTGGAAGGAAAAAAAAAAAATGAAACTGTTCTTCTCTCCCTTCGCATGGAATGGATTTGCGCCCCCATTCCGGCAAGCTCTCATCGTCCTTACACGAGAGCACACGACAGCACACACAAGGGAAATCTCTCAAAAATCTCTCATAACACCGCCCCAGTCACCACCCTCAGTTCGTCGGGGATTGGCTGTGAAGACAAAAAGAGAATACGCAACAAAACAAGTGTCCCTTGCAAGGATTGCTCAAGGATCCACCCCTAAGCGACTGCTTGAGTTTGGCTCTCTGTCTAGCAGCCAGTCAGTCGGGCATCACACACACGCGCCAGGATACACGCGGAGCGATATAAGAGCCAAAGAGACCCACCCCTCGTCGGGCACGAACACTGTGAATACGACCAACCACGAGATGCTCTCGAATGTGAATGATTCAACCCCCGTCTAGTGCGCAAACGATAATAGTGGTGTCGCCTTTGCCTTTTTTTTTCCTTCTTCTTCTTTTTCTTCTGTTTCGACTTCTGCTTCCGTTGTCGTCTCCCTCTCTCTCTCAGCTGCCAACGGTGAGCAGATTTGCAATTCGATGCCTCAGCCACCCCTGTTTGACTGTATCGCTATCCTCCTCGGATACATGGACGAGGGTGTGTGTATGCCATGGGGATGTGTGCGCGTGTGTGTATGGAGAGTGTGCTTAAGTGTATGTTGCAAAATGTTGCTGCAACCCACTGCTAGCATCCACAGTCAAACATCAGAGACGTGTGTCTTGTCTATCTGCTCTCTCTCTAAACACCAGTGCGGCAACAGTAACAGCAACAGTAGATTCTCACAATCAGAATCCGAGTTCGAGTCCGTATCAGAAGCAGTGGCAGAAGCAGCAGCAGCTCCTTGTATCGTATGCGTAGCGTATCGTTATGCAGTTGAGCTCAGGACCACCGTAAGAACAAAAAAAGAAGAAAATTCGCATCTTTTTCTTCACTTCATCGTCGATGTACACGGTTGTCATCGTCATCGTCACTGTTGTCGTTCGCATTTTTGCTCTCTGTGCCGTGTTACGTGGTGCCATCCAATCACACACAATTTTTGCTGCTTCGCCAAGTGCTTCTGGATTTTCCAATCCCGGTTTGTGCATCCCCCAACAACACACATACACTCACACATCTTAACACAGAGATAGAGAAAGCCTCCCCCCCTTCGCCGTCTATTCACAGTGCAAGAAAGGCATCCAACACCGTCGTCGCGCGTTAGATTCATTCCTCGGATTTGCTTACTCAACTGTCTCCGTTCGCGTGAGTGTTACGTGTGTGCTCCCGTGAGTGACCGTTATCAACTTCTGATTGTTTGTTGTCCCCCTCCCCCCAAAAAAAAAATAAACCAAACAAACAAAACCAAACCCAGTGTTATCCGCAACTAATTCGATCTCCGATCTCCGATCTCCGATCCGTGCCTCATCCGATCGCCGACGCCGTGTGCCCTATGTGCTAAATCAACAAATGGAAGGCTACGCAATACGGTCTGCTCAGCCTTCGCACAAGGATACCGTGTGAAAGTCAAAGTGTCAAAGTGTTCAGATAGAAAAAATCCACAAAACCAAACGAAAGTCCAGACATTCATTTAAGCGAAAATATCGCATAGCAATTTGTGAACGAGTAAAATCGGTGCGAATCTGTGAAACGGCACTTGTTACTCGAAGGCGCGATCATGGATTTATCCACGGCATATCGATACAACCAGAACATGATGGAATACTACACATGTAAGGATCGCTCATTTTTGTTGTTTCCTTGTCTCAACTTGTCTCAGAAAAGCGCGCAAATCCGTGCGTGTGTGAATTTTGTTTTGTTGATGGGATAAAATTGACTTATGTGGACCTGCCGACAGACAAAGTTTTCAGTTTTTAGTTTTTTCTTTTTTTGTCTTTTCTTTTTTCATTTTTGTATTTCGAATTGAATGCTTTTTGTTGTAGTTTGTGTTTTGGGCTTCATCTTGGGCGCATCAATCCGATCGTGGTTTTGATCATGCGTCGATCGGGTCAAGGCTTACCTAGTTAGCGCCGAAATTTTGACAATTTCAATCATTTTTCCTGTTCCCTTACATCACCGTCGCAACGGAAGCAGCCAGCTCGGTTAACAAAAGCCGACGACGGGGAATGTTTGATTCCGCGTCCGTTTGAACACCCAGTTCTACTCAAAGTCTTATCCGCCGGCTTCTGACAGACGATGATTAAGAATTGCTATCCGTCCTTAGTCTGCAGGAATACACCAGTCGAAGCTGTGGCAGTTAAAACGTCCAATTCCTTGCCAACCAGGGTCTGACCGGCAGTCGGAGACATTGTGTCTAGAATTCATCGCCGAAGAGTGTCAAGGGCAATAGTAGTTCAGCCAGCTTCAGTTCTAGTCAATGCCGCACAGTCTGTGAGGCTAGCATCAACTGTAGGTCCTCACAGACTGTGCGGCATTGACTAGAACTGAAGATGGCTGAAAAGAGTTTGCAGCATTTCTTGATTCTCTGGCCAACCATCAAACATATAAGGGTTTCCTTGTTTACCGTCGCTACGGAAGAGTCTTAGTGGACAGCTTGTTCGTAAAACTCAATCGCCGACGACGGGAAGTGTTACAAAACCTCCTCCACAACGCCGCTGTGCCTAGTAGAGTTTGTCAGGGCCTACAATCTGTGTGTTTGGTTACACTTCTTGGTGTGTCATCAATCGTCAAAATCGTGCATAGAATTGGCGAGCTGTAACTCCTTGCAAGTCTCTCAGAATCTCGGATCTGCTCGCCGATGAACCGCCTTTGCAGTCAGACTCAGATCAGAGTGAGTTCCTCAAGATCTACAGTCAAAGGCCTCATCAGAAATGTGCATCATTTCTTGATGCCCCTCGTGGGTCGTCGTCCGTCCTTTTTAGAACTTCGAAAAGATTGATGGATTTTTTCCCCGAAATCCTCACTCTTTTCTCGCATTTACTTTTCCGCTTCCAGGACTACGAGGCAAACACCGTCTCTCGCGCCGTTGCCATTGTGTGTGATTCCAGCTTGGCAACAGATCGTGTGGCTTATTCGCTAATGCCCAGGTTCACTGCAGCAGAATGTAGCATCGGACGAAAACGAGCTGAGAGACCAATCGTGTCGTGCGTGTTTGAGACGAACTGTGAAACCCACAAAATTTGAACTTTGCATCCTCGTCAGCTTCCTTTCCTGTCTTTGTCTCTTTCAGTGACTCTGAATTTACTTGAGGATTCCGTCATCTGGCATGAATCAAGGTCAAGACCTCTGCAAATGGGGTCTCAAATCGCCAGATCTCAACGCATAGTCCCTTCCGGGATCCACTGTGCGACACTCAGTTGATACATTTAAAGGTGCCTTCCGGCAGTCTACTATGCTATCGTCATTCTCGAAATCACACAATCGCACCAAACTGTGACTGCTTGCAGATGCACGCATTTTGACGCACGTCGTCGTCTACAGTCGATGCCCTTCAGCTCCTGCGTGAATTTGAATTTTATTTCGGCACAAGTACGCCAATTTGATGGCTCGAAAGGCCAAATATCCTAGCTCTTGCAATATCCTAGCCCTGCGCAACCCTGCGGAGGTCTGGTGCTTCTGGACTCAGCAGAAGAAGCGAGCAAAATGGAATGAAAACTGACTCACTTCACAGAGCATGTATTTGCAAAAGTCAAAGTCAAGCCTTCATAGAAGAGTCAAACTTGAAAGATTTCCGCTGATTTGACGTCATCGTGAATGCCCAGGAACCAGCAGACTCATCGTTGCGTCTTTGAAGTGCTCTCTGACCAAACTTTTGGTATTTTATTCAATGTAGCGGCTCACAAGTGGGCACAGCATATTCCTCATCGGATTCTGCCTCAATGCTCGGCAAAGCAAGGCCCTCTGTCAGTCTTGCCTAATTTGTCAGACCAAGAAGTCACACGGAGAAGGTGATCCGAGAAGGTGATCCGAGAAGGATTCCCATCATCCCACATCCTCCATGCCGTTCTCAAGTCCACCGGGAGAGAATTGATTAATTTCTTCTTCAAGCCAAAGTTGTTCAAATCTCGCTAGCATGCCATCAACCTCTACTCCGGCTTCAAATCCTCGGTTTTTGGATGAAAACTCATGCAAATGCAAGACGTTGTGACGAAAAAGTGCGTGATTTCGCGGCAAATTTCCGACTCGGGATTGTTTTTTTTTTTTTTTGTTTCAAAAACTTTTCGAAAATGTGTGGATTTTAGTGATTGCGAGCTGATGAGTGAACATTTTGAGGAAATCGATGCGAAAAGTGACCTTGCGGGCATTTGACGGTGTACATTGGCTGGTATTTGCTGTTCTTACCAAATTGTGTTCCAAGAGGCGGCTGCCGATGGAGCAGAGCCATTGTGAGTGAGCTATGTTGTTAGCCTGTATGTCTGTTAGGACTTGAACCAATCTAGTACGACACCGCCTCGAGCAACGTGCTGGGGGGTATTGCGACGACACTTCTGACAAACTCTTTAAGTAAGCTCTCAGGTCTACTGCCAAACTGGGTAATTGTGCCGTCCTCTTCGACTGGTCAGGGGAAGTCTTCGAAAAAGAGGTGATGACAAAAATGTGGGTGCTTCGGCATCTATGTGAATGGCCTCATCTCCATCTTCCGTCAAACAGAAACCACAGAGTTCTGCAATGAATATGTGGATGGACTTGAGCTAGCCTAGTGACACACGACCATTATTGTCCGCTTCAAGCAACCGACAGGCACAGTCTATGCACTCGGACACTTCTGTCACACGACGACGCCAAAAGCGAGTGGTGATCATTGTCCATTGTCCGCCTCTTGCAAGATGCGATCTAATTTTTAGTCGCAGCTGTTACCATTCTCGCCAATGACCGCATCAATTTTTTCCATAAAAAATAAAATAAAAAAAAGGAAACAAATCAAAGCCCATCTGTCCTCAGCCCGGTCATGTTCTCAACCCTATCAGTCTTCTTCGAAATGAATTGATCCATCATTGCAACAAAGTGGCTATAATATCGTCTATAATCACCGCAATTCTCCCGTTCAATTGCTCGACAAATCCTAGTGCAAATCCCCTCAAGGATGATGAGTACTTTATTTGACGCCGCACAATGGTATCGAATGTCCTGGGGACAGATTGACAGACACCACCAACCACCACCGGCTTCCGTCGGCTGTGTCGCTCCTTATCAGATCCCAACCATATGGGTGAATATTTTCGTGTCCTTTTTTTTTGAATCGCACATCTTTGGGATTCCAATCGAGACAGCCTCTTGTTCGCCCGTGTTGTTTGCCGGAAGGGAATTTAAATAATTCCATTAGACTGCAATTGACACTCGCGGCTAATTTGCGACAACGCAGTGCGCCCCCAAATCGGTGGGTAAGTTAATTTCATTTGCTTGTGATACTGTCGAATTGTTGGGGAACTCCTGTCCTGTCCAGTCGCCGGCTCACGGTGGGTCGCATCGAGTCGACGAATAAATCGATTACTGGTGATGCTGTGTTGCTGGGCGGAGAGGCACATTTTTCTGTGATCAATCCACCATCCTCCCCGCAATGTTTAGTCCCTTGTATCAGACAGGCACGTTGATGCATCCATCCATTGCGATGCCCAGATGCGAGAAAAACAGTTCACAGGCGAGAGCTTGCCACTTAGGCTCCCTTATCCACCCCTATCCACCTCCGGCACATCACAATAACACCGCTTCCAAGAATATTCAGTTACTTTTGAGCCGAAGCAATGCAGCAGCAGCAGCAGGTTGTATCTGAGATATCTGATGTATCTGCAGCCAGTTGAAGCTCAGATTAAGTTAACTCAAAGATATCAGATAACTCAGCCGTCCACAGGCAGTGCCTGTGTGTGCGGAGGGAGACGGATTGGGGGGCGAGAGCTTGTGTGATGCGCCATTATCTCATGTGAATGCGAATGCGATACGCAGACGATATCACGTTTGACGTTTGAGTAACACGCCTGCTTTACACGACAACCACGCCGAGTATCTGTAACTATTTATATTTATTTGCATTATTTTCTGTTCTTTGTATCTCGCATGTATCTCGAATTGAAAATGTCACATCTATACTCTGTGCTCGGCGTAACTCGATCTGCTCAGGGGAATTTGATTTGTATATATTTCCCAGTTAGATGCATGCGCTGACGACGACTGAATAGAGCGGATTAGAGCCGACCAGCGGAGAGCGGCGGGCGGGATGCGCCATTTTTTTTTTGCTAGAAATACCGGAGATCGTTCAAGGTCATGACGATGCCGGTGACAAGATTACAGGCGTTAAGTGTGTCGTCGGTGAACAGCAGAAGTCTTCTTTTCGAACGTCCTGCGGCGTTTTTTATAGACAAACAAAACTAGACAAACATTCTTAAGACCAGTTAAACGAACATTCAGCGTCATTTTACAGCGAGGCTTCCATTCGCTTACAACTTGCTTAAGTATCGGCTTGCTTGATGATGATGCAACGAGGCCTCCTGCAGCTCGTTGATAGTCTTAGGCATCGATTCGTGAGGCTTCCTGTAGCCTGCAGCTTGCTCAAGCATCCGCCTGATTTCCTCCGTCGTCGTACATGATCCAGCAAGATGATGATGAATCCAGCAAGTTCTTTTCATCTGAGGCATCAGCTTGATTATTTCTGATGCCTCCAACTTGCCGAAGCTTCAACTTGAAGTCGGGCGTCGGGCGCCATAATCTTAGATTTTCTGGCTGCAATGAAACTAGCCTCCTATTTCCCCAAACCTTGATTCCTTGAATGGAATAAGAAGTCGTACTTTTTGACAGTCTCCAACACCACCGCTGCGCCAAATAAATCAGAAATGCAGCCATCCTCTATCACACTTCTCAAAAAAACGAAAAGGAAAAAGTAAACGATTTCTAATTGTCACCGCCAGTGATGGCTTACGGTGTGTGTGCACGGCCCATTTGACTTGCAAATCTATTTCAGAGCAAAAAAGCCACGGCGACCATCTACACCCCGCAACGTCGATAGCGGTGTTTGTGCGTTCTTTGCGCCCTTCTCCACATGGTTAGATGCTTAAGAGCACAGAAAAACCGCTGGCTGTGCATCACTGCCACCGCACCTCATTTCCTCTCATTAATTGCTCAATACTGCTTTGTGTCCTGGCACAGTGATGTTTGCCAAACACAACCAACACACGGCCGGCAGCACAGCAAAGTCTGCGATCGCCGGTGCCGGTGCCGGTGCCAGGGGCGCGAACATGCAGCTAATTAGTGTCCTTAAAGCGGATTCCTTTCGCTGAAATGATCTTAATGAACCGCTCAGCGTAAACTGCTCATAATGGCTGTGTTCGTCGAGTTCAAATAAAATATGTGAAAAAAAAAAAAAAAAAACAGACGAAAATGATACAAAACAGTGGGGATGGTTTGACACTTGAAAACTAATTAGTGGATGTCACCATAGAGTGCAACTCCATTCGGAGGCGACAGAAACACAAGAAGGGCAACAATGCGTGGTCGACACGTGGTTGCTGTGCGAAAAAATGAGTATATTCCACTGTGGGCAACCTCAAAATCCACGCATCTCTCGTCGCTCGGTTGGGGATGGAGTTTGTTTTTTTTGTTCACATTTATTTGCTTTTTACTTAACAATGTTACATTCTCTCTCTCTCTCGTTTCGTCTCGTTTCAGGTCACGGTGGTGTCAATCAACTGGGCGGCGTTTTTGTTAACGGCCGACCGCTACCAGATGTTGTGCGACAGCGAATTGTTGAACTGGCCCATAATGGTGTCCGTCCATGTGATATATCTAGACAGTTACGCGTTAGTCATGGCTGTGTATCGAAAATACTATCGAGGTAAGTCGTAATCCGGCGCTATCAACAGTTTTCCCTTCAATCATCGTGTCAGCAAACAACCAGTCTCTGCCTCTGGTTAATTGAAAATTATCCACATCTGTTTATACCCAGGAGTACCACGTCAGTGCATGCGTATCCTTTTCTTTCTTTTTTTCACACTCACAACTGATTCATGGTTGCGGCGGAACAGAACAAGACGAGGTGCGAGGCACGGTGCGACAACAGCAGCAGCAAACAATTTCATCAAGGATCCGCGCAAAATTCATTTCCATTGTGGCGCACCAAGTTATTTACGAGATCCGCACAAGCAATTACTCTTGCTGCTGGTGCTGTTGGTGGTGTATCCACAACCTCATGAAAATTAGATTCCTTGGCAAATATTCTCCCGTTTAACTCCCAGGAAACCGCCTGCTTGAGAGTGGGAGAGGGTTGGGATCCCAACTGAAACCCAACTGAACCCTAAACTGAAAGCGGAAACGATTCTCCATTTATTTTCGACTTTCATGTGGAATCCTGTGTTTGTGTGTGCATCCTGTATGTTCACAAAAGCAATTAAAGCCAATTTCCTAGGAGAAAATGACACAACGCCATTTGGCTTGCCCTTGCTCCTTGCCGCCACATCCATCCTTCGTTTGTTTGCTGGCTTCGTGGCACTTGGGAATTCACAATAAAATCACACTTAATTAATAACGCTCTTGTTTTCTTTTTGCAGATATTACGAGACTGGAAGTTTCAAGGCCGGCGTTATAGGTGGTTCGAAACCGAAAGTAGCCACACCACCAGTTGTCGATGCGATAGCCAACTACAAACGTGAGAATCCGACCATGTTCGCATGGGAGATACGCGATAGATTACTGGCCGAAGGGATCTGCTCTCAGGATAACGTGCCTAGTGTTTCATCCATAAATCGGTAAGCTCAATCATATCATATGCGGTGGGGCGGAAGGGGTGCGTGTGTGCCTGGGTGGATTGGTGACCCGAAAATGATCTCATCCGCATTGTTATTCGAAAATCCACTTTATTATGTGACAACAAAACTTCACTTCCTTGGATTGGCATTTTTTTTTTTTTGTTTTGTCTTGTGATATATTTTGTTTTAGTAGCGCCTGCTCGCGCGTATATAATTGTGACGCGTGCTGGACACGTGCCGCAAGATATTTCCTGAGGCCCAGAGGTCCTTTTTACTTCGTGGTGGCTGAACAAAAAATTCGATGATGACATCGCATATTATGTGTGCGGTGGCGGTGGCGGTGGCGGTGGCAGCGGTGGTGACGGCGGAAAGAGAATGTGAACTGCGATTGCGACATGTATGCACAGGCAAAGGGTAATAAATTAAAGTCAATTCGAAAAATAAAGGATGCGAGGACGACGACAACAACGGCAACAGGAAGGAGGAAAATCGACTGTGGGATGGTGGGGTGGCGGTGTGGGGGGTGGTGGATTTGAATTGATTTGACGAGCACGACTGTGCAGCACGCGTTCGGCAAAATCAATTTGATATGCATTAGGCCGCAATTAAGTGCGGCGGCATTCGGTGGGAATTTTAAATTGCCATTTGCCAGGCTAAACAAGTTAATAATCGAGTGCTCGAGCGTTCGACTTCGAGTGGGCGGGGTGGTAATTTATTGTTATTTCTCGGCGCAAACGGACGGTGTGACGGATGGATTGACTTTGGTAGACCTTCGCATCGAGTGGATAGAAGCACAGTCTTGTAGGCACGGCTCGTCTAGCCGTTGATGGCATTTTTCATTGGTTTAGTTTCTGTCGAGGGCATGCATACAGTGACAGGAATGTTCACAGCCTGTCTAGTTACCGCCAAAGTTAGGGTTGACTTGTGTGTCATGGATTTGGCAAGAGTGATCGTGCATCAAGCGAAATGATGTCGTCTTGTAGGTCTCTTCTAGCTCCTGCCCAGATCTAGGTTCCCTATGCGGCGAGGACAGTTGAACAAGGCCAGCGAGAGCACAATACCGGAGATTGTGACGGCGAGTGAAAAGAATGTGTCTGCAATCAGGTTGTTGCAGTATCCAATGAGGCATGTACCCCCAATTGGAGCTCGGAAAAGTTGTCCACATCAAATGACAATCTCGAAACCGCTATGTTTTTCGACAATTTTTGCTAGTCTTGCCAAATTTATGCAGCAACCCTCTTCTTTTGAAGCTGTACCGAACGCACTTCATTTTGAAAACCACCTCTGTCGATCGTTGGGCGCCATTTAACTTTTTCCGCTTGTTTAGTCATCAGGCTGCCTTCGGCTGCCTAACTCCATGATGACTGGTGAGCCCTTAGCGCCCTTAGGCAATCTTTACCGTTTCTTAAGCCCCGACTCGCTGTCGAACGTCGGGCGCCACGAGCCACCATTGAACGTTCGTTCGCCTACAGGCCAATCTTTCCATCATCTTAACCTACAAGCTGCCTATTTTGCATACAGCGTTGCATTTAGTGCATTTTGTGTCCGCATCAATTTAGTTGGCCTCGCTCCGAAGGCAGTCGCCCACGCCCTCGTCCACACTCCAAAATGTCAAGTGCAGATTTGATCGCGCACAATTATTCGAATTAACATGTAATTGAGTTATCAGATTTGACAACAATTGAACCCCATGCCATGGCATTCGCCCACAACCCTCCCGTCCACCGTCTATCCAACCATCCACTTGGCTTATGTGTAAGTGGATGTATTTTAATGCGCACGCATTAAATCCCTAAATCAACCCCTAATGTCTGATGGCTTTTTTTCTGTAAGTGGTTTTCTCCCTTTTTACATGCACAACAAGTGCAGCCCCGAGAAATGATGAAGCAATGAGGGTGGTTGCTGCTCCTTTCGGTGTTGAGTGTATGTAATCCTTTTCGTTCACAGTACGTTCGATTTGCTGGTGTCGCTGGTGGTGGTGGCAATTGTAATAATGACGTCAATAAAAATAATGTACTCTCCTCTCTTCAGGCCATGGACTCACGTGAATCGTCCCTTGGGGATGGGACGGGGTGGTGCGGGGAGTGTACAAGTGTACAAGTGTTTTTTCGTTTGTAATCCTTTTGGCTGTGGGTGGCTGTGTTGTTGGAAAAGTTGAACAGTGTCACGAGTGGCGGCAAGCAGAGTGTGGTAAATTATTGTTATTACGGTCGAGAAGAAATTATTTCAATAAGGTTCTGTCTCTCGGGGGGGGTGGCTTGCTGGGAAAACAAAAAGCCGGGGGCGCTGAATTAATGAGGGCTAATGTGTGCTGTGAAATTTCACTCGATGGAGGATTAAGCAATTGAATTGATGGCCTCTTCTTTGCAGTGCCGGCCCGGGATCGGGAATCAATCAATTGGCCACAACACAACAGCACCTTCACCTGACACGGGCACAGATACGGATTTCTGTGACATCTATCATGTCTCATCACGTCTTTGATTGTCTTGTCATGTCCGAACTGATTCATCATCGTTCACAAGCACACACACACACAGTAGACAGTTCGTCGTCGTCTTCCTTGTTTCACCGCGCGTCCTTGATGTGAATGTGACCGATTGAATCGATATTTTGTGAACATTCTTCATCAATTGGCTTGTCTCTTGCGTCGATGTCATCCCAAAAATAGACGCACACACACAATGCCCATCCACAGTCTGGCACATTGTTGGTCCTTCGTCGTCCTTCGTTGTCCTCCGTCCCCTCTGACTCGTGTGCTCGTGTGTGATGTGTTTTTGATTGACTATCCTCAGTCAGTGACATCTCCTCTCTATTTTATTGTGCAGTCCGACGCCGCCGCCGCCGCCGCCGCCGTTGCTGTCAATAGCCAAGGGGGATGACTTGAACAATGGCCCTCTCTGTGGTGTGCATCAACTCTCCCGAAATTGTTGCATATGTCTCAATTCTGTTCACTTTTCGTTTTCGATTAAATTCAATTGTGGAACAAAAGATTCAACGGGCAGCGACAGCGCATCATAAAGTGCCACTGCACTCATTCCGCTAGCTCGGGATGGAGTTGGTGGTGTTTTCGAAAATAATTGTCGTCGCGCACTCGCGCCCTATTTCCCTTCACAGCGAAGGGGTTTGCTCCATTCGATTGGAAGTAATTCGCGAACGCTTCGTGGCATATGTTGTGCACTCCCCCCCCTACCCACGGCCTGTCCAATCCCCTCATAGGCCTAATCTAATCTTGATATGTCGTTTCACTTAACTCAGTGAAGGAGATCGAGGCCTGGTCAAAGTGTATTGTCAGAGAGTACACCCTTCTTCTTCCACTTTCACAAAATGGGATTACCTTTGCTCGGGCAAAGATTTTCCCGCCCTCGCCCCACCGCCGCCCGCCTTCTGCTTTGTCTTCAATCCATCCACTCTCTATGGTCTATCCTTGAAACTGGAGAATAATAAGGACAATTCTTGAGATCCTTGGGTAAAAATTGAAAGGACACACTGAGAGTGAGGACGGGGCAATTTATTCCTCCCCAAGGAGCGCTTGAATTTAAATGGTACTTTAGAGAGATTTTTGTTGTTTTTTTTTTTCTCTCTATTTTCCATCATCTTCTCCTGCCACCATCCTTTTCACTTTGATTTTATGTACACGCTATGTAGCCGTGGAAAGTTTTCTAAAGTTGTGTCCTTTCTGGGCGGTGGTGCTGGTGTTGCTGCACTGGTACACATCTTGAAGGATACAAATTTTCCGGTATTTTCCTTGTCTTGGTCGTTCAGTGATGCTTTGTCTTCGTAGACTCCTGCTTCGGGGGGGGTGAAGGGCGGCTGTGGCGGTTGTGAGCAGTTTCTTAGTTACATTTCGATGCGATGGGGCGTGTTTTCTTGAGAGCATAGCAGCATTTTTGTTGGAGGTTTGAAAGGATGTAAATAAACAAAGTAAAGATGGCATGTCCTTTGAATTTCCATAATTTTGTTTTTGCTTCTTGTTTTCGTGGTAATCGATATGTTTTTTTTTTTTGTTGGGTGTAATCACTACAAATGTGACGGTTGACAAGGGATTCAGGTGGGTCGTGTACAGATCAGAGGTTCATGCAAGGAATCACGGCAATTTTGAGAGTCTCACATAACCTCCAGTGACAACTGGCTGTCTATGAGGGGTGTGTTCGGTCCAAATAATCATACCGATGCTCTCCTGCCAAACCGATCACGAGTACATGCAGTCACTGAAATTCACCAATCTGAGGTACACAGTGACCATGATAACCACTTCTAACCACTTCCCTCGATTTCGTTAAGTTTCGTCCACTTTTGCTTACTTAATTGCGAATGCCATGTATCATGGCACGAAGGCATGCCTTGATTTTGGGCACATTTCCAGATGAGTGATAACCACTTCTAACCGCTTCCCTCGATTTCGTTAAGTTTCGTCCACTTTTGCTTACTTAATTGCGAACGTCATGTATCATGGCACGCAGGCATGCCTTGATTTGGGGCACATTTCCAGATGAGTCGGAGGATCGAGTGGCCTGAAGATGTCTCCTGCATGAAAATGATGATGATCGGTCCTCAATGACAGTGAAATGTTAAAATTCGAAGCAATTTGACGCCACATCTGACTTCTTTTTGTCTAAAGAAACTGCCGTCATTTCTGAGGAACAGAGCACACCTCTAGAGAGTTTGTCTTGGCGTCGGCAACATGGCAAACAGCCAGCCTTCAGAACTCTTCGAACTCGATCCAATGAGGAGCTCTCAACGGTTGCGTCATGAAATCCTTTCTGGCTGCCCGCAGAGTGACATTGTTTTCCCGTCGTGAAGCCAACCACCTTAACAAGTCGACAGGATTCTGATCGCTTTCCAGCGAGTGAACTTTGGCGAACTCATTTTCCCGTCGGCAACTCAACCGCCTCCACACAGCCACAATCTCAACGCTGCGTAGCCATCAAATGACACCTGTCCACAGGTGTGATTCGGTGTCACGAACCATAAAACATTTCCGAAGTACAATACAGTTTTTTTTATTGTCGCCATCAATATATTTGAGTTTCGAACAATTAATAGACCAAGCACACCAGATGTCATCAAATTGTCCGCAGAACATTAGTGAGTCCATTGCATCCGGTGGCTGCTGCAGATGGCCATGGTCGACAATGCCGAACCAACGCCCTGCCCGGCGGGGCCACGGATTCGGATAAAAAGTTTGCGGCTTAATCGAAGGAAATCCTGTGTACCTGTGGCTGTGCGATTGTGTGGATTGTGATTAAAAATTAGCAAATTGCTGAAAATAACGTCACAAACGAACAGAAGCGGGATGATGAGAAACCAGAGAGAAAAAAATGCCATCGGCAGATGGGACACAGCCCGGCCATCTGTTCTCCACGTCTATGATGCAAATTCCAGGCAGTGGGTGGGTGTGGGGCAGGATAGGCATTCGCAATTTATATCCATCCCTTGCTGCTGGCGCTGCTGCTGCTGATGCCGCTGGTGGGGCCAAATTGCAAATCAATTTGGCTGTTCAACTGTCTGTCTGTCGAGCGGGTGTTGGAGCTACATGCCGGCTGTGGAGCTACATGCACGAGATTAATTTGTATTGCGGTCGGAGGTTGGAGGAACCGAATGAATTGTTAAATTTAATACTCTCGCCGTGACAATTAATTATTCGGGACAAATCGCTTAGTGGGTTTAGGGGTACCGACGATATAAACGCATCCACACGCCAGCTCAGCGACAGCCACTGACGGGGTTTCACAAATTAATTTTGCACTTCTGCCGACGCGACGCACAGTGCCGACGGGCATACAGCGATGACAGGTCGCTTGATGGAAGATCATTGGCCACGGTTACCCGATTTGCAGCTGAAGACGAAGACAAAAGCCGATGGGCTGACTTTAGGAGAGCGTTAGCGTCTGAAGTTGTCTGTCACCCGCAAGGCGTCACCTCAACAAAGGGACAGCATGTCGGTCTCTTCTGTTCTGATCCGCATTGACAGCTTCACACAAGTCACACACGCCACGGAATTACGCAAGGACTCAACTCACTTCAGTCAGTGCTGTGTTCGAGCAGCAAATCCCTTGGCAGCTGATTGCTCGACATTTCAAAGTTGCACCCCAGAAGTCGAGGACGATGCGATTCTCATTAAGTCCTTAATTTAGTATGAAAACGTTCTCGATTTCAATGTTGATCTCTCATGTGAAACATCTGTTTTAGGGACAGCCTCGGCCTCAGCCTTTTGTGCAACATGCAACGAGAACAATGCCGTCCATTGATTGAAGTACCCTGCTGCCACTTCACTCTTGAAGATGTAAACAAACATCAATTACCAACACCCATGGGCTGCTCGTCTCCCAAGCACCAGTGTGCACGAACCGAATACCTGAGTGGGTATCACTGTGTCCCCTCGATCTGCGAAATCCTGTCAAATAGAAAATTTTACAATACGATTGTCATTATCATTGTTATTACCCCTCGGTCGGGTATCGGGTGTACTCGGGTGTCTCTGCCTGTTTGCGCGCCCTCCCTGTCGATCTGCTTGGGTTTTGCTGGCCAACAGATCGCTTCTTTCAACTGCATGCTTGCTCCGAGGATGTGGAAAATATTTATTAGGTAATAATTCATTCAATTGTTGCAGCGAGTGACACCGACAATTGTCTCTTTTATTCTGTTGATCATTTTATAAATTTTCCTGTCTGTCTCCATTCTCACCCTAAGCGCAGCCACCTTTGGATTGACGGCCACTCGAAAGGTTCTGAAACAAACCGAACCGAGGTTGTAGTGGCGGCGCGACAGCCACGGCGCTTAATATCAATTTTGAGTTGCTGTGCTATGCCCCAGACAGGCAATATCTTTGCGCAGTCAAAACAGTGAAATATGAGACACAGGACTGCGCGATACGAGGGAGATTGCAATGATCGCTGGGAGAGGGTAAGAGTTGGTGTTGTGCAATCGAGTGTCGTTGAAACATTGCCGTCGGCAGCTCGAGGCACACTCTGAAGCGGAAGCCGAATTCAAGTGCGTTTCGCTGTGAAACATGCCCATCCATGTTGTGGTTTCAAAGGCGACTCTAACGAGAACACATTCATGATTCAAATTCGTAAGACCTTGCCATTTTGAATTGTATACAACTTTAGTCAAATGTTGTCTATTGCAGTCCTTGGGGGACTCAAAGCGATGACATTTCGACACAAATCGGGCACTCGGCCCTAATTTCGTCAAAACTTGACGAATATACGTTTTCAAAGGCAAGATCAAACGCTGATGGTCAAGTGTTTAACGCTGAGTTTCGTTGAGTTTCGTTGAGTTTCGTTGAGTTTCGTTGAGTTTCGTTTACTTTTGATTACACAAGATCGACGTGAGATGATACAAGTTCACTGTGATGATGACGGTTACACTTTAAAGCAATGATCCCATCAAATCACTTGTGAACGTGGATCCTAACTTAGTGAGCGATACGTGACATTTTGGCTGCATTTGTCAACACATTCACCGAGTGACGGAATGTATTCAAACGCTTTGTTGAGTTTCGTTAAGTTTCGTTGAGTTTCGTTAAGTTTCGTTAAGTTTCGTTGAGTTTCATTCACTTTTGATTACACAAGTGGAACCGAGAGGACACGAAAGAAAGAGAAGAAAAAAAGCAGAAAGCAAATCCATAGAAAATTTATCACCAAAACCAAAGAAAGGAACTGCGAAACTCAATATTTTCCGCGTGAAGGATACCATCCTATCAAATGGCATAACAGCTACCACCCCTTCCCCCCTTTCAGTGCCCTCCACACAAATAGTCGTCCTCCCCCTGTTCGTCCTTACATGTGGGTGTGGGCTTTGATGGTGTGTAGGGAAAAAAAATGTGGGTGGTCACCATTTAATGAATGGTGGTTCCGCCGATGTGCGCTTGTGCATGCTAAACCATCACCATTTTCTAGGTGTGTGCCTTTGTGTGGGTGTGTGTGTGTGTGTGAAAGAGAGATTATGGGGAGCCATGGTGTGTGATATTTGAAGTCCTGTATATCGGATGAGTACACGAGGATATAGAAAATCATCACCATCACCGGATTGCTTTCAAAAAAAAACTCGTAAAATTTCCTCGTTTATCCTCATTCAGGTGCTGTGTTTATGGGGCTGCCTGACACTTTGGCTCTGTTTATGTGTCTCTCTCGCTCTCCGCCTGGGGGTTGCCTGCCACTAGAGATAGAGAAGATTCATATTTTTTTTATTTCCACCCATTTTATGGCCGTTGTGTGCTGGCGCAGAGCGCACACCCCAAGGATATGATATCATAACAGTACGCGGAGTGCACAAGCCTTAGAACCAGTGCCATCGTAAAATGGCATGCCATTCCAACCCCACAACAATAACAGTGAAGGAGCATAATGAAGTCAAGGAGCTTGCATCCGCCCCAGTAAACCACCACCACCGCCGGCAACTCACAATCACCCCACGAGCCCGCAAAATGTCATACTCACGGCATACTAAAGGCACCCCATATTTGGGGCTGATTTTATCCACACTCAAGCGCACATTCACCGACTCTGTTTTTCTCTCTCGCTCTCGCAGCGGCACACAGACCTTTACTTGCGTCGGACTGGTCCTTGTGCTCCATCCAGCGAGAGGGAACAGGACGGCGATAGGAATGATTTTCTTTTATCTTATGCCTTTTTTTGTGGTAGCGGGCGTTAACCACCTTTCTGCATGAAGATTTGCGTGGTGTTGCGGTCCTTAAGAATATGGTGAGAAGTTGAAAATGCTCAAGGAGGAAACTCCACCAAACCGAACCGCCGATGGGGGTGGTTTGTGGCTGGCTGTGTGTGTCTGTGCGTGCGCGAGAATAGATTTTTAGTTGCGGATCACTTAGCCACAATGATGCATGCCACTTTAATCAGCATTAAGGGAGCTCAATTTTTGGGTCCCTCCGCGAATGCTGTTACCTTGGCTACGCTTCCCGGGATTTTATTTGTGGCCAGAGATGGAACCATAAACGATGGGCGAGGAGGCGATGTATGGAAATATTTGACGTGTGGCTTGTGACGGCTGTTTGAAGGAATGTCGACCTCGTTTCAGAGGCGTGATGGTGACATGATTGCAGAGTTTACTCAGAAGTCTTAACAAATTTGTGGGCTGCCACTTCACAATCCATTACATGCCTTCACCCGTTTACAGTGTTTGTCCCGGTCGATCTGGATACTGGGTCCACTTAGGTCTGGATGTGTCCTGAGTCAAGTTCTGCACGCACCGAGTGAAGCAACGAAGAGCTGTGGTCTGTTTGAAGCCATGTATCAGCATGAAAACTGGTCTTTTGTCGTGAGTTGAAGTCCCGGGTCAGTCCGCTCTCTCTCGGCCAAATGAAAGTCCCACGATGTGGACTCCGGTTTGACTCTCAAGTCTCACATCGAGCCTAGGAACTGGTCTTCAGTTTGACACTACTACTGTTCCCATTGCTTGTACTGTACGTTTTTTTGTTAAACTCCTCTTTCATCCAACCCCCACCACCGCCCAGGAGGAGTCTCAAGCTCTGACAGCAAAGCGAACAAAGTGTCTGTTAGCGCCCTCCGGCAGGCAGCGACTCTAAGCGATTATGCAAATAAATTTGTTAAATTGCTCAGTTTGCCCCCTTTGTTTACCCACACAAACGGGTTGACGACGTGGGGGTGTATACTTAGAATTTGCATTTCCATAATTAAATTCGTGTCCTTTTGTATTTTTCATTTCAGAATTGTTCGCAACAAGGCTGCGGAAAAGGCTAAACATGTTCATCAACAGACCCAACAGCAGTCGAGCTCGTCGGTAGCTGGTACGGGATCCGGCACATCGGCCACTGGTGCCGGAGCATCTGGAGTGAATGGCAACAGCGGTGGCGGCGGAGGCGGTGGCGGCAGTGGCGGTGGCAGTGGCGGTGGTGTCAGCAGCAGCGGTGGTGGTATGTCCTATGTCGAGACCGCTTCATATTCAACGTTGGCTCACAATGTTTCCGTTATAGCTCACGCCTCGTCCATGCAACAGAGTCAACAGCAACAACAACAGCAACAGCAGCAACCCCCACAGCAGACACTCATAAATCCAGGCAGCGGATCAAATCCCGGCGGCGGCGGTGGTGGCAATGTGGGTAATGGGAACGATGGTCAAGGTGAACATAGGACAACTGGTTATAGTATAAACGGTATTTTAGGCATCCACCATGCTACAGATCCAAATGGGAATAATATCAAACGAAAACGGATCGATGATCACGGTAAGTTAGTTCTTTTGATTTTCCGTCTCTCAACTTCTTGGTCTGCTTCGCTTTCCTCATTTTCCGCACACACACTCAGTGTCCGGGCCGCACCCACCCAGGAGTCAATGCGGCCAGGACATGCAGTATATCCGGTCAAATGGGAGAGTATCCGTTTAACATTTCCGACAAAAGCAAAGCACAAGACACTAGACACAAGAAACATTGAAATCCTTTTGCATCTTTTCGTATGTTCACTTCCTGTAGAGGGCGCCTCCCCCCCCCCACCCCCACGCTCCTGCCTTGTACACGTATAAAAGTTTACGACGCTAAAGTTGTTATGCCATTGTTACCAGCATCCAGGCAGAACGGAGTTTTCTAATTTTTTTTTTTCGTTTGTCTGCTTTCCTTCGCATCGTTTCTGTGGATGTGGACTGTTTGCCGTGGACCTCCATGGATACACTATAAATCCTTGTGTTTTTTGCTTTGCAGCATTTTTTCACCCCGTCGCTCTGCAGGCTACAAGGCCGCTGTCCTTTGGTTACCCTTTGGTCCTTTTGGCAAACATGGCAAACATGGGAAACGCGTATCCAAAAATTATGGTCGAGGCTAAATTTCCGCTTTGTGTGTTGTCGTGTGTGTTTTTTTTTTTTTTGTTTCCCGTCGGGCATCCTGGTCTAGGTGCGTTTTTTGTGCTGTTCGGGGATAAAATCTCATGAGTTCTGTCATAAATTCTTGTTGGAACTGGCGCTGGGTTGAAATTAAAATGAATTATCTCCCGCAACGGGGAATGGGCCGGGCCGGCCGGACACATTTATTACGAGTGCTCGAGGCGAGCATTTGTGTGCCGCCTTTGGTGCGGGGTTAAGCTTGCAAACGCAGGCCGCAGGAACTCATTTTTGCTTCCTGTTGACCAAGTGATGTCAAGTGGGGAATCACTTTGTGTCGCTCTCTCTCTCTCCCTTTTGGGTAGCTCCAGAGGAAGCACGGGTGAGACGGTACACGCAACGAGTCCATCTAGGCAGCTCAAACGAGACGTTCAGCGCAACGAGTCGATCTAGGCAGCTCAAATGAGACGGTCAACGCAACGAGTCCTTCTTGACATCTTGCTGTAGAAACTCGAGTGACACGCTCAACGAAACGGCACCTAAAATGAGACGCTCAGCGCAACGAGTCCATCTAGGCAGCTTAAATGAGACGCTCAACGCAACGAGTCGATCTAGGCAGCTCAAATGAGACGCTCAACGCAACGAGTGCTTCTTGACATCTTGCTGTAGAAACTCGAGTGACACGCTCAACGAAACGGCACCTAAAATGAGACGCTCAGTGCAACGAGTCCATCTAGGCAGCTCAAATGAGAGGCTCAACGCAACGAGTCCTTCTTGACATCTTGATGTCAAGCTTCGAGTGACACGCTCAACGGAACGGCAGCTAAAATAATTCGCCCAACCCAACTTGTCAGCTTAAACAGACGCTCAACGGAACGAACCCTTCTTGACATCTTGAAGAAGAACCACGTGTGAGATGCTCAACGAAGGAAGCTGACAACGACGACCCGAGCAATTGTAGTGCAGTGCAGAGCAGAGTCATAATTTAATGAACAGTCGCTGTGTTCATCCCCTCCCACCGCCCAGTCCAACTGCAGGGGTGAATAAAAATACGTACAGCGTTAACCACCCCTCTTGCATCGCCCGCACATTAGGTCGTGTCAATCCTTTCAGTGATGCAAACTAAAAGGCAAACCACAGCAAGAGCAACAGTGTCTCAACATCCTTCCTGGTGCACACACATCCCCACACAAGCGTATGCAAGCCAAGCCCGCACGTGATCATAATAACAACAGAGTCACTTAATTCACTCGCACTTCGTCGGCGCGTCGGTATATGTCGCAAGGGAGGATGTGGAGTCCTTGACACTAAGTTATCCTTCGTGTCAACGCTTGATTGCCATTATCCACCAAAATGAAGTGGCTGCCAGTCGGCAGAGAAAAAAAAAGACTAGGCCTAGGGGTCTAAGCTGTGGGTGGCAAACGATTCGCCAACAATATCCCGGTCACGTGCCGTAAAGTGACTTTTTGCGTTCATCTGTAATTGATGCGGACCGCCGCCGACAAACGTCGCCTTTGAGAAATTAAATACAACGCGAAGGAGAGGAAACGCTGATGATTTTCGTTCTTCATATTTTTATTATGTTTGTGTTGTTGTTGTCGTTGTTTTTTTTTTCTTACGGAAAATAGACAAACAACCATCGGTCCAGGGGTTGAGATCCATAATTCATTTGAATTTCATTTGTGCCGCTGTGCTGGGAGAAGGACCACGACGACGACGACCACGATGATGATGAGGGTGAGGGGGAGGCTGACGAAGAGTATGAGAAATACAAAAAAAAAAAAAAATCTTGCGGCTCACCACCATCAACACCACATGAGTGCACCCCACACCCCATGCATTGTGTGTCCTGGTGCGCAGATAATATCGCAAAACAGATGCTTTATTATTTTATTGGGTACTTTCCACCGAGCGTGGAGTGGATGGGATTTTAATTTACAAAATGCACTCTCGAAGCTCTTGTCGTTGCCGTGGTCCTCCCCCAGGACAGGGCGGTGGTGTTGAGATAAAATCGGATGATGAGCTGCTCAGGCTAATTAGGGGGAGTGATGGTGTGCAAGGAGTACACATCATAATCAGAATCGGCATCATCATCAGCAAGCTTACAAGTGGCGGCCAAGTGGTGGTGGAGGGTGAAGCAATTGTTTTGTTTTTCTCTCCCCCTTCCCTGCTTTACGGTGGTGGTAGAGGAGGAGCAGGGGCTTGGTAATTGGTATTGCCACCGGAGAATTGAATTTCAAATCCAATTAATAGACACTCAAAGACGGATTAACAGCGATGGAGATCTTTGTGAGCTGATTGATGGATAAGATATGGCCGCGTGATGAGATTTGGTTTCGGAATCGAACGACTGCCATGTGGAACGATACATCTGTCGTGGCTGGGCAGGTCTATTGTGATGACAATTCAGAAGCTCTTCAGATCCCCTTTCTATTCACATCTGTCTGATTGCCGGCAGTTTTTCGTAAAGTCACTTGCGCTCTTGTCAAGTTCAACTCGGTGCTTGCTTGCAACAGTCGCCCTGTAGTTGCGTGTCTATGGCTCAGGACCCGACTGAGTCACTGACAATGGCCAGAGAGTGTAGTTCCTAAAGCTTCGCCGTATGTTCGGTGGCTGCAGGTCCTCTCCTGTCACACCTGTCTCTCTTTACGCCCCCACCATTCTGGGCAAACCTTAGGCTCCTCTGGGCCGTGTTGCCCATCTGTCCCCGTCTCTCTCTCTCTGTCTCTGTATCCTTGACTAGACCTCTGAAAGTATGCAAAACTCATCTAAGTTATAATTTGCAGTCATTTTGATTTCAGACGACGAAAACCGTGACATCAACATCCATCCTGAGGAAGACATCAAACGCCAAAGATTGGCATACACCGGCGATCAACTCTATTCGAACGTAAGTCTCTTCCCGTCTGCCCAAAAAGCCTCACTCCACATATTCCAGCAGTCGCTTGATCATCCACCACTCTCTCGTTTTTCAGATTTGGTCCGGTAAATGGTGCATTAAGGACGAACACAAACTCCTCTCGGAGCTGGGTAGTGTGACAACAAATGGCGGCGCTGCTTATTACGACACCCACAACGGTTTTCCCACATCAAGCGGTACTGAGTCCATACTCTATGACAGCATAACCACGATCTCTCAGTCGCAGAGCTCGCTGTATACGCCACCGATTGGAACCTCGATCGGTAAGTGCAATTGCGTTTCGTCTTCTCATTTCGCATTTCGCAAGGACCAAGGCTGCCATGGCACCATCAAGAGACGATCTTTACTTGTCGTATGCCCGCCTCCTCCTACTTCTCATTCGCGTTTTTGTTTCTCGTTTGTTTTGATTTTGATTTAATTTCTTGTGATTTTCCCCCGGGGGGCTTTCTTAGGCGGTGGCTCATTGACACCGTTGGCACCGATTAGCATGCAGGACATGAAACTTGGCACAGGCATCCTCGATCAATCACTATCCCCGTATCACACAGGTAAGTTGCATTCAAGTCATGGCTACTGGGAAACACCCGAACTGCACACCCCGCACCACCTCGTCTGTACATAGGCAATATCCACCCCAACCACCCAACCCATGCACAAACGCCCCCAACATCCAACTCCAGTCCCCCACTCCACCCCTTCAGACATAAGTGGAAACATTCAAATCTAATCTATTGGAACCTTACCTCCTTCCCCCCGTCCGCGCAATTCGCGAAGTTGTCGAAAACGGTCACTACGCCACCATCACAAACCTGGGCAACGTCGTGTCGCCCCATACAGAGACTGTGGCATCCCCGGGCTTACCAATCACAATCATCACCTCAGACGCGGTATCATCGATGCAACAGCAACAGCAACAAAATGGCGGTGGCCGAAATAACTCATCTGCTAACGGTAATCAGCAGCAACAACAACAATCGGATCCAAACAGTGGTAGCACTGGCGGCGGCAGAAGCACCGACAGCGGCTCCTCAGTTGCCGGTGGTGACAATGTCAGTCTTGTTGCAAGCGGACAACATCAGACATCATCCGCACATCAAACAACAACGAATCCAAACAACGCTAGCAACACACTCAGTGTGACCACCAACGAGGGCGGGGCATCGAATGTGTCGCCGTCATCGTCGGGCCAACAGGACAATTCATCGCTGATTCTACTGCAACCGAGCAGTCATAGCGGTGGTGGTGGTTATTCCTCGATGTTGCCAAGTTTTAGTCATTATTCGACAGGCAAGTTCGTTTTTATTTTTGGTTTTTATTTTTTTATTTTTTGTGCTCTTTCTTGGGATGGTTTATCACATTGTTCACGTACCTTGTTGGGTGTTTTTTTTCTCTTCTTTTTCTTGTTTAAATATTTTATTTATTTTTGGTGGAGGTGGCACTGGCACAGAATTTATCGTAACTAAAAGTACTCAGTCTCAGAGTTTTGTGTTTTTTTTTTCGTTGTTCGACACACACACACACAACTTATCTCTATTTTGTTTCTTCTTCCCCGAACTAACACAGGTTGTGGCTCGGTGGTACCGACTTCAGACTACGCATACACTCCTGCATACCCGCAGTATGGCAGTGCATATGGCTCCTATGGATACAGCACAACTGGAGGACTCCTCAGTAAGTAAACAGTGAGTATTTGACATTAATACTTGCTGTGGAATATTGTTTTATTTCTTATTATTTTCTCCTTTTATTCATATCTTTCTTGTCTTGTTTTATTGTTTTTTAACGACGGGAATTGAAGGGTCAACCATTTTGTGATTTCAAAGGGATTACAGTCAAACCTCTGTGAGAAGAGTCTCCTTAAGGCGAACTGTTCTGTAAGTCGAACTAGATTTGTTAAATGTTTTGAGAACTTCCCGCCATAAATCGAACAAAATATTTGTTCCCGTGACTGGAGGTTCGACTGTAATATCCATTTCCGTCCCAATGTTGTTCGGATCTTGCCTTTTTACACCGAATGTAGCAATATTCAACTGCCTTTATTGGGATTCCTTGCAGGACTCTACATAGAAAGGGGTGTTTTCGATGAGTTGTCGACAAGGGCTTGGCAATGATTCGGTCATAACTTGGTCGTAATTTGGCGTCAACTGTCTAACAAAAGTCTCCCAAAGGACTGACAATCCTCACAAGATGTCGCTAAAATCAATTTCGTTGAGTTTCGTTGAGTTTTATTCACTAGTGCTTGCTTAGGTGGAGCGGAGGAGATTTGACGATGCTTCTCACAAGAGTCTCCCAAAGGACTGACAATACTCACGAGACGTCCACTAGTGGCTGAAATTAATTTCGTTGAGTTTCGTTGAGTTGTATTCACAATTGCTTACTTAGGTGGACCGGAGGAGATTTGACGAGGCTTCTCACAAAGTCTCCCAAACCACTGACAATACTCACAAGACGTCCACTGGTCGCTAAAATCAATTTCGTTGAGTTTCGTTGAGTTTTATTCACAATTGCTTGCCTAGGTGGAGCGGAGGAGATTTGACGATGCCTCTCACAAAAGTCTCCCAAAGGACTGACAATACTCACAAGACGTCCACTGGTCGCTAAAATCAATTTCGTTGAGTTTCGTTGAGTTTTGTTCACATTTACTTGCTTAGGTGGAGCGGAGGAGATTTGACGATGCTTCTAGCTACCCTTAAGTAGCCATAACCCAGTACAAGCTCACAGGACTAATTCAGCGATCCGTGTTGTATACGAATGCCAAATCTGAAGCACAAATTGTATGACCCGGCATGTTCCACTCAGCCTTTCTCTCAGCTTCTTCCTCAACCACTTGTGAAGCACAAAAATTGATCATACTCATTTGTTTGTTTTCTTCTTGTTCCTTTCTTCCTTGCCTTTACTTTAGATACATCATACTACTATGAAGGTGGACAAAATCAAACAACCGCCCTAAATCAAGATATGCGCTCACCGCTAGCCGCAACGCGTGCCAATTCACTGGCAAGTGCCGCATCGCCGACAGGTAGTGCATGCACCAAATCAGAACCATCTGACATCTTTCTAGTTTAGTATTCGCGACATCAACTGAATCTATTTAGTATATAAAGTTAAATCAACAAACAACCAACCAACCAACCCCAATGCACCCCAATAACAACCCTTAAGCTATTATTCAATTTTACTTATTAACATTTAAAAAAAAAACAAAAAAAAAATATCTAAATTTAAAGATAAGTGAAATGCAAGAGCAGTCTAGCCTGATCTTACATTTGTGTAAAATACTAGTAATGGACTTTCTTTTTTTTTTTCTAAGTTAGCTTCAAAAAAACAAAAAAAAAAAAAACTAAAAATATGAATAGTATATATTAAGACAATCTAAGGAAAGATAAAGCAAACGAATGAAGAAAAGAATGCAACTAAATATTCATAAATGAGATTAAACAAGAAAACAAAGCAAAACAAACGACGCGGAAGGAACCAAAAAAAAAAAAAAAAATTAAAAAAGAGAAGAAAAAAATTGTAAACGCAACCCTTTCTCTCTCACTCTCTCCCCCTCTTTCTCTTACATTTAGTATTATCGAAATTATTTATCATTTTATTTTTTATCTCTGTTGATGATTTTATTTATTCCCGAAGTTGGCTGAAAGAAATCGAATTTCACCCGCCAGTGTTCGCCTGTTTAAATTATTTTTTCGCATAATAATTTTATTTATTTATTTATTTATTTATTCCAATTCATGTCATGAGGCAGGTGACGAGGAGCTTGCTGCTTCTTGACAAAGAACCGGCGACTGTGCCGAATGGACGGGTGTAGCGATGATGAATTTAATCTCGGTTGTTCTCGGGTGACACTTGGTACAAGCCATCCCTTGATTGGATGCCACATTACTAGGGGTTCCAATGAGCAGCTTGACCTGGATTCTCGACTGTACGTGATCTTCTCGATCGAATAATTTTTGTTGCTATACAATGAAGGCTGGCGTAGTAGGTCGACTACTACGCACTTAGTGTCAAGGTTCGAGTCTACAAAAATTACAAACAGTCCTGTCTAGAAAATGTTCAAATGGCCGCTCTTTGACGACATAAAACTGCAGTCGTGGGATTACAATGGTACCCCAACACAAGTGGTTGCTGTTGGAGCTAGGGGCCCAGGTCCATCTCTGGCGTCATTTTCCTCGACAGTCCATTCACTTAAGTGTGTGAACAGCAAAAATGGAAGGGGACCTTGAGGGGAATGAGTCGTATCTTCTTCTTCTTCTTCTTCTTTGTTTGGCGCTACAGTCCGAGCCTGGGCCTCAACCAACAAGCCTCTCCAGCCAGCACGATCTTTCGCCAGCTGCCTCCAGTTGTGCACACCAAGTTGGTTGAGGTCCTTCTCCACTTGTGTGCGCCATCTTGTTCTAGGACGGCCTCTTATGCGTTGTCCCAAAAGCTCGGAATCGAAGACTCTTCGGGCCGGAGCTGTGGTGTCAATCCGCTCTACGTGACCTAGCCATCTCAAGCGTTGGATCCGAAGACGCTTAACTAGGTGCATGCCGCTGTACAGCCCGTACAGTTCGTGGTTGAATCTCCTTCTTCATCCGCTTTCAATAGCGTCCATGTCTCTGCGCCATAGAGCAGGACGGGTTTTATATAAAGTCAACTTGGTGTTTCGAGAGATGGCTCTGTTACTCAATTGCCTCTTGAGCCCAAAGAAACAGCGATTGGCAAGAGTAATTCTGCGCTGAATGAGTCGTATGCCGTGAAAAATTCTATTAGCAGACAGCTTTCCTTCCTTTGGCCGACAGCTCCCTCTGGTCGGCAGCTCTTTTAGGCGGATAGCTTCCTCCTCTCGGGCCGACAACTTCTTTCTACGGGCAGCTTCCGTAGTACAGGAGCGGACAGTTCCTTCAGGCAGACAGATGTCTCAGGGACAACAACAGTCAAAATTGTCACCTTACCAAAATTACCCGTGCATTGTCAAAGGTTGTCAATTGAGAAAAGGTTGTCGATGTGCTGCTTCACCTTCTACGCTGCAGCGGCTGGCCTAAGGAAGACCCTCGGCCATACCTACATTACTGATCCCGGCGTTGGCGATGCACAGTAGTAGTAGCATATCATATCAAGAAATTGGCCACTACTTAAAAACGGTGGGGCCCTTGCGTCTGGGAATTTATGCTGCACCCGATGACGCATACTTTGAAAGACCCCCTTATTTTAAAAGACAATCAAACTGATCGTTGATGCTTTGCAGTCGCCAGGTCAACAACAACTTCATCAAATGTAGCAAGAGGCGCGTTTGAGTGAGCCTCGTTGAAGAGAAGGAAGTGAACATTTTACTGACAGATAGGTCGAGCCTAATTAGAAGAAGTCGTCACCAATACACGAGACAACGGGCTTTTCATCGAAGCGACATCAGTTCATTTTGCAGTGGCTGGTGTCCACCTCAGACATCCCCCGCCCATCCTCCCCAACACTCCTTAATTTATTTATTTATGCACCAAGCTCTTATCCCAAATAAATTGACTCGTCCTTCTCTCACTCTAAGAAAAAGAAAAGAATACGAAACGAGAAATTAATAAAATACAACGGTTTCTATGCTATAAGAACTAAAACAAAAAAAAAAAACTTAAATACTTAAAATTAAAGAAACAACGATTCCTAACCACAACCACACGCAACCCACTAAAGGACATGAACTTCTTTCGCTCTCTCTCGCTCTCTATTTCTCTTCATCTCTCTCCTGTATTGTTTTGTATGGAAAAACAGAAATACTCAAGCTACAAGGCTTAAACCGAAGAAAGAAAAAATACTAACCGCTACTACCTTGTTTTTTTTTTTTTAATTTTCTCAAGACTGATGCAAGATGCGCCATGCCACGCTCACACTTGCCAACAAAATAGAAAACAAAAAAGGGAAAAAATAATACAAATCATTTCGTATCCTTCCCCGCCTCCTCCACGTTTTGAAATTCAATCCTTTCGTGTGTCGCGCTCTTAAATGCACTACAATTTGTGTGGTGTTCTGTATAAATGTGTGTGTGTGTGTGATTGAGATGGGAAATGTTTAAGTGACCAAAGAAAAAGAAGATTTAAAAAAAAATAATAAATAAACAAAAAACTGAATGAGTTTGTACAAGTTAAACTGTAAGGGGAAACGAATCACAAAAAATAAGAAATTGTTTAACACAAAACCATCGGTGACCGACAGAATGTCCAAGCCAGAGGCAGTTGTGAACGATTTTCTTAAACGAATTAATGATATTTTTCTTGAATTTCCAAGCTTTGCGTGCGCACAGCCACTGCCCTTAGACAAAAAATAATAAACAAAAAAAAAAAAGAAATTAGGGGCAGCATAAGATTATTTACGAAACAAACGACAAAAAAAAAAAAAGAGAAGAAATTAAAAATAATTAACAAACTAAAAATACTACTACTTATCACAAGACATATCAATAAGTTTAATTTAAGTTGGAAATGTACCCATCTAAAGCCCTCTGTCTCAAATCAGTTTTTGTTTTTTTTTTCCTTTTGTATGCAATCAATTATATATTTTTTTGTTTTACCATAATTTTATTTCATTTTTTTACATATATATTAACCAAAGACAAAGCAATATATACAAGCATATATATTATTTTAATGGATTTTTAAGTAGAATTTGTTTTTATTTTATTTTACATTTACATTTTTTTTTAAATAAATCAAAAACAATCCTTCTCCTACTCCCGCCCCATGAGTGTCCTTTCGCGTGATCGGCGAAAGAAAGACGAGTCGCGGAATGAACAAATCTGGGGACAGTCCCCCGTTCAACTTCTAGAGAATACAAAACGAAAAAATAAGAAAACTAAATTATATAAAGACTAAACAAAAATAATACTTCATTGAAAACGACAACAAAACAATTTATATGTATATGCACACTTTAACTATACAAAAAAAAAAAAAAAAGAAAAAAGAAAAAAAAAAACTAAAAATAAAATATAAAAATTTTAATTAATTAATTAAATTTAAAATTATACTCTACACATGCAAGTGCAAGGAGAAGACGATGTTGAAGAAGAAGAAAGGTGAAAGATGAAATTTGCAGAAATAAAAATTATAATTAGACTTTGTATAGCGGATGCGATTGTAAGGGCATCGAAAGTAAACAGTTATTTTCTATTTAAGTTATTTATAAAACAAACATTTGAAAAACAAAAAAAAAATATAAATTTAAATTATATATATATACATATGTATAAAATATAAATATGTGTATGAAGACGAGATAAAAAACAAAACAAAAAAAAAATAAAAAAATGTGACGGCCGCATGTTCCGCTGGGGGCAGGCGGCGAATGGTAAACGAACTACAAATAAAAATCTAGAGAAAGTTAAAAAATAAAAATTATGTATACACACAGAATGTAATTATTTTTTGGGGGTGGTGTTTCATTGAGTAATTGGGAAGAAAGCGAGTTGCACTCACTCATCGGCAGTTCATCAGACACTCGGTGTTTCATTGAGTAATTGGGAAGAAAGCGAATTGCACTCACTCATCGGCAGTTCATCAGACACTCGGTGTTTCATTGAGTAATTGGGAAGAAAGCGAGTTGCACTCACTCCTCGGCAGTTCATCAGACACTCGGTGTTTCATTGAGTAATTGGGAAGAAAGCGAGTTGCACTCACTCATCGGCAGTTCATCAGACACTCGGTGTTTCATTGAGTAATTGGGAAGAAAGCGAGTTGCACTCACTCATCGGCAGTTCATCAGACACTCGGTGTTTCATTGAGTACTTGGGAAGAAAGCGAGTTGCACTCACTCATCGGCAGTTCATCAGACACTCTCGGTTTCCTCTGGAAAGTGTATGCTTTCGGGAGAACTTGTCCGACACTTTTTCTCGCCTTCTCTAGCTCGTAGCGGCATGGTTCCTATGCCGAAACGAAGGCCATCGAGAAACTCACCTTTTTCAGATATCCGCGCTTTTGCATTCCGATGTGCTTTCTGAGCAGTGTTCAATGCGCCTTTGAGGGGTGACGACAGAAGCTTGGCATGCCAAGATGCGGAATTGGATCCTCTATCGATGTCCGCCCGTGGTGGCCGTAGCTTTGTGAGTTGGTGCGTCGACGCCTACGCAGCACAGGATTCCCACTACGCGCCAAATACTCTTCACAGCCCCACCTCTTCCGTGTCACAGACAATGATCGAAGAAAAGAGCCTCTCAAAATGGCCACTAGGAGTCGGAATAAAACTGTAGGGCCCTGCTACTCGTGAGAGAACAGCAAACAAGGCCCTTGCCACTAGGAGTTGGAATAAAACTGTAGGCCCCTGCTACTCGTGAGAGAATACCAAACTAGGCCCTTGCCACTTGGAGTCGGAATAAAACTGTAGGGCCCTGCTTCTCGTGAGAGAACAACAAACTAGGCCCTGGCCATTAGGAGTCGGAATAAAACTGTAGGGCCCTGCTACTCGTGAGAGAACAGCAAACTAGGCCCTGGCCCCCTTCGGGCTGTAGCGCCACCCAATTTATTATTATCGATGCCCAGCCGATGACTAGGGGCTTGGACGGCAGACGCACCCCATTTCCGACATATGTACTGCCGATTTTTCGAAGAAAGTGATTTCAAGTCAGGTTTTTTGCACCTTATCCCACCTTCTACTGGATCTAGCAGCCTGATTCTGAACTCAAACGAAAAGCCATTTAATCGGGCGAAAGTGCCCCGTTTTCGAGATATCCGCCATCCATCATTCCGATGTTTCATACTGGGCAACTTGTCCAAGCTAATAGTAAAAATGTTCCATGCAAGGCTGCGCCATTGAGTCCCCCGGGACATGAATGAAACAGGGTCAGGAATCGAAAAATTCCATCACATCGACAAAATGAATACCTTTTTGTTCAAATGATGCTCTTTACCCTCCACCTAACCACAGCGATACAAATCACACATTCTTTTGTTCGGAAACAACATGCCACCAGACACCCATCAAAAGCTGCAAGTACCTCGATTTCCAGCCACGCTGGTATGCACCGAGTCAGATCACGTCACCATAGTGAATTTCATTGCATACCCCTAGGCATCTGTGACGGTGTATGTATGTACCTGTTGCATTTGCTGGGATTCTGGTCTTTTGCTGACATTATGTGTGAAAATTGATTTTATACTCTCGCCTCTCTTCTTCTGTCCCGCTGACTACGCCACCGACTCATACTGCTCCCATTCCACTTTCAGTACGCACTCACTCGTCACACCATGACCGTAGGAGGCGCCGCGCCATTCGACATACCGACTGAAATTTCGCCGTCGGCTTTCATACCAGCACCAGGCGACTGCAATGAGGTATTGATTTTTCAGCCTAGACGGTATGCAATGAGTCAAAGAGTATGCAAAAGCTCTTTGCAGACCTACCTGCATCATGGCAGAGACTGAGGATGCCTACTGCTGGAGCTGGGTGCCTGGTGGTTTCGTGTTTCACGCGGAAGAGTGCACGAAATTTGTGCTGATGCACCAGTGGTGTGGGTGGCTGTTTGTGTTGCAGGCCTCTGCCACCTGTCGAGTCGGACAGATTTGAGCTGCTGACTCGGGGAGGTGTGTACGGGTTGTGTGCACCTGCAATTGCTTGAATGATTGGAAAAGTTGACGGTGGAGTGTGAAGAGGGGGGTTTCTGTGAGCAGGTGGGTAGACACCAGGTGGCACGTCTACTGCCGCTGCTGGGGGAGGCCCCTACTGCTGGTGGCTCCTGCTTGTTGCCTACTCTGCGGCGTCAGAGAAGTGTGTTATTGTGAATGAACTGAATTTAAGGGAAATTTCCTGGAATCACGTTAATTTTCGAATGTTCTTCGAGAAATAGGAATTTGTGTTAAAATATGGCGCCTAAATAAAAAAAGAAAAATAACTAATAAAGTAGAAATGTAGCAATTTTTATTCCAGCGCATTACAGCCAGAAATGACTGTAATTTGTAAGACGTGTAAAATTCTCCTATGAGCAAAAGTTGAGGCAAAAAGTGCTACAATGTCCAAAGGGTAGGTCATATGTTGTCCGCCTCGCCTTCAATTCCCACGCTCATTTACAATGACATGCCAGCTGTCAGCTCTTTAGACAAAGCCAATCAGCTTGCGGCGCATTTTGCAGCCAGCTTAACACCGCCAGACACCAATATGTCTCCACCCGTACTTGAGAGCGTTGATTACACCATGGGACAAATCCACTTCCGCACTCGTACAGCTGCAAGAGTAGTTAAAGATCTCGACGTGCACAAATCCGCTGGCCCGGATGTGTGTTCTTCTGCGCTGGCGAGTAACCTTTTTCATCCATCCTACTCTTCAGGTCTCTTCCCGAGCAGATGGAAAACAGTACTTGTCCAGCCCGTCCCTTAAAAGGGCGAATCTTCGTCACCCATCCTCGTCACGTCCCTTCTTTCAAAGGTCATGGAAACGCTGATCAGCCAGCTTATGAAATATCTTGAATCGCCGAAGCTTCTTAACGACCGGCAGCACGGTTTCCACAGCAACAGGTCCATGGGTGATCTGATGGCTTATCTCACGGAAAAGTGGAACCAATCGTTGCACAATGCAGGCCAAAGCAAGATCGTTGCGCTTGTCAGTTTTAAGGCATTTGACAGAGTTTGGCGTCAAGCTCTCTTGTCGAAAATTCGTGCGTATGGTGTCGATGAATCTCTTCTTCAATGGATTAGAAATAACCTTTCGAACCGTTCAATTGAAGTGGTTTTGGACTTCTTGCCCCGTTTGCCGAAACACTTGACGCAGCCTTCATCGTGATCGACAGGAATGAGTGGCATTGGCGCCTTGCCTCTCCACAGAGCATAGAACCCTCGACGCACGCCCCATCCACAGCTTGCCTGGTTTTAGTTCTGTTTATTAAACATGGCTGCCCGGCTGCGGATCCGTTCGTTCAAGCGCTGGTGTTCCACAAGGCTCTGTTCTGTCTCCGACACTCTTTCTCATTTTCTGCTACTTCTAATCCAATCCATTCCTGCGCTGATGACAGAGCCCTCAGCTTTTCGTATGCGTTCCAAGACTCTCGACGCCGCGCTGAGTCGCCATTCGGCCGTAGAATTGGAACGGCAGCACATTGAATTCCGACAGCATAATTGACTGAAGAAAGAACAACTGAGTGGAATTCAATGCATCGTCATCCATGAATGGCGCCTGTGGTGATGAGACCGGAAAACGGACAATCATCATGAACAATTGCATCAACAATTGCTACTTTCCTAGCAAATGGACAATAGCGAAAGGGGGGAACACTGCCAGTGTTTCTGGTACGGGGGGCGCTACATGAGGGGCAACGAAATCGAATTTTCATACAAAATTCCATCTGAATTACCAGGCCGCCAGAAAACTAACAGAAGCAACGATATTCTGCACGCACAGGTCATGTGACCCGAGGCAAAAATCATTGCCTACCCCCTGGCTGAAAATTGGTATACCTGCTGCTTTTTCTGCGTTTCTGGTGGCCTGGTATATCGGACGGAATTTTGTATGAAAATTGCAAAAAATTGGCGGAGTATGAGGGTGGGGTGGGGGGTCATTGAAGCTGAAAATATCGAACGTACTTACTTTTTATCTTTGGATCCTGAAAGGACCTTTTGTTCTTGTTTGTCTAGAAAAAAATGCATTTTTTACTTTTTTTTGTATTCTTTATTGAATTGTTGAAGGCTTTTACATTATAAAGACTAAATAAGGAGGCTAAGACTAAAGAATGGACTGCCAGCGCTTTCTGCATGGTTGCTAGTTCGGATGGTCTGAGCGAGGTGATCGGCCGTGGTGCCGGTTGTTACATGAACTGCAGGCCAGTCCGCGAGCCACGTTCATCATTGAATGGTTTTGGGTGTCCCTCCTAGAGGGTCTGCGTTCCCTGTCCAGCTGGGGGGTAAATTTCAGGTGGTTTTCAACCCTTAAAATTTAACCACCCTTTAGATGATGTTCTCCCGAACTTTATGGATGATCCCTTCCCAATCATTTCCACTGCTGCCCTTGGAGGAACCATTGGAAAGCACCATTTAACCCTAAATCCGTACAGACAGGGCTTAGTGGGAATGTCACAACAAACATTAATAAAGAGGCCGCGACGCAACTCAAAGTTATATGAACAGCCGCAGATGTGTCTATCCCACAAACCATTCCGAGCATCCAGATACGAGCAGTGCCATGGTGGAGTCCCCTTTTAGCAACTCTGCGTACGGAAAAGCAGCCTGCATGGAAACTTTTCAAAAGACAGTCCAGCAGAGCAAAGCCAAAAGCTTGTACGAATTCACATCTGCCATAAACCCCACCACGGCACCGACAAAAATCTGGCATCGTATTCGTAGCCTTAGTGGTAACGCTGTTCCACACTCCATCGCCTCAGGGAACAAGAACTTCTCCTCAGGAAATAAGCAACTATTTAGCTAGTAGATGGTCAAATGACTTTTAAGATGATAATTTCACCCTGGCTTCAGAACACAAAAGCAATTAGCTTTATCCTGCTCAATTGCGTCCAACCCAAGATCAGCCCCTGCCAGACGCATAGAATCAGACGTTACAATGGCAGAACTAGAAGGCAGAACACCCAGCAGGGATCCCATTCCACACATAGCTCAGTCCAGACTAACTTCATAACAACACACTACAAACTGATACAATTCCCCAATATTGGCAGTTAGCAACAGTTCGACAAGCGTCCCATCTCCCTCGTGCCTTGTATTTCTAAGGTCTTAGCCCAGCGCTTGCTGTGGTTCACTGAAACGAAACAGGATCAAGTAGCTTTTAGGGCAAATAAGGGACGTGCCTACGCACTCATACATCTGGACTTTTACATAACCAAGGCACTCTCTGCTCGGCACCATGCTACCATTCTTTCTCCAGACTTTGAAAAGGCCTTAGATAAAAAATACGCATCCACGACGACGTCTAACTTTTTCTACGTCGAACGCTTAATGACATGGGCAGTGAAATAAATTATATGAACGATGATTTATCTCGAATTTATGACCAATCATTCAGAGAAGGCCTGCGTCTTAATTCGAAGAAGTCGAAGGTAGTTGCTTTATTTAACAAGCCTTTCGACCTTACTTGTTTACCACGTGCTCCACTCAATGGTATCCCCATTGAATGGGGCTACTGCTGCAAGAACAGGCTCCGCAAGACACAGCCAGGACCCGGCACATTTCGACAAATCCACCAAATCATCGGTTAGAGGAAGAAACTGCCACAAACACTGACAACAAGGGAAGGAGACGCAAGCACACCGGCGGAGAAAGCAGAAGAATTTTCATCCTTTTTCGCAGGCAACTTTCAACCATCGCCGCCCGATGACCCGGAATTTGCAACGTCAATGCACTTCAAACTTCATCCGCCCCAGACATCATCTTCAACGAAACCAACCCAGCGGAAGACCAAACTATGACTTGTATACACCTTTGGTGAGGTTTCGACAGGAAACGAGGCCATCGCACGACGACCGAAGACATTGCGGGAAGTATTCAACGGATCCCGGGGCTGACAATATGTCGAATTTCGTCCTGAAGCGAATGCCACAAGCGGTGATGATACTTCTCACAGTCATCATGAACAATTGCTAAAAATTGCAGCAATACCAAAAAGGGGAACGCTGCCAGTGTTTCAGGGTTCAGGCCTATATCGCTCTTGAGCACTATAAGCAAGAACCTGGAGGACCTGGTAGTGCGACAACTAAAGCGATGGTCTACCGACCTAAGCATCGTTCCGGATATTCCGTACGGATTTCGGGAAAAAGCATTCAACGCCATCCTCTAATGAAGCTCCACCACGATGTTGTAGCTGCACTGAACAATAACGAGGTCACCGTCGCCTGCTTCCTAAACGTAGCAAAGGCCTTCGATACGGTCTGGATTGAGGGACTCATCTACACGCTGAACCAGATGGGATTCCCCTCCAACCATCAGCTTTCTGCATTCCAGAAGATTCTACGTCTCAGTGGAAGGCAGCAAGTCAACAGAGCGGACAAACCAAGGCGGGAGTTGTACAAGGATCAAAGCTGGGACCGTGGCTTTTCAACATCTACACGGCAGATCAGCCGCATCCAACTGACACAGTGAAGTGCTGTCTGTTTGCAGATGACTCGCTGACTTATGCCAGCGCGAAGGGTCGACATCCAAACAGCGAACAAATTTGACTATGATGCGAAATGGGCTGGGAAATAGGTACTTATGTGCTTCAGGAGCCCATCCAGAGGTGGATGCAGATCTGCTGCCAAATGTCGAAGCATAAAGGTAGTACTGCCTAACGGTACAGAAATATCAACAAACGAAAAGGTTGAAGTTCAACAGTCATGGCCAACCTAAGCTTCCATCGCATCTATCCCTTGATGCGCAAGCAGCATGGATAATGCTAGAGGACAAAACTGCTGCAATACAAGCAGCTTATACGGCCGATCTTAACGTACGGCATCCCAATCTGGCCCCCACCTCTAAGACCAGCATGACGAAGCTGGCAATTTTCGAAAGAGGGTCAGAAGGGTCACAGCAACAATAGGTTTTACGACCAAGCACGCATCATCCCCCTGCAACAGACATGGTGACACTGTTCAGGAAGCAGCTACTAAGCATCAACAACCATCCTAACGAGGTAATCAGGAACCTGAGAAACTCACCTCAACGCGTTAAATCTGCTAAACGAGCAGAACTTTCCAACAAGCTGCATGGATTCTACACACAGCAGCGATAGCAATCACCATCGAGGCTAAGTCGGCTAACACATCACCACCCCGTCCCACAAGGACCACCATGGACACACGGACTTGAACAAGCCGATGTAAGCACCAGCCATTGTAGGACACACAAAAATAAACCAATAACAGTCAACAAGGCAACAAAAACTTCAGTCGGGCCCCTATTGTTTCGCCAACGGCCTGACCTTTAAGTAAGTAAGTCTAGTTGTAACCTCAATTGTAAAAATAACTTTCCGTTCAAATAAATCGCTTTAAAAAGTTACATTAATCCCACGAAGCGTAGCGAAGCGGGCCACCCGAGCGCGGTTGTTTAAGAAGACGGCTGTAGATATACTCGCCTGACGGTATGCAACACTCTTTTTGCACGGAAGCTAAGCCTCAACATGTCTTAAACTAATCAAGTTTCGTTGCTCATTTTATATTTTGCGCCAAATTTCCTCGAGATCTACAGAAAGGCTCTATCAAGCCTGCTGCAGCTGAAAATTCATACAAGTGTGGTAGGTGCCATCAGTTTAGCTCGACCTCAACATTTTGACAAATAGTTTGCGGAGCTGAAGCGTACTAGTCGTCCCTAGATGGCAACGAAACAACTTATGTGACGTACCTACTTGCCTCGAGAGGGCGACCATTTAAATAAATGCTTTGTGATACGTTGGCAGTTGGCTGAAAATGAAATAATTGGGTTTTCTTATGTTTATGAAAATATCGCTTGAGCCTATAACAAAGGATAGAAAATGGTGATAGCTTGTCCTACGCCGGGAGTTAGCACACCAATTCCAAAAATTCTGGTATTGCCGTGGCAAATCTTGAAGTTCTCCAGCGAAAGCTGGCAGCAGCGTCATCTGTGATTCACTAGTGATACTCTGGATGGTAGTTGAGGTTGGCAGAGGTCGCCACAGGACACCCCGCCGTTTGACAGCAAGTGTCACTCTCGCCGTTGGTTGATGAGTGACTGGTTTAATTGTTTGATTTTTGCTAATTATTGTATTTACAGGATATTTGGCTGTCTGCGATGATTATTTTTGTTGGCAGAAAATTGCTTGAGCACTCCTCCAGTGGGTTTGTACAGGGATTCGTGATTCGTCATGCCGGTCAGCCCAAACGAACGTGATTCGGTGGAGTATCAGATGTGGAGCAGCCTTTTACAGCATCACATCGCAGGAATAGATGCCGGGATGTGTTAAGGTGTGAGGGCACAAATGTCTGAACTTGAATGACCCGCTGTCTCGGTGTTTCTCAATAATGACATTCTATATGAAGCTAAGGGTTCATAGACAATGGCATTGGGTAGAGAGTTATTGTAAGCAAAGATCTCATCGAAGATCTCTGTGCTGCTGAGGTGTTAATGTCTTCCTTCTACGTCCTACTTCGTAGCCCCAACAGTACCATGGGAGGAGCATCAACCCAGTTGGTTGGTTCGTGGCAGATCAAAGCAGCTTTCGGTGTACGATTCCAACGAGCAATGAGTGTTTAGGCGATGTACGTACTCTCAGTTGACAGGCGCGTATTCAAGTTGTCTTGTCGATGAACGGAATTGAGCAAGCCACTCTGCTTGCATGTCCGGAAGATGTATTGCTTCCGGCCATCTTTTGAACAGTCTAACCATAATAAGGCAACACCTGTTTCCTTTGGAGAGTGGAAGGCTGATCAAGTCGATGTGAGCATGGTGGAAACGGTGCTCGGCAACAACAACTGAATCCGTCTGGACTTTGGCGTGCTAATGTAGTTCGTAACGTTTGCACGCAGTTCCGTCTTTTCAGATCTTCGACCTTGTTGCTCTTCCACTCTGATAATAAAGGCACGTGGTTGCCCTTTCGACGCAGAAATGCTGGCATGTTGCAGTCAATTTGATAAATTTGATTTGATGTACATTGTTTTCAAATCGAGTGAGAATCCGTCATCTGAGAGCTCAAACAAGTGAAGCTGACATTTATAGAACTTGTCTGGTAAGGTCAAAGCGCAGCAGAGTCTGTTTTACCGAATTTTGTTCATCGTGCAGGTAGGTGGTGTTCCGGGAGGTCTTGTCCAGTTGTCAGAGTCATCGCTGTGGTGGCTTAGCTGTTGTGAATTGTGACCATCTGGAAAAAAACGAATCGCAAGGTAAATGGCTAACACCTCTCAATCGGTCTTTTGGCACGTCACACTTTGTTGAGAAAATACCGTTCGGTTCGGGAACTGGTTGTGTCGTACTCGTTCCTATTTGAAACCGAAGAATCCGTGAGCACGCTGCAGCCTTGGGATCGACATGGTGTAACAATGTTGCACATTTGATGCTGTTCTTAGAAGCTTCTTATAAGCTTGAATGGCCTGATAAGCCGGAGTCCAGGAAGCCGGAACAGGTTGTTTGTCATTGTTCTTGGAATTCGTGAAATGTTTACGGTTGATGTTAAGTCCAAGGTAAATGTTAATAATGGAGACCTTGCAAGACTTGTCGAACGTGAAGGCGATGTTCTCTATCCGTCTGAGGGGGATTCTTGGACTTCAAATGGCATGACTACCAACTCGAGGAGACCAAAAGATGGGGTAACTGCGGTGTTTTTGCTGCAATACGACTCGTCGAGATCGAGGAAGGAGAAAACGCTTGTTTGGCGAAATCTATTATGTGTGGATTTGGGTACCTATTTGACTGGGCGTTTAGTCACCAGTTTTCCTCTCGACGAGGGGGACATGACTTGCCCAAGGACTGGTGGATGGTCGTCAAACCCATTAAATCCGTTTGCAACTGGTTGGCCTGTGCTGACAAGGCAGTGTTGCACGCTGATCGACCGACGATTCGAGTGATGCGTGGGTCATTCTTAGCGAGAATGAACTCTTTGATAGACATTGTGTATGATTGCGTTTTGACGAAATGTTTGTTCAAATTTCGCCAGGGGAAGATAATGATGTCGTCTGACGTCTGGTTTTCAAGTCGATAAGCAACCCCTAGTGTGCGAGTAGATCTGGGTAACCAAGGATGAACGTGAGAATCGTTGCTGGTCATCTCGTCCAATTTATTGCGCGAGGTAACACGCATATTTTCGAACCGGAATCAATCAATTGTTGTCTCGTTGTCAAAGAGTTAGTGGCGTTTTTTGGTGTGTAGTTGCACGGCCCTTTGAAATGACGAGCATCTTCTCTGGAAGTAGCACATTGGTGAATGTCGCTCCTAAGAAGTTGTCTCTCTTGTCAAGGCCTGTTCCGCGAATGAGATCGGAACCTACTGCGGATTTGGCGTACTGTAGGCGTCTTAGCGTGGTTTGTCAGATTGGACAGTGTTGACTCCATCATGCCCTCTGGGAGACTACTGCACGGTGAAGATTTTGTCTGGAATTTGTGACGACGCGGTAAGTTCGACGTTGGGACTAGCAGACTAGCAGAATTTCACGTTTGTTGTGTACATTCGGGGACATTCTCTCCTGCTAGACTCTTCATCTGTTGAGCTGTCGTTCCTGGGACAAAGAACGTGAAATCGGAGAAGGATAAAAGGCATATTTTGAATTAAAGAAAAAGCAGGAGAGTGCCAAAAGGCCTAGTCTTACGACCCAGCAGACTACAAACTGAACAAATCGAAAGTGAGTACTCCTTCGACTTCGAAAGACCGTTCAAGGGTCACTTTCCAACAAGGGAGGCATGGAACTCTAGAGAACCCATCAACAACTCGACATCCAACCACGTCAACGGATGGATCGAAGATAGAGAGAGGCTCGGGCATTTTTTTCGAAGCATGCACTGCTCTGTCAGACTATCTGACTATGGCAGTGTTTTTCAAGCGAAGCTCCTGGTGGGAAAGGAAGCTGCCAAAATAATATCACCACCGACTGATACATCCTGATTGACAGCCAAGTGGCCATTAAAGCCTACCGAAATCATGTTCTGGTCGCATGTTGCCGCAGATGAACCTGCCAGGATAGGGGCCGAAATTAACCCAATGATCCAACTCTGACATCAAGTAGAAAGTGGAGACATGGAATCATGGAGCTAGCCAACGAAAGGTGGAACTAACCGCTAACCACTTGTGAGACCTCTCGAATGCTGTGGCTAAAGTTCAACAGCGCAAGGACCTACAAACTCTTCCAGCGATAGTCTGCGGTAAACCGGTCATTCATGATATCTCATGAACACAAAATTGGTAGCCAGGGACACACATGCAGGGCCTGTGGGGACGAAAAGGAAATAGAGGATACTCCTCACTACCTTTGTCATGCCCAGCCAATGCCCCGGTCTCTGCCTACTGAGACATAGAACACTGGGAATATTCCTCTTCCAAGAATAGGAATATTCCTCTTCCAGAAAGAACCTCTATTTACAGATTCGTCAGGATTTCCTGATGGCTGGACTAAATGAACGCATCTCCACCTGAAGGAGGACACGAGTGAGAAATAGGAAGTTTAATTTTCCCTCCATGGGCATCCGAATGGGTCCTTCTTAGGAGCACACACCTATTTGTTATCGAAGCCGACTCAGGGGAAGGAAATTCAACATCATCGGGAGTCAAATCTAAATGAGGTGGAGACCTTAAGCAGATGGAGCTAGCATTTTTCGGAACTGCGCAACAGGGCACTGAGGACGGCAGACTCGTAGTCTTGAGATGGCCCGAGAACAGTCAACCGGTGAAGGAAGTCATTGTGTCTATGAATGGTCAAATCCAGTGGTGTGGTGGGAGTTTTATGGCTCTCTCGTGTCATTAAACTGGCCTAGGAACGTGGTGAGACACCTGGCGATTGGCAAACTTGGGGGGACAAACAAGATTGCCCCGTCTACAGGGACACATCTCTTTTAAGTCTCCCCGGGAAAGTCTACGTTAAGGTGTTGGAAGCACGTTCTAGAGCGACCATAGCCCAGGATGGGGGATGAACAGTGCGGCTTTCGTCCCGGTAGAAGTACAACCGACCAGCATTTCGCTCTAAGAACGGTACTTGAGAAGGCTTGGGAGTATGCCAAGCCCATCTACATTTGGAAAAGGCATACGACCGAGTTCCTCGAGGTGTCTGCAGGAGCATGGGATTTGATGTGCCAGTCTCTATAGACAAGGTGTACCAACTGTGTTCGGGTTAAGGGTTCTAAATCAACACCTTTCCCCGTAGACTTCGCCAAGGGTGCGTCTTGTCAACTCTCCTTTTGAGTGTATACTGAGACTGGGTGTTGCAGCGCAGCAGCGGCGAGGAATGCCTCACATTGGGAGGGTTGAGGGTAAGTCATCATCTTTTTGCAGATGACTTGGTTATCCTAACATCCTCCCAGACGGATCTCCAGCGCGCACTCGATAAGCCTGTGGCCGTTTGTGCCGCCGCTGGGATAAACGTGGTTAAAGTAGGCAAATCCGAGGTTATGGTCATTAACAGAGCGCCTGTCCAAAGCACTGTACATGTTACTGGAGTCCGCTTGAAGTAGGTGGAGAAGTTTAAGTATCTCGGGGTCTTTTTCGCGAGTGATGGGGGGAGTAATGCTGAGCTGCCTGTAAGATTGGACAAGCTGGGTAAATTTTTAAACAGCTTGGAAGGTCTGTAATCAGGACGACAGAGCTGGGTGTCAGAGCCAAGTAAGCGGCTTTCAACTCAGTATTTGTGCCAACTCTCACCAATGGTCATAAAATTGGGGTGATTACCGAAAGAATAAGATCGCATTTCGCCGTACTGTTGTGGGAATTACTCGCCGGGATAGGGTGAGAAACACTTACATTCTTGAACATTATCTCATCATCACAAACATCACCATCACCGTAACCACGTTCTGTCTCCTCCACTTGCAACTCGACCTCGATATCAGACGCATCGGCACATAATCTGCGTCATCAGCAAATTGATCCACTTCCTCAGTAATATCCTCTGCCAACAATGTCGCTATTCGCACTGCGCCGGCGATGCGGCGGTTCCTGGAATGAACCCAAGATGCTCACATCGCATATGACATAGTAGCCACGACGGTGTATTTGGTAATCGTCGCGACTGCTGTTCAGTTCAATCCTCCACACGGCTCCACCTTATTCGAGTCACTGATAAAGTAGGTAAGGCAGCATGCTTGGATTCTCACAATCCTGATGGAGACCTAAGAGGATTCAACCGTGAACCAGACATCAATGGCCGACGGAGGACGTCGTGGCTTTCGCTTCAAAGTGACCAACCAAGGCACGCCCGGTAAAAAGTCCCGCCTTATTACGCTTCTGCATTGAATTTCCTATCTATCCAGGCATCACGCAAACCTGAGGTCGTCCTGGTTGTCAAGGAAATCGTTTAAAAAAATACCACATTTTCCAACTCGTGGAGGACGTTTGTATGTTTACGTCAGGCAAGCAAACCACGGCACATCCTCTAATTTTTCCGCATCTACATGAAATTTGCCACCCATCCTTCTAGCCCACACCACTCAGCAAAATATCACATTTTCCCAATTGTCACATTTCAATGGCCAAAGAAGAACGCCGTGTTTTTCGCATCAAACTGATCAACCACAGCACTCGCAATAGTAAGCCGTACCTTAGACCGCATCTAGATGAAATTTCCTTTCTATCCTGGTACCCCTCAACCCTGGGTTCGTCCTAGTTCCCGAGAAATTCGTTTCACAAAACCGTGTAACCCAGAAATCGATTGCTACGAAAACTCGTTGATTTTCAGCAAAAAAGTGCGACCCAAATGTGCTGCCGGCTTACTGCATTTTTTCGACGATATCAGGCACTTTCTCGATTTTCCAAAAAGTAATGAACTTTCCAAGCCGAGTACTTTTAGACGGTAGCTTTGAGTGTCCCATCAGTGATTCCATGCACTCCATGCGGTTTCCCAGCAGTTTGGTTTCCCAGCAGTTTTCAGTGAAAAATCTCGGATTTGGAGTTGAATTTCACTCTCTGACGTCGTCGGTTGGTAAGGAATGGGATGAGTGTCGCGGCTCTCTCTTTGCGGTTTGCATGGGTCCTGCTGAGAGTGGATAAGTTTGCCAGAGTGCGATCCAGAGAACGTGTTTCAGGCGATAGGTCAGCACTGGCCGGTGTGCCGAGTGCGGAACGAGGATAGTTGAAGTGCAAAATGGGTAGGCAAACAATTACTTAACTGAACTTGACTTGTCGGGGGACAGTTTCACTCAGTACGATGTGTGGTCAAGTAAATTAATGTCATGGGGCCCGTCAATCGGTCCTGAGCCACAACAGCCCACCAGCTGTCTTCACTCTTCAGTCTCGCACGCAATCGGTCGTGATGCGTTGGCAGGACACTGTGACAGTTACATTGGGCTTACTTAAGCGCAGCTGTTACTTTTCGATGTTCACACACTGTTTTTGAACCAGGCCCGGAACATCCCGGTTGTGGTTTCGTTGTGCGCAGTTAACATCAGCGCAGGAAGTCAGGGAGTTAAAATTTTGCACGACCCTCGATAATTTAAAACCCAAGGGCCCTGGAATGAATGCTGAATGGCCATCAAAAGAGGACCATCAATCGCATACTCCTGCAGAACACTATCGAGTTTGCCACAAAACAACTGTGGATGGGCTTGGCATACTCCCAAGCCTTCTCAAGTACCATTCTTAGAGTGAAAACCTCGGTTGTGCTTGTACCGGGACGAAAGCCGCACTGTTCAACCCCCATCCTGGGCTATGGTCGCTCTAGAACTCGCTTTCAACACCTTAGCGTAGACTCTCCCGGGGAGACTAAAAAGAGATGTGTCCCTGTAGAAGGAGCAATCTTGTTTGTCCCCCTTCTTGAAAAGTGGGACAATCCCCCCAGTTTGCCAATCGCCAGGTGTCTCACCACGTTCCCAGGCCCGTTTAATGCCACGTGAGAGCCATAAAACTCCCACCACACCACCGCATTTGACCACTCATAGACACAATGACTGCCTCCACCGGTGGACTGTTCTCGGGCCATCTCAATACTACGGGTCTGCCGTCCTTAGTGCCCTGTTGCGCAGTTCCGAAAAATGCTAGCTCCATCTGTGTAAGATGTCCACCTCATTGGAAGTCAACACACCATCTTTGGATTTGCCTCCTTCGATGATGTTGAATTTCCTTCACTGGTGTGACAGGTCGCCTTCCAACTTCTCGCCGAACTCCTTCCAAGACTCCTTCCAAGCTCTTAAGCTGCTCGCACAGCCAATTTGCGAGTTCTTCGCGCCTCAGTGTACAGGTCACGAGAAGCAGAGTGCCCCTAGAGAATCCAGTCTCTGTAGGTCTTCTTCTTCTCTCTGAAGGCTTCTTGGACTGCGGGCGTTTCAGTTCTCATCACCAACCGCCACTAGAAGCCGTTTCAATCCACCAACATCCCGTGCAGAGGCAATGACAGCTGCTGAGAACAGTCGCCATTCTTCCTCGTCGCTCAAACCTCACAGATATGTGCCGCGCGAAATTTAGCTGTTCTGTAGTTTCTTCCACCCGTAACCACTCTTGGTTTTCGCCTTGGCAGGAGAGGTACCGCATCAGTGAGGTACAGCGTACACAACATGATGTGATGATCACGGCCATCACAAACCATCCGTTTCACACACGATGGTACCACAAACAGATCTATCAACGACTTGTGTTGAAGACTCTGTGTATTTATGGATGCCTTTGCGCGAACATGCCATTTGCACACCGTTCCTCCCAATCACACTCGCCCATGTCGTTGCATCCACACCAACGTGGGCATTGAAAGCACCCATCAGGATATGCGAATTCATGTTCATCAACTTCGTCCAGAAGAGCCGCGTACTCTGACTCTGGACTTGGTGCATACACCTGCACTAGAGCCAAAGTTGACCTTTCAAGCAGAGCCTTAAGATCCCGACTCTCCCTCCTAATGGTATCCACTCCAATACCCTGCCTGCCAACCTGGGACTTCGTGAGTATCCCCACTCCCGCCTGTGCAGACATCTGAGGTGCAACTCCCACCCGTCCAAAAGGTCCACAGTTCTAGATCGCCTACGATACCTGGCAGCCCCCTCAACTAGCTCGAGAGCCTTTCCTGAAAGCGATGAGACGTTCCGTGTGCCTATCCGAAGTCGATGCCGTTGTCCGCGGCCTTTGGCTCCCCGTACGCACTGGTGGAGAAGTTTAAGTATCTCGGCGTCTTTTTCACGAGTGTTGGGAGGAATAATGCTGAACTGCCTGTAAGATTGGACAAGCTTGGAAGGTCTGTAATCAGGAAGGCCGAGCTGGGTGTCAGAGCCAAGTTAGCGGGTTTCCACTCTCACCTATGGTCATGGAATTTGGGTAATGACCGAAGGAACAAGATCGCGGAAGCAAGCTGCTGAGATGAGATTTCTCCGCGCTCTCGCCGGGATAGAGTGAGAACCACGGCAGTGCGCGAGGAACTCAACGTTGAGGAGCCGCTTCTTCGGACGGAGAGGGCTATGCTTGGTCACGTGCCACGAATGTCCCCTTCATCGCGACTTCCGAGGCGGGCGTTGAATACGATAACATGAGGTGGGCGACCGCATGGCAGACCCAGGACGAGGTGGTTGGATCAAGTCCCAAAGCTCGCCTGACTACGCTTGGGCGGAACTCATGATGAGTTGGAGTCGATGGCGGAGGATCGAGTTGCTTGGAGATCTCTCGCTCGTGGTTTATGGCTTGTAGGCGATATCTCGTTTAAGTGATGTCCAATGGTGTAAGCAACTTTCCAATGGGAGTGTAATGAACCTCATTCGGGGCCTAATAATTTGGTCGTTATAACCGATGGTACCGATAACTTACGCTAGCGTGCGCGTGCCACATTGAAGTGAGTGGTCGAACACAGGGAGCCGTCAATGAGGCGTCTACTGGCGTTATATGAAGTGCGGGTTCAGCGGTGATTGAGGGCTAAACGATGAACATGCTGTCTTCAGGGAAAGACACACATCACCCACAATTTAGCCACAACGTCACCGTGGACACACATCCTTTTGAGGTAGCCAAGGACTCCGCCTAGCTCGGTTACCGGTTGAACAGTGTGAGCACCATCAGTATCGAGATCAAACGCAGAGTAACTCTTGCCAAGCGCTGTTTCTTCGGGCTCAAGACGCTCAAGCTCAAGTGTGGTAGATAGGTCCTCTCTCAAAGGACCAAGCTGATCCTTGATCATCCCCGATCTGGTCTATGGGGCGTGGATATGGCCAAAGCGGTTGAAGGAGTCCTGTTCGCGTTGACTACATTTGGAGGACCACGAACTGCACCTGTACATCGGCATGAGCCTAGCTAGGCGCCTACGAATGCAGCAGCTGAGGTGGCAACACTGCTCCAACTCGAAGAGCCTTCGACCCCGCACACACAAGTTGAGAAGGACCTCAGCCAACTTGGCAGGATTGCAGGCTTAAGTTCGTGACGAGTTGGGGAGGCTTGTTGGCTGAGGCCCAGGTCCTCCCCGGACTCTAGCGCTGCGATAACTTGGCGTTTTGTGAAACAAATTCCTTCAGACAAAGGACCAGTCTAAGATTGTGCGGTATCGGGTTTCATTGCCGAAAACTAATAACCTGAGCCTTCTTGTGAGGATTGACTTGCTACAATTGAAATCGATTGGAATTGGCTACAGAATGCCTTGGAATTGAAGCAGCTTCGAGTGCGAAACTGGAAAGGCTTGTTCGTTGGGGCCCAGGTCCACCCCGGACTGTAGCACGGAATAAAGAAGAAAATAAAATTTGGGATATCGATTGGAAAGCTTAAATGGGTGTGGTCACATCTTCACAACTACAACCCTTTCGGGTTGCGCGAGCACGTCAGGGGATGAGATAGCTTTCTCAGGGGATAGCTTTTTTGTTCGAAAAGTTCAGCTCCTGTCAAGTTGACACAAATTCATTCAAAAGCACTTTGTCCCGCAGGAAGATGAGCTTTTGCTCCCTCTCTCTCTCTCACTCTCCCATCCAGCAGTCGTTAGCAAATGCAAGAACCGCTGGACGAAACAACTTGACGAAGGACTCGCCTGAAAGGGGGACGCGTCGCACACCACTCACCCGTCACTCACTTTCTCTTGTGTCATCCTGCTGCTGTCGAGGAGGGGTCAGGCATGACAGAAAGGCGAACAATGCTAAATTCGCTGTTACAACGCATGGGCCTATAAAGTGAGTTTATGTCGATCACGGAGGCAATATTAAGCAGCCCACATCGGCGGTGGATAAATGACTGTGACCGGAGTCGATGATGAAGGCCTGATGGTTACTTAACAGAGCGCGCCATAACATTACCGATTGGCTATAATCAACAGCTCTCCTCATCGTCATCGTGCGCAAGATGTTGTCTGTCATCCGTTCCTCATCCTCCGTCTCCCTTCGACTGGAATGTGTGACGATGGCTGTGTACTCGACGCAACAAAAGCCAAAGCGAGGACTCACATGATGAAGAGAAGTGAGCGTATGTAATCGATTTCGTCTGTGCCTCCCCTCGCCCGTTTGCTTCCGCTGCTGCCCACGTGCATCTGCCGTATCTTTAACATTCCGACGGTAATTTGCTGCCGTGGACGGTCATCGGCTAAACGGATAGGGCAGTGGAGGCAGCAGCGGTGGTAATGGCGATAATGATGATGGTCACTTGGACGGGCGATGATCGCCGAACTTTACATAATACGCCGTGGCACTGCGGTGCGCCCGCCGCCGCCGTCATAATCTCCGCCTGGAGTACCATCGAATCGTTGAAGTCCGGTGAATCTCACCTTCACTCTTCGCTCTTCACTCTTTCTTTTCCGGCGGCGGCGTGTGGCCACGGGAACATGCTATGCAAAGACACACAGATACACGACGCACAGAACAACCGGAACTGACCGACTGCCGGGCTGTAAAGCTATGCGACGCTGTGCGCATAAGGCTGTGTAAGTCTTATGTAAGGAACACCCTCACACACCTAGTGCGCGTTCGGATGTGTGTGCAAATCGCACCTCGCTCTTGAACCGGTTTCTGCTTCATAAATTTGAATAAAAAAAAAAAGCGCCACACCTTGAGGTAATGCCGCAAGATCGCAGATCGCAGATCGTCTTGATCTCAACTAAAACGCCTGGCCATCACAAAGGGGCGCGGGTGTCGGCGATTGAGTTGAGTTGAGCGGAAATGACGTGCACGCACAGGCACATGCATCGTCGTTCTTACCAGAGGCTGCTGCAGGAAGGTGACGTTTGTGGGAAGAAATCGGATCTGTGGCGCGTCTCTGTTCGATCGATTTGCCTTTGTGCGGCCACACGTACCATCTTTGCGGCGCCGACGGCGGCGACTGACGACGTCGGGTACCTTCGAGTGGGTTCTAGTCTTTCGAGCTGAACAAGAGACGACTGCAGTTGACGACGATGCCGACGCCTCAGAACCGGAACATTCGACTAGCGACCTTGGCCAGCGACTTGTGGAGAGCATGTTGGAGCTCAGATACCAGCGGCCAGCGGCCTTGTGTCTGCAACTTCTGGAAAGCATGAAAGAGCCCATCATGCGCGCCTGGCTGCTGTGTGCCAGGAACTTCTGAAGAGCATACCGACTGACTGTGCCCATCGACTGAGGGGTTTTTTTTGTCCCAACACACACACACACCACTGCCACCCGATGCATGTAACTCTTTCCCGTTAGAGGTCACTGTCCGCCCGCTGTCGCCATTTTCATTCACCTTCCCAGCTCCTCTAGTGAACCGTTCTTTCATTTGCATCGACTGCGTCGTCGTCAACTTCAGAAAGAAAGACAAAAAAAAAAAAAAATACTAAAAAATCAATTCAACAAAAAAATACCAACTCACTCGGTGCCTACACTTCGGTCTCTGGTTCACGCCGACACAGCGGAGGACAGCGTACGTGATAATCTCCCTGAGTCCGAATCTAAGACCGACACAAGTCAAAAGTCACTTACCCATTCCTCACCAGGGACTGCACTTAAAGCCAATGCACATTTGTCCAGAGTTGTTGCTGCCTGCCGTTGCCGTTCGGCAGCCGCTGCTGGTGCTGTTTGTGTCTCTGCTGTTCCTACTCGCATTACAGGGCTAATTGAAAATGTATGGCACGTCTTAACGCCGCTCGTCTTCATTTAATCGTTTCGCGTTCTTTGACTTACGTAAACGCGGGCTACTTTTACGTACAATCCATACGATCCTCCAGCTAACACGCCACGACTGTTAAGCATTCGAGATTTAAGTGGATAAAGCGCATTTATTTTTGTGTCTTTCTTTCCTTCTCTGTGCGCAACACCGAACCCTCCACCGCGCCCTGGTGAAGACGATGATGATGAAGATGATGCCGTGGTCTTGTGTACCACGTCAAAAACGATTCCGTGGCGGAGGTACACTGGCCAGAGACGTGCCATTCCCCCTTCTCTGGGTGGTTGTGCTTTGGAGCCAGATAGATCTATTCTTCTTCCCCCCGTCGGTCGGGAAAAACTGCGACCGAGACACAATGTCTGCCGTCGGTCGTCTTGGCCGACGGATGGGGATGGTGGCCACCATTGAGTGGGTTGGGACGTGGCTTCTGTCGGGGCAGCCGTCACATCCGGCAGACAGTTGTTTGCTTTCGTGCTCAGGGCACCAATGACGAGTGGTGACCGTTTAACCACGACCCACACAGGTCGCCCGTATGTCTCGCCCGAAGCCCTCACACCCTCACACCTTCACACCCTCACACCTTCACAGCCTCACAGAATTATCAAAGCTCACGCAGCGATCTCTGCATCGCCATATAAGGCACATTCCAAGTGATCAATAAAAGAAAAAACTGAATACAAAAGCGGAAATACCAAACTCAAACATCGCCAGCAACTGGTGCTCTGCTGGCGAACCAATTTAACCGAACCGAGGTCAGATCAGCCGACAAACCAAGCATCCATCCGTCCATCCATTCGCTTGTTCGTTTGTTCGTTCGTTGGTTCGTCGTCAACAATCGATCTGAAAGCGATTATGGCATGAAGACGGCACCAGTAACAGTAGGTTTTGTTTTGGTGAACTCTACTCATTCAAATGCCATTAGTCAAACCAGTCGTTGGTATGGTCTTTGTCGCCCTGCTGCTCTTCGTGCCAGCATAATTTAATTCACATTATAGCCTTAGCCACCGTGGTCGTCGTTGTCGTTGTCGCTGTCGTTGTCATTGTATTTCCCTTCACCCTCACATGCCCATTCCAGAAGACCTGAGGCAAGTCGGGAGAAGTGAATTTTAAATGCAAAAGTTGACGCGCGGCTAAGCCGTGAGTAAACAATTAGCATATATAGACTTGAGTTCACATTCGCAGTGCCTGCGCCTGTGCAACATCGGGAGACACACTTCCACGTCTCATCGTGTCAATCAGCTTCTGGTTTCTGCTGGTTTGTTACACCACCCCCCCCTCTTTTCATCTCGAAATCATCGATCCTGATTAGTTATGCACACAGCGAACTTGATGAAGAGCTAAATGTCTTGCCAGGGATGGGCTAGATGGCCATTTTTTCTGTTTTTCTGTTTTTTTTTCTTCTTTTTTTGGCGCGAAAATGTGATGCAAATGGCATTTCATTGGCTTGACGATTGCACAATCGGTTGGGTTTCTTTTCGCTGAATCTTCACAAGCGCAGCACTCTCTTTCACGTGAATGGCGGTGGCACCCCCGCCTTAATTGGATTGGAATGAAATTTCATTGTGAATGCGCAGAAAACGAAAGACTTGGACTTTGCTTCTGTGGATCGTTGCGAAGCGTAGAACTGAAAGGTGCGAGTTCTGGCTTTCAAGAGCGATTACCCACAACAGCCTGCATGCAAGTTCGGCGGAAGTTGCTACCCACCCCGTGGCACCCTTTTAAGGAAGAAATTCAATTTGAAATAGGAAAGAGCCCAAAAAAATGGCATCCAAGTTCGCTGGCCAACTCAACAGGAAAGTTCGCTCGTCAACTCTTTCACACATTACGAGAGGGAGGAATTAATTCAAAAAAATAAATTAACTGAGCAAAAACTGAAAAAGGAGTTCTCAATACATAGCATCCAAGTTCGCTGAACAACTCTTTACGTGCCGGCGAAGGCCGGAAGCCATTCCCAGTCGCTGATGCGGCCAAGAATCCAAGATCATTGAGAACAAGAACGATTAAGAGAGGTCATCTGCATCGCATGAGGATGCTGCCACATGGCAATGACGGACGAGACCAGGCAGCCAGCTCCGTGGTGTCAGTAAACGTCCTTCAACGTTCATTCTGTTGTTGTTGGTGTTCTTGGCATGCATTAACCTCACATTGTCACCGGCGCGCACTTAAGTTACACACCACGAATCGATACGATCGCCTTCAGGCAGTCAAGTTTCGTGTGTTAATTGCCTTTTGGCGGATGGGTAGCCAAGGCCTTTCTAGGGAGAGAGAGAAACGAGACAAGAAAAAAAAAAAACCAGCCCAACAACACAAAACGCCAAACCGCATCCGAGCATGGCTGTGTGACATACATAAGAATATTGGCTGCGCGTCGTGCTGCACAGTAAGCACAGCATGGCAGCACCTACTGTGCATGATTCTGGTTGTGCGTCTACTTCTACTTCTGCATCTGCCGCCAGCCGACTTCTGCCGGCTAAGAAGCGGCGATCGATGCCAGTTGCAGGGCGGCCAGAGAACTGCGTTTAAGGAAGCGAATTCGAGAGGAAGTGGCCGATCATTCGCTGGCGAGGGTTGTTGCGGTGGTATCTAGATCGAGCTGTATTGAATACGCAACGATAGCTTGGAATATTTACGACACCACACACATAAGCACACTGTGCTGGCGATGGAGGGGCGGGGGCACCTCGCCAGCCACGCCAAAAAAGAAATAAATAAATAATAATAAAAATTTCCAGCCAAACAGGTTGCAATATACCGAATAAAGGTCTTCCTTCCTATGACACACACAAACTGGGCTAAGTCAGGTTCTGGTGCAGAGTTTGCTGCGCTGGCGACTGAGTTGTGACTCAGTCAAGGTTTTTCTGTTTTCTTTTGTGAGGAGGGTTCAAGGAAATGCCCAAATGTAACTCAACGACAACGATCGATTGATTGATTGTCAGTCAGAGAGTTGCATGCGCACTATTTTCACTCAATCAATTTGATCTCAAAACACAGACGGACAGACAGCCAGACAGACACAGTCTCACAGTCTCAGCGAGCATTCAAATCACTCGAATTACTCAACCTGGGAAAGGCAGAGAGACAATTGAGTGGAAAAATAAAATGCCATCACCATCGCAGCAGCAGCAACGGCAGCAGCAGCAGGCAGGCACGCGGAATATTCAATAGATCGTGTCCTCTACTCTTGCGTTTGCCGTTTTTTTTTTTTTTTTTTGTATTTCTTTCTCTTCTTTTGTGTATACACATTTTCTTGTTTTCTTGTCGTCGTTCTTCTGGCGTTTTTCTTGTCGTTTCTTCTTCTTCTCCATCGTCGTCGTCGTCGTAGTCGTTGTCTTTCAGTTCCAGGGTTTTGTGGGTTTATTTGTATTTTCCATTTTAAGTATTTAAGGTGGGAGCGCTGCATACTTAAAGCCCCACTTTGAATTTACACTCCATTCCAGCGGTTAAAGTGAAAGGAGTCACAGCGTACACCTGAGACACATACTGTGTGTGTTCTTTTTTTTTGTCACAAGAAAACAAACAATATAGCGGTATTGTTACGATTTTTTTTCTGTTTTTTTTTTTCTCTTGTTAGAAAATATTTGTTTCGTATATCCTTGGCGAGTACTGTGTGTCCGTGTTCATTTTTGTTACAATCCTTTGTGTGGATCCCTTGAGCAAGGACCGATTATTGAGTGTGTGGTGTTGTTAGCTTTTCCTTTTTGTTTTTTTTTGTTTTGCTGTAAATCCTTTTTTTTTTTTTGTTTTCATCCGAGTTTTGTAATATGTTGTGTCTATTAGCTTTTACTTTCGATTAAGCTCAATACAGATAGTGAGAGGAGAGAGAGAGAAAGAGAGAGAGGGAGAGAGAGAGAGAGAAAGAGAGAAGGATACACATTTGTGGTAACAAAGTGGATTGGTTGGGAGGGGGTTACTGTTTTCTTGTTGTTTTGCAAGAAGTCACCTGGATTGGATTAAACACAAGACTCTGCAAGCAACTGAACTTTGCCATGGATACACACTTGCCCGCACGCACACACATACACACACACACACACACACTCAGCACAACGAATTGGAATAGAGCTGCCACTGGTGGAAGGAGCGATTTCCAGGTAATTATCTCTCTTTATGAATTCATCTGCATTCCATGCATCCGTGACATTTGCTATTTTCCGATTTTGCTCTACAACAACACCACACGACGGAATCAGAGATTATTTAAATTCAATTGTACTGAATCTGTTATGTTGGCTGATGTATGTAACTCGTGCGGTGGGGAAGTCAATTCACGATCAAAAAAATCGCCATTCATTCGATTTGAATTTCATAATGTCATCCATTCATCGTGTTAATCGTGTGTTATCACATGTATTTGAATTAATTTAAATGTAACACTGACCTCAAAAGACCGTCGAGTGCCTCTTGTGAAAGAAAAAAAAATTGTTGGCCCTTGTCTGTTTCAGTAGATGCAGTGGCGAGCCATGCCACGATGGTTGTGTACCAAGAGTGTGGACATTTTGGACAGGTGCGGTGCTGTATTCCGTCTTGGCTTGGCTGGGCTTCTGGCTCCTGTCTTGGGGTAGATGACGTGGGGTCTGTGCTGTCTTCACGGCTTTGAGAGGATCACCATTATTTTTCGTTGGGCACTTGGATCTGAAACATGCATGGAGAAATCGGTTCTTGCCTGTTCAGGGCACGAGCCTCTTGCTGAAAATTCAAGACCAAGTCGTGCCTCTTGCTGAAAATTCAAGATCAACTCGTGATCTGGCGCCCAATTCAAGACCAAATCCCTTCTTAGGAGACCAACTCCCGCCTCTTGCGACCAATTCAAGACCAACTCGTGCCTCTGGCGACCGATTCAAGACCAACTCCATTCTTAGGAGTCCAACTCCCGCCTCTTGCGACCAATTCAAGACCAACTCGTGCCTCTGGCGCCCAATTCAAGACCAACTCCCTTCATAGGAGACCAACTCCCGCCTCTTGCAACCAATTCAAGACCGACTCGTGCCTCTTACGACACATTCAAGACCAACTCGTGCCTCTGGCGCCCGATTCAAGACCAACTCCCTTCATAGGAGACCAACTCCCGCCTCTTGCAACCAATTCAAGACCGACTCGTGCCTCTTACGACACATTCAAGACCAACTCGTGCTCTGGCGCCCAATTCAAGACCAACTCCCGCCTCTTGGAACCAATTCGAGACCAACTCCCGCCTCTTGCGACCGATTCAAGACCAACTCGTGCTCCGGCGCCCAATTCAAGACCAACTCCCTTCTTAGGAGACCAACTCCCGCCTCTTGAGACCAATTCAAGACCAACTCGTGCCTCTGGTGCCCATTTCAAGACCAACTCCATTCTTAAGAGACTACAAGTCGCCCCTTCCGACCGATTCAAGACTAACTAGCGCCCTTCCAACTCAATTTAGAACGCCTCCTTCCACCACACCAGGTCACCAGCCTAGACCATAGCCCACTCTCGCATCAGATTGGAACCAGCGACCGGCGCTCCTCCACTTCATGTTCCATCCTTTGTGGTGTTCGCTAAGAGCCCACCACTCCAGAGTTCAACGCATCAAGTGTGTGCGATTCGAAGTTCCCACTTGACGCAGGATGCTTGTCCTCTCAAGAGCACCTCAAAGTTCCTTGATCCTTAGTCCGCCTGCAACGTGTCATCTTAATGAGGGAATGTGTCACTCTCTCATCGTGTTCTTGAACTCGAACTGCGGTTGTGGCTGCGCGGTGGCGTGGGGTGTTGCCTTCGGAAGTGAGCACTTGAAACCCACTTAGCCGTGACCGCGTCTTCTTTCACGCTCGTGTGTGTTGCAATTTCCTCGTGCCCAACAAGGCGTACACCCCACACTCATCGCTCATCGCGCATCGCCCATCCAATCGTTGAATCGTTCAATCGTTGAGTCATTGAGCCATTGTCATTGCTTGCATGCGTTGCAGTGCTGCTTCTGATGGCGCACTGAATGGAAGTTGATGTCGACTGCTCGAAGGCGGGATGTGTGCGTGGCCACGTGCCCAGGGTCACTCGAAATGTGCATAAGTGCCATCGGTGGTCACCGTCGTCTTGGAGTGAGCAGCACGACTGCGTGTCGGTCTTGAAATGACATTGCCCCGTCCTGCATCCTGCCCTATGCGCCATCGCCATCCTCACGAAAGAAAGGCGAAGCGTTGATTTGAGCATCATTCGTTCGGTGGATTCACAATCACTTGTCGTAATTAACTTGGAGTCTTTCGAAACCATCATGCTCCGCAACAGTCCAAGCGACTAACTTTCCACAAAGCTGATGGGTATCAAGACAATATCTTCTCGCATCGCGCAATGTTAGACAACACAGGTTCATCCATCCATCCATCCATCAATCCATCCGTTCGTCTAGTCATCCATTCAGTTGGTCTCTCGACATTTTACGACACACCATCGCATCGGTGGCGTGGCGGGGAGACTTGCAGATGCAATCCTCCTCTAATCAACGATCTTGTCTGATGCCAAATTGTGTCCGTGCAATTGTGCTGAGCGCGGAAGGGGGCAGAAACTTTCACAAGAGATGACGTGCAAATCATGAAAAAAAATAAATAACTGAAGAAATACAAAACAGAGTGCCACTGTAGATGCAGGCGACGGCCGAGTGCAGAGAGAATGAAGCACCTTCTAGGCGCTCGACTGTGCCAATCAAGCAACAACTTTGGCAACTTCACAACAATGCCCTGCACAAGGCGTCCGTGCAGCACCTCGTTCCCACCATCCCTCGCGTGGCGGGAGCTCTCGCAAAGCAGCACTGCCGAAAGTGCCTAAGACAGCTGACAAAATTCAAGCTGTTGCGTTGGTCGGTGGGCTGCGTCAAGGTAATGCGAACCTGATGGCTGCTGCTGATTCGATTCGCTGGTGATTACGGAGGCGACGGGTAACGAGTTTCAACTCTCACCTATACCATGCTCGGTCTGGTTTTACTTGCCAGTGACATTTCAACTGAACGCTTTCACTGATGCTTATGCCATGGGCGACCGATTGAATAGGTCAGCCAATGCAAGGGCGTACATAGAGGGGCTGAGTGGGGATGGTGGTCGGTTATGCAAGAGGTGGTTAGCGCAACTCAAACTGTTTCCCCGCCTCAAAGTCACACGCAAGGCGTACAGTGGCGGGGGCGATGCCAAGTTCAACGCTCACACGCGGGTATCCAATTTATTCAACCCATCCGCCATAAATTCATCCATAAACAAATGCCGACTGTGAAGTGTGAGTCGTAAGAACCACACCACAGCACGGCACAGCCAGCAATTGCCGCCCCCCTGTAAGGAGTGTGAACGGGGCAAGGTGGGGGTTAATGACACATAACGTGTCCATTCCATGCACAGACACACTGGGTAGTGTACGTGCCTCGATGGCCCATTCGTTCGGCTGACTCAAAGACACCACACCCAAGTCGAGAATCGACGGCCGACGGGAGGCGGATGACTTACCGAAGCTTAAGATGCCTTGCAAGTTGATGTCCTAGCCTCCAGACGTTTCTCATTCCTTCTCCAAATTGTAGCCATTCTTTGGTTTTGGTTTTGGTTTTCTTTGGTTTCCGCTGCGAACGTGGTCGGAGGACGTGACTCTCATACCAAGCTGGGCGTTGGAGAGGAGGAATAGCATGGCAGGCAGGTAGGCCTACACCTGAGCGACTCACGCTTGAAGCAATGAGCTGGGTCCAGTGGGACAGGTAGATGGCTATAAACGTTGTTCTCAAACTCAGCCTTTCTCGGAATCACCGAAACACCATACTTGTACATTTTCATGCGCGTGCAAGCGTGTGCTGGCCACTCATCTCGATGGCTTCGACCAGCTTGCCGTGGCTTGACTCAGCCCGCAGCCTTGGCTCAGCTCGCTTTCCTCGTCTTACCTCCGCTCATCGTCATGACTCAGCTTGTCGCGTCTTGGTCTTGAGTCATCATCATCCCAGCCAAGGTTGCGTCGCGGTTTCTGCTCGAAAACCACAAGAGAACATTCGATACGCGGCAATTAGTAATTCCCCGCGGCAAATCCTTTCAAAACAACGCGCGGTCCCCAGCCATCACACTCATGTCTTAACCTTCACAGATTAAGCTGATTTCGACGTGCGAAACGTTCGCAAGTACTTCCTCGTGATTTGTCAACTGATGAGACAACAGAGACAACAGTGACTGCGAAGGGATTGGCTGCCGTGTGTATGTGTGCACGCTCTTAATGCGTAACTCGCTGCCTCGCCCGTGCCATAAAGCCGCAGCGGACTTCAATTATCCGCCCACCGATGAGCCATGATTTCACATTTTCTGCATCAATTTCGGTTAGTTGTCATTCCATGGGCGGCAGGTGGCGGCTTGTGGAGGGAGGGGGATCCAACTCATTGTAAATGATGCTTGCTCTGGCGAAAGAGGTGCCAATTAGTGAATGCAACAATGAAGCAGATATTTGGTCTAGTAACCTGTTCAGCCCGTGTGTGAAATCGGTCGTGCGCATGTGCTTGACTGCCAACAGGTGTGCGGTGGCGGCTTGTCCCCCCGGTGACGGTGGCATGGGTGGCATTGTCCACTAACAGATTTTCCTCATTTCGTCAGCAAAGCAAATAAATAATGAATTTCTGTTCCAAGGTCAGCCCGCACCGGGGTTTTTTTGTCTGCAACAATTGGCACCATGATAATCATTGTGACATCCGGCCATGTTTCATCAGAAGATTGGCATTGATTTGGCATGTGCTGAGTGAGTGGTTGATTGGCTGATGGGATGTGGACGGGGGAAGGGAGGTTCGATTCTAAGCTATTTCTGAGGCCCACATGCATGCATTCAGCAGCAAGATTCATTTCGCACGCATTGAAACATTTCATAACGCCACCAATCGGGTGTTTTGTAACATTGACTAAACGCCTTTCTTTATTTGATTTTTTTTCTCTTCTTGTATCTTTTCAGTGGTCGTGCTGTGCAGCCCGCAACAGAGTGCCTGCGCATGTGTGGTATCAGCAACGGCAAGCAGGAGGCATCAGGTATCAAGCAGCAAAAGCGAACACCAGTCGAGTGAGTTGCGCCGATCTAGCAGCTCGGTCCGGCAAAGCTTGTGTGGTAACTTAAGAAGGAACCCGTCCTCGTACCCGTCCAACACACAAAGATCACCAGATCACCCAAGAAAACCACAAAAAAAAAAAAGAAAAAGAAAAACCAATCCACTTCTCTCTCTCTGTCGCCCGTTCTGTGGGTCGGCAGCAATCGATGCAGCGTTTTTGCCTCCCCCTTCACACAAGCGCTCGGCTTAATTGACTATGTAACCTTATTATATTCAAAGTAACTCGGTGAATTGGTAAACAATGGCTTCGATAACGGAACAGCAATCCACTTGGCGTGCTCCCTCCCGCGTCGCACATTCCAGTTGAACGCGAAGCTTGTCTCACAGGCTCCTTCGCCGCTGCGACTTTGATTTGAAAATTTGCTTACAGTGCTGACAGATCGAGATAAATATGCATTTTCGTTGGAAAACCATTTCAGTTGGTGGTACATTCGAAGTATCATTTCATCAGTGCTGCTTAATTTAAAGGCCACCTAAAGACCAGTGCTGCTGGTTAGTGGTCCTTAGCCTTTGAAGTCTCATTTCATCGAAAGGGTACAGAGTTAAGCTTGGCAGCACTGGTAACGAAGGATCCTCGTTGCCGCTGATACTCAGTAGAGACCGTCAACAGACAGTGAAAGCGAGCCTAATCATCATGATGCCGTCCGCATGCAGTAACATTTTTGTTGCACTGGGTAGCACCCTGAAAATACCAGCAAATCATGTAAACATGCAGTAACATTTTTGGCAGCACTGGCTACCACCCTGTCTTGCCATCCATGAAAATTCCGTCCTCATCCGTCCTCATGCAGTAACATTTTGGCAGCACTGGCTAGCAGCTCATCTTGTCATGCATGAAAACCCCAGTAGATCGCATCCACATGCGCTAGCATATTGGCAGCACTGGCTAGCACCCTGTCTTGCCATCCATGAAAATTCCGTCCTCATGCAGTACATTTTTGGCAGCACTTGTCATCAAAGAGAGTAGATCGCCGTAGATCGCGTCCGCATGCAGTAACATTTTGGCAGCACTGGCTAGCAGCTCATCTTGTCATGCATGAAAACCCCAGTAGATCGCATCCACATGCGCTAACATATTGGCAGCACTGGCTAGCACCCTGTCCATGAAAATCCATGAAAATTCCGTCCTCATCCGTCCTCATGCAGTACATTTTGGCAGCACTGGCTAGCACCTCATCTTGTCATCCATGAAAACCCCAGTAGATCGCGGCCACATGCCGTAAATTGTTGGCTAGCAACTCGTCTTGTCATTCGTCTACATGCAGCACTTGGCATCACTGCCAAGCATCCACGTAACCCAGTAAATTCCATCTGATCGCAGTGCATTCACCGTGCAACAGGCTCACCCTTCATCTCGTTCGTCTTTGCTGCCAACTGGCTTGTGCGCTTTTAGAGGTGCAACTGAATTCTATTCCGGAAACCAGTTTATTCTGAAACACACACACTCGCACACATTGAGTTTCAATTACGAAAAAAAATTGTGTTCATTTACCGGGCATACTCGCCAAGCGTTAAACGAACCCGTGCTCACGTTGCGGCACGCAAAGAACCCTCGCATACTATGCACCTGCAATACGACAAGATGAGAAATGTTTGCAATTATTTTGTTTTTCCTCTCCACAGATATACAGACCGACAGAAGACTGGTTGTTCATCATCATCAACAGTAGCCGCCATTAGCCAGTAGCAGCAGCAGCGGAGAAGCACCAGCAGCAGCCGCAGCAAGTTTTGTGGAAGAAAAGTGAAAGTACACACCAAAGATGCTTCTTTTGAAAATGTAAGTACACCACACTCCATGGTGAATTGGTATCATCATGATTATTCATTTAATTGCATGTGTGGGTGGGCTGGGGGGGAGCTGGGGCCCCCTCCTCCGGGTGCTGGTCTGTCCAAAAGGGAGAGTTTTGTGATTTCGTTTAGTTTCACTTGCAACGCGCTCGGTCACTGTATTTGGTGCGAGAATGAAAATGCCATAATCCATGACTGTGACTTTCAACAATATTGTGGATGGTCATTTGGCGGCAACACGGCGACGGGAAAGCGCTTGCCATTCAGTCAGGCGCGTGAGGCGATTGCGAAAATGATTATTTGAATATTTAAGTGGTTTTCATAAATTGTGTGGAATTATTCGAGGTTTTCTTTGATTTTCCCCTCATGGACCTCACTCTCCTTGTCGATGGTCGATGGCAAGTCGTCCCGCTGGACACCAGTCATGGCGGAAGGCTTTCCCGCCGCGACACCTCGATGATTCCTCGGGAGATGGTCCATAAGTCAAAAGTGAAAAGGTGTGATCCCGCGAAACGATCCCGCGAAACCTGCGCTATCACGCAGCCATCAGACTTCGATGACTCTGTCTGCCCTCGTAGATTTGTGCATCACCGCGTCTGTTTGCGTGTGGCAAAGAGTTGCACCTTGAAACAGCACATCGCACAGCTCCAGCACACGTATCACGTATCGCATAGCCTCACCCTCCAAGAGCTCTTCTGCTTGTGTGTGGTTTTATTTTTTCACACCACAGCACGCCACAAAGAGTGAACAACAAACCAAATGCCATCCGATATGTGGTTGCCTACGCTACCCCCAGGGCAAGCCCATGCCCACAAAAAAGCTGCTCTCCGCAGCTGCAGCACGAACCGATGCATCAAATCGGAGTGAAGAGGGTTGGAAAGGCCGGCATGTGCACACTCATACACAGAGGTCAGGGAGTTGGAGAGTTGCAGAGCAGAGAAGAGCGCCTTGCCTTGTTCGGCGGTTGTACTCTATTAATTCGTGTAAAACGATATGTCAGGTTGATTATTTAATCGCACGGATGCGCGACGATTGGCGATACAAGGCAAAGATTGCAGTACTCGAGTACGAACACACACAGTCCCCTCAGTCGCTGCTTGAAAAAGAGAGAAGCAAACAAGCTTCCACGACGACAACTACGACGACTACGATGATGATGATGGCTAAAGAAGAAACTGAAGGGGTTGCATAAGAGCGGATGACGGCCAACACGGCAATGATGATGATGATGATGACATTTTGCTTGCGTGAAACCTCAACTGTTAGCAGCGGCGTTTTATTGCTTGTGGTTTTATAGTCTGAATTTAAAACATTTCTTCGCCTACGTACATACCAGCGCGAATCACGGGTGGATGGTTCGTTGTACCTGCCGCTGGGTGCTTGAAACCCCATTGGGTAACCCAATTGTCCAAGCCATCGAACGCCGAATGCCGAATGCGGCGCGCATTCGATTTTTCATCCGAATCGGCATGCCACTCATGACTGCCCTCTAGGTCTCACCGTCTCGTGAAATGCCGAAACACTTTCCATTTCTTTTTCCACGTTTTTTTCCCGCTCTTCATTTTCATTTTTCATTCGACGTGGGTTCAACTTTCATCATCACCGTCCAGTCCATCCATCCGAGTACGAGAGAGCGGAATGGGAGCGAGAGAGAGCGCTGACTAATAACGATTCTTTTAGAGCATGTTACACAACGCGCGACCACTCTCGTCCAACAGCTGATTCTGGTTTATCCGGTGTTCGGAGAAATGGTAATGATGAGACACGACTGGTTGTAGTGGCAGGTTTTTCAAAGAATAGGAGTTGACCTTTAAGGCCGGTCGCCGCAGTCTTCTAATCAATTTTGGCTGACTTGGCTGGCCGGTTGGCATTCATGGCAGGTGGTTAGAAGTGCGCTTGGACACTTGAATTACTAGTTCTGCGTAATGAGCCCTGGACAGTGGTTGGCATTCTGCCGGTTTCACGCGGTCATTCTTGGGCGAAGACGTGAAGTCAGCCCCTTCTGTGTCTGGCATCGTCTCTACCACGTTGTGGTCAAGCAAATGGCATTTAGTGGGACATTTGACTTGTGGAATGCGACTTGTTTGGTTGGCTTGTTTGACTGGACGTCTGCGGAACAACGGAACTGAGGACGACATGTGGGAATCAAATTGATTTCCCCAGGTAGCCGTTAACCGATGATGACGGGTACCCGACAGCCAGTATACTCCAACTTGGGCATTACCCGCATTACCCGGGTACTCGGGTATCCGTAGAAAGGGGTATTACCCGGGCAAGACTGAGACAAGATCGGGATTTCAATCGACGGAGAAGAAGGAGAACTGGAACCACCTCATCTTGGTGCGCCCACTTGGAAGCAGCTAAGCGCCGCGAGGAGAGACGAGCGCGCTTACTCTCAGAATGAGAAGAGTCCATGAATCACAAGGGAGGATGACGTGGATGCTTACGAGACAGCCTTGGTCTTGCCCATTGGGTTGGCTCCGTTCAATGCTCCAATAAAACGACTCAATATGCCAGAATGCACCAGAAATGCAACCAGAGTGGGTGCGGCGTTGCCAAGGACACGGTCCACTTAGATCCTAGCCAATGGCCTGGTCTACTCGGATTGATCTGTCTGTTGTCCGACGGAGTCATTCATTCGTCTGTGGTCACTACGTGGCACGGGATGGAGAGAAATCGTCTCCATGTGCAAAAATTCGATGAATTGCCGTCGCCGTTGCCGTTGTTCACCTATTGACATTTGAAAGACTCTCGCCTGTGTTTTCTGTTTCCTCCTCCGAGAAGCACAACAAAGAAAAGTGCATACCGCCCAAACCAGTTCGATGAAAGCTTGACGACCTTCCGATCAATCAGGCACACGGAGCCATTAATCACTGCCGCCTTTCAGAGGCCTACCTTCGTCGCATTCTACTGCTTTTTTGTTTGCTTTTTTGTTCGTGTGGTACACTCTCGTACACATGCATAGTTCCTCCCGCGAACTGCTTTTTATTTCGGATACCATCGTCCTTCAAAGCTGACGCACACCCATGCGCACAGACAGAGAAACACGCACAGTCTGAAGGAAAAGGAAAAAACACCACGCCATCATCCCGAGTGAAAGAAATGTGACCATGAAGACAAGTTTAGTCGCCCTCGTTCCCTGTCACCCTCGCGGTACACTCACTCCGTGTGTGAGTTTCGTGACGTGTCCGAAACTGGAACTGCACACAGAAGCTTTGCAGTTGGGGCTTTGCGTTGCAATTTGCTGGCGGGCAGCCAAGGAATTCGAATGTTTTCCACTCGATTTGCAGGCAAAATTTGAGTCAATCAGAAGAATCTCGGGCTCAAAAAAACACGCGCCACGCCGTGCTGTATGCCGGCTTAAAGAATGTTGTTGTCACACCACCCAGTTCGTGTAGTTCTTCATGGCAGGGCTTCGACCTACCTCACCGCATACACACCACATCAGCGCCAGCACACTTCACTTTCGATTTCAGAGGCGGCGCGGCGGCGGCGATTTCGATTTTTTGCTGCCGCCAGTCTGTGCAGACGTGTGTGTGTGGACGTTATCTCGCATAATGGTGAAATGTAGGTAACCCCCCGCAGCCCACCACCACACCATGGGTCTATGAATGAAATGAGGCAGCAAAAAACAAAAAAAAAAAACAAAAAAAGTGGTCGCACCAGTTTTGCGACCAAATCTCCCCTGATCGATTTCTGTGGCGACGCGGAGAGGCCTTCGCGCCTTCGCGCACTTTCGTCACACAACGAGTGACAGAGAAGTTGGCCGAGACTGGCTGGGGGGAGAGAGAGGGCGAGGAAGAGCAGATGTTCCCCCATTTCTCCGCGGTTTAACTTGCATAATCTTTAATTTATTTTTGGTTTCGCTTTTGTCGGTCATAAGACGCTGGGTTGACGGTGATACAGCAACCGAGCCGCACGGGTGGCTTATGTCAGGAAACAAGAAACGAGAAACACACTCACGCACACATGCACACACGACAGTCGTTTGACATTTCGAGCCGAATACAACGAAAAAATGCCGTTTTCGGGTGCAAACATACGCGGTTAGCCTTCACCTGATGTGGAGTGCTAATTAGGGTCGAATTAGCATTAGCCGCTCCATCGTCGAGTCGCTGTTAGAAGTGGCTGATGGCAGGGATGGGGGAAGGGTGTTAAGGAAAACGAGGCCACGGAACCTGAAGATCTTGAATTTGAGGTTGCGGTTGGGGTTGCACGGGGGTTCTGGCAGAAAAAGAATGTTGTTCTGGGTTAGTAGGCACACACTAGGCCAGCACGTGGTTTGTCCGCACCACTAAGTGAGTGGTGAGATGGCAGAAGTTTGGTGAGATGGTGTGGTGATATCGGATGATGAAGGCGGCTGGTGGAATGCAGCCACCAAGCCGAGGCGGATAGGTTACAACAAGGCACACACACACTCACGGAGACATGAGAACCGGTTTGACGGACTGTGGTTGGGGGTATTTTTTTTGTTTTTTTTTTTTCAAAACTTGTCGGAAGTCTCGCATAACTTGAGACTTTCATTCGAGGTATCTTTGATTGCTGGAGGGGGGTGGGAATGGCATTTTGGAATGTCACGCTGCTGGGCGCCCTTTCCGCAAGTCTTCGCCACGAAGTGAAAGTGAAGTGTGCCGAGTCGTTTCGTAACTGCTGTCGTCGTGGGCGCAGTCCTGACCTATTCACTTCATTCCACGGCTCTGGCTGACTGACTGACTGACCGATGCGCCATGTTGTCGTGGGCGCATAGCAGTCCTGACCTATTAGCTGCATTCCACGATCGTTGCTCGCCTTGGTAGCAAGTTCTAACTCAAACTGGGTTCTTCCTCGTTGCGATTTGAAGGCGGCATCTTCGGTGCAAATGGCTGCAGAGGCTGCACCTCGGCTTCATCGCATCCATCGACAAACTCGAACGAGATCGGGCGACTGAAAGTCAAGCAGAGAGCTCGATTGATTCAAGCCGTATCTTTTGCAGCAGTCCCTTTTTCCAGCAGCAGAACATCTTCACAAGTCCCCGACGATGCTTAAATGTCACTCAGCAAGGGCTTCGCGGGATGCTCTGCCTGCCGGGATGTTCTGCCTGCCACCGTAATAGAACACGCACCTCACGCAGCATCTCATTGGCTTCCTTTCAGATCTCTCTTCAGTTGCCTGTTGCTGTTCAGCAGTGCAGAGGAGCTAAGTCAGGACAAAAATGAACCTTCGCCCATTGCCATGGATGAAAATACATTCGAGACGGCCCACAAGATCCACCGCGCCGACCTGGAGTTCCACACATCGCACAAGATATCGAACCTGCCGAAGGCGCAGTACCTGAAGCTGGACAACGAGGACATGGACACGGCTAGCTCGTTGATGCAACTGCAACAGACGCAGAATCTACTCTCTACCAAGGAACGACCGGAACTGAATCCGATCCTAAGCGCTCTGATCAACGAGGACGTCATGAAGAGCATCGAAGCCAAGCGGGCCATCGAACAGGAGCAGCTGGACGCTGTGTCGGCAGAGGCAGCTGCCGCCGCCGGTGCTGGACCAACAACGGAGGGCACCCCGCTGACCTTGACTACTGGCAAGCCAGCAGCGAACGATGTCTCACTCGAGGAGGAAATGAACGCCGGTCTGATTGATCAGTCGATCAACTTCGACGCCGCTGGTTCGGAGAACAATCAAAAGTCGAGAATTCAGATCAAGAAGGGCCCCAACGGCATGGACTACGAGTACGAGTACGTCTACTACTACTACGATGACGATGAGGCCGCCGCGGGCAAGAAGCAGCAAGAAGCCGAGTCGTCTCTGGTCGAGGAGAGCAGCAAGAAGGCCTCCGAACGCGGCAAGTCTCGGTACACGAACATCGAGCGAAGCACAACCTCCGCCCCCGACAACGTCCTCGTCAGCGGCAAGGCCAAGGGTCGCGCCAACTCCCCTCCAGCAGCCAGCGAGGATGTCGATGAAGGACGCCTGCCAGTGATGACCCGGTTCCCATCGCGCGGAAAGAACGTCGACGTCGAGCCGACCGCCTCCTTGGAGGGCCTCGAGAACACAGCCAGCGCATCGAACGAAAAAAGCAAGAAAATCAGCGTAAAGCGCCCCAGCCTCGAGTTGGTCGACAGCGAAACTTTCAACACGGACGAGAAGCAGGCCAAGGGATCTCCCCGCAATGGCGACTCGGAGAAAATCGCCGCCATAGCCAGCGAAGCGCCGAAGACCGAGGAATCCGAAGAGACAGCCAACGAAGCCGAGACTGAACCAAAGGCCAACGAGGAAGCCGCGCTGCCAGCCTCCGCACCAGCCGACGAAGTGGACCAGACCACTCCAATCATGGAAAAGGCTGCTCTCGACCTCTACGCCATCCTGGCGAACGAGAACCTGGAAATGGGTATGACCACGGACTTAGACAAGGAGCTGACCACAGACGTGCCCGACACCACCGAGTCCGACGAGGATGCCTTCACAACACTGGAAGCCGAGGCGGAGACAACGATCCCAACAACACCGTCCACCACCACCACGACCACCACGACTGAAGCCCCAACCACCACCACGACCACAACAACGACAACCACCACCACCACGACCACGGCAGCACCATCGCTGTTCGGCGCTGGCCGCCGGGGACTTGCCTCAGCTGGACGCAACCGATTCCGGCTAAAGAACGGAGCCGCAGCCACAACGACGACCACGACTGAAGAGCCCACCGTTGCTGCTGCACCAGCCGAGCCCGAGAGCACCGGCGGACTGAAGGGAAGAAGTGAGTACAGTACATCGGCATGGCTGCGGGAGCTAATTAATCATTGAATTTCAGACCGTTTCCAACGTCCATCGTTCGGCAACCGCAACCGTGCCGCAGCCGCCGCCCCATCCGAGGCACCAGCCGCAGCCCCTGCTGAAGAGGAAGCCATTGCCAAGGAGGAAGAGAAGCCAGTGGCAGCATCACCACCGATCCGAGGAAGAAGTAAGTACTGCCGCGGCGACTCTTTGACAAATGTTTGTATCGTTCTACTCCCCGCCAGCACGCAACCGTTTCAATCTCCGTGGACAGGTCACAACCACCACCACCGCCGAGCCCAGCCACGAACAAGAGCAGAACGACGACGAGAACCTGGTCTCCAGCACAACAGCCCGAGCAGTGCGCAGCCGACCAACCCTCAATCTTCGCGGCAGGAGTCGCATCGGTTCCCGCCCAACACCCAGCGTGCAAACACCCCCCGCCGAAGAAGAGGAATCAGCCGCTGCCCCAGCCGAGAAGTCAGAGAGCGACGCTGAGGAGAAGCCATCGACATCGTCGCTACCCACCAGACCATCACGCTTCAACCTGAACCGCGCCGGCGCCGGTGGCGGTGTTAACCGACTTCTGCCAAGAGCGCGCCTCAACACCGTCCGCACCACATCCGCGGCTCCACCGACTGTCGACGCTGCCGACGAGAGCAGCAATGTCGTGAAAGAGGAATCCGAGGACGACAACGCTGCCGTTCCCAAAGCCGACTCAGAGGCGTCGACCTCAGCACCCACTGCGGGTGGAATCAACAGACTGAAGACCCGCCCACGTCTCCAGGTCCAACCGAAGACTGATAACAAACCTAAAGTGTCGCCCATCGCAGTGAGGAAGGTCAATCCCCTGCTGGCGCGACGCAAGTTAGCCCTAGGACCCTCCACAACAGGTTGGTCCACGATACCCACCTGCCTTCCCTCCGTTCTATGTTAACGACTTTTTTCGGTTTTTCCATTCAAACAGAAGCAGTCTCCGCCGCTGAAGAGCCAGCAGAAGTGGCCGCCGACAACGCCTCGTCATCAGAAGACTCCGAAAAGAAGGACTCCGAAGGATCGCCGACCGAAGAAGTCGCCGCCGAGGACAGCACCGAACTTCCCGAGACAACGACCAAACAAGCCCGCGGCCTGGGACTCCTGGCGCAGAGGAGACGCTTGCCAATCCGGAAGCCGGGCACAGCCCTGTAAACTATCCCCCAGCCATCACATCCCCGCCCCCACGCCACCTTCCCACAAAGCTTAACTTTGAAAAACTGAACAAACGGAAAAGAAACACTTTCGGTATCGGTCTCGTGTCACCTAATTATAATTTATAACAGTTCGCTCCTCGATACCCCTCCCATCGAGTCACGCGGGCGAAGGCGGAGGCGAAGGCGAAGGCGAATCGGAAGAACAAGCGATTCAGCGATTAAGCATAGGATCTAGGAGATAACTTCGTAGCGTACCAACTATCCGAACTTTAATTTTTTTTTAATTTTAATGGAAAAGAAGAAAAAAACACAAGTTAAGGGAGTTCTCTACACTCAGGGCGAGTCCGCAGGCTCTGCGACGTTCCCCACAGCCAGGCATCCCCCTCCTGCACACACACATACACACAACCCCGCCACCCCCCCAAAAAGACACCACGAATGCCCGCGCAAACAACCAGGCAGAAGTCAGTGTTTTTTTTTTCTTGTATTTTATACTTTTTTTATAATTATTTGTAATTCGTATGTTTAACTGAGAGATGTTGCGAAATGAAGAGACAGAGTGATAGAGAAAGCGAAAGATAAAGAGAGCGAGCGAGCGAAGGAGAAAGAAGCAAGCATCAGGAATGATGCCGGAGTAAATATTTGTTTGGAAAAAAAACACGTGTAATGTCCTAAGATTAATAATTAAATTTAATTATGAGATAAATAAAGAAAAATGTTTGAAAAGACCTGTTTTGTTGTCCTCCTGTGTTCGGATGCGACCAAAAGGGGGCCGCAGCCGCTGCATCCGGCCAGCCGAAGGAGGCGAGTGTTCTGCGGCAACGGTGCAGGTCATTGTCTTCCGGCGGCATTGATGGCCTTCTCTCTGTCTCCTGTGCTATTCAAGAGCCACCCCTGGCCTGTGTACATACGTACAAGAAAAAACCGTCATCGTCTCTGACCCGCACGATCCACAAAAGGTGTCGTGGGGGAAACCAGGGGTCCTGGCAACTCGATCCGCCGCCATCGTGTCTAACTCGTCAGCGCAACCAGGCGAGTTTTTGAATTGTTGGTGTTCAAAAACTCGCCAGGTTACTGTTTGTTGAACTGTTGGTCCAACCACCTCACCCTGGGTCTGCGACCGCTTGCCTACCTGAAGGAATCGCATTCAACGCCCGCCTCGGAAGTCGCGATGAAGGGGACATTCGTGCTCAAATCACCAAAGCATAGCCTTTTCCACCAGAAGCTCCTCAAGGTTGAGTTCCTCGTGCACAGCCGTGATTCTCACCCTATCCCGGCGAGTAATTCCCACAACAGCACGAAGAAATCTCATCTCAGCAGCGTGTATTCGCGATCTTATTCTTTCGGTCGTTGCCCAAATTGCATGACCATAGGTGAGAGTTGGCACAAAAACTGAGTTGAAAGCCGCTTACTTGGCTAACTTGGCACCCAGATCTGTCGGCCCCTACAGACCTTCCAAGCTGTTTCAAAATTGACCCAGCTTGCCCAAACTTACAAGCAGCTCAGCAGCATCCCCCATCACTAGCGAAAAAGACCCCGAGATATTTAAACTTCTCCACCTACTTCAAGCGGACTCCAGTAACATGTACAGTGCTTTGGACAGGCTACTTTAACCACGTTTATCCCAGCGGCGGCACAAACGGCCACAGGCTTATCGAGTACGCGCTGGAGTTCCGTGTGGGAACTCGACTCCTGAAAAATACCACGAGGTACTTGAACTTCCCCGCCTGCTTCAATGGGACTCCACTGACCTGTATTGTGTGAGTGCATTGAACAGGCGTTCTGGAGATGACCATAACCTCGCTCATCAGCACATCCGTCCACTAACCTATCGAGTGCGCGCTGGAGTTCCATCTGGGAAGATGTGAGGATCACTAAGTCATCTGCAAAGGGGAACCCAACTCTCCTAATGTGAAACATTCCTCGCCTCAGAAGCGCTGCAACATCCAGTCCATGTATACAATGAAAAGCAGAGGTGACAAGACTCACCCTTGGCGAAGTCCAACGCGCACGGTGAAAGCACACCCTTCTGACCCCACTAAATACAGAGCATTACCTTCGCGCCATGGATATTCGACTTTGCCGTTGGTTTGGCTGGTTGGCCGCTTCCAGTTGTCGTAATGGATTTTTCATAACAATCCGATGAAAAAATTACTTCCTTTTGTGGCGTTTTTGTGGCGACGTCTCTCGGCTTGAGTTCATGTGGAACCCAATTTCTTTGCTTTTGAATACAACCAGCAGCTTTTAAACGTTTTGAAATGGCTGCTTGAGTGACACCCAAAGACTCTGCGAGCTCTTCTTGTGTCTGGCAACAATCTTCCAGTTCTTCATCTTCACACTTTTTTTGGCAGCCCAGGACGTTCATCGTCCTCCAAGCCAAAATCGTGCAAGCCGCTTTTGGCACGTTCGCTCAGCTAGCGCATGTTCACCGTAAATTTCCACCAAAATACGATGACTTTCGGCAGCAGTTTTCTTCATATTAAAGCAACGAAGAAGAACTCCCCGCAAAAGCACTTTTTCAGGCAAAAAGTTTGGCATATAGTTCGATTGTTGTTAACGCTTCAAATGAATGACAAATGCTGAAGTGACGTACAATGACAGTAGCTTTCCAACGCATGTTCCAATGGAATAAGACAAGTTACGCCATCTCTTAGCAAACCGCACGAATTAAGTTAAAGACAAAATAAATCACCAACCAAACTTGTCTTCAAGAAAGGGATATTTTGGCAATTTGCGATGGGTTGCTTGTGTACTAATTCGACAAAATGATCGTGGAACTGAAACGGCATTCCATATAGTCTCCGTCGAGTTTTGGCAAGACTACCGTTGACAGTTTCAGGTCGGTTGATGAGTTCAACAAACTATTTGACATTGCATCCCTTGAGAGCCGGCTCTACTGAATCTGATTGTTCAATTGAAGCACATCATCCCAATAACGCTCTCCTGTTTTGATTTTGATCCCGTAAAATTCCCTTGATCTGTTGGCTGTGTTTGAAGAAAGACATAAGTCCTTTGCCGCTTCGAACTAAGCCGGCAATGTGGTCATTGGGCAGTGACTGCCGAGAAAGAGTGGCTGGTTCTGCGTTGTAAGATATGCCCTCCTCAGGGAAGAGTTCAGGGAACTAGAAAGAATGAACTGGGCAGATACCTGGAAGAGCGCTCATGGCATGAGGCAGTCCAAGAAATGGGCACAAACAACCTCCGCATCCAAGCAGGCTTCCTAAGAGAGCACTGCAGACTCAGGGAGCACCTTAGGGAACTAGGAGTATCAGAGGAAGGTCTCTGCAGATTCCGCGGAGAATCCAACTAGAACTAGCTCATCTGGGCAAGTACTGGAGGCCACAGTGGCACCAGTGACTAGAACCAGCTCTCATTCTCGGATTCCCAAAAGAAACTGACTCTCGGATACAGATAACCCTCAGTACAACTCTGGAAAGAGCTGCATGTGAGGGGAGCTTTTAACAAAGCCAAGGTATGAATAGGTCTAAAGGCCGCTACAAGACTACCTGCGGAGGCTAGTCACAGAATACCTCAGCAAAGGCAACACTCTGACTAAGGGCGCTAGGTACGACAGCGTTCCCGCAGGAGTCGCGCAGGGGTCTGTCCTTGGGCTTCTCCTACGGAACATCACGCATGAACAGTGATAGCCTTTGCTGACGACATCGCAGTGGTCACAGTTGCCAAGCACGTGTACGAGCTGTAGTCTGCTACTGATGAGGCGATCGGAAGAACAAAGGATTGGCTGAAGGCTGTCTTAATAACCAGGAGTAAGCAAGCTTCCAGATCGGAAATCGGACAATTAGATCAAAGCAATCATGGACGCATCTTGGTGTCATCTGACTTCACTTCATAACCCACATTGGGTACCATAGATGGTACAGGCATCAGTCTCCCTAATGAACCCGGTCACCGGTGGCCTTGAATACGCTCGTAGGATTTTGCTCTGCAGAGTGGTCAGCTGTCGACCCAGCTAGAGCCATCAATGCCTTCCGACCCAACTCTGACGATGCAGCAGCACGTGTGCCAGCCGGAAAGGTCTCCATTGACATACTCGCAAACGAGAGCCAGACGGTGTACCTGAGGCGACCCTCGAATAGGGAGGCAAGAAGAATGAAGGCGGATGAAAGAGCGGCATGGCAGGTGGACCCATAGGCTCATTCCAATGGAACACAAATAGAGAACAATTACTTTTAACTTCAAGCAGCTTCTGTGGGGGCACGGTGGCTATCGGAAAAACAGTAGAATGTCCAGACACGAATGAGGACACTTAGCATGCAGTGTCCTAGTGCAGACGTTGCGCAGAAGACGGAGCTAGCTTCCCCCGATAGAGACCCTTTTGGTCAAGCATATCAAGGACCTGAAAGATATTAAATCCTCACCAATGGCCAAGCCTTAAATGCTTACCGCGGGGGGTCAGCCGCTTAGTACCCGATGAGGATCAACATGAAGGAGATTCTCCCTAAGAGCTACAAAAAGCTATCTCTGAGCTAAAAAACAACAAAGCACCCGGACCGGATGTGATCCCACATAAGGCAGTCAAAGCGACTGTCATGGCCAGACCGGACACTATGCGAGAGGGGGGTCTTCCCCACACAGTGGAGACTGCAACAGTTGGTATTGCCAAAAGGGGGAGAACCACATACAGAGCAGTCCTCGTGGCCCACTATACTGGCGGTGGTGGAGGCAGATGGTGCATTGTCACCCCACCAATATGGATTCCGGAAAGTGCGGTCAACGGTCGATGCTGTAGAATCTGTGAATGAGTTGGACCATCCGAGGAGAATGATGGAGATGGGGACAGAGGATGTGGTGCCTCCTGAAGGAGTACAGATTATTGGCTTTCCAACGACATTGCGACTGTGCGAGAAAATGGAGGAGGTGGAGTGTGCTGCAAACACAGCTATCTCCAAAGTGCAAGATTGGAACTAGCGGCCCACGCAACAGAGACTGTGCTCATAACAAGCAAAAAGAAGGTGGAATATGCAAGCTTTTAAATTGGGGAGCAGACAATTAGGCCCAAGGAGTCAGTAAAGTACCCAGGGGTTATGCTGGACCACAGGCTTTCCTTCGGTGAACACATAAGGTATGCCAGTGGGAAGGCATTATTCGCGCTCTCACGGATGCTTCCGAAAATAGGCGGGCCCGATTAAGAGCGGCAACCATCCACTGTCCACAATCCACCATCCACCATCCACCATCCACCATCCACCATCCACCATCCACCATCCACCATCCACCATCCACCATCCAGAGCGGCATGGCAGGTGGACCCATAGGCTCATTCCAATGAAACAAAAATAGAGAACTATTACTTTTTACTTTCAGCAGCTTCTGTGGGGGCACTGTGACTTTTATGCAGAACCGTGTCTACTCATCTGGCCTTCGTCATAGCAGGAATGTTACCCATCGACATTCTGGTTGGCGAGCTCAAGGGGGTGTATCGCAGGCGAACTTCTGATCGGCAGCAGCCCAGTCGACCACCTATCTTTGCCAAATTAATAAAGGCAGAAGAACGGAAAGCGTCCGTTGCAAGCCAGTTGAGATGTCTCCGCAAAAGGACGATGGCCCCACAAACTCACTCCCGTCATCCAGTCTTGGACAGCACCGCCGACGGCTCTCGCAGTTTCTGTCTGGACACGGCGTTTAAAGAAAGTGAGAAAGTGAGTTCCTCGCTGTGTCCCCAATGTCCAAAGAGTCGTTTTGCGCAAGATGGTCAACCAAACCTAACTTGATCACCTGGCTACCACTAGAACGCTGGTCGATGCATTGACGAAGTCGACCGCCTATCTTTCCAGCTTGCTTCCGTGTGGAAATACCAGGCGACCGGGAACCCAAGCAAATATCTCAGTTCTGTTGCCAGAGTGGTTGGAGAACTTTTCTGTTTCGAAAATCACATTGCCTGCGATTCATTCATCCACTGAGGGGAGCATCCATCAAAAGCCACCCTGTGGGGGTGGCACTGCAGCAACCACTTGTGCTGAGTCGACGCAGAAGCCCCATGTAATAGCATTGCGGCGGCCACACCCCCCGCTATGTACTGCAAGTAAGCGAGGGATGGAGATTGGAATCCAAGCACGTGCTGCGGCTGACATCACAGCGCAAGTCCTTCCACGACGCACGTGGGCCAGGGTCACTGAACTGTTCGCCAAAAGTTCAATAGCCTTTAGGGTGGCGTTCCATCAACGCCGGGTGGGTGGCATGAGTATGAATGGACGACGCTCAGTGGCTGAAAAGCATAGTGGACGGACATCAGAATGAAAAGCTCGCACGCATACTGGTCTTGCCAGAGCAAGTCAATGTGTGTAAAAGCGCAGGCAACTGGACAGAAAGACGGGCCAGCGGGGGATCCAGCTCAACTTTGCAGAAAAGCTGTGGGAAAAGTTGTTGCGCAGGACCAGCACCGGAAGCTTTGCAGACAAGTTGGGGATGCACCTTCGTTGCACGTTCGATTTTGCCACAGATTGACTGCAATGGCTGCTTTCACACTCGCTAGGCAAGGAGGTGAGGCAAACATTGAAAGAACCTCGCTCAAAAATTTGCCAATTTTGAGGCAACTTTAATGAACGCAAGCAGACTCAAAGTGCTGTGGACACGTGATTTTTCAGAATTGAATCGTTTTCCGGCAAATACACAAGTTTTACTTCGTGGCATGCCGAAAGTTGTGCATTTGAGTAACGAGCTTTTTCATTGAGAAACATACCAGCTCAGATTATGAACCAGCTAATGAATGATTTCAGATTTGCTTGTGTCCAACTGAAAGCGCAGTACACAAAGAGGCAGGGAGTGGGGGAGTGAGAGAGAGAGAGAGTGAGTGAGAGAGAGAGAGAGAGAGAGAGAGAGAGAGAGAGAGAGATCCAAACAATAGAGAAAATCCATGAGACTGAAGTTGTTTTTCATTCGATTCAAACATTTTTCAGCGTTTGATCATGAAGACAACTTCTCTTCGTTCGTCCTTGGTAAGGGCCGATGGGCGTCAGAGTGACGTGTACACATCCAACCACACTGTTCGAAGGGAAACATCGTGCAGTTTTCTAGAGCTTTTAGTTGAGTACCTACACAACTGAACTTGGTATCGTTTTGATATCTTTTGTTTTAAGTCCAAACCAATTTTCTTAGAAAACTGCATTTAAGACTTTTTTCTTTCTGTCTGTGTGGGCTACCGGTTCCTTTGGAATGACGGTGGAGTGGGCTCAATTTTGGGACTGTCTGTATGTGCTTACATATTCCAAGTGCTTAAATTATTGCTTGAACGACTGGAACGATTTACAGAGAGCTCTAGCACTCAAGCAATCGAACGAATGCGTGTGCAAGCTTCGTTGAATTTCGCTCAGTCAATCGCTGTAAGAAAACTGTACTTTCTCGGAAGCAAACGTGGGCAATTCGAAAGTGACCCTTTTAGCGACTTTTCGTTTAATTTCGACACGAGCTCAATTCTACGTATGGTCGTTTGGGTGAACGCAACAGTGTTGTGACCACCCTTAGTTTTCGGGGGAAGGGGGATTTCACTATAAAGAAGCACTTTTCGCACAATTGGAAGCACACACTCGAAGTTAGTCAGTCGAAGACCAGCTGCCAGGAACTGTCTTCGGACGCCATCCTTTGCCTGCCAACCTCTGTCTCACCCACCGCCTATCTCCCTCTGAGACTCTGGATCTGGCTCTGGAGCTGGATTTTCCCGTAAGCAGTCATCAAAAATGTCTGTCCCCTGGCAATTAACCACAAATCCACCTCAGAGTGTGCCCATGGGGTTCGTAAGCCTAAGCGGAGCCAAGCACAAACGCAAACACACTCTGAGAGGAACAAGTTTTAGCTAGTTGCCTGGGGGATTAGATGAAAAACTCAGCACCATCGAGTTAATCCAGAGCTCCAGAGACAAATTCCAGAAATCCAGATTCCAAGATTCTTTCTGATCACTTTCAGGAGCACGGATGCAAATCCAAAGTCATTGAAGGCCAACTTAGAACTGATTGCCAAAGCCACAGCCGGCGACTGTGGCAGTTCAACTTCGGCTGCCAGTGCAAATGTGTGAGTGTGTAAAAGCACAGCTTTCGCGTGTCCTTTGAGCTTGCGCCTAGCCCAAACTCGAACCCACAGAAAATTGAACGGACAACTCAACTGCCTGCAGACAATTTGAAAGGAATCGCCTGAGCCGCACACTTAATGTCGTCTCCTGAGTTTGAAGGATACACCACAAACTCTGGAGAATTTAACGCAATCACACAGCGCGTCTCTATCGCTTCGACTTTGTGCTTAGTGAATTCCTTGAGGATTTTGAGTGAGAGAAGCCCCAAGTGCGAGGGTTCGATTTCGAATTCGGGATACTGTAAATTCGAGAAAAAGGGTTCGGTGTTTCGCTTCTGGCAGTGGCGATACTAGCGCCAGCAGACGGAGCTTTAAGGAAGTCTGATGTCCGCCATGCTGATTCCGGCCAACTGCGCAACTCAGAAGCCAGTCGTAAGCTCATGGACTTCAAAGCTCATCAAAAGCTCACATCCTGAGGGTTTTCAATAGAGCTTTGACCTCGGACTTTGACCGATTGTCTGCATGCCGACACGGCTGCTAATAAAGCTCCCGCTGCTACTGCACCTCCCTGACAGCTTCTGTGGAACAATCTCGAATTTTCCACAACAGTCATATGCAATGTCCTCAAGATGTCCTCAAATCGGTCCTGCCGGCAACCAAAATGAAAATCTCTAAAAACTTGCCAGAATTTCGGTTAAAAAATTGCGGTTTACATCGGCTATCGAAAATTTCAATTTCAATTTCAAAGGACGAAAATACGTTAACCGCTCCCATCTGACGTCACAGCCACAAAAGCTCACCAATGCCGGACGTTAGACAATTTTTAAATCAAATCCGAATTCCGTCATTGCCGGGTCTGCTAATAGAGTGCGTTAGAATCGCCCTCCAAGCAAATGTTACTCGTCTACTTACGTCCCGGCGGGTACTCTATCTCCCATCGCCCATATATGAAGTGCCATAATGTATACGTTCAACTGAACGAATACGGTTCGGTTGTTCGCTGATAGTCGGCAGTCGACAGTGTCGAGTGGCTGTGTTTTGTTTTGTATGTGCCAAGAGACCTACGCCCGAACATTGAATTTGACGCTCTTGCATCCGATCCCAGTCTCTCGGTGGGTTCAATTCAAAAGGGATTTTTTGTCTAATATTGTTTGTGGTGGTTGTTGTTTTATTTTATTTATCCTTGTGTGTTGGTTGATTGATGTGCAACCCTTATGCATTTGTCATCGCTAGCCGTAACCGAGGTGACAGAGACGAATTTGAGTTTTGTTGCCGGACATGCAGTGAAAGAGTTGGTGTGTGTTTTGTAATTACGTACTTTTTTTTTTCATTTCTTCAAATTTTTTTCTTTCTGCTCAGCTTTCGACTAACGAGACGGACTTGAATGAAATGCATGCATTTTTTTTTTTTTTTCTTATTTCGGCTTGTAAGTACCCACTGTAGAGGTTGGCGAAGGTTGAAGTAGTTTTTTTTTTTTTTTGTTTGCTTGGGCGTTGGGAATTCCAATTGTGAACTCTGGATGAATTTGGGGTCGGGGTAAATGAAAAAAAAAGACATGTGCACACAAGGCTCAAACAAAATAAATTTGTCTTTTGTTCATTTTGGAATTCTGTTGGTTTTTTCCCCCCCCCCCTCCACTTTTTATGATTTTTTTTTTCTTAATCTGTCACTAGCAAGGGTTGTAGATTTGTAAAATTTTGTTGCTACTTTTTTTTTTTTTTTAGTCATTCGACAAAATTTCATACAAATCCAAACGCACACTTAAGAGCTAGAGCTCCGCAAGCAAACACATCAAACGTTCAAAAAGCAAATTCTACTAGGATACTACGAGTCATGATTTTGTGATTTAACACAGATCCATTCACCCTCACTCAGCCACTCGCTTGGAACCCCTTCTTCCCGGAGCCATTCATTCATTTTGGAATTGTCAATCATTGTTTGTCCTGTATCACTCTCCTGCCAGTCAGTTTATCTCTCACAATCATCACCGCGGATGGCTGATTAACACAGTGCCCTTGGCCTATATCCGGTAGACGAGAGCAATGTGTACACAAAATTCGAGTCAGTGCTCCATGGCCATGAAAACAGCTCTCTTCTGTGACTCGGTGCGTAGTGGTGTTTACATTCGTTTACGTTGTATGACCTTGAGAGTGGCTGTTTACAGATTGCATGCATTATTCATTCAGATTCACTTGCTCCCCCTTTCATGTGGATACACAGTTGATTTCTTACCTTGTCTCATGTTAACAATCATTCGCTCTCTCTCTCTCTCTCATCTCTCGCTCTCTCTGTACACACGCCCTGCTTGGGATGTTTATTGCTCCCATAAAAGCAACCCCAAGTCAAAATCCAAGCACTTGTGCATAGACACACATTTTTTTGAGACAAAGTGAAACGATAGAAAAACTCCAATTCATGTGTCAAACAAAGAAATTCCTCTGCCCGCTAAGTGTGCTTTTTGCGTTCGGCTTTATTTCGCACCAATGTGCTTCCCTCCAACCACCCCCACCCCTGCCCCTCATCGTTGTATGCATTAAATGTATGTAAATAGGTGGTGAATAATTGGTGTCGGACCGCCCGTCAAACTGCCCGCTTTTGTGAGCATGAATATTTATTTTCACTGATTAACTGACACACATTTAATGACAACCCAACGGCAACGACACCGATATCGACAACTCTGCGGCAAAACGTTACGTACACTAACCGCATTCATTATCGCGATTCACGGCCATTGGAAATGCTCGTTTTGTTCGCTATCTGACGAATGTGAAACACGCTCCAGCGGATCCTTAAAAGATTTTCAAAACTTCCATTGTAAGTGAATGGTTGGAAAAAATGACTCACCTGATTCAAGGTCGTGAGCGTCGTCGACTGCAATCCGGCGAGTGCGCCTTCTGTCTCAGTCAGAAAATGGAAATAGCTTCCTTTTGAACGGCCACTCAGGGCTCTGATGGATGGACTGCACCAGCGCACAACGCAATGGGGGTGGGCCGAACAAAGGCCGACCGTGTTGGGGGTTGTTTATGTGCACTTCTCCTTTGAATGTGGTGTAACTCGCATGCCCGGCGGACGGAGATAGAGACACAGACAGAGGGAGGAGAGAGCGAGACACACACACACACTGGGCGAAAGACAACAAGTTACATAAATAAATGGAAGCAAAACTAAAAAAGCGACAGTCATGCGCACAGACAGGATACCAGCGTTAGGGAGGAGTGTCCCCTGTTGAAAGCTGCATGGCCATTGTATGCAGGCACGGCAGTGTCGCAGTGGATGACGACCGCCGAATACCTGCATTGCAAAATGTGCACCATTCTTGTACACCTGCGTAAAATCATGCGTGCCAGCAAGATGGCCAAAACACAAAAGCACACATCAATAAAGAAGGTTGTCGCATCCACTGACACAGACAGAGATGGCACCGTCGCATTGGTTGGCGCAGAGATTGCAACAGCCCGAAGAATGCAGAATGCAAAAGGGAATTCGGTTTGTGCCTAGGAATGACATTGGTCATCGCCATCACCTACCCCTGTTGAGGGCCAGCCACTAGCCAGGAGCAGCGTTCACATTTTAACGTGCCCATGATTTCGGCATCAACGTCCGTAGAGAGTGGATGATGTGGCTTCGACTTCAGGCAGCTACATTTGCTAAAATTAACGAAACTCAACGAAAGCCGGTAGATGGGGTGCACGTGTTGTGCATTCGCTAGATTATTCATCTTCTTACGAGTCTGTGCAACTTTATGGTGGTTCGGCCATCGCAGGCAGTTGACTTCTGGTTGAGTGCCTCAGTGGCAGTCCGTAGAAACGCTTTAGTGGCCATGAGGGGTTAGTGGGCATCGACCGGAGTTTGTTGGCAAGTTGATGTTGGTGGGGAATATGAACTGCTCTCGATTATAGTGTGGGTTGATCAAGGGTTCATTGGACTTGGCAACTATTGACCACTGATCACTCAAAAGGTGCAGCTTGGAATGACGAACCCCTCAAGGGTGGTGGCATCTTTGAACTCAACCTCCGGGTAGTGGCGATGACTAGAAAGCTTTCCGAAACCACTGGCAACCCTGTTGGGTGTCCCGGGGAATAGGTTGAGCCAGAATAAGACACTTGCAGAAGTCACGTGTGGGCCAGGAGGCTGACGCTGATGCTCCTTAGGTTGGGTTAGGTCAGAGTCGCTTCAGATAGCAGACACATAGGTGAGGATAGGTTACTGAAGAAGTAGGCACATGGGTGTGCGTTCCTACGGCTGGTTAGATCACTGCACGAGCAGAGGAGGTCATGCATATGCACCCGAGTTGTAAGGAGGATATTAGGAGGAGAGAGCCAAGCATACTGAGGAAATAAAGCTTAAACGGGCGAGAAATGACGGCAATTCAACTCTCAGACGTGCGAAATTCTCGTATGAGCAAAAGTTGTGGTAAAAGGTTCTACAATGTCCCAAGGGTTGGTCATTTGTTGTCCGCCTCGCCTTTAATTCCCACGCTCATTTACAATGACATGCCAGCTGTCAGCTCTTTAGACAAAGCGAGTCAGCTTGCGGCGCATTTTGCAGCCAGCTCAACACTGCCAGACACCAATATGTCTCCACCCGTACTTGAGAGCGTTGATTCATGGGATGGGACAAATCCACTTCCGTACTCGTACAGGTGCAAGAGTAGTTAAAGATCTCGACGTACACAAATCCGCTAGCCCGGATGTGTGTTCTTCTGCGCTGGCGAGTAACCTTTTTCATCCATCCTACTCTTCAGGTCTCTTCCCGAGCAGATGGAAAACAGCACTTGTCCAGCCCGTCCCTAAAAAGGGCGAATCTTCGTCACCCATCCTCGTCACGTCCCTTCTTTCTAAGGTCATGGAAACGCTGATCAGTCAGCTTATGAAATATCTTGAATCGCCGAAGCTTCTTAACGACCGGCAGCACGGTTTCCACAGCAACAGGTCCACCGGTGATCTGATGGCTTATCTCACGGAAAAGTGGAACCAATCGTTGCACAATGCAGGCCAAAGCAAGATCGTTGCGCTTGACAATTTCAAGGCATTTGACAGAGTTTGCCGTCAAGCTCTCTTGTCGAAAATGCGTGGGTATGGTGTCGATGAATCTCTTCTTCAATGGATTAGAAATAACCTTTCGAACCGTTAAATTCAACTTTTTTGGGACTTCTTGCAACGTTTGCCGAAACACTTGACGCAGCCTTCATCGTGATCGACAGGAATGAGTGGCACTGGCGCCTTGCCTCTCCACAGAGCATAGAACTCTCGACGCACGCCCCATCCACAGCTTGCATGGTTTTAGTTCTGTTTATTAAATATGGCTGCCCGGCTGCGGATCCGTTCGTTCAAGCGCTGGTGTTCCACAAGGCTCTGTTCTGTCTCCGACACTCTTTCTCATTTTCTGCTACTTCTAATCCAATCCATTCCTGCGCTGATGACAGAGCCCTCAGCTTTTCGTATGCGTTCCAAGACTCTCGACGCCGCGCTGAGTCGCCATTCGGCCGTAGAATTGGAACGGCAGCACATTGAATTCCGACAGTGACAGCATAATTGACAGTTGTTCTTTCAACTGAGTGGAATTCAATGCTGTCTGCTGTCACTCAAGCGAGCCCTTGTTAATCAGCCATTGTCCACGAATGGCGCCTGTGTCGATGTGACAGGAAAACGTTCCATCCTTGGTACGTGTTGGCCAACAACACTTAGTTGGCCAAAAATACTGCGAAATCTTTCGGTTTCTTAATCGACGAAAGAAAAATTTCACACCCTCTGATGTGGCTTAAATGAATAACGCGTATACCCACCCAAGGCTTCCGAAGAACGCTCATATCTGGTCTGTTGCCCCGATGTGGCTTTAATCAACAACGCGTATACCCACCCAAGGCTTCCGAAGAACGCTCATATCTGGTCTGTTGCCCCGATATGGCTTTAATCAACAACGCGTATACCCACCCAAGGCTTCCGAAGAACGCTCATATCTGGTCTGTTGCCCCGATGTGGCTTTAATCAACAACGCGTATACCCATCCAAGGCTTCCGAAGAACGCCCATATCTAGTCTGGTGCCCCCAAGACCACCCTGCAGCAACTAGATAGAATCCGAAAGCGAGCGATAAGACTTATGGGAGGCAACAATATTGCAGAGTCATTAGACTCGCTCGAACATCGACGTACCGACAAACGATGCTCAAGTGAGCTAGTCGACTGCAGTCCTAGTCTCCATGAATTCACCCGCAATGCCCGTCTCGCCAGGAATGCTCATCAGTTCACCCTTTAGCCTACTCTCGGACGCACAGTTAGAGACTCGTTCTTCACCCGCTCCACACGAGTGTGGAATGCTCTTCCCAGCCTAATATCACCCCCAGACTACAATCCGCAGATATTTAAGACCAATGCGCGCATGGACCTCCTCTGCATTTCTCCCGCTATACCTTCGGCCTAAGCGCTGGTGTTCCCTACCTGGACAAGGGTTTCCTACTCTTCCTAGTCTCCGCAAGTCCTGCCGAAGTCTTCAGATGGTCTCTCTTGCACCCAGGCGTCATCTCCATCCGAAGTGTGTGCCGAACTGGAGCCCTTTCTGGCGAGTTCGTCAGCAAACAGAAGCACCCGGCAGGCGATGATCTTGAAGATATGCTCGGAGGATATCAGTCTTACCAAGCGTCTAGGGGTATACAGTCTTCGAATCCAAGATAACTGACAAAGTTTAAAAAGCGTGCTATTTTAGGTGAATTCTCTTTTCTCCTCCCGAGAGGGCGCTGCAATTACAGAGAAGCTGCACGATAGATTCCTCCGGTTCGTCATCTCCGCTGCTTCTGCGTAAGTCGTCCAATTGTGAGGCCTTGACGCAGATACGAGAGATTTCTGAGATTCGGAACAAGTTGTGTGATCGTTTCGCGCGCAGAGTAGGCCTTAATTGTTTCGTCATGATGCTGGTGGACGGGAATGGTGAGAACTGGAGATAGGACGGCTCAAGAATGGACCCCTGTATATGATCCGAGGTGCTCCAGTTCTCATGACTCTGGCACATAGGTAGGGTGGGTAGATGTGACATGCCTCACTTAGACCTTGAAGGCCCATTGGCTGCCACTTTTTGCCCGACACTTCGTTGACTTACTTAAAAACTTGATGCGACTTGGAGTATGTAGTGATTCCAAATTCCATAACCAGTTGGTGGTTTTTAGACATTTAAAGACGTCCTTTATGTTCATGCTTGCCATGTCCTCCTTCTTATCTCTGCAAGGGCCGCACAGGTTCCGTGGTTTCCTCCTCATCCTCATCCCTGCAGCTTCTGTCTGTGTAGGGCGCTCCAAGTCTTGAGGTCTGATTGCCAAGTCATGCACCTCCTGCCAAATTCAAGGAGGGTTTCAGTCTTCGTAGGATCTAAAGTTCGATGAGCCACAGGCGTTCAATTCCGCCCGTCTGTCTGGCGTCTGTCATTAGCATTGTTTTGTGCCAGTGCTAGATTCGCCTAACTTCCTGCTTATTCGTTGCCCAGAATACCAGGGACCCAGCACATGGTAAGGTTAGAGTTAGGGGGGGGCGGAGTTTTGCCATCTTGGAATCAATCGATGGTGTTTCCAGAGCTTTCATGGCCGCCTGACTATCTGTGCCGATAACACTAGATCATCCTTGTATCGGGGTCATTGATAGCCGGAGGGCTGCCTCTTGAATAGCTGCTACTTCGATCCACATGCCTTTCGATAGCTCAAGCGGAAATTTTCCAAAAGGGTTTACTACCTTTTTTGAATGACGAGAGAGGTTTATTCCAGCGAGAGAGTTTCTCTATGCCGAGATGCTATGGAGTGCTGTGGATACATGAATCTCCACTTTCCTGAATTGTAAAGGGTGGTTAAATTTTAAGGGCCGATGTTGATTTTGAATAAAACACAAATTGTTTGGGAAATTATTGTCATTTCTTTTTATTATGATAATATTGGCATGGTTCAATTATGTAAAAAAAAAATATCGGCCAAATGGCCGCCGCGACCTCGGCGGCACACCTCCATCCGATGGTTCAAATTTTCGATGACGCTGCAGCATAATTGAGGTTCTATGCCGGCGGCACACCTCCATCCGATGGTCCAAATTTTCGATGACGCTGCAGCATAATTGAGGTTCTATGCCGGTAATGTGCCGAATTATCCCATCCTTTAGCTCTTGAATTGTTGCTGGCTTATCGACTTTTCTTTCAAATAACCCCAAAGAAAGGAATCCAGCGGTGTCAGATCACATGATCTTGGCGGCCAATTGACATCGCCACCACGTGAGATAACACGGCCATTGAATTTGTCGCGCAAAAGAGCCTTCGTTTCGTTAGCTGTGTGGCAAGTGACACAGTCCTGTTGAAACCACATATCGTCCACATTCATATCTTCCAGCTCGGGCCATAAAAAAGTAACTGCCTGACCGGCCTCATTTTGGAAAAAAAATACGGCCCGGTGATGCCGCCAGCCCATAAGCCGCACCAAACAGTCTCACTTTGTGGGTGCATTGGTTTTTCGACAATCACTAGGATCTTGGATTAGCATTCGCCGAAATGCGGCAGTTCTGCTTATCCACTGAGGTGAAAATGTGCCTCATCACTGAAGATGATTTGAACTGTTGCCATTTCTCGCCGCCATTCGACGCTTGAAATGGTCAAGAGGCTTTAGTTCTTGAGTCAGTCAGTGCACCTTGTAAGCGTGTAAATGCAAGTCTTTATGCATAATGTCCATCAACGACGAGCGTGAGAGGCGCAATTGTTGGGCACGACGACGAGCAGAGGTGGACGGCTCTTCAGCCACACTATCGCAAACAGCAGCAAAATTTTCAGCAGTACGAGCTGTACGAGCATGCACTGGTGTTTTCGCATCTCCTACAGACCCGGTTCGCTCAAACTTTTGCACGATTTTTCCGATTGTGCGCCGAAAAAATCACGAAGTGCACGATACGCATTTTGATTTGAACGCCCATTCGTCATAAGCCTGAATAACTCGAACGCCAAATGAAAATCTAACGTCAAATAAATTGCTTGACGTTTAGGTGTGGTTCACATTCAACATCGGCCCTTAACCACCCTTTATAAAGGACACTTAAAATATTAAGGCTTAACCATTAAAACGTGTAGATTACAAAATATAAACATGTAATAACATTTATTCGCTTTGAGGAATCCAATTTGTTAGTTCATTGACTAGCGGATTGTCAGCAGAAACACACGAGTAATTAAACTTATCTGTCAGTTTGAAGCTGCAACAATCCCGTGGTAGGTCTGGCATCATTTTGAAAACATTGTTTTGGGCTATTTGCAATCTTTTGATGTGACACTGTGCGGATCTTCCTCATACTGGGCAACCGTAAAGTAACATGGCTTGAAATATAACCTTAAATGTGATTACTTTGTTGGAGGAAGACAACAAAGACCTTCCATCAATGAATGGGTAGAGAATTACCCTTGCGGTGTTAACTTTCTGAAGAGCTCGGTTGATGTGCTCATGAAAAGTTCATTTGCTATCACGATGAATACCACGAAACGAGGGGTGTTCAATATATTCTCGGCATCGAATTCACGAATTCTCGGAAAATGCGAATTCAATTTAAATTGTTTTTATTTTTCAATATGATCTCCCTGCATTTGTTACATCCTGAGAAAAGCCTCTTTAAACCCTCAAAAAAATAAATTCCCTCTTTCTCTGCAAAATACCCATTTATTGCCGACTTGAGTTATTCATCATCCGAAAATCTTTTTTATTTTTTTTTAAGGTGGTCCGAGGTGGACCTTGGCCTCAACCAACAAGCGTCTCCAGCCAGCTCCATCTCCAGTTTCGCACGCATAGTTGGTTGAGGTCCCTTTCCACTTGCGTGCGCCACCTGAGTCGCGGTCTTCCTCTACTGCGCCGTCCCTCGGGGGTGGATTCGAAGACTTTTCGGGGCGGAGCATTGGTTTCCATCCGGTCTACATGACCTAGCCACCTCAATCGTTGGATCCTCACTCTTCTGGCTAAGTCGATGTCGCTAAACAGCCCGCTAAACAGTCTCCTCCTCCACTCACCATCTATGCAGACGGGACCGAAAATCACACGAAGAATTTTCCTCTCGAAGCAACCAAGAGCAGCTTCATCCGCTTTTGATAAAGTCCAACGCCTCAGCGCCATATAGCAGGACTGGGACGATTAAGGTCTTGTAAAGCGTCAGCTTGGTTGTTCGAGAGAGGGCTTTGTTTACCAATTGCTTCCTTAGCCCAAAGAAGCAGCGATTGGCAACAGTTATTCTTCGTTTGATTTCAGCGCTGGTGTCGTTGTCTGAATTGATAGCGGTGCCTAGGTAGACAAAGTTTTTGACTGCCTCTGTTGTGACGTTCTGACCGAGACGTCGGTGTTGGGTGTCCTTTCTCGTTGACAGCATATACTTGGTCTTACCCTCGCTTACCGCTAAACCCATCTTCGCGGCCTCCGTTGCAATACCCACAAAAGCGCCATTGACATCGCGCTGTGTTCTTCTGAATATCGTCTGTCAATATCGTCGGCATATGTGGGTAGTTGGACGGACTTCTGAAAGATTGTTCCTCTGGTGTTGGCGTTCGAGTTTTGAACAATTCTTTCAAGAACGATGTTGAAAAAGTCGCATGACAGCGCGACGCCTTGTCTGAATCCTTTTTTGACATCAAAGGTCTCGGTTGGAGCAGCGTGCATTCTCCATCGTCATCCTGCACAAACGGACGGGTTTGGTAGGGATGCCAAAACTAGACATTGCTCTGTATCTCGTCTCTACAAATGCTATCATGCGCAGCCTTAAAATCGATGAAAAGGTGGTGGGTATCGATTTGTTGCTCCTGGGTTTTCTCCAAAATCTGCCGCAGTGTGAATATTTGGTCGATGGTGGATTTTCCTGGCCTAAAGCCACACTGGTATGGACCGACCAGGTTGCTGACGAACGGCTTTAGGCGTTCACACAGTACGGCAGATAAGATTTTATATGCGATACTTAGGAGACTGATGCCTCTGTAGTTGGCGCAGTTCAAAGGGTCTCCTTTTTTATGGATCGGGCAGACTATGCTGAGGTTCCATTCATCGGGCTGAGGTTTCAATCTTTTTCCACGAAGACATTTTTTCAAATCCGGAAACAGGAAATAATGACTAGGGGCACGGTCTGGACTATAGGGTGGGTGTTGGGAGCAGCCTTGGAAACTCGCGCCGTGTGAACAGGAGCTGCGAGTTTACTCCGTCTTTTCTTTTTAATTTCCTCCCGCAAATTATGCAAAGTGGCGTTGATGGTTTCACCTTTATTTTTGTACTCAATGAGCAAGATTCCCTTTGAGTCCCAAAAAACTGTGGCCATGGCCATGAGTCCCGGCAGACGGAGTGCCTTTGAACTTCTTCGGGGGGTCTGTTCCTTTTTTATGCCACTGCTTGGACTCTTGTTTGCTTTCAGGGTCACAGTGGTGGACCCATGTTTCGTCACCAGTAACAATGCGATCCATAACACCGTCCGCGTTCTCACTACACATCTCCAAGAGCTCTCTACAGCATGCGGTTCTCACTTTTTTCTGAGGCGCTGTGAGCATTCGTGGCACCCACCTTGCACAGACCCTTGAAAGGTTAAGGTGGTCATGAAGAATGGTACCAATGGAAAGCTTGGATCACCTTTATTCGGGCAAGTTTTTCGACTTCTTTGATGCTTTCGGGGCGCCCGAGCGCGGGTCGTCTTCAATGCTCTCTCTGCCTCTCTTGCACCCACTTGACCACTTTTGCACAGTCGATAATGAAGGTGCGGAACCCTGGTAAACAGCCACCATCCCTTCATGAATAGTTTGTTGACTTTTCCCATGCTTAGTGAGGAATTTAATTACAGCGCGATGCTCAATTTTGGTGAGTGTAGAGACAAAGTTCGTGTGTCAACACGATCTGAATTCATCACTGAGCCGGACGTAAAATCACCGAGCTTTAGATTTTGATTGATTTGAAGGAGTTCCAGTTTGCTGCAGAGTATCTGTACGCCGGTCGAGTATGGCTTAGTGGTCCCGCATGTTTCCCGGAAGGTGATCCGACCCTGGATTGTCTTGTGGTCTTGGCGGAGAACAATAATTAGGAACGTTCGTTAAGAAAAAAATTGAAAGTGTTGAAGGGTTTTGAGATTTTGGCATAAATTTCGATGCTCATGCAATTTCTCCTTCTCCAGTTTAGCGCAGATTCAAATGAATGTGTTCTACGAGCAGTCGGGATGCTCTTCCATTTTTATTAGCGACGGTTTTTCTTACCAACCAGTCTAATAACATGTTTCTGTGATGTAAGAAGAGTCGAAATCTGTTTGTAATGTGTGCCACCAAGCTTGGAATGGACTAAGCCACACTGCAGAAGTTCAAGTCCGCAATAAGGCTAAAAAACGAAGACCCTAGGTCCTTTTTTAGTGCATGAGTGTGTTCGGAGGTGCAGCGCCATCAGACTCAGAGAAGTGGGTTTGTCGGTCATACGAGACCGTATGGCCACGGTAGACCTCTCCAACTCCTGCCTGAGCACCTAACCCCAGCTTCCACGGACTACATTACTCCCACCATAGAATTGGACATATGCCCATCCAGAGAGGAGTGGAAAACCTAATCATTCGTCACAGAATGGGCCTTCTCGGCGGATCTCAATATCGCCAATTCTTACCGCCCCCCAGGCTGAAGTAAGATTCGCAGTACTACCTGCCCTTATGGTAGAACCGCAAGCCAAGCAGAAGACCAGAGCATGTCGAACTTAATCGAATTCCACAGGCTGGGCTTAGCTAACCCTAACACACCCTAGGTCTACGAGGTGGGGTATCAAAACGGCGTGCAACTGCGCTTGAGTCAAATGTGGCAGCCAACCAACCGTGTTCGGGCCAATCCATCTTCCAATCGAGTGACACACCGAGAACCGTGACATTTCTTGGCTTCGTCTTCAAAGTTGGTCTCAAATATTGGTTGAGTCAAGATCAGGCAGGCTGATGGGGGTGATATCCGAGTGATATCCTTGTTTGCAGGGATTTCTCCGGCCTTGGTTATGGATAACGAGGTATGGGCTATCAGCTACGTCTGCTCCTCACCAACAGCCTTCAGTTTTTTGAGGAAGGGTGAAATTGCTTGATGTTCCATCTGTCTTCTATTCCTTTGTGGTACAAAGCAGGGAAATACGTTGGACCCTGTGATTGTTTTTTGATCACACTCACTGAGGCCCGGGAATCCGAGTTGGTCTTCTACTCGTGCCCCTTTCCATAGCTCTGCCTGTCTGTTGATAGCCGTTTTGAAAAGATCAGCCCTTTGGCTTCATCGTCCAACTCCACCCTCTCCCAGTTTGCCGGAGGCATGCTGCTGTCAGCACCGCCTCTGCTTAAGTGCTGAAGCTTTTAAGCACTCCCGAGTAGCCTTACCTTCAACCTCATTGTGCTACTATTCCCTTTGTGGGAGCGTGCAGTGGCTGCGGCTCAAACCCAAATCGCGACAACGCCGCCGTCTTAATCACAATGAATTCAGTCCGACTCAACGGGAGAGATTTACTGCCTGGCCTGGATTCTGTGCAATTACAAGCAATCGGGGCATGCGACCATTCACCTGCTCGTTGAATTTCAAATGTCGCGTTTATCGCCCACTCACCAAACTCACTCAAGTCCTGAAAATTGATTGACAGGCAAAGTCCCAAATAGAGTCATAATTTTTATTACACATCAAGCCATCTATCGTTTATGGCTGCCATCATCTGAATTGGTCACACCAGAGTGCACACACCACAGGACGCACTGTTTCGGAGGAGCCGCATTCAGGCGGTGGATGAGTGGGTTCATGCACATGGGATGAAGCGATGTGTGCAGGTGTCCACTCCTTGCACCCCACCAGCGAATGAGTGCAGAACAGTTTTCCAGTCATAAAGCGGCACTATCCTAGCTCATGAATAATGTGATATCCAAAGGCGACGCCACTATCTGCTCGGACAACTAATGTCACCCGGCGGGGAAGGGTAGGGTCAAGCAGTGGCGGTGTTGAGTGAAAATGTTCAGATTATCTCCTTGACCGCCTCCACAACCCGTGTCCCAGACCACGCACCCCATCCTTTGACATCAGAATAACGCGACGAATGACGAAGTTCACAGAGTGTCCCTAATATCCCTCCTGGGGAGTTTGCAAACCAGTCCACTTGCAGCTTCGACTCCCTGGGGACATTCGGCCCACGTGACCAAACCATCGAAGCGTAGCAATTTTCGTTCGAAGAGCGCACGCTGGAGGTTCGTCTTGGAAGATGCGAGACTAACTGAGTCATCTGCGAAAAGACGAGGACTTACTCTCAACTCTCGCAGTGTGAAGCATTCCTCGCCTCAGCTGCGCGGCAACATCCAGTCCATAAGGAGAGATGGAGGATCACAGCAATGCCTCTCAACAAAACAGTCAATACCGTAGTCCTGCAGAACACTCCCGGGCTTACCTCGAGGAACTCGCGCATATGCATTTGCTTGGCGTTTTCCCAAGCCATCTCGAGTACCATTCTTGGAGTGAAAAGCTGGTCGGTTGTACATGTACCTGGAGCCGCACCGTTCATCCCCCATCCTGGGCTAGACCATAGCTTTAGAAAGCGCCTCCAACGCCGGGCAGTCATAAAAGAGGCATGCCTCTGTAGTTGGACGAATTTCATCCCCAACTGTGGAGATGAGAGTTTTACTTGCTGTTGTGGGAACTGCCCGCCGGGATAGGGTCAGAAACACGGCAGTGAGCGAGGAACTCTACGCTGAGCAGCTGCTTCTTCGAACGGAAAGGGCTATGCTTCGGGGGCTTGGTCACGTGGCACGAATGTCCCTAGTGAGTCGACGCTTCTAAGGGCACTGGTTTGCAAAGTCTCTGGTGAACCTCTACTGAGTCTCGCTGTAATTCGAGAGAGTGTGTGCATTTAGTGTGCTCTTTCAAAGAACTCAGGGTCTTGGTTTACCATCATTTCTTCAAAAAAAGCGATTATAAATGTGTTTCCTGAGTTCACGTATTTTTAAGAGTTCCTGGGCCACAACATATACCCGCTCCGAAGGTGTTTCGCCAGAGAATGGGTGCGGCCGAGACCACGGTGGAGTGGTGGAGGTACATCGCCCATCGCTTCTACAAACACTTTCTCCACCACGCTCCATCGTGTCTCAAATGTTGAGTCCGTTGGGTCAACATCAGGAAGGCTGATGGCAACATCATGGCATGGGCTCCCATGGATGGCTGTGATATACTTGTTTGCAGGCATTTCTCCGGCCTTGGTTATGGAGGACGAGGTATGGGCTATCAGCTATGTCTGCTCCCCACCAACAGTCTTCAGTTTTTTAAGGAAGGGTGAAATTGCTTGATGTTCCATCTGTCTTCTATTCCTTTGAGGTACAAAGCAGGGAAATACGTTTTACCCTGTGATTGTTTATTGATCACACTGACTGAGGCCCGGGAATCCGAGTTGATCTTCTACTCGTGCCCCTTTCCATAGCTCTGCCTGTCTGTTGATAGCCGTTTTGAAAAGATCAGCCCTTTGGCTTCATCGTCCAACTCCACCCTCTTCCAGTTTGCCGGAGGCATGCTGCAGTCAGCACCGCCTCTACCGCTTAAGTGCTGAAGCTCATTGACAGTGTCATTGTTTCCACGAACCGTCTTCGAAATCTTGGGCTCCGAGGGTGGCGCCTTCTGTGATCCGGCCACGGAATCCACGCTAATGTCAGCGTCTAGATAGCTCTAACCACCCTGGTTGCGCAAGCTATCGAGGAATGTCTTCAAAGCGTTCCAGAAGCCACGGAACAGAGAATTGGTCTCGTTTTATTGACTGAAGTTTTTACACAGCCAAGGGAGAGACCCGAAATTACCCGAATATTCCGTTCGCAACGGATCCGGCCATCCGGACGGGGTTATTATTTAGAGGGCAGTAGGAGGTGGCATCTTAGCTTCGTATAGAAAACACATTCACATGAGTCATCGAGCGTTACTAAGCCTGAACATGTACAGCCACACGGAGGAACGGCAATGCAATGCGTTGAGTTTTGCATCTTCAGGAATGTCGTAATGAGCTTGCTGCAGCATCGGTTACCACTTATGGCCATCGCCTGACCAATTCATCGATTGCAACGGGCAGAGGAGGACATCACGGTTTTTTGTTTGCTTCAAACTGGCCAATCACAGCACTCCCTTAAAAAAGTCTCACCTCCCTATGCAGCAACGTCCAATTGCCTCCCCTTCCTGATAGTCCGCCCTCAACCCTGGGCACATCTTAATTATCGAGAATCATGGCTCTTCGTTCATTCATGGCAATGCGCAAAATTAGGTTGCATGCCTCACAAACTGCCTTCACTGCCTTCACTGCCTTCACTTAAAACGGCCGCCAACTACTCCGCATCCGCATTCAATTTCCCACCCACATCCTCAGATTAGTGCTCTCAAAATTCAGTTCGTCGAGAATTGGTTTATTTTCATCGAAAAAACGACCCGATTGCGTTCGCAGTTTACAGCATTTTTTCGTTCACTTGTAGAAAGTCGATTTCATTTTTAGTCTTTCACCCCAAATGCATGAGGCTGGTTGTGAATAGGATAAGTGATCTTCCTTCTAAATCCGTGCAAATACGAGACAAGTGAGTTTGTCCTTGGCTCGTGTGAATGTGAAAAAGAATAGTTGTCGCTGCCCTGGTACCGCATGCTGTGCATGCAAATTTGTTGATGTGCGATGGGGGTGTTCTTCAATGAAAATCAAAGGAAGACATTTCGCATGAAATTTATTGAATTATTTCACATGAATTCATGGTTTGTTTTTTCCATGGAAAGAGTGAGACGTGAGCTGGGGACTCTGCGACAGCACGTAATCTGGCCGAATCCAACTCGAAACGTTTGAAAAGAACTGTCCGTCGAAGAACGGTGGTTGCAGTTCGTACATGTTTTCCGTGTGCAGAAATTTCCTCATCAATTCACGACGTTGAGCAATTTTACATTAGATCATTGTTCAAGAAATCAGTTGTTTTTTGTTTGCGCCTAGAAGTATGCCATAAATATATGAAAAACATCCTTGAATGACCAAATCAACGCGTCGAGTTAGCGCGGTCGGGCGTTGATGTGCTTCTGCACGCGTTTTATAGAGCTTACGAGAATGTTTTGTCAAGACGCTACTCCTTCACTTTTCCAAATCGCAATGAAAGCCGCGCGTTTCGCAAGTAAAATGGTCCAGAATTCCCCCGAACCGCATGCTCCACTAAAGGGTCGCGGTAGTAAGCCACGCATGAGAGATCTCCAGGCAACTCGATCCTCGGCCATCGACTCTAACTCATTAGGTGTTATGCCCAAGCGTAACCAGGCGAGTTTTTGGACTTGGTCCAACCACCTCTTCCGAATCGCAGTCAACGCCCACCTCGGAAGTAGTGATGAAGGGGACATTCGTGTCACGTGACCCAACCACCGAAGCATAGCCCTCTCCGTTCGAAGAAGCAGCTCCTCAATGTCGAGTTTATTGCGCACTGCAGTGTTTGTCACCCTATCCCGGCTAGATCGCTTGTATTCGCGATCTTATTCTTTCGGTAATTACCCAAATTTCATGACCATAGGTGAGAGTTGAAAACCGGTAACTTGGCTCTGCCACCAAGCTCGGCTTTCCTGATTACAGACCTTCCAAGCTGTTTCAAAATTAACCCAGCTTGCCCAAACTTACAGGCAGCTCAGCATTACTCCTCCCATCACTCGTGAAAAACACCCCGAGATAGTTAAACTTCTCCACCAACTTCAAGCGGACTCCAGTAACATGTGCAGTGCTTTGGACAGGAGCTCTGTTAATGGCCATAACCTCGGATTTGTCTACTTTAACCACGTTTATCCCAGCGGCGGCACAAACGGCCACAGGCTTATCGAGTACGCGCTGGAGTTCCGTCTGGGAAGATATGAGGATCACTAATTCTCCCAATGTGAAACTTAGGAAAGTCTAGGAAAACAATTGGACCTAAAACAGCCCCCTGAGGTACCCCAAGATCGATTGTTCTAAAACGACTGAAGCAGTTCCCAACCTCAACCTTTTGCCTTCTATCCTTCGGATAGGAAGCTAGCCATCTATGAATAAGCCCCCGAAAACCGATACAGTTTGTACAGAATAGAATACTATGCTTCACCGGGTCAAAAGCCTTGGTAATGTGTACAAACAGGTCGAATCCAGGGCTTTATTGATTAAGGAACGCACTTATTCAGTGGAGAGTCCTTCCCTGAAGCCAAATTGAGTTCTCGAAGGAAACGAAGGACTCTACTCTTGATGAAGATAGCAATCTCCCTGAAGCTCCCTGATCACTGTAGTCCATTCCAGGCAGATGTCCTGGCTCAAGAGCAACGTAATATCCAAAAGAGACATCACCATCTGCTCGGACAGTCAGGACGCAATCAAGCCCTTGGACAATGTCATGGTTAATTCGAGAACATCCCTTAATTGCAGGCTGTCACGAGATGGCTGAACACCTCATGAGGGTGCCGGGACACCGTGACATACCGCTAGTTCTGGCACATCGTCCACCCAAACACTAGCAGGCGGTCCACCCTTCACGCCGATCGCTACAGACTACATTAGCCATATTTAGGGCAAAAATAGGCCCGTTGTGTTACCACAAGATCTAATAGATCCTAATCCACGACCCATTTGGAGCTCTTAATAAAGCGATGGAGCTGACTCGTGCTAACACTGCTTGGATCCGCCAAGTCGTAGAAAAATGGGGCGTCCAATTGACTAAATCTGCGAGATGAGAGGGCACTGCACTTTGCAAAGAAGGTTTGAAATGGTTTCTTCTCGAAGTCGTTATAGGGGATACCCACGCTTGAGGCGTGAATGCCCGGTTATAACGCCGACGACGTTACAGCCCACTGTCCATTCAAGATACACACAATCAACATCACCAAGCGTAACTGGCTAGAAGGTTTAGCAAAGGATCACGTAATCAGCTTAGACTCGGCAGATCTTCACTCAGGACGCTCATCGGCGTCATAACCGGACACTGCACAAGTGGCACTCATGTCTGAAGGTTGGGTGTTAGGTTAAAACCATAGATCACCTACTCTGCTCATGTAGCGCGCTGGCAAGTCGTAGGTACCTACACTTATCGGCCTACTACTTCAATAACCTCAATGAGCAAAGAAGCGTCAGTATTAGCCAGCAAACCGCTTCGTTGTACGCACCAATTGGTTTCGATTATGGGCCTACTATGGCCTAAGGGTGACTGCCTTCTGCAGTCAGCCACCACAGCCTAATGTTGAGGTCATTAAGCGCCACAATATCAGATCCCTCATGATGGGCTGTTATTGTGGATTTGCCCTTGTTGCCTTTTCCAATGATGATGAGTTTCAAAACAACCGAGTCACCACTCATCATGAGCAGACATTCGATGTGACGGCCGAATTCGGGGTGCCGGGTGAACTCGTCCGGTTGTGTCGCAGCACGCCAACACATACGCGACGCACCGAGCAGGTCGGCATGGGGGCTTCCGAGCCTTTTGGAACCTGCACTGGATTTTGTCGGTGTCCCGTGTTCAAGGAAGTCAAGCCTTTGATGTGCTTAACGCAGTTACCAAGCCGGAGTCGCCTAGACTTGGCTTAGGATCAGCCGAGGCCGACCCAGCACCGACTTTCGATGCGAGAGTTACCACCTCAGATTTGTCTCCACCTCTGGTTTCCTAGCTTGGACCCTCCTCCAGCAGCAGGTGTGTCATGGCGTCATACCGTGGATACCATGGTCGCTTATGCCCTGGTGAGCATTCCATCCTCGTGATCAACCTTTTGGTATTGGCACGCCTCTTGAGGGGCATTCTTAGGCACTGTGTCGTTATGTTAACACTGCCGAGTGTCGAATTCGCTTCCCCCTTGGCCGTAGACAAGTCAGAGGAAGCTGTCGGATTCCTCTCTTTCTCTCTGCTTAAAATCTGGCTGGTTCCGCACACTTGACTTCTTGCGGATCAGTTTTGGGGCGGATAGCTAATGGCTGGTCTGTTTCCTGAGACGTGTCCTTGAGATCGATCGTCGGGCGGATACCTAATAGCCGTTTCATTCCCTTATACCGTTCAGCCTACGAAACTGCCTGAATTTATGGATTTGACGAGCTGGCGACAACAGGCTGACATCTTCTGCTCTGCTACCAGCTACACCCGAAGGATAATGGACCCTCGAAGGGGTTGGAAAATGATATCCTCCTCCTCGTCCCTTAAGGAAATTTTGAGGTTTTCTAAAGTCGGTTTTGTGGAGGTCAGCTTGGAGTAGAAGGCTCTCGGAAGTCTGTTTTTGTTTGGCTTAATTTTGTTCCCACGAGCAAAGGCGGAGAAGAGGTAATACTGGACTCACCACATGCATGCAATGCCACAGGTCTCCGGAGTGCACCATTTGAAGACGCGGTCATGCAGTGCCATTCGTTCCTAGGCACGGTAGTGTTCACTGGTTTTATCTAGAGCCCCCTCTAGATCGAAGCGGGGGCACCTCGTGTGTTTACCTCCGGGATAAAGACCAACTAATCGCGGAAGCAAGGCAGCTTGGTCCTGATGACTGGAAGAGGGTGCAGCCACAGCTCGGGTACAGTCCACAATGTAGTTGTTGCCGTCCAAATTCGAAGCACAATGCCAGTCGCAGTAGCTTCAGTTTTTCTAGGGCCTGCTGACTGTCAAACACCGACACACCTACGTCTTCCCTCCTAAAGGTCCTGATCGATGCGACACGGATTTGTATGCCCTCCCTGCGATTGCTGGCCAACGGGCGCTACACCTAGACCCTACACCTAGTGGGTAACAGAGGAAGGAGCTGAACTCTCCGCCAGGACGGAATTTCCGGGGGCAATCATAGAACTGCACGCTCAACAGAAATGGCGGCCGCCGTTACTTCAACTGTGTGTTTGAAGACACAGCCGACGAGCTCCAGCCGATGAACTGATTAAGTACTCGGAACAGCTGTCAAGTGGTTTGCCACCAGTGCTCTTCACGGGCAGCGCGAAATGAAAAAACAAAACAATTGGCAATGGCGGTGTTCTTGCAGGGAGCATGGACCAGTTAATCTGCCGACGAGCCAAGTGGGCACCAACCGCGCCAAGTGGACACCAGCCGCTCCAAGTGGACACCAACCGCTCCAAGTGGACACCAACCGCGTCAAGTGGACACCAACCGCGCCAAGTGGACACCAACCGCTCCAAGTGGACACTAGTTCGACTGGCGAATTCTAAGCCGAGTCCCGGGCATGTGCTTAGCTACATCTTAGCGAGCCGAGTCGCAGAACCGCGCCAAGTGGACACCAGCCGCTCCAAGTGGACACCAACCGCTCCAAGTGGACACCAGTTCGCCTGGCGAATTCTAAGCTGAGTCCCGTGTGCTTAGCTACATCTTAGCGAGCCGAGTCGCAGGACCGCGTCAAGTGGACACCAACCGCGTCAAGTGGACACCAACCGCCCCAAGTGGACACCAACCGCTCCAAGTGGACACTAGTTCGACTGGCGAATTCTAAGCCGAGTCCCGGGCGTGTGCTTGGCTACATCTTAGCGAGCCGAGTCGCAGGACCGCGTCAAGTGGACACCAACCGCGTCAAGTGGACACCAACCGCGCCGAGTGGACACCAACCGCTCCAAGTGGACACCAACCGCTCCAAGTGGACACCAACCGCGCCAAGTGGACGCAAGTTCGACTGGCGAATTCTAAGCCGAGTCCCGGGCGTGTGCTTAGCTACATCTTAGCGAGCCGAGTCGCAGGACCACATCTCCATTCAAAGCCGCCTCCCTTCACCACCCTACTCACATTGTGAAGCCGTAAAGAAATGGCTTCTCACATCATTGCCTTGTCATCGCTCGGATTCTCATATCATTTCACACCTTGGGTCCTTGAGGCAGACACAGACGTCCATCCGTTCACTAAGCTCAGCAGCAGCCATTGTATTAGATCGCTGAATGCAATGAAATAAGAATGGCGGCAGAGGCGCGCATAAATGCATTTATTGAGTCGTAACCTGTGAATTGCAGTGTTTTATGGTCAGAATGGTGATATTTCCTCCGCCTCCTTTTCAGTGCATTCTCATCACACGTGCAGTGGGTGAGTGCCCTTGTGTGAAGTGCCTTCGCACCAGCGCCAGTTTACTTATTGGATAAGGGAGCTTATGACAGGTGGCAGGGGGACGTGAGCACCTGGGAATGATTGCAGAAAGAGAATTGTGCTGATGGGCAGGCAAAGTTAGAGCCTGGGAATGCACTGGGTGGTGCATGCAAGAGGGAACACTTCTTGTATGATTCTGCCTTCGTTGTCAGCTTGTGACTCTTGGGCAAAGTAAATTCTTCATAGTTTCCTCACCGGAGTCCGCCCCGACTTCAGTTGGAATGGACGGCACTTGTGAAAGCAAATGTCGACATCCCAGCAAAACCCCAACAAGGGTGGATCTGTGGAAACAGACCTTGAGGCATTTCGGGCACACAAAACATGCTCAATGTGTGTGCCGGATAGGCAATGACCGATAATAGTGCCAACTACATTTCTGATTTCCCTTCTACTCATTTTTAGGAGTGTACTTTTCTTCCGGATTTATTGAAGGCCAAATTTGCCTTGAATCTGAAAATTCCATCCACCTCCGGTTGGCGGCGTCGACGGCGTCTGTAACTAACAATGTGTCAGTGCCAAACCCACCCCTGATCTGGCTAACTCGGCGGCCAGCATAGAGTAAGGTGGCCTCTGACCGCGGCAAAGTTTTACCATCTTTGATTTTGTTGATGGTGTACCCAGAGCCTTAATGGCTGCATAAAGCGGGCAGGCTCTTGGAGAGTTCTTACTTCTGCCTGGAATATACTGCAATGGTTAGGCGGTCAACGGGACAGGGAGAAGGAGATGGCAGTCCGGTGCCTTCTTCCGGATAAGCAGATTCTCTGACTTAGTCGAATGCCCAGTCTTGTCTATTGTTTGTTTTTTTACCCAAATTCGACGTTCACGACGGGCGCAATATGGTGTCATTCCCTCAGCCTAATCGCTGCCTTGGCTGCCTTTAAAGCCTTTGCCATCAGCTTCCCGTAAATGTCCATGGGAAGCAGCTGCAGCATTGTTGCCATGGCAGCTGAAGGTGTGGACCAGAGTGCATCCGTAATGGAAGTGCAAGCAGAGCTTTGATTAAGATTGACTGTGTTTCGTAGAGCTTGCCTCAAAACAAGGATACCATACGTTAGAACTGGTCTGACGACTGCTGTAAAAACCCAGTGCATCAACTTCGCTTTCAGCCCCCATTTGGGGCTGAGGACCCACCTTCCTAACACGGTCCTAAATATTTGGTTTGCAGCTTAGCTCACTGTCTAATATTACGCCTAGTAAAGCTTAGTTCCTTGTTCTTCAACAACATTGGTGGGGTAAAAGGAGGTATTTTATTTATTTTTTGTGAACAGCACGAGCTCTGTCTTGGCAATTTGTGGATCCCATCCCAAAAGAACTGCTGCCAGTCTGGCAGCCAAGACTGAATCAAACCAATTCCAGTATTCCAGTATTCCAGTGAGGGCTTTCTGCATCGACCGGAACAAATGGTAGTCAGAAGGGGCAAGGTCTGGGGTATAAACTTCCCATCCACTGTCTTCCAGATAGTTCTTAACCGGAATAGCAACGTGGGGCCGAGCGTTGGCATGACGGAAAATGATTGCCTCGTGTCTGGTCGCATATTCCGGCCGTTTTTCGGGTACTGCTCTCTTCAAACGGATGAATTGTGTTCGGTAGCGTTGTCCATTGATGGTTTCACCCGGCTTTAGCAGCTCATAATACAGCACACCCTTCTGATCCCACCAAATTCAGAGCATTACGTTCGCGCCATCGATATTCGGCTTCGCCTGGTTTGGCTGGTTGTCTGGTTGGCCGCTTCGAGTTGTCGTAATGGATCCATTTTTCATAACAATCCGATGCAAGAATGACTTCCTTTTGTGGCGTTCCAGCAGCATTTCGGACTTTCGACGTCTCTCGGCTTGAGTTCATGTGGAACCCAATTTCCTTGCTTCTGAATACAACCAGCAGCTTTCAAACGTTTTGAAATGGCTGCTTGAGTGACGCCTAAAAACAATCTTCTTAATGCTTCCGGTTCTTCATCTTCAATTTTTTGGCAGCCCAGGACGTTCGTCGTCTTCCAAGTCAAAATCGTGCGAAACCACTTTTGGCACGTTCGCTAAGCTAGCGCATGTTCACCATAAAATCCACCGATGATCCACGATGACTTTCGGCAGCAGTTTTCTTCATATTAAAGAAACGAAGAAGAACTCGCCGCAAAAACACTTTTTCAGGCAAAAGTTTGGCATATAGTTCGATTGTTGTTTACGCTTCAATTGAATGACAAATGCTGAAGTGACGTACAATGACAGTAGCTTTCCAACGCATGTTCCAATGGAAGAAGACAAGTTACGCCATCTCTTAGCGAACCGCACGTTATAGACCCAATACTATATTTTATTCATAATTTCCTTTTTGTCCTTTATTTTACACTTTTTTACCATTTCAATACAATTTCGATCTATTACAAAGTTTGACAGTTGGTGGTGGTGGTGGTGACTTTGCTTTCACTGCCATTCGAACCGGGGACCCCTCTAATGAAGGGCCACTGCGATTCGAACCGGGGACCCCTCAAATTGAGGGCAGGCAATTACCCAACTGCGCCATCCAGTCGTCAGGTCGTTAAATAACACAGTATGCGTTAAAGTAACTGGGTTTGAAGAAACAGTTTCCAGAGAGAATTCATGAGTTTCAAAACCAAAAGAAAGTGTAACTCTAGGGTTCGGTATCCCGCTTGGGAAAGCAGAGGCCAGGCATAATACAAGACTATTCCAAATTTAATTTTCTGGTTTTTGGCTTTCCCACTGTTGCAGGACATCCGTGTGTGTCGAGGTAGAGGAACGCCTCGGGAGGAATAAAGCCGGTAGGGCACTTTGAGGTAGCAAGCCCCAAAGATCAGACTGTTAGAAGAAGTCATAGCCGCCTTCTGTTCAGCTTAATAATAAAATTATCACTCCTGTTCAAGTTTGCCTCGTTGTACAGGACCTCGTTGGGATAGTACTTCTTGCACTCTGACTCGGACTCGAAGACACTGTCTCTCGAACAACCTCATCTGAACCACAGTGGACAACCATATGCCATAATTGGCCGGATGAGGTTGATGCCCTGGAATCAAGTTGCCTGCTGTACAACAACCCCCTTGCCACAGCAAAGGCCTTTAGTTAGAGCAGTGTCTATATGTGCCAAGATATCTGACTTCACTTTTCACATTCAACAGCTGTCCCTGTGGGTCCAAAATGCCGAACTCACGCCAGCTTGTGCGCGTGTCCCATGATGCCATGTACAAGGGGACCTGAAAAGGATAGCTTCGCACTTCAAGCGAAAGGCAATCGTCGCAAAATCGCTGAATTTGTTCGAAGTCACGATATTTATCACTTCGACCTTCGGACCTGATCTGTACGCCACTAAATCGTCGGCGTACGCAATTAAGTGCGGCATTGAACCAATGCTTAATCCCACCTTAAAACCTATTACCTAACCTATAGCGAGTCTAGAGTCTAGAACTAGCGTCTCGGTTGACTTGCCGAAAGTGTAACCAGGGTCGAAAGGCATCGACGTGGGAGCTCTTTCTTTCAACCGCCAGTTCTGCTGGTGTTGAGCAAGCCACATCTTTAACGATTGTAGTTGAGTCGCGTATCCGCGGTTGTACGAGCGAAGTGAAAGGTTAATGGTACCGCCTGATTGTCCTCGATCAGACAAAGCCCTTTCATGGCAACCGCAGTTAGGGTGGTAAGCCCCAGAGATCAGGTTATGTGAAGCCTAATATGTCTACGAATCAACTGGATTAGGAAATTGTCCACTCTTATCAAGTTGGCCTGTGCTGGGACTCTGGTGTTCTATAAAGGCGAAGGCAGGCACTAAGACAAGCCCTCTCAAACCCCCGAATCTTTTCCATCAAGCTAGCTCTCACGTTGAACCACACGGGGCAACCATAGGTAACCATCGATCGAATAAGGGTCATGTAGCAACCTTCACGCTCGCATCGAGTTGACTGTTACGCAACAGTCTCTTTGAAAGAGCGAAAGCACCTCAAGCTCTGACCAGAGCAGCACCTACATGTCTGTGCAAATATGGATACTGATCTAGCCAGATCCCCAGGTGTCTGTGGTTGTCCGTGCTGTCCAACAACTGAGAACGTTCGCCCATTCTTGTTGGCACCCGACGAAGCCCTATATAACGACGTTCTGAACAAGATTGTTTCCGACTTCTCGAAGTTGATACTCAACTTCCAGTCATCGCAAAATCGCAATGACCACGATTGTAGGTCCTGAAGAGATCCCATCAGATCCGCTGTTTAAATGTTGAAGAGTATCGGTGAGTTGCCAACAGAAGTCGCCACGACCTTTCTGTTGTTGAGCATTCTATGCACATGTACAAGAGTGGTTTACTAACGCCTAGCCTGTTCGATTTGTAAAAGAGCCCTTCCAGCCATACTGTATCAAAGGCCATTTACTTGGCCTCATTGCAAGGATTACCGAGGATTGTACTGAAGCACATAATATCGACAAGCGGGCCATTGGTTCAAAAGTGCGAGGAGTTGGCGCAAATCTAAATATTTCAGCTCATATGGAACTCTCAATGTTCAAATGTATGTTCACCAATGTTTTGGCTAAAACAGGCAATGTCATATACGACAGATTCACAACATAGGCTGGTGAATAGTACGCTGAATTCCAACCTCATTGAAAGCGCTTCTACGTACTTCCTTAACCGCCATCCCCTGCATGTGATGGGCCCAATATTTAAACTTCGAGGTGAACTATTAAATCTCCACTTCATTCCACAACGACCCGATCTTCCAATTATATGTGACCTGTGCCACCTTAAGGAGAGGGAGGATATATACCATCTCATCAGAAGATGCTCACTAACTTAACTCAAAGGCCATTGCTAACTCGATCAGCTATCATCACCCGTGCAGTGTTTCCTATGTCGGAAACCAATTTCGACTCTGCATTGTATTGTATCATGACCCGCCTTGAAACCGAATTGGTTGTCCGGAACTACCTTGTTGTCTTCTACCCATCAAGGCTCTGTTGACAACCTTTTCAAATACCTTGCTGATATTCGGTAGGATTTTTCAGGCTCTGTTCTATATTCCATGGCCAGCCTTCTCAGTTGAACGTATTTTCGAAGATTGAACGTTGTCGTTGTCGGTTGTCCACTTGGTTTTATTTGCTCTCTATAGTCCGGACTTTTTGCTATTCCGGACACACCCCAAACTTTATATGTCCGTACTAGCTTGCTTTAATAAATACAGGACAGCCTCGCCGGGACACTTCAATAGTCCGGATACTTCTATGTATCGGACACTTTCAAAATTGTACCTCTTATGTTCGGACAGTCTGTAATTTGACTCGTTCCATGGATGTTATACTTTCTCCGTACAATCACTGGAATTCCCTTACTACTTGTGTCGCTTGTAGTCGGTTCTTTAATCTAGACATGTTTACCGTTGCCCTTCTCGCTGTGTTGTATTTGGAAATTCCTTGGAGCTATCTATGATGAGAGCCACACAAGAAAAAGGAATCGCTTTTAGCAATTCTGAGAAAAAAAATTGGACGATGTTGAAACTTGCAAATCGTTTGGCAAGTAGTCAACTCTTTTCGACTTTAAGGCCAATAAGGTACAAATTCGGAAATGAAACCGAAACCGCAAGGTCCGCGTGAACTTTCACTGAAACCTCAACAGGCCGTTTTCACCGGCCTCGAAGTGGTTGCGCTCACCATTTTCAAGTCACTCGCTCTCAATTTATAAATGGCCGCCATAACAGCTGTCTCTCGACAGGACATAATAGTGTGAGAACACCAAATTTGACGACATTGAAACTTGCAAACTTGCCGAAACTTTTGTGTCCGGGCAAAATGCAGATCGTTTCTCTTGACAGCACCAAAGCCTATACAGCCCTCTCGTGGCGCTCTCAGTTGAACGAACCTCGTGGTCGAAGCCCTCAAGATCACGTTCAACCGGACATTTAGCAAAATTGCCGAAACTTTTGTGTCCGGGCAAAATGCAGATGATGAGAGCGCCACGAGAGGGCTGTATAGGCTTTGGTGCTGTCAAGAGAAACGGACAGCACCAAAGCCTATACAGCCCTCTCGTGGCGCTCTCAGTTGAACGAACCTCGTGGTCGAAGCCATAAAGACCACGTTCAACCGGACATTTACTTGTGACTAGATCAACGCCAACGGCGAGGGCGGGAAGACGCATTAACATCTCTTACCGGGCACATCCGCATGGAGTGAGTTGCAGTCCGTTCCAGTCCCTTGCCTTCAAGGATTAGAGCCTGCTCAGCGAGTGTTCAGCTATTGCTGGGAGGACGATGCAGCAGCCGCTTCTTTGATTTGAATGATTTCGAGAACATCAAGCTAACTGGTATCAGAAGGTCTGGTTGGTCATTTAGTAAATGTTGGTACGGTTGAAGGGCACAATTCATCCAACACATTTCAAGTCCCTTGTCGCATGGGGTACTTGTCTGCTGGTGTCTCACTTTCACCGACCAAACGAGAAGTCAACGGCAGTCCGTCAGTGTTGTGTCTACCGGGTGGTGCACAGTCAATGGTCGCCTTGATGCGCTTTATTGAATTGGGGTAGGTTGAGGTGCAGGAATCTTCTCAGCTTCGGCAAACTTTCTTTGGACCGGTGCAAGGCATTGCGTTTGTTTGGCGATTGGCCCCTGGTTAGTTGCCGCGATTGAACGCCGTTCCAAGGAGGAGTTCAACTGGCTCTTGGCGGAGTGCAAATGTTAATTGATTGAAGGCGAGCTTGACAGTTTGCGCAAATGTGCCCTTTCAGACCACCGCTCTAAAGTGACTTTGACGACTCTACACCGCTCTGCGTGTGCCAAGCGTGTGAACATCCCAAAACGAACTAACTTCGAACTTCTTCTGATCGCCCTACACTCGATCTTTAGCTCTTGACTGAGGCCGGTCTCTATTTGTATACTCACGTGGCTGTATAGCCCCGTAGTTGATTCTTCTTCTCCAACAAATGGCCAAAGACCAAGGCATCTGGGACAAAGTTGTTGGTCCATCCCAACTTGGTGAGATGCCAGGACGGCACGGGTGATACAGTTGAATAGCCTCTGCAGCAATTGCAGCCAGGGGTCCCCCCTTGCCAGCTTCGGGTGTTTCCCAAACCAACCCCTGGGAAAAAGTTTCAGTCCAATCGTCTCGGATACGGACGATTCTACTGCTGACGGGCATGGGCAAAGGAATAAGGGAGAGAGGCAACCACTTCTCGGTAATTATTACAATTAAAATTGCACAATGCAGGCGCACCACATGCGCTCGCTGCTAATGAGTGGGAGGAGTAAATTACCGGTGGCACGGGACTTTGTTATTACATGGGAAAGGGTGGTGAGAAACTGTACCCTGGTTCCTTTTTCTTTTTTCGATTTTCCATCCCTCGCCTGAACACCGACGTCGTGACGGACTTCAATACGACCATCGTCTTCGTATGCCTCTGTTTGGATCGCCCTTTTTCAGCCAAACAATGACCAATTGACCGAACGGATTGTATTCGATCGTCCTTCTCATGAAGTAACCGACACCACTCAGTTCACTTACAGGTTCAGCTTACGGTTGAACCAGCTGCATACGGACAGTCGCAAACCGCACGAATATGGCATGCTAAGCCCCAGTCCATCATTTGCCATTCGCTACAACCCGCAAGCATTCACATTCCGTTCCCCCGCAAATCTCTACGGTGCACCGACAATATAGGACTGCCGGAATGCTCGTACGCTGCCGGACGGCAGGCAGGACTAACCGTTTGTGGGGGCCGCCGTTTGAAAATTCCGTCACCCACAGGGACCAGGGTACCGGCGACCCACCGCCCCAGTCCTCTAGTTTCTGACGATGATAATCGATGTACAAAAAAACCCATTACTGCATTGAATGGGAATTGATGATTCGATGAAGCGGCGTACAATCGCCGTTGTTGGGGTGGATTGGGCTCGTGGCCGATCCGCTGCTCCTGCTCCCAGTTTATCGATTATGCCCGGCGTTACGTATGCTCTTTTCTTCTCTTTTGATTGCTACCTAGTTGGGGGATGCGGAATGTGGTCGCTTGCTCATATATGGATGGGGCGCAGGGCCTGTGCAGGACCATTGTCCGTGGGGATGTTTTTCGATCGGGAATTTAAATTGTGGCCTCTGAATGGGTGGGCACATACAATTTATGTTTGGGTTATTGTTGCTTCCTTCCGTTGGGGCGCATGGGAGTTCACATCGAACCAACGCTTTCCATTAGCTGGCCCCGCGAATAAGGTGAATTCTTGCCTTAAGGGATAATCTTTGCCGTTTATCGAGGGCGATGTTCATCTAACACCACCTCTTACACCTCTCAGGTTTGTGATATCCTTTGCTGTCGTGCTATTTGTGATACGTGTTCTCCGGTGAGTGTTGCCGTTGTGTTAACTCAGCCGTAACCAACTACGGAAAGAAATTTCTATCAACCATAAAAACTATCTTTTGACCCCTTTAAAGGGTCTTGTCATCCGAATAAAGCACTTATATGGATTGTACACCCATTATGAATCGCAGTGAATGTTTTTAAAATATTCGTTAAGTTTCGTTAAGTTTCGTTAAGTATGCAAATTTCTTTGTCTTCAACTGTGAATGACTTGGCTGAGTGGTACTTAAATAGCACTCAACCCCAGCAGAATGTATTGATTTTTTTTAAAGCAAAAACAAACAGAAAAGCATTCCACTTGGATTAATTAAATTCATCGCCATGTCACCATCGCAAGCATACGCAAAATCTATTTAAAACAAAAAAAAACCCTCCTGTCGCTCTGCAATCATCGCAAACAACCGATTGTTACGTCCAACTTTTACTATTCACTCAAGTGCATTAATCCCATCTGATGCCATGAATGGGTTGGTTGACGGCGATTGAAAACACTGCCAGTTGTCAATTGGAGAGCGCACACGACACCGCGCGAACAATGAGAACGAAAATGAAAAGTCGATGGGTACTAAAAAAATCGAATATGGTAGTGCCTTCGTTCGACTTGACTTCCATCAGCCACTCAGACACACTCATACTTATGCACACTCCCACTCCCGAACAAAACGTACTCATGCTCCACATCAGAGGGTGCCGCTATTATTCTTACTTCAGTGGTGTGAAATTATTCTTGCCGTGCAGTTTAAAATTCCTTCTCGCATTGGTGTGGTTGAATGGTACGACCCCAAGTGGTCTGGAGTCTGAAGTGGGTGGGGGTTGAGTTGAATACCTATTTTCATGCATACAAAATTCCCAATGAATCATGGATGCACGATCGAGGTGCATGTTTACCCTCAACTTAATAATGTTTTGACGCGCACATCACGTGCATCAGCGCTGCAAAACAAAACATATGCATGTCGTCTGAATCAGTTAAAGGGTCGATAAAGTCGATTGCGTTTGAGTCTATGGAACTGTGTTGCCGCTGATTGTTTGCCGATTACTTAGATGGCCTCATTCTGAACACTCCGAATGTATTCAAACAATTGTCGCTCCATTGTTGTGCGATTGATTCTGGTGTAGTTGAATGGGAGTGCCTGTCACAATTTAAACGTTCGGTTCCTTTGAGAGAAAATATTGAGGCCACTGTGATTGCAGCACACCCCGTTGGTCGATATGATTTCGTTCGTCTAAGATGCTTTAAGGAGTAGACAAAGGACACGAAAAATCCCTCTACTGTCTACTCCATCTTGGGGAGCACGTCCTTTTTGACACAAAAACTTCACTTTGAACATGTCGAGCGTGTTCAACACTCGAGGATACTAGGGCATTTAATTTAGATACTCTGTACCGACAGCGCAACTTTGTTACAATTTACGTTCTCTCTCTTTGTCTAATCCAATCCCACGATACACCACCCCTGCGCATGCTTGTGCCTTCATCCTTATCCTCATACTCATCCTTATCCGCATCCTCACACTTCCCCCTCCACCCCAGGCACGAGTACACTTGAGGTCCAGTCAAACAGTTCAAGTGGCAATTTCAACCACAGATCAGCGTGACCCTCATCAGCAGGTAAAGGTTCGTTGCATGAATGGATTAATTAGAAAATTGCATACCGTCCAACAACCCCTCCTCCCCACGACCCACCCAAGGAGGAGAGACAGTCCCCCCCCCCCCCCCCCCCCCCATCAGAGGGGTAGGCAACAACAACAACAAAAACAACGGCAAAAAAAAGAAGGGGAAAACCTAGTTTCTCCCTTCCATTCGCCCCACATAACCATCGATCACCACCACACCCACCCCCACCACACACAGCCCATCCAAGAAACAAACACTGTGACAAACTGTTTCAGTCTCTCTCACTCTCTCTTTCACAGCGCCAGTGCGGCTCACCACAGCTCACAGCTCCGTCGACATCAGTTCGCGTTTACCCTTAGTAGTCGCTCGCTCGCTCTTCTGCTGGGCTCCTGTGAACCAAAACAAAGACCGAAAAAATACAAAAATACGAAAATACCAAAATACAAAATAAAAACTAAAAATCAGCAAAAAAAAAAAAAAAAATAGTAAAAAAACCAAAAAAAAAAAAACAAAAAAGTAAGAAAGTCATTTCACGGAGTTTTCGTCACTGTAACGCAAGAAACAAAACAAAAGAAGTACAATTTCTTGTACGTTTCCGTCTTTTTTTTTTTTCTCCTATACCAACGTGCGTGTGTGTTTGTGGCAACCCGGGGCAACCTTCAAGAGTGCAGAACGGACGACATTATCAGAGTGCATCGCCAACATCACTCCAAATCATTTGCATGGCTGAAAACTGCGATATTTCGGTGCTCTGTCATTCAAGGACAATGTGAGTTGTATGAGTTTGTTGTTGTTGCCGCTGTAATTTTGTATCCCCCCCTTTGCTAGACGACTTCTAGCATTCTCGTGTGCGTTGCGTGTGTGTATGTGTGTGTGTAGATAGTTGTTTTGAATGAAGACAGGGACACTCCAAGGTAACATCGTATCCTTCACAACTCCCGACTGACCTCGACTCAGCACTGGGTATCCAGTGAACGAGACGATTATGATTGATTTCTTGTGGTTCTTGCGTGAGCTCTTTTCACAGGCCGTGCAGCGAACCACACGCAGCCGTCATCATTTCGAGTGATGTCACCACGAAGGGAGGTTGCCGGAACTATTCTCCATTCTGCATGGTAAAACAGTAAAACGATGACACTTTTTTGCACTGTTCCTGCGATGGTTGTCTCTCTGGAAGTTATTTTTTTACCCTGCGTGGACGTGAACTATTGTCCTTGACTGAAGGCCAAGCACAATTGGAATTTTGTGCTTTAAACCTTGACATCTTCAACCTCTAACCACTTCTCCTGGACGTCTGTCAATCCCTCACCATCACCGCACACTCAGCAGTTTTGACTTCTAAACTGACCGAAGGGGCAGAACTCTTTCCGTGAAAATCAACCCCTCCATGGGAAAGTTTCAGTGTTTCGATGTGTTGATCCTTTGACTGGCTGGGCATGGAATTTGGCAAACACACTCGTCCTTCGTTCATGCGTGTAAATTCTTCTCTCAAAGCCTTTGAACATCTCACACAAACCACTTGTCTTGTCATTCTTTTCCTCAAATTTCCTCAAATTCCTGCAAAAACCGCTTGCCCTTCCTGCACTCCGGTGTGCGTCTTCGAATTCTTTCGAAAAACCTTTTGCCGTGCACCGCCTTCACTCTGCTTCCCTTTCTCAAATTCTCGCGAAAAACCTCCTGCCCTCGTTCGGGAGGAAGACTCTTCGCCACTTAAGCACCTCAGTCTTCCTCTTTCTCTAAATCCGACCAAAGCCCCTTCTACGGATTCAGTGTAATTCCTCTGTCATGACTCCACCAGCAGTTTGGCTCAACTTCTCCGTCGCCATCGATCGAGTGAATGCTCTCGGTTTGAATATGACTGTGTTCGAAGCGAAAACCCCTCGCACTTGCCCATGATTCATCTGCTCCGGCTACGCGCCGCGTCAAGCCTCTGACAAATTCCAACGCAACCCAGTGAAATGCTTCCGCCAGCACTCTGTTGCGTTGTAATGTGCTCCTCAAAAATGACCCCTAGCTGACCCAATTCACTCTTTACCCCACATATGTACAAATGTACGTATGAATCATCCCTAAGCACACAAATACAGCACAATTTATTATTTTTTTACCACCCTTCCCTTCCCACTTGTGTATGCTCACGCAGCAACCTCGCCGTATCCTCTGCATGACACACAAAATAATCGTCACCCGTACATCCTTAATCTCTACTTTTGCCCCATTTAACAGTCGCTTTGGTCCTCCCCCAAACGCACGCACGCTCTATCTCGGGCTCGCTCCGTCTCTGTCTCGCACCCCGCTCTGTCTCTTTCGTCGAAATTCGTCTCTACTTCACAACAGAACACGTGACAAGAACTACCCCCAAAAACATCGCAATACAACAAAAAACGAAAAAAAGAAAAAAAGACCACGCATACACCCCCTCGACCCACACACACACATCCATACACACTCCTCAAGGGCAATCCGTGCGTATCCGTAGGACTATGAGGAGATGAGAGAAATTGCATTTAAGGGAACCAATTCGATTTTCGATCCATTGAGACGGATTTCCCGTGTGTTATGAATGGGCCCCACGTTGATGCAATTTTGCTTTGCAGTCGTTTCCCATGTGCTTCGTTCGTTCCGCGGCTCGCGATTGTTATGTGCTCTGTGGTCGATCTTGCGATTGCCTCTGATGATGGTCACAAGACATCGGATGTGGCGGTAGCAGTGTGTGTGTGGGGGGAGGGGGTCCCTCCCCTTGTGGAGGACGATTCATCTGCACTCGCCTGGAAGATGGATTAGCTACAAAACCAATGGAACAAGCATGCCTCGAGTGTGACTGTCCCAACATCCACCCCAACCACCACATCTGACAATCCCTCGTTTGTCAAATACCCTCACCAGCGGCTAGGAATCATGCACACAGGACCAAGGTAGATGGGGAGGCGATGTCCATTATGCCAAACGTGAAACCTTCCCTTATCCAAAGCCAACCCTATTCTCGGGCGACTCTCATAATCTCAGTCCCATTCAAGTGGATTCCAAGAAACTTCAGCCATTGCAAAGCTGGGCACTCGCAGATATTGAAGTCCATTGTTCCTTCGTCCCTGCAACTGCATCAAACTCAGCATTGCCGGATGACAGGCACTTCGTGTCATTTGCATAAGAAGGCAGTGCATACTCGCCGCCTCTAAGCCATTGCATGTGGGCAGTAACCTTGGGATAGATCCCGGGAGTTCTGCGAGCTATGGACAGGTTCCCGGGATGACGCAGGACACAGCATTTATCTCATTGCATGGGTTGTTTGTCATCACCCGGCTGCTTATTTGGCAGAGGCCATTAAAAATACGTTGGAACCTCTTCTCTCCTGCACGCCAGTAAAGCTCTGCATCTGCTGTTTGTGCTGTGTGCTTGATTCCGGTGTTCGTGGCTCATTGAGTGGCCTTATTCAATTATAATGGTATGTCCGCTCCCAGGCTTTCCCGGAAAACCCTGCTGTCGATGGCATATTGATTATGCCATGAAGATGCTTGCCTCATAGCACTGCTCTCGCCCACGTTATTTAAATTCGTAGTGATGTACATTCCTAGGGGTGACCCTCGTTGGTTGCTGTCGGAGTTCGATTGATGTGAGCTCTTCACTTAGACCATCGGCCGCCTGACTGCCTGTGTCTCTTTAATTGCTGTGGCTTCTCTCTCGAATAAGGGCCACACGGATGTGGTCCTTCGGTGGCGAAGACGATTCGACCATTTTCGAAGACGACGCTGCAGAGTCCGACGAAGACAGTGCCTCTGACAGCGACACTGAGCCCGAGCACACCGAGGGGGTTCACGAGTCCGACTACACGAGCAAGGGGCACACTTGCACATCCTTACGTTTGCCTATCTCCTTGAGATTGGTTCTTTGATTGAAAGTGCACAGAGGAATGGACAGGAATGTCTCTGCAACCACACAACCACTCAAGCATTCGTGAGCATGCACCACCTGTGCATAGAGTCTCCCGCATCGACTTCCCCCTCGGAAAATAATGAAATTACAGGACTCCGGCAGACGGACACAAATGTCCAGGTCCGGGTGCGAGTGCTTCGGCCTGTTTCCCATTATTTCGGTGAGAAAACAGCCACGAGTACAATGTTTGAATGGGTTCCTCTGCCACCGCTCCCGCCAGGGATGTGCCTGGAAACACGGGGTGGGCGCTGGGTTTCTTGGTTTTCATTTTCGTGTGAACACAGTTCTGTAACTTTCAGTGCCTTCAGTGTCTACATTTTCGAATGCGAACTAAAAATAGCCCATGCCCCCGAAATGGCACAGACGAGGTCCTGCTTCATCGCCACTCACCCCAGCACATTCCCGGCATTGGACCTGATCAATATTTCCTGCTGTCTTCCATCCGCACCGCCGACGTGGATGGTTCGGTTTGTGATGGGGGACAAACATTCGCCCCGAAAGGAGGCGGCTACTTTCGCTTGGCTTGCATTTAGACCCCACTTTGCAATCGATGCCGATGTCGGAGGACCCTGCACAGGCTTTTTGTGTAGACCTTGACCCAAAGCACAATCAGGCTTGGCATTTCCTTCCACAGCATTTGCATTCAAGGCCGGCCTCCCTCCCGGACTCAGTGGCAGCTAAGTGCTGCCAGTTATTTGAATTGACACGCGTGCTAAAAATGCACACCGCCTTGTCACGCGTCACGGAGCACTCCTCGCGAAGTTCAGGACCGTCACAGGTGCACACGTCCAAGGTCAACTAGGGAGGAGGTACATGTGTGTATCGTTGCATCTCGAATCGATAAGATGACTCTTCATCTCACAGCAAATTGAAGTTTCCAAAAACTTAGGAAACGGGGAATAATTTCGAGAGCGTTCTAAATGTGGCCCAGATTGGGGGTGGAACACGACCACACAGGCACTCAGGCACTGACACAGCGCTCCTCGTGAATACTGTTTCCTCTTTCTTATTCCGAAACGTGCCCTGTTCGGTGTAATCGATCCGTTGACACCCTCCACCCTGCCGTTGCTGTGTGGGTTCGCCTTAAACCCTAGCTCAGCACACGGCCACCAACAACAAAGATGCCAACCTAAATTTTTGCAATTAATCTTGCCGACGACGGATGACGGGCACGAGGACGGAGGAAGGCGATGACGAAGAAGAACGAACGGGAGTCGAGGACGATGCCTGGGCAGATGTTAGCCGACACACAAACACACGCAAAGCCGTAAAGCCGTCCTCAAAGCAAAATGATATCGATTTATTTATGTAAGTTACGCGTTGACATTAGCGCCAGATGGAAATGCTCCGTGTTATGTTAATATTTTCGCTGCACTCTCTGCTCGGGAAAACCAGTGAATGCTGCTGTCAGTAGCCTTTCTGGTGGCGTGTCCGGACCAGCAAGTCGCTCATTGTGTTTGCCAGCGACGACAGCGTGTCCTTGAACTGTGCACACAATCGAAGCAGAGACAAGCATGTTAGCTAATTGCCTCGAAACCGCCTACACGCTGACTGCGAGTGGCACTGTGTGAGCGTGGACAGTTTCTGAAAAATGTGCGGAAGTGGGGTTGGGCTGGTGTGCTGGGAGGTGGCGGATGTGGAGGATTTAATTTGTAGTGAGTGCGAAATTACAGTTGACCTGAAAGGCGACAGCAGTTGCGGACGGAAGGAAGTTCACACAGCACTCGTGGGGCGCTGGCGGAGCGATTAAAGTTGCAGTGCATGAACGAGTAGGACAGTGACAATGGGCCTGGCGATGGAGATGAGGCCGAGGAGGGCAAGGAGGCCGAGGGCGACATCGATAACGACGATGACGACAACTGGAACGACGACTAAGAGACGGACGATGACAAAGAATCCAACGATGACAACGACCTCGACGAAGATAGCTACAATAGCAATTAGTTCGACGATGACAAAAACTAAGAGAACGACCATGGCAACAATGAAATGACTGAATGCATGGATGCATAGGGGCAGCAGTGTGTCTAAGCGCAGTCGACAAAAATCCACATGTCGCTACATTGGATCCAGTGCACTTGCATCGATTTGCCGAAGCCTCGTTTGGCATGGCATGGCATGGTACGAGCTACCGTGGACAATCGCGGTCGAGCCAGTCGACGACATTTTGTGTGTTTCCCCTTGAAATGTTGGAATGCTCAAAGCATTGGGCAACGACACGACTGTATGTATGTTATTTAATCAAAAAACTTTTAACGAGTATCCGGGCATCCAATTAATTTTTCAACCGCCCCCAGCCCGAGCCCCGTCCCAGCCGCAAGAACCCAGCAAAGCGGAGTGGAATAATTTAAAGCATTCGTCCATTCCGAAATGGGGTTTTTGGCGTTCCCGTCGTCTATTCCCGGAAACTGAAACTCGGGTCAGGATCCGACTTGAAAGCGGGCACACGGTGGGGAAAAACCCAAAAAAACAAAAAAAAAATAAAAGGGAGCAGTTAAGATGGCCGGGAATAAATTTAAATAATTAACAAGCCAGCATATCTTCGCCCTCGCGCCCGTTTGGGGGAGTCAACGCCAACTCTTATCGGTGTACAGTGAACTGGCCGTGGGATCGATACGCAGCGAGGTTAATTGATTCGGTAATTGCCAAGGAACGACCTGTAACAGGTTCGGGAAGTGATATATCTGTTGAATGGTTCGTCGCAAGCCGTCGTCGAGTGACTCTGTAGATAAGGCAGTGATTGCTTTGTGGCCCGATGGCTGCCACCGACACATCTGCGTGTGTGCACCCTACCAGCCGCACACACAGTTCGCTGTCACATGAAAAAAAGGTAACAAGCCAGCAGAGCGGTCGCGACACGCCGAACGGCATGTGATTCGTGCTCTGGGTGGGTGGACATTCTGGAGTGAGCGTGTGTGTTTATTTTTATCTGAAATCAATGGAAATTTTGTCCACCCCACGCGAGATAACGAGACATACGCGCAGTTTGTCAGTCGGCCGATGGGTGGGTGGCTAATGGTCTGTCTTCCTGGCCTCATCATTAACCCAAGGGAGACGATGGAAAATGTGCTGCATTATTAATGTGTTCCCCAGGAGTCTATGCAGCATCCTACGTTCGTCACGCCGTTTTAATATGCGAACTCATTATCCAGAAACAATGGCGCCCGACATTGGTTCATGCGGAAAATCTACTCCTCCTGAAAATGCGGGTGCTGTTGTTGTTGTTTCGTTTTTATGCTGTTCGGCAGGTGAAACGCTTCACATTCTCCAGCAGATGATTGCAAAATTTATGATCCCATGTGCCACTGTCTCTTCGCATACCGTTCCATGCAATAAAACCACACACACACACGTGTCGGATTTTACATTCATTTCACTACAGTCAGTTGGATCTGTCATCAAATGCCAAAGCGTAGGATGAAATTAAATTTACCACAGGAATCCCATTAAGAGTCCTTATCAATGTGAGACCAGAGTCATGCCGTCTCTATCCCATGACACAGAATATCCAGTCACCTTCGGCAGCGAGGCGGTATGCAGCCTCGGCAGCGTCGTCTCATAGCCAAGTACGTACATATTTGCGTTACAAAAGCGGCACGTGGAGAGTGCTTGTACGGCCGAACCTGTGGGCGTGGGTGCAACAATAACTTGTGTATGGTTTCTCTATGCCCGCTCCACTCATCCGAGCAACTGGAATTGTAATTAATGCATATGCTCCTTTTCACGGACTATTGACTTTGATTGACACATTTAGGAACCCCCGTAGACGGGTGGCGCACACGCAAATGGTGTGCGGAAGGAAGGCATTAGCCAGTTTTGATGGTCGGCTCGTGAAGGACTGCAGATGGGGTGGCAATGGTTGCCATAATAAGATTATCTTGTTAAAACATCCCTCATCCACGTGGCACTTTGATCAATCAGCGCATCCCCCCCCCTGCCACCCTGCCACCCTTTCACCTTTCCACCCTCCTCCAGCAAACCACAACGACCACATCGTATGTGTGGTTTGTTTTCTTTTTCTTTTCCAAACTAGGGGAAGACAATAATATGCGTGTAAAAGTTTTCCAATGGAAAATTGAGCGTAAAACCAGCGAACGACTTAATGACGGCCACACTAAACCATGGCATGGTGGCTGCCAGGAGAATGGTTACGATCCTCGGGCTCGTATAGTCGGAGTCATAAAATATAAAAGCGTTTAAAAATGAAATTATTCTCGCACCACACAAGCGGACATCAACTTTATGAGCTGTCGTTCATTCTGTTGTTGCACCGTGCACTACATACTTGCAGCGGAGATGAGACGTGGCCGGCTCGGCGCGGAGCGCGTGCCATCCTGCCGAGTGGTGGTCAACAATCCATTGATTGATGGGGCAAGGGAAGATGATGCAGGGTGCAGTTAGCAACATTGTGTGTACTTCAATTTTCCCATTTTCGATTCTGCTGCGAGCCGTCAAATGACAACGGGGGGTGGGGGGGGGGGAGTGCTTAATCGGTTAATCGCTCATGAATGTCGGCAAAAATTGCCAATAAATCTAATTTGCTTCAACTAAATTGTGACAGCGGCAATAAAGGCAAATGGTGAGTGGGGGCGGGCTTACGGGTGCACGGATGAATGAATGTGAACAAGTCGCTTTTTTGTTGAAAATGCACGTATTCTGGCGGACGTTTCATTAAGCCACTTTACAGAGCGCTAGCTCCAGCGCCCGGCGTGAGTACTCGTTGGCCATGAGTACTATTGGCCACTCATTGTTGGCTCGCGATGTGCATCTTCAGCGGATGCAATCAAGCAGTCCCCCTAACCACACGCAGCACTGAGTGGTTTGCCCCGGCTTGGTTGCTGTTTTTTTCACCTGTCATTGTTCTCGGAAACACCGAATAGGGGACAGGGTGGTCAGGGCAGGGCGTAGTCGCTCGTTTCTCCGGACTAAGAGTAATGATTAAAGTTTCATGCAAAACACGGCTGCCCACATCTGAGGAAGGGCAGAAGTTGAAGCAACGATGATTCAGGCACGATTCGTGCACTGGCTTTGTTTCACCCTTGTGGTGTGAGTGTGTGTGTGGCGGATGCTAACCCTGGTAATCTCCAGCTGGAAAATCGATGAATAAACGGGGTTAAGTGTGAAACGGCATGACTAAGTTTTCTTTATCTCATACACTTGTGTACGGCTCTTGTGCTGTCTGTTTGCGTGTGTGTCACTCTGCTTGGGTGTGTGCGTGTGTGTGTGTAAAGGGAGAACTGGGAGCAACGGTTGATTGCGCGGTAACACACGAGCACAGGCGAGGAATTCTTCGCGGTGGATTCGATTGGAGATCGAATGACACTTCAAACTTCGAAAGTTCACAAATGTGCTCACAGTGTCTGCTCAAGGACTGTGTGTGTGTGTGTGTGAGTGTGAAGTGTGTGGGAGACTGACGACCAATGAGACGATGCAACATGAGAAGTGCTTCTCGTCGCAAAAAACACGCGCAAGAATTTTTCAAATGCCAGGACCGGGACACTTTTAAGGATTCCCCGTTGTTTGTCAGGTTGCTTCTCAAGCAACCACGGACGCCGTCGACGCCACAGGAAGTTTGTGAAATAATCGGCTTAGCTTAGCGTGCAAAAAAAACAAAAAACCAAGCAAACGTAAAACTTTTGCGGACAATTAAGAAGTTCGAGAGCAGGTTCGGATAGGGACAGCACTGAAAATTGATCAGCTTAGAGGTGGTTCACATCAGCCATTTAAAAAGAAAGGAGCAACTTTTGCGGTGCAATAGGATTTTCGATGCTAACAGCAGATAAATTGAAAGTTGACGAGGGGGTTGAGAGTTGAGCTGTGATTGGGGGGCATTGGCGGCGGTCGGTGGCGTAGCTAGCCAAATAAGTTTAGAAGGACTGGACATACTTTAGGGAACTCACGTGTCACCGTCAGTCTGATGATTCTTCGAGCCTGACAGAGAGACGGAGTCGCCTAGGGCGGTATGTTGAAAGCGATACAGTGAAGGCAGCGCGTTGAAGACTGGGAGTCGCTGCGGATAGTTGAAGGCGGAGCGTAAAAACCGGCACGGGCTAGCTGCCAAAGTGGCTAGTTGAAGGCGGCAAAATGGTGCCTTGAACACAGCACTCTTACTGCGTCGTTTTTAAGGCTGCATAAACGCGTTGGCTTAAGCCTTCACAGCCCCGACTTGAAGACGGCGCCTTACGCATGCCGTCTTAAACCTTAAGCATGCCGTCTTAAACCTTAACCAAGCATTGCTCGTTCAACGCCCCTCCATCACCGCGTTGCGGAGAACGCTCAGCCGCACAAGTGCCTGCTTAACGCGTCTTAAACACGATCAACTTGATCTCCACCGTATTCTACTGTGTTTCCGCAGAGTCGATGGAAACCCGCCCTGCGTCCTGTTTCAACGCGTCTCTAACGCGGCTGTCCGGCAGTGGCCCTTGTCCTTGACTCGGCAAGCCGTCTTCAAGACTCAGCGAAGCTTACCCGGAGTCGCCCCGCCTTCAAGTCTCTTGAACCGCCTTCTCGCCCCAGTCACAGAGAACTCCTGCTACAGCCTTCGTAGCCTTCGATCCCTTGAAACACACTCAAATCTGAGCTTTCGTCGACGTTAGTGGACGCCTTTTCCCATTCGTTCTTTCCACCCATTCCCTCAGCAGACCGCGCAATGCCCTGAAAACTGACTTATTAGCAGCCCCTGCTGCCAGTGTGGCCAGGAGCTGGGGAGGCAAACTGATGAGGCGGAAGAAACTACAACTGGAACCGGGAGAGTGCGATGCACATCGAAACGGCACCTTCTCCATTGCGTGATGGGAGACGGGCGAGGCAACGCGGCCCCTTTTGCTGCTGCACGAAACACTAGATGACAGCGAGTGTAATTGGAATTCCGACCCACTCGACTGAATTTCAAATGACGACGTATGCAACATCGAGAGCAATATACCAACGACATCAGTTTCGCGGGCCGGCAGAAGTCGGAATATCGGTGTAACGTGCAACACGAACAAAGTCCTCGGTTGGAATGGATGTAGGTTCAGTCAGGAGTAGTCCCACGATTGGCATCGGGCGTACACGAGGGGAAACAGCATGCATTTGTAGCTGTCCGCCTTCCAGCGATATCCCGATGACGTTGCGTCCCTGATAGAAGACATGCATTCAAACGTGAGTCACACCGGCGGCGTGGCGTTGCCACTGGGACTGTGCCATGGTTGATACGTGATTTTATGGACTTTCTGATAGCCTCCGGGAGCTCATTATCAAACCCCTACAGCTGATAAATCATCCTCAGACCCACCACGTGCACTAGCTTTCGGTAGCATATTCCACAAGGCACTTCCTCCACCTCCAATACCAATTAACTAATGCACAAGACTGCGAATGAATGTTTGTCTTTTATCGACGAGGACGAGGACGAACTTCATTATAAATGTAAATATTGTTTTATGCTTGTGTGTGTGTGTGTCAGAGGGGGGGATAGGGAAAATTGACCCAAAATGAATAGCCATCGATTGGGTGTTACGGAGCCCGACGACGACGGTGACAGATAATTTATATCGAGATGCATTGCGGGGATCGATTCAATTTGCTTGATTGCGAGGCGAGGCTTCACTCTGTGTGTGCGCCTGAAAGGAAGGACATCCACAATTTGCGCGATGTATGAAAGGCAGAAATTGAGCAGAGTTGACGTCGAATAATAATCGATTGGCATGCATTTCCCGGACAGTGGCGGATACTGGGATGTCAGGTGTAAAACTATGGGACGCGAGACCATTAAGCACACGTGGGATGTCGCATCCTTCGCTGGCACGAAACACGAACTGAATGAAGGGCGGCAGTAAGTCCGACATTAATTTGAAAAAGATGGTGTGCCTCAGGGGTCCAGTTTTCCTCCAGCGCTCTTTGCGGTTGATGCTCCAAGCATTTCTCGGCGGGTGACAGTCCTAGTCTCGCGGGTGTTGATCTCGAATGGTGGCGTACGTTACTGTCTTACTTCTCAGGATGTTGCCATTCATCAGAAGTCCATCTTTGGAAGGATTGTTCCGTCCTCTTCTTATTCTTGAACCGGGTAGCGTCTGTTGAAGTCATTCAGTGCGTATTATTCTCCTCTGTGTGGCCTTCACCAAATACCCTCAACAACCGTCCTGTCAAAGTTTGTCGATGTTCACTTGTGTGCGGCGCTTTTTGTTGCGAAGGGACTTTGCTTTCGAAGTCAACTCCAGCCACCTTTCCGATGTCCTTCTCCACTTGTGTGCCGCGCTTTTTGCTGCGAAGGGACTTTGCTTTCGAAGTCAACTCCACCCACCTTACGTGTGTCAACTGTGACCCCATAAACCGCATCTGAACATGTGGTAAGTCAAGCAAATTTGGATCGAAGGCTTCTACTCTCTCGTGTTCATGAACCATAATGCTGAACCACCGGAACCGCCCTTCTCGGTGTGACCGCATATTGGACGGCACTAGTGCGCTTGCTGCTAAGGATGCTTGAAGCGATGCAACACCGGCTTGCACCTGCTGGAGAGGCTGCACAACCGAACGTCAAAATCAATCGATGACGATGAACATAGTGATGGGGCTTGAGTGCATCCGGAACATCACAATGCCTGCTGCTGTGGCCAGACTTCATTCCACAGCTCATGCAGAATTCATCTGCCTGCATCGCACACAGGAAGGACTCGCATGTCCGTTCACCCTTGAGCACAGTTTCGGACGTAGGACGTACTGCAGCACACGTCCACTCCTGCTGTTTGAAATTAAAGTGCACTAGTGTCCTGCGGTTTCTGCGCTGACCCCCTTTCAGCTCATGTTCAGTGGCAGTCATTAACCCTCAGCCGGGAGTGCGCTGTAAGCAAATCATTGTGGGCGATGAATGATCCCCCCCAAGGGGGGAGAAGGACACATCTGTCGCATGTGCAGACAGCATAATCTTGCCAGTTGACGCAGCAGCTTCATTCCGTCGCAGTGTTGATGTGCTGGCATTTGTGCAATCTGAGTTTCAAATGGAACTTAATCCATTCCTTTGACTCGGTTTTCCATTTGATTTTCCACGCCACCGCTCCCGTGCGAGGACGAATATCCGGTCAAAGCTATAAGCTTTACGCCTTGCACAGCCCCAGCCACAGCCGCAGCCGGGGGGTATTTCACTTGTTTGAACTTTTGATCAATCGGAGCAACACGATAATGCTAGCATTAGCCCCGACTGAGGGCTCTGCTTGAAATTAGCGCATAGCATGAAATTATGTCCCACATTCGAGCGTCCAAAAGCAGCCACATCCTGGAATGCAGTGCAGCCATCAAAGCATTCCGACACACTGTGTGCACTCCACGAATGAAATATGCCGTTGAGGTGAGGCTAACCACATGGGGGCCGGGCCGTTTTTGCTGCGAGAAAGCCCCCGCCAATAGGCACATGAATGGGAGAAGAGGCGCTCTCTGTTGGCATTTTAAGTGCAGGCGAAAAGTGAATGACAACACAAGGTGCAACACGACGCGTGCCTGGCTAATCCATAGGTGTGCGTATATCGCTGATTCGAGTTGTAACACTCCCCATCCCCGGAGACCAAACACACCTCCGCCCCCCGTTCCACCCCCCAGCGCACCCAGTTACAACTATTGATTCCGAGGGATTATGTATTCTTTTTGTTTTTTTTTTCTTCTCGCTTGCTGGCGCCTGCTCCCGAGCAAGCCACGATTCACGTGGCAGACAGAGAAAACAAATGCGAACGAGTGGGAAGCAGAGAAGAGGAGGAGGAGGCTAGTTTCTGGTCCGTCAGGCGCTGTGTCCTGCTGCTGGCACAAGAAAGGGCATACAAATGCGTATCTCACTCTGTGTGTATGTGTGTCTGAGGGGCTGAGTTGCGGCAGAAGGACTACGCTTGGATTGGAGCGTGTGACTATGGCATTTATTGATTGTTCTCTTTTTCTTCTTCTTCCTCGTTCTAGTAGCTTGTGATATGCTTTCAGTGCCGGTGCGATTTCTCCCGACACAATGGACGAAACAAGCGAATGTATACTCGTTCAATGAGGTGCACCCGGTCGTGCCGTGTCCGTCTGCACGGTCACTTCTCCGCGTCTCCTTCATGTGCTCGTATTGATTTTCCTCCTTTTGTGCCCCGTTGTCTATTATTCCTTGAACACCGGAAGCATTTGCAAATCAAATATGTACAGTCCACGGGCAGTTCGGGTTTGAAGGGGAGTCTGATTCATCATCGTCGTCACCACGGCCAGTGTGGACATTCCATTCGAGGGGGGGAACTTCGTAATCTATTCAGAGTTCTTTGAGTTCCTCAGCCTGACCAGGGACGACCAGAATCCTTTGTCTGCCGTAATATGGGGCCATTTGAATTTGCTTCTTCGCACGGGCACACGAATTCCATGCGCTCTAGCGTCCTTCTTCGCCGGCATTGTTCTGCTTGAGTGGCCAGTGAACAATTTTCTTTCATGTCCACCGACTGGGCTGGATGGCATTCACCCAAGAGAACGGGAAGATGTCTAGAGCATTCTGAAACCCATTTCTTGTACTTAAGGCTACACGCCGAAATCATGGAGGGAGAGAGAGAGAGAGAGAGAGAACGAAAGAGAAAGAGAGAGAGAGAGAGAGAGAGATAGACGAAAGTGGTATTTATAGCAAAGACGCACCGTACTGTAAGAATTATCGGCCAAGAGGCACTCCTTCTTTTTGAGAGAAGCTGGTTGAGTGGTCCTCTTGTCTTGTCCATTCTTTAAAAAGAATAGCCACAGGAGTACAGAGGGTCCAAGTTTGAGTGACTTTTGCGAGCATACTGACTGGTGGCACGTGTAACAAGTGACACGTGTTTTCCAAATCTGTCCACCGATTCGCTGTGTGGCACCAACTTGCTGGAATCAACTGTATGCCTGGTCCGCGCAATTCGGGTAAAAACACGTCCGATATCTTTGAACCAGAACGAGCGCCATTCACGGGAACGTTTTTCACACGGTACTTAAAAAAAACAAAGAGTTCATTGGTACCTCTGAATATACTGCTTGAGGTTGCACGTGTGACGTGACACGTGTAATAACACGTGTTTTCCAAATTTGTCTATCGATTCGTTTGCTGTGTGGCACCAACGTTTTAGGAACTCCCTACACCCCTACACGTCGCACGTTCTGAGAACAGTTGGGGCTACACGAGTTCTTTTTCTGGCTGAAATGAAATGTCAGCACGGGATATATGCATTTTTCTAGGCAGCCACTCATCTCAAGACGAGATGCCTTCTTCTCCTTAGTGGGGCGATACATCCCGGCCCTTTGCCACTTGTGTGCGTCACCTCAGACGCGGGCGGCCTCTGTTGCGTTATGCCACACCTTCGGTGCAGGCGAAGACTATTCTCGCTAAGACGTTGGTTCCGGAAACGACTGGCTAAGATCATAACGTCGAATAGCCCGTACTGGTCAACGCAAACAGGACCACAGACCGAGATTGTCTTGGAGGGACCAGGTACGTTTCATCCACTTTTGAGATTGTCAATGCCTCTATTGGTCGTTCTATTGGGCAGCATGTGCGACGAAGTCATTAACTGCGATGTTGCATGTACAGCACATTGCCCTCATTCATCGCCAAACCCATTCTAGCCGCTTCCGTGTCAGCCGCCAGCGAATGTATCATTGACGGCTGTCTCTGTTCTGCTAATCGCGTCGATGTCACTGAATTCCGGAAGGTCGTGCCTCCAGTGTTGGCCTGTGAATTTTCAAAGATCCTCTTAAGAACGATGTTGAATAAGTCACAGGGCCTCCACTGTTGGCCTCAAAGATCCCCTTAAGAACGATGTTGAAGAAGTCACAGGGCCTCCAGTGTTGGCCTCAAAGATCCTCTTAAGAATGATGTCACAAGAAGTCACAGGGCCTCCACTGTTGGCCTCCAAGATCCTCTTAAGAATGATGTTGAAGAAGTCACAGGGCCTCCTCTGTTGGCCTCAAAGATCCCCTTAAAAGCGATGTTGAAAAAATCACGTGACACCGCGCCGCCTTGCTAAAATCCGATGAGTTCGTTAGCGAACTTTATGGAGAAGCGAGAATTCTCCGTCGTCATCCTGCAGAATCTGCCCGCACTTTGGCAGGGATGCCAAGACTGGGGATGGTCATGGAAATGAAAACTAAATTAGGTTTCTTATTTAAAATATATGAAACCTCGCTTGTGCGAATAGAAGGTCGGCCACATGCCACTGGACACCAGATGTTGATCCCGAGATCGATGCCACGTGTGGCGCATTGGTGGTGCACTTCTTCAGTGCCGTCCAGGACTTGCCGTAATGTGAACGACTGGCCTATTGTGGGCTTTCCTAATTTTTGTTCAGTCGGCGGTAATGACTTCACTTGATGTATCGGTACCTCTTATTTCGCTCATAGAGCCTGAGCCGCCTGTCAGCCTGAGACAAATAATCAACATTTGCATTAGAACCCGACTCAGAGTTGCCTTCTTCGCCCATTGCTGCTTACAGTCGCACGCGACCACAAGTAAGAGTTGCTGGGGCCTTAAGGATCCCACCGGAGTCTGAATACCACACATCCTGTTACACACTCCTGTTGGCCTTTTTTTCATGGAATTTCTATAATTTTTTTTAATTTTTACATTTTCTATAAGAAGAGGTGATCAGGGCAAACGTGGCGCAACCCACAAAAATCGGAATTATTCTGATCGTGGCGAGATAGCGCCCTCAGTGCTCAAAAATTGTTATTTTGATAAATGTTCGGGTTTAGAGGGTTACTTTACCTCAATTACAGTTTTTCACTTTTATTTCAACATTTACTTTCTCTGCAATTTGCGGAGATCCGGTGGGGGTTCTTTGAGCACCTTCGGAAGTGCTACCTTAAACGCTCGTCGGTCATACTCGTTCCAGTGCCTTGCAACTGCATAGAGCTGCGCCTGTCGTCTTCTGGTGTTCCTTATCTGCTGCGTCTGCCTTTTGTAGATGTTGTCGTTACCAAAAGGTGCCAGGATTTCAAGCCTATACAGCTGAGAGATCGATTTAAAATGCTCCGTGGCCCGAATCTTAGAACTCTCATCGGCGTCATTGTGCCACTGGACTTCGCGCCTCGAGACTAGGTACCCCTTATAACGACTTCTGCAGAAGTAGAAACCATTTCACACCTTCTTTGCAATTGCTCAACTCGCAGAATTATTCATCCATATCACTACGACTTGAGAGAACTATGTAGTCACCCTCATTCTCTGAGTCGCGTCACTGTGACAAATTTGTATTGAATTGGTCACTTAAATGTCACCCAAACTCACTAGGACATGGGACATGACTAGGAGTACAAGGGAGAGTCTACTTTATCGCACAGAGAACTATGCAGTCAACAAGGTGGGGGGAGTCATTTTGACAATGAGTGGTTAAGTCCGGCAATGGGTAAAGAGGGAGTTTCAAGGCTCTCTCGTGTCATTAAGGTGGCCTGGGAACGTGGTGAGACACCTGGCGATTGGCAAACTGGGGTGATTGTTTTTCTTTTCATGAAGGGGGAAAGAAGCTCCAACAACAGGGACTCTCTCTCTAAGTATCGCCGTGATAGTCTACGCTAAGGTGTTGAAAGCGCGTTCTAGAGCTAAGGTCGAGCCCAGAATGGGGGGTTGAACAGTGCGGCTTTCGTCCCGGTAGAAGTACAACCGACCAGCATTTCGCTCTAAGAACGGTACTTGAGAAGGCTTGGGAGTATGCCAAGCCCATCTACATTTGGAAAAGGCATACGACCGAGTTCCTCGAGGTGTCTGCAGGAGCATGAGATTTGATGTGCCAGTCGCTATAGACAAGGTGTACCAACTGTGTTCGGGTTAAGGGTTCTAAATCAACACCTTTCCCCGTAGACTTCGCCAAGGGTGCGTCTTGTCACCTCTCCTTTTCATTCTATACATGGACTGGATGTTGCAGCGCAGCCGAGGCGAGGAATGCCTCACATTGGGAGAGTTGAGGGTAAGTCATCTCCTCTTTGCAGATGACTTGGTTATCCTCACATCTTCCCAGACGGAACTCCAGCGCGCACTCGATAGGTTTGTGGCCGTATGTGCTGATGCTGGGATGAATGTCAACTTGGACAAATCGGAGGTGATGGCCATCTCCAGAATGCCTGTTCAATGCACTCTACAGGTTGGTGGAGTTCCCTTGAAGCAGGTGGAGGAGTTTAAGTACCTCGGGGTCTTTATCACGAGTGATGAAAGGAGTAGTGCTGAGCTTTCCTGTAGGATTGGTCAAACTGGGTCCATTTGGAAACAGCTTGGTAGATCTGTGATCAGGAAAGCCGAGCTTGGTGGCAAAGCCAAGTTACCAATTTTCATGAAATTTGGGAAATGACCGAACGATCGCAAATAAAGGGAAAGTTTTTCAAAAAAAAAAAACACATCAAATTAGTACGGTCCGTAGGCAATGTTGACCTTGACTGCGCCTCAAATGGTCCATCCGCTTAGTCCAATTTTGGCATACTCTTTCCAACATTTCGGCCGGTATCTCACGTTGTCTTCCAATGCGTCAATTGAAGCGGGCTTGTCTGTATAGACATGAGCTTTAACATGGCCCCACAAAAAATAGTCTAAATGCGTTAAATCGCACGATCTAGGCGGCCAATTGACTGGTCCCGAACGTGAAATAAAATGATCACCGAAGTCGCCCCGCTCAATAAGTCCATTGTGGCGCGTGCTGTGTGGCATGTGGCACCGTCTTGTTGAAACCACATGTCATGCGAGTCAAGCTCTTGCATTCTGGGCAAAAAAAAGTTGGATATCATCTCACGGTAGCTCACGGTCAGCTGTTTAAACCAGTGTTGCCAAAAAGAGAATAGCTAAAAAATCAGAATAGCTAAGCTTTCCGTTGGAGCCTCTTGGAGCGTTTTTGTTGCAGCCCGTACCCCAAAAAGGGGCTTCTCTTAAAAGCCTGGCCGACAAAATTGGTACGAAAAAACGCTTGACGCAGTTTCAACGCCAAATGTATGTCCTTGAAAAAAAAAACGGCAAATTTGCTTAAGAAATGAGCTAAATTTTGTAAATTTCTAAGTCCCAACAACGGTACAGCCCAACGGATCAGCAAACGTCAACAAAATGTTGGCTTTCTAGGTTCTCATACTTTTAGAAACCAACGCCACGACCACAAACGCCACGGCCGCCACAAAAACTGGCGGCTTTAGGCTTTCCGTTGGAACATCGTGGACAGATTTTTGTAACAGCCCGTCCCCCAAAAGGTGGCTTCTCATAAAAGCCTGGCCGACAAAATTGGTACGAAAAAACGCTTGACGCAGTTTCAAGGCCAAATGTATGTCCTTGAAAAAAAAAACGGCTCCAAAGTACATCAAATTTGCTGAAGAAATGAGCAAAATTTTGTAAATTTCTAAGTCCCAACAGCGGATCAGCAAACGTCAACAAAATGTTGGCTTTCTAGGTTCTCAAACTTTTAGAGAGAAACGCCACGACCACCACCGCCACGGCCGCCACAAATAATTCGAATTCCTTCATAGTTCGAAAACCTCTGCAATTGGAAGTTTTTTCGAGAGTTGACTGTAGTTCGATTACCGCTGTGCTGATGGTCGCCTTTCTTACTCTTATCAAATTGTGATCAATCAGAGTTTTCGCATTTCTAACTATTCACCGACGTGTGTGTTGGTTTCGTCTTTGATGTTAATGTAATTGTGAGGCTTCCTTTCACTCCGACTGCATCGCTGTGGTCAGCGAATTCACGAATGAAGCACTTGCCATTGGTCTCTGACGGTCTGTACGCAGAGATTATTGAGGGTGTAGTGGATTTTCCAGGCAAGCGCAAGGGTGGGTCTGCAGTTGGCAAATAATCAGGACACCCCATTTCCCTCACTTCAAGTATTAAATACGTTGCTACGTACTCGGAGGTGGGGGGAACGTGATACTTGTAGGACTTCGAGGCTTATCTCGCCTGCAATAAATCCACACAGAAAAAGAGCGCTCCTATAATCAAACTGGCATAATAACCGGCAGACGAATGGGAGCCCCTCCGCACTTGTTCAGCAGCCTAGAAGAACGGTCACACATTCAGATTCCGGGCATAGCTAAGTTTGCCATGAAAACAAATTGGCTGTAACCCAGCCAGGGGGCCGCCAGGATCCGAGCCGGTGCAGTGATATCACAATGCAGCCAATCAGGATCTATTGAATTGAATTCAAGAGCTTGGGGGTGACATACAACCACAGGGGTACCCCTCCTTTTGGTCTGGTAATTAAGTGCTGTCTCTCGACACTTGAAAGTCCCTCTCTGTTGCAAATGTTCTGTTTATCGATCTTTCTTGGGCAGGCGTGTGTTCGATAGTTTCTGTCTACAGACTTCCGCGCCGATAAGGTGATAACTACATGCTCCGCTACCTGCTAGGGCTCCACACAACATCGTTAGGTCAGCTTTGTGTAGTTCTAGAGCTTGTTTGGCTCGTTTGGAATTGTAGTGTTGCTCCATGTGTGTTTGATTCGCTCCTGGCTGCTCCAAAACTGGTTCATTTGTTCAGTGGTTGAAGCCATAAAGAGGGGAGGGCTCTATGAAGGCCACCTGAGCACCTGCCTTGCCTTGCTTCGTTGCCTTCATGGACTTCGTGTCCTGGCACCCAGATGAGTTTCAGTCTGCTGCTGGGAGTTGATCAACTTCGGAGTTGGCCTCAACTCGTTATTTTGCAGTCACAGTCTGAAATTAAAAATTCAGAAATTGTCCAACTTTCACTGTTTAAATTTCCCCTCTCATATTTTCCACCATTCACACATACAATGTCATTTTCACGTCCGCGGTTCGTAGAGCGGGCACGAACAATGGGCAATTGAGAGCGAGCGTTTTCAGCTGAGATAATGGGTGAACGTCGGCTTTGTTATGCAGAACGGCGCAAGCGATTGTGCACATTTGTGATGCTTACCCTAATGAAGTCTGCATTAGCCTATTGAATTGGCGCATAATATTGATTGGTAATTGCGTAATTGCCCGTAATTCACAAGTGAAAAAGAAGCCATTAAATACTTCATTACATTCAAGTCAAATTGAAAAGCCGGTGCCTCTATTCATGTATTAATTAGAGCCCTATTGTTTCTGTCCGCTTTGAGAGATTAAAAGGATAAATGAAATGCCAGTCGCCCCATCTTGTATACACACGTGAGCAGGCATACATAACAGAGACAACGGCAAAATCCGTGATTTCATCCCTTAACTTCGGCTGCTTCCGTGAGTTGGAGCTGATGATTGAAGCCGTAAAATTTGTGCGAATGAAAGCAAATCCAGAAGTTCTAGAGAAAATTATCATCGTCTGCTAAAACTGGAAACGCTTGCTCAATCAGACCGCGGATGGACATCAGGCACAGGACGCCTCATTTGCGAACAACTCTGGCCTATGATCGATCCCGAACGATCGCTTGGTCTGATCAGTCGAATCTCAGATCTCTTATTGGCGCTCTAACAGGGCACTGTGCCATCGGCACTCACGCCTCTAGACTGGGCTGCATGAACGAGGAAGAAACCATTGAACACCAGCTTTGCAGCTGCCGTGCTCCCTCATCCCGTAGCCTCAGACTTCTGGGGGCCCACTTCTTTGACAATCTGGCTGAGCATTGGAATCAGCATTCTTCTACGCATTATTAAAAGCACTAATAGGTTTGCGGAATAGGTACCCACAGATCCGCGTGGCAACTCACCGGGCCTACTCTCAATAAGTACCCACAGATCCGCGTGGTGACTCGCCGGGCCTATACTTGGCCGTCTGCGCAGCATTCAGCCACTTCTACCTAGCCTAACCTAACCTATTGTAACAGTTTCAGACAGCTCTAGAGTTAAATGTGTGCTCTCAAAATTCAGTTCGTCGAGAATTGGTTTATTTTCATCGAAAAAACGACCCAATTGCGTTCGCAGTTTACAGCATTTTTTCGTTCACTTGTAGAAAGCCGATTTTATTTTTAGTCTTTCACCCCAAATGCATGAGGCCGGCTGTGAATAGGATAAGTGATCTTCCTTCTAAATCCGTGCAAATACGAGACAAGTGAGTTTTTCCTTGGCTCGTGTGAATGTGAAAAAGAATAGTTGTCGCTGCCCTGGTACCGCATGCTGTGCATGCAAATTTGTTGATGTGCGATGGGGGTGTTCTTCAATGAAAATCAAAGGAAGACATTTCGCATGAAATTTATTGAATTATTTCACATGAATTCATTGTTTGTTTTTTCCATGGAAAGAGTGAGACGTGAGCTGGGGACTCTGCGACAGCACGTAATCTGGCCGAATCCAACTCGAAACGTTTGAAAAGAACTGTCCTTCGAAGAACGGTGGTTGCAGTTCGTACATGTTTTCCGTGTGCAGAAAGTTCCTCATCAATTCACGACGTTGAGCAATTTTACATTAGATCATTGTTCAAGAAATCAGTTGTTTTTTGTTTCCGCCTAGAAGTATGCCATAAATATATGAAAAACACCCTTGAATGACCAAATCACGGCGTCGAGTTAGCACGGTCGGGCGTTGATGTGCTTCTGCACGCGTTTTATAGAGCTTACGAGAATGTTTTGTCAAGACGCTACTCCTTCACTTTTCCAAATCGCAATGAAAGCCGCGCGCTTCGCAAGTAAAATGGTCCAGAATTCCCCCGAACCGCATGCTCCACTAAAGGGGTCGCGGTAGTAAGCCATGCATGAGAGATCTCCAGGCAACTTGATCCTCGGCCATCGACTCTTACTCGTCAGGAGTTATGCCCAAGCGTAACCAGGCGAGTTTTTGGACTTGGTCCAACCACCTCCTTAATGTTGAGATCCTCTCGCACTGGCGTGTTTCTCACCGTATCCCAGCGAGAGCACGGAGAAATATCATCTCAACAGCTTATATTTGCGATCGTTCGATCATTTCCCAAATTTCATGACCATAGGTGAGAGTTGAAAACCGCTAACTTGGCTTTGACACCAAGCTCGGCTTTCCCGATCACAGATCTACCAAGCTGTTTCAAAATGGACCCAGTTTGACCAATCCTACAGGAGAGATCAGCTTTACTCCTTTCGTCACCCCGGCGGTAACCTCGTTGAGGCTATGAACGCCGCCGTCGACTCCTAGAGGATGGCACTCGTCGTCCGCAGCCAACTCTCCTTTAAGGTCTCTGGGTCTGTCGGAGTAGCTGACTGGAGCTCCAGATGTCGCTGTTGGTCACTCTCCAGCGACGTCCCACGGGGGTTGGGTACCACATCGTCGATCGGGCTATAACGCCGACGCCTGCATCAGATTCCACATCAATACGCCTCGCCTGTATTTTGGGATGGGATCCATCTCTCTCCCTCCACAGTGATGCCACCCACCACAAATCAGATATCAGCTTCAAGCGTTACAATGAGTGGGAAAGGGATCCCTGAACGGCAGAATTTGCATGGATGAAGAATAAGCCAATTCCCGGCCCTGCAGGCGCTTTGTTGCATTTCCACACGAGCTGCTCCCTCACCATTAACTAACTAATGGACCGTAAGCTATAAGCCACGGCACCTGTACCTCGCTGCACGCGACAGTAAAGCCGACTTAATGGCCTCCGTTCTTCTCGAAATTACTCAAGCGCCGAGGGAACCTTTGCTCTGTGAAACCTCGTAAAAAAGTAACTACCGCCCACGTTAACGCGCATCCAGAAATTAACTGCACGCGTAATTACGATGCACACCGATACGCTGGGTGCCGTCTACCATCTGAAAAGTGAAATGGATTTGACTTTATAGAGAATTTCTGATTTTATAGGGATTAACAGCCCACTGAAAGAAACGACGACGATAAATGTCCATGCAACGGATACAATTTCTCTCACTCTCTCTCGAAATGACAGTGGGCCACAGCATACAAGCATGTGTGCACTCACTTGAAGGCGATGGGGAGTGCTGTGAGTCAAGATGACCGGAATGGTCATGAGCGTGGCAGTCAATAAAATCTAGTGGCACTTCCGATATTTATGTCATTCGGATTGACACGAAGTGCAATTGAGAGGCACTGGCTGATTGAGAGCAGCAGTGAAGGATGAGCGTTTCAGTTGACCGCGATGAGTTTTGGCGAGTCGGTCGCTTCAATCCGTTATTTGCGGACATCAGATTGATGATTTAACAGGGCGTTTAGGCTGGGAGACACGTGGAGTCTGTGCTGAAGTCCGTCGGGTAAGGGAGGCCTGCCAGATTTGATCATGGACAATTTGCTCTTGTCGTCTGAAATACTTGAGCCTGAGAATCAGTCGAGGAAGGCGGCTAATCACGGCTTCCATGTCTTTCTTGTCTTTTTCGACTTCTTCGTCTTTCTCGTCTTGTTCGAGTTTCGCTCGCCTTCCTCGTCTTCTGCGTCTTCCAAGTCTTTCCGTCTTCTTCGTCTGCCTCATCTTCTTCGTCTTCCTCGTCTCCCTCGTCTCCCTCGTCTTCCTCGTCTCCCTCGTCTTCTTCATCTTCCTCGTCTCCCTCGTCTCCCTCATCCTCCTCGTCTTCCTCGTCTTCCCCGTCTTCCTCGTCTTCCCCGTCACCCCTGCGATCATCGTCTTCCTCGTGTTCCTCTTCTTGCTCGTCTTGCTCGTCTTCCTCGTCTCCCTCGTCTTCCACGTCTCCCTCGTCTTCCTCGTCTCCCTCGCCTGCGTCCTCTTCCTCGTCTTCCTCATCTTCCTTGTCTTCCTCGTCTTCTTCATCTTCCTCGTCTCCCTCGTCTTCCTCGTCTTCCTCGTCTCCCTCGTCTTCCTCGTCTTCCTCATCTTCCTTGTCTTCCTCGTCTTCTTCATCTTCCTCGTCTCCCTCGTCTTCCTCGTCTTCCACGTCTCCCTCGTCTTCCTCGTCTCCCTCGCCTGCGTCCTCTTCCTCGTCTTCCTCATCTTCCTTGTCTGCCTCATCTTCTTCATCTTCCTCGTCTCCCTCGTCTCCCTCATCCTCCTCGTCTTCCTCGTCTTCCCCGTCTTCCTCGTCTTCCCCGTCACCCCTGCGATCATCGTCTTCCTCGTGTTCCTCTTCTTGCTCGTCTTGCTCGTCTTCCTCGTCTCCCTCGTCTTCCACGTCTCCCTCGTCTTCCTCGTCTTCCTCATCTTCCTCGTCTCCCTCGTCTTCCTCGTCTTCCTCATCTTCCTTGTCTTCCTCGTCTTCCTCATCTTCCTCGTCTCCCTCGTCTCCCTCGTCTTCCTCGTCTCCCTCGTCTTCCTCGTCTCCCTCGTCTTCCTCGTCTCCCTCGTCTTCCGCGTCTTTCTCGTCTTCCTCGTCTTCCTCGTCTTCCCCGTTTTCCTCGTCTTCCCCGTCTCCTCTGCGATCATCGTCTTCCTCGTCTTCCTCCTTCATCCGTCCTTTATCATAAACGAACATCACATCCTCCATTTCATCGATTTCAACGGACATTACGCTTCAAACTGTCCAATTATGAAAATCACACTTTACTTCGCTCCGACATTGGATTCCCTTTCCATTCTGCCACCGCCGCTCAACCCTAGGGTCGTCCCGGTACTTGAGGAAATCGTTACACAAGGCATCTTCTCGTCCAGAACAATGGCGAGAAGATGATATCACGGATCTCGCCCAAACAAAGCACTCCCATTAGAAGGTGTCACATTATTACACTTTCACTGCATATTGATTCCCCGTTCAGCCCGGGTCCACTCGACCTTGGGTTCGTCCTTGTCAACGAGAAAATCGATACACAGAGCTGTCTGGATTTCAAAGTGGGCGTCGTGGACTTCAGGGACTGCAGTTCAGACCGGCTAACCAGGTCATTGTTAAACAAAATCTCACCTCACGCCGCTTCTGCATTCAATCTCCTGTGCATCCTGTTGTCCCCCAACCCTGGAGTCTTCCCGCTTATGGAGGTTCATGTTTCAAAAGGCTTCACAATGTGAGCTCATCGATTTCAAGCGACGAACGAGGTTATCACGACCTTTGCCTCGAATCATGCCTCACCCAAGGCATGCCCTTTGCTTGTCAGGCGTTGCGCGCTAATTGATTGGTTGATCGATGGAAAGTGAAAGCAGGCGGTCGGTGGGGTTTCCTGCCGATGAGCGAGAGAACTTCGTGGTGTTTCGGTGAAATGACTGTTGTTAGGTGGGCTGTCGAAGTGGGGTGTTGCCATTGCCACGGTGGAGGGGGAGAGAAGCTGTGCTTTGACAAGGATTTTGATTTTTGAGATGAATCTCGAACAAGGGAGAGTGGTGAAGCAGCACACTAGGGGGAAGAAGTAGAAGGAGCTTGCCTATCTCGACGCAAACGTGAACTCGTCGCAGTGGAGATCGGACACAGAATCGCTCTTGGCAACAGGCGCAGGACAGGAGCAGGACTGGCAAGCTGCTGTATGGAGGCTTAGTTATCAATTAAAAAGAAGTGAAGGAGTATCAAGAGTCATCGCAGCAGCTCGTTAGAGTTATCGATCGAATCCGAGAGTATTGGTTCGAGATGGAGGGGGCGACCAAGTCACCGCAAGACAGCTTGGTCTTGGCGAGTGGGAGCCGCGTTAACGATGGGCGCGCTGATAGTGCAGACCCAGGAACTCCATGAATGGACTGTCTTTAGAGAGCCTGGATTCAATGACTCCAGCTTAGGGTCCATTTTGACGAGGACGACGACGACAATGCCATATGTTGCTTGTGGAAAGCACGTCTCTGGAGGTCTTGGCTAGAGGTCATGGCAGAGACTGGGGCAGTGGCAGGGGTGGTGACTGCATGTGTAGTCGTCAGCTAGTCCCATGTTCATGTCGTGGTGTTTCAAGATGCTTTGTGGCCACTTTGTGATTCAACTTCGGTTGCCAGCAACATTCTGTATTGCTGGTGAGGAGTGCACACACCTAGGGCCAGTGCGTCCGAGTGGTCTCGCAGCTAGTTAGAGAGCACCACCTTTTTGCTTGTGTCGTCCGCTTTTTTCTTGTCGACCGGAAGGGGTGGTTTACTCCCTGGGATTGATCGTTTGCTGCGTGCTGTGACCAGCTTGGACTTGATTTCGTTCTGGCTGCCTTCTGAAAAACAGTGCCGGGGAATCTGTGAGTGTCGGAAAAAATGCCCTCTTTAGCATCTCGATCGTTGATGGGGTCATTTGTGGTCTCATCCCTTGTTGAGAAATCGCACCCGAAGGGTTTTCGCAAGTCAAGCAACGGAGGAGTGAAGCAGCTGATCTAGTTTACTTGCGTGCTCAGTAGAGTTTGGGGACCAATCGCTGGATTGGCTGAGCCTTATTGCCCTCCTTACAGCAGCCACCTGTTTGTAGAGCTCAAGTGATGTATGGTGTTCATTGAATTCTGGTTAATGCCTTGAAGTTGATAGTATTCAGTGAAGCCTGCCACCAGACTTAGCTGTCATATGTCAAGCCGGGTCTGACCTCGTGTACATCCACATTTAACTGCAGTTTATTGTTGCCATCTGCAAGGATCTGTGACATGCCCGCTTGGCTGACTTGAGGATGCGAAGAAGCTCTGGGCCCGGTTTCGATCCTTGAGGTACCCCGTATTGTTAATAGGTTCCAGAGCGTCAGCTATTGGACGTGAATGATTAAGCGTATCAAACGCAAGTCCATAAACAGGTCCAACAGGTGGTGCTTAGTCTTCCATTGATACGACCTGGGAACTCCCCAAACAAAGGGCCCATCGTTGAGCGCTTCCAATCTTAAATTTTAAATAAAGCAAAGTGTGTGTGAGTTCCAACGTGAGTGTGGGATATTCTCTGGCTTCCCTGTTTGGCGCGCATCTGAAATGCTCAATTTTCCATGAATTCGGCGCATAAATCAGTCAACATTTGAGGGCCACCGTGATCCCACAAGAAAAAATCTCAGTATCTCTGTGGCCAGGTCACATCACCTCCACGTGAGATGACCATGCCTTCGAATCACTGGTGTGAGCCTTGTGGCACGTAGCGTCTTCCTGTTAAACCACATTTCATTAGTGGCCATATCTTCAAATTCGGGCCAAAAAAAGTTAGTCGCCAGCCCAAAAGGCACACATTCCACGCTCTTGGACCTCATGTGGATTGGTCTAGACCCGAATTCGATTTTGTTTGTTGCCGTACAAATTCACCCAGAAATGAGCATCATCGCTGCAGACCACCCACAATGTTATCATGTGCACTTGCTTGTGAACGCTATGTCCGTCCACAGTGATGTGGCAAAACAGACTGAATGAATGACAGCCAATTTGACAGATGTAACTTCAACAATATGGCCGCTATCAACTGTCAAACTGGAAGACCCTTTTCTTCTTCAAGACACTTCACTTTTCAACTACCGACAATACTGATAGAAGCACTCAATATTCTTGTATTGATTTTTAGTACTGCAGTACTAATTTTAGATCTCTTTAAGGAGACAAGGTTAGTTGACCTTTTTGGATCGGATTTGTTTTGAGGTTCGGCAGGGCATTGATTTTCTGTATGTAATTGAACTGTTCCTTGAACGTAGCCGTAGGGGTACCTAGGTTACAAGAGTTTAGTAGTCGAGTGGCGCGTTTAGAGAGTTTACTATCCTCCCGGGTTATCCCTCCGGCTTAAGACCGAGCACAGGCGAATGTTGAACTGCTCAGATATGTCGTTGAGAGATGGGCGGCTGTCGATTACTATATTAGGGTTTATAGAGAACGATGACAGGATTTAATTGCCTCGATCCATGACGGGGCATCGCTAATGGCCCTGGCCCACTTCAGTGATTGACACAGTTTAGACACTCTCAGAAGAACTTCACTTCCTACTGCATCCTCCGTCTTGGATCCATGTGTACAGGAGTGAATGGCTTCACCAAACCACCGCCGTTCCTCAGGTCTCTGTCCACAATCAGGGTTCCGATGTTATTCTCTGGGAAGCGTCGTGTTGAAGTGCCGGATTGGAAGGATTTGGTCGGGTACGGTTTTGGCGTAGTCACAGCATTACGAACATGCCATTAGACGAACTTTACACAACATCGACATTTCTGTGAAATCAGCTCTTGTCTGGTATGTTCTTTTCAAAGGCCGTGGTCGGTGGGTGGTAATTCATGGCTCCTGGGAATTCGTGCCATGAAACTGTGTCCCCCGCCCCCTCGGTCCATGATAGACCTCGGCCCCGTAATTCAAACGTCATTGCCCGCACGGAAGCGGCAGAGGGAATGGCGATTTCAAGAGCATTGAGGTCAATGTCACAGACACACAACTTCCGGCTGCCTTTTTCCAGATGTAGCTCACCAATCTTTTCTTCTACTTCCAGGTATCACCAGTGAACCACATCACGTCTCCGCAGTAAACATGCCGAAGTAGAGACTACACGACGCCGAGTCCTGTTTGTTTGGTTTTTTCCTGTGTTTCCAACTGAATTCAAACAAAGCAAAAAAGAGGAGAACAACTGAAACAACAGCAACCGTGAACGAGAAATGGGAGTGGAAGTGCTTACATCGATTCTGAATAGGCCTCCCCAGAAAGTCCTCCGAACATAGTCTAGCTATGTTCAAGTGCCAACATACCATCCGTTGAGATATATACAAAGAGACAGGCAGAGAGAGAGAGAGAGAGAGAGTTACAGACCGACAGACAGACAGCGAGAGAGAGAGTGACCCACACACATTTTCAAGACACAGTCAGTCGTCAACTAGACCGACCAGGAACCCCCGCCCAAGGCCTCCCACTCACCACCACCACCAGAACGCCATCAGCACCACCAGAACCACCAGAACCACCAGAACCACCTCCTCCTCCACAGAAAGAAAACGCCACCCACTCGAACCGACCCAACCCGACCCGAACCGCACTCTGTGACCAGGCAAGTAAAGGGAGTAAGCAACACACAGAATTCATTCAGTACAAAGCAAATCTAATCAACAATAACAAACGAATTAACTAAGCATAGATCCATGTGTCTAAAGTAAATACATAATCTAATCTAATCTAATCTAATCTAATCTAATCTAAAGTACATTAACATATATAATCGTATCGTATTGTACCGCAACTCGCCTTATTAGTGATTTAAGTTACGAGTGGTCGCACTCGCCAAGTACACACGCACAGAGAGCAATAACGACAAACCTTAAATAGTCAAGAATAGACTGAAAAACGAAACAAGAACACAATTAAACAGAAGCAAGCAATCAACAAGGACTAGACGGCTAAAACAGAAAGAGTCTCCCTCACACGCATACAAATTTTAGCAAAATGATCGACCCGAGCTCAAGCGAAGAGGAAGCAGACGACGATCCAGGAGTAGTCAGCACAAAGGGCGGCCGACCAGGTCATGTTGGTGGTGGTGGGGGCATGGGCGGCGGTGCAGGCGCCGGTGTCGGCCACCACAAGGGTGGTATCGGCATTGGCCATCATGGACCAGCATTGGTGACAACAAACGCGGACGCCATCGCTGGTGGAATGCATAATGGGGACTTTGTGCCACATGGAACGCCGCATCATGGCGTTGGCAGTGCCTTGGAATCTGGTGGCTCCAGTTCAATAGCCGCATCGGGAATGACTGTCGCTCAGTATCCGGCACATTCTGGTAAGGATTTCGGTGCTCACCTACATGCTGGTAGTGATACATCGGGTAGTCTGGAGGTACCAAGTGGCGCCATACCAAGGTGGGTTGAAGTTTTCGCATTTTTGGTTCATTTTCTTGTTTCCTTTTTTTTCGATTCTTTCTTCTTTTTTTTTTACATGAATTTTGCTTGAGTTGGACTTTAGTCTTTGGCTTGGTTTATAGGCTAGAAGGTTTTAGTTTTGCAAGTTGCTTGAAGGGATGTTGTCCTTGGGAGGACGTAGTAGGCTCAAGTTAAGTAGACTTAGAAGGGCGAAGGGCCAGTGCACGGGCATGAGTCGAGGCAGAAGGGCCATTAGCCGACCTAGAATGCGCAAGGGTCAGCGTTCGGGACATGAGTCGACTCAGACGGCCGGCCAATGGGGCATGATTCGACTTAGAAGGCCCAGAAGTTGAGGCATGAGTCCCCCGGCAGATGGGACATGAAACGAGACAGGCCGAGGGACCAGCGCCGACCAGGAAGAGCCGCAGACAAGCAGCATGAGTTCAGAGAGTGGGGCCAAGGACCACCAGATGGAGCACAAGTCGACATAGATCTCAAACCCATCCAAGCTAATCCGTCGTCCAACCGTGTCCTACTCCCCGATCCCATCCACGGCAGTCCTCCTTTTCTGCTAAGGCACCCTTCTCGGTCTGCAATTGTTCCCATTTTCAGCAAAGGTCTGCGCGTAGTCTTGTTCGCTGGCAAATTCCAAATTAATTCAGTTTTCCTCTAAGCGCCACACTAAACGCAGACATCTCCACAATCCCGAAGTGGGCGTGTTCGTATATCAATAGCAACCTCTGAACAGCTGTGCTTTGATTTGCCAAACAATTATGTTCTGCTCTGGATGGGATAATTGCATCGAAGTAGCGGGCATGCGCGGTTTCAAGTTTTGACGGTTTTTTTGTCGTCTTGGTTTCTGTTGATGGCGCATAGCGGTTGTGTGGAAAGACTTCTCGAAAAACTTTTCTCTCATCACGCGGTTGGTCGACGGCGAATTTGGTGAATTGAAAAGCTTTAAATGTCAAGGCTATTGAAGGCTTTAAATGCACACGCCGTCAATTGATTGAGTTCTCGTCAACTTTTCCCCGTTGAAGCTTTTGGCAGATTCAGAGTCTTTCGGACGAGGCAATATTGGGCGAAAGGACATGCACGGCCTCCGTGTGTAGCCGATAAAATTGTTTCATATGAAAGGTGTTGCAATGCATTGCTGGACAGCCGTCAGTTGAGTTCAGTCGAAGTTGAAGCTGATGGGAAGGGAGGCTCGCTAGATTTGGAGCGCTTCAGTCGGTAAATCCTTGTCTGAACTTACCCGCATTTGACCAATTGAAGACTGAAAAGCGCTTAGATGGTTCGATTTTGAAGGTGTCCGGTCGGCTTGGACGTCAAACAGGCCACCTGTGGACCTCTTCATCCCGAGCCTCATGAACACTGCCGGGAGTGCATGTAGAAACTACGAAAAATCTGTTCAGTGTACTGGTCCCCAGCCAAACATTGGCTCCACACGTTTCAAGACCTCAACGCGTGTCTCAGCATCGTCTGCTGCAGGCGGGAGAAACATCAATACGCTGGGTGGGAGTAGGTGCGGCTTGACCTAACGTCTCAACAGAAGCAACAAGTCGCCACCATGTTCCCCGTCTCAGAGAAACTACGGAGGGTGTCACCCGCCTAAGGGCTTCCCCTCAGCAGGTTATATGGTCTCGGTCGCCCCTACCCGACTGGTGGATGGAAGTTTGAAATTTGCCGGATATTTAGACTTGATTAGGGGCCCGCCAATGCTGCGCCAGAAGCTAAACCGAGGGCCACGGCAAGTTTGTAGAGAGAGTGGAAGGAGGCTTAGCTGTTGCGAAGGGCGGAGACTAATTTCAAAGGTAAGCGACAACAACTCGGGGCTTTAATGCAAGCCCCGAAACTGGAGAAGGCCACTGCTACATTCCTCCGAACTACACGCCTAGATGACCGACGCTGGGTGTTCTCCTTCGTCACCCACAATTTGACGAATTTGGTGTGACTGCCAGATGAAGTCATGGCTCGCTGTCATAGATCCACTTCAAGCCAACGAAGGATTAGTGCATGTCGTTCTCGATCTGGAGCTTGGCCGGAATCAGACGTGTCCTGATAAATGTTGTTCGTTAAGCGAGTTTCCTCGGAGTCAACGCAAAAGTCGTCTGATATATGAACGTAGCCATAGAAGTGGCTCGCCGTTCGTTCAAGATTTGACACAAATGAGTAGAGCAAGGCGTCCACATTTTTGAGTAGGGCAAGACCTCAACGTAGTCCACCTGAAATGCGCTGTGTCTGATCTGGCAGCACGGGCGGGGAGCGACCTCCATTGACTCGGTGGAGACTGTCTTATTCAAGATCTCGTTGAGTTTGCTACCAATTCTGAGAAAGAAGCCACCTTCGAGTCTTCACTGTCATACCGTCATAGGTGTCCGGTCTCTCCTGACCTGATCCAGAATCAGCTGCAGTACGATGTGGTGAAGGCTGTGTGGACTATCTCCAATTCCTCGTATCGTCGTCTTCTGTAATCTCTCAACGAGGTGATGCTGATTGAGGATCTGTGTTGTGACGACTGAACGATCGGCGTCATGTTCAGTCTCATTCAAGTCGTTAGCACAAATCTGTTGATGTTTTAGAGCTGTTGATGTAGACTTCAGTGCCTTGGAGGAGAACATCGTGGTTGCAAGGTCTCACTCGTCCGCAAGGTTACCCGTTTCACTGCATGTTCTGTCAAGACGACACCTTGGGAATCCTCCGAAGTGACTGCAGACACAACAGAATCCACCCCATTTTCAAACATAACATCGATGAATTTTCGAAAAAAAAAAAAAAAAACACTTTTTGAAAATTTGCCGGAGAAAGTCGGCATTTTGTCACATTTGACTTAATTTTTTGCTCGCAAATCATGCATTTTTTTGATCCTACGCCTGGATGAGAGTTTCTTGGTGTCGCATTAGCGATTTCATGGCTTTTTTTTCGTTCAAAATCGCACTCAATTTGACGGCATCAGTGGTGGATGTCCCTGTTTCCATGAAGAAATAAATGAATCCTCTTCTGAGGCACTTGAAAAGTCACTAAAGCGACCCTTGACGAATGGACTTCAGTTAAGTGGTCCCCGCGAGATGGGGGCTGTAGGGGATTCACATTCTCTTGGTCCGTTGTAGACAATTTTCAGAAAGTCAACACATTTAGAGAGAGGATCCTGGTGACACATGTTTACCGCATTTCCGTCGCGAAACGCACGGTTCAGTTCACTGCTCTTTATTTGTTCGTTCCTGAGTTCGCGCGTTGCTCAGATTGTCGACTGTCCTCAGCACAGTCACTGTCGCAGCCAACAGTAGCGTTACACTGGCAAGACTTCAAATGACAAAAATGTGAAACCTCTCTCTCATCTCTCTCGCTTCTGGGCACTGCTGCAGGACTAGTGACATTCCCAGCATTAGGTGGAGGAGGCTCAAAATGTGATTATCTAGTTTTTCAACGATTTTTCAAATTGATGCCGGATACAGTGACGCTTCCTTTGAAGCGAAAAAGTTGCCACATCACCCAATGACAGCCGGAAGTGCTGTTAAAAAATGCCGCTTAAAAAAAATCCGCCATATCTCGGAGACCGTGCCATCGGACGTTGCTTCTAGGCATCGATAGAGGAACCAATCTTGGCAAATTCTTGCCGCAATAATTTGCCCGCAAAGTAGGAGCTCGGATAAGTTGCTCACAAATGACATCGTAAATCTCGAAAACGATGCGTTTTTCTTCCATCATCATCGCCATCTTTTGACACGCATGAGAGCTCTCCAGGCAACTCGATCCTCCGCCACCGACTCCAAGTCATCAGGAGTTATGCCCAAACGCAACCAGCCGAGTTTTTCTTTTTTAACTTTTTTTTTAAACCTTTTAACGAACAAATGCGGGATTCAAAGACGCCTCGTTTGAGGCCAAAGCACTGCCGCCACGATTAATGGAAGCCGGATACAGGAAGCAGTGTCAACAGATGTGACTCCTTTTTGCGAAAAATCATTCATGCCCCTGCCGCGCCGGACTCTTCTGCAGGCCGTCGACGCGCGATCGCATGCCGCCGCCCAAACATCAGCTGTTAACTTAGATTGCTTAGATTGACAGCAGATTGAATATAGCCTTTGGTTTCTAGTTTTGTTTCCTTTCATTCTTTTATTTACTTATCAAATTTGTTGTACAGATTACTAATCCAAAACTGTTTGTATCTCTTTCACATAAGCTTATTAAAATTCTTTCTTTCGTTTATCTTGTATCTTTTCATACAAAAAAAAAATTTGCTATAATCTAATGCATTGCTTGCCATTTCGTTGCGCATCTCTATACATATCCATACTTAACCACAAATTATATGCTCATGCTCCATAAACTCATCTATGAACAATTTAAAACAAAAACAAAACCAAAAATGAATCGCGTCTCATTCAATTGGAAACTATCTCGAAATCAATTTTTCGAACATTTTGTAAATATCTTCGTGTTTTGAATTTGCTCATCTACTGCTGATGCTGCTGCTGCTGGCCTCAGTAGTCTCAGTAATAGTAGGACACAGTCCTTTAAATCTGTTAATAACACTAGTTTAAGACACCGAAATAGCATTAGTAACCGAACATCATTATCGCCATCTAGTGGACTATCTCAAGAGACATTGAATCAGAGTGTCGGCTCATCACGAGCGAATTCATTACCTCGGCCGATCTCACCTTCGCCGTCTGTTGCTAGTGAGAAGAATGAGGGTGACGTGCAGGTAAGTTATTCCGTCTTATCCCCTCATCGGCCATGCACAGTACAAATGAGCATCTTGCCTTGTTGTTTCCTTGTTGCTTTAGGAGAAACACGAACGTGAGGAGGAGGAACGAAAACGACGAATACAACTGTACGTTTTCGTATCGCGGTGCATATCGTATCCGTTTAATGCAAAGCAACCGACGGATATGACAAAACGTCAAGCGAAAATCGCCAAACATCAGCTTGAGGCGATAAGTGCTAGATTTCAGGTGAATTTCTTGCTCAAGGCTAACCTAGTTCTCAGGCGCTAATTCAAAAATAAATCTCTCTTCTGTTCGTTGAAGGCTTTCTTGAAGGGCGAGACTCAAATAATGGCAGATGAGGCGTTCCAGAATGCGGTCCAAAGCTATCACGATGTATTCTTGAAGTCGGAACGAGTGCAAAAGATGGTTCAGTCGGGGGCATGTTCACAGCATGACTTCCGCGAGGTGTTTCGAAATAATATCGAAAAGCGCGTAAGGTACGTTTGAAACAAATTTCTTTTCTCTCACGTCTCATAACACTAACTCCCTTTCTCTTGTTCTTTTCCCTTCTCTCGAAAACAGATCTCTTCCAGAAATCGATGGGCTCAGTAAAGAGACGGTTCTGACATCATGGATGGCCAAATTTGATATCATTTTGAAAGGAACCGGTAAGTCTATAATTGCACATACATATGATCATACAATTCGCGGTCAGGATTTGACATCTCTGTTGTAATAACATGCATCGTCATCGGGGACTGTGGACGCTTAGCCTGAAATTTGACAATCGCTAGACGGGTTGAGCTTAAACTTACAGCAAATATAGTGCTATTGAAGTTGTCATCCAATTTGTGTGAATGGAATGGACAAATCGGAGTACTTTAGAAGACTGTGCGTGTTTAGTTCAGTTTATTTGAGTCACTCAAGAACCGTTGAATGTTGAAGCATCGAAAGTTAAGGCTAGGTTTGAGCTTATAAGGCTCAATAACAATTATCAAGCATATGTCGGGAGCGAGGGGACATTTAACGAAACTTAACGAAACTTAACGAAAGTGTTAGATCTCCTAAAATCTACTTTACAACTCTGGAGAGACTTGTAAACGGTGACATGACTAGAACAAGACCGTAAATTTTCCTTGACCGGCAGTGATACACGACGTAGTGTAAATTGAACAGGGCAGGGGGCACAGGATGTGTCAATCTGGCATGCGCCTGGCATTGCTTATGAAGTGTTCTACACATTCCCTGCATTTTGGTGCGTGTCAGGTGACCCATCAAGTAACGGAAAAAAACTCAGACAACGTGTGAGTGCCTTGACGGTGACCAAGGGCTTTGGCCTACTGCTTCCAGACCGTGAAACCTAACGAAACTCAACGAAAGTGTTTGATCTCCTAAAATCTACTTTACAACTCTGGAGAGGCTTGTAACGGTGACATGACTAGAACAAGGCCGTAAATTTTCCTTGACCGGACATTTAACGAAACTTAACGAAACTTAACGAAACTCAACGAAAGGAAAAGAAAAACAACATTCCCTGCATTTTGGTGCGTGTCAGGTGACCCGTCCAGTAAAAGGCCTCAGAACACGTGTGGGTGCCTTGACGGTGGCCAAGGGCCTTGGCCTACTGCTGCCAGACCCGGCATTGTAGTAGTGCTTCCCAGGGATTCATTTCTCAACTATTGCTGCGACCAAAATATGGTGCACATAATCGTCCATCTGAGCACATCGAACTACACTGACTCTGTACGGCATCCACAGGGGTTGAGTAAATGCTTTGTTTTTTTCTTCTTTCTTTGCAGGGGAAGAGGACACAAAGCGACCATCACGAATGCAGCAGTCCCTCAACAGCGAACTAATTCTCTCCAAGGAGCAGTTGTACGACATGTTCCAGCAGATTCTGAGTGTCAAGAAGTTCGAACATCAAATCCTTTTCAATGCCTTAATGGTGAGTGTTTGTTGTTGTTTCTGTTTCTGTTGTTTGCGCGGGGATTGATACCGACTCAGGTTGCATGTAAATACATGACATAATGGCATATGCATCTGAGCGGAAATGGGCGGGGATAAGTTCTTCGGTTTCAGGCGTAAGAGCTCTTGAAGCACGCCTTTTTTTTTTTGTTTGGCTTTTGAATCACGGTGGAATTGCACCGATAAATTGCACATGAATCCAAACATATTTCTTGCATCTTCGTCTCGTTTCCATATATTTTTCGTAACACATACACACACAAATAATATTTTTGTAGCTGGATTCAGCGGACGAACAAGCAGCCGCCATACGTCGCGAACTGGACGGACGTTTGCAGCGTGTCAGTGAAATGGAGAGAAATCGCAAACTTATGCCAAAATTCGTACTTAAAGAAATGGAATCACTATACATAGACGAATTAAAATCATCAATTAATTTATTGATGGCCAATCTGGAGTCATTGCCAGTCTCAAAGGGTTCCATGGACTCCAAGTACGGACTGCAAAAGTTTAAGCGATACAATCACAGGTATGTTCACAATAAATTGTATTTTTTTTTTTTTTCGTTTTTTCGTTTTCATTTTATTTGCATTACCACACACATCAAATGTTATTCATTCACATGCAATATATAAAAATATGTTAAATCTATACAACAACAAAAACCAGCAAAAAGAAGAACATTTTAAACGATTTTTTTTCCTCCTCCACCGCGAAAACCAAAAAAAAAAATTAAAACAAATTGTGTACCCGAAAATCAGTCAAAAAAGAAGCAATTTTCTTCTAAGGTATTGAAAATAAAAGTTTACGGCAAATTTAGTGTAAATGTGTAAGTTTTAGTTTTTCCTTTTTTTTTCCTTTCCTTTCTTTAATTTTCTGTTTGATTTTCGTTTTGGTCGTTTTGTCTGGAATTTTTTATCTGGTCTAGCCGTTTATTTTGTTGCTAGCGGAACTATGTGTTGAATGAGTTTGATGGGGGGACTTCTCTTGTGAGATTACCCCGAACACCCCTCCCCATCCGGCACCCACTGGCTCTTAACAGTGGATAGCTACTTCATTTTGTTCCCCTTTCATTGCAACATCATGACCGTGTTCTCACTCCTAACCCAATACACCCGGCTCCATGTGGATTATTTCGCACACTCACTCCCAAAACCAAACAACCCCAACGTTTAGTTGGGACTACGGCACGCCGTCGTACTTCACGAAGGTGTTCGTGAATCAAGCAATTTTTCATTCTAAACGCGCAGCCGCGCCCTTGGCTAGTGGATGAGTACATGGGCTCAGTCTCGACACCATTTCAGTGTGACCGCTAGGCACTTGGCACTTGACAGGGGCTCATGATCTACGAGCTAACTTCGATTGCTTGTTGTTTTCACGGCAAGCCTGTGTGCTCGCAAGAGCTACTGTTTTGACGGCAACTTCAATCCGTGAACTTTAATTTGGTAGACCGAGTGCATCGTTGAGGCATTCCAGTAGAAGCGGCTCAGACTGACTTCATTGACTAACCAAAGGTAGAACTCGACACTGCTCCGTCAACTCCGTCTCACGGTGACACCGTGTCGTCCTGCGCCCACATGCGTGTGTGTGCTTGGAGTGTCGCAGACATAACATGTGCATCAACAGATCCGTTACTCAAGAGTTTCTTGCCTGTCCTCAGAGTCTGCACACACTTGCTCCAATGGACAGCCGCCAGAGTTAGACGAAGCTCCCCCTTCCCACACACACTCTACAACTTCTCTTCACAGTTCAGTCATCCACCCCCGGCTCTCTCCCGACAACATAGGAATGTAAATTCATACTTTCCATAACCATCATCATCGTGACTGACGTACGTTCCTCCACGATGCCATGGCATTTGTATATGTCCCCACTCTTGAAGCACTCAAATCAACGAGCACATAGTTGGTGCCTCGGTGGTCATGGCTACTTGAAGTGCTTTTCACTTCTCAACTGATGTGAGAATATTCGAGGGGATGAGCTCTCCCCTCCCCTCTCCCCTTAAATTCCCTCTCCGCCTCATGCGACACATCTGTGACAATGTCTTTGGAATATTGCATACCTTCAAGCAGAAGCATCCTCACATAATCGCTTGCAATCTACCCTCGCTCCCCAACCTTGCCACACTCACAAACACACACACACACACACACATGTAGTTCATTGAGGTTGCAAGCAGCAAGATTTAGAAAGCATCTCCCCGCAGGCCGCATATGTATGCATCTGCTTCAAGGATAGCCTTTGTGTTTGGTTCCTTTTTGGTTTCCCATTCCAGTCTTTTTTTGCGTTGAATGACAAATAGTATGTTGTAGCACTGTCTGCGGCTAGAATAGGAACACACGACAGACACATCTATACAGTATACAGCCCACACATGAACTCCCAGTGTGCGATATATGTGTTTGTGTATAAAAAAACTTAAAGATTTCCATGCCTAATGGTCGTATTTAATGTTTCAAATGTTTTCCCCTTCTTGCAGCACGCCGTCGTTTTTGTAAGTACTCAACATTGTATACTTAAGCTTCCTACACACGCTTGTCCCGTGATGTCTTTTGCGTTTACTTTCTTATTTTTTCGGTTGGCAGTGGCAACTGGTTGAAGACTCTAGTCGTTTGGGTGTCACTGCACCGCACTGTGTTTGGCTGTGCTTAATCCCAAGGATTGCTCCTAGGTCGATAATAGCGGGTGGTTTCGGTGACGGATAAATACAACTCGCGGGTGGTCACGGTGGCGGATACTTAAGTCATTGCGGGTGGTCTCGGCGACGGAAATTTTAGTTTGCGGGTGGTCTAGGTGACGGATACTTAACCCGTTGTGGGTGGTCTTGGTGACGGATAAATAATGCGTGGCGGATAAATAATACTCGCGGGTGGTCACGGTGGCGGATACTTCACAAGTCGCGGATGGTCTAGGCGTCGGATAAATAATACTCGCGGGTGGTGACGGTGGCGGATACTTAACCCGTTGCTGGATGTTTTCGGTGGCGGATATTTAACCCGTTGCGGGTGGTCACGGTGGCGGATACTTAACCCGTTGCTGGATGGTCTTGGTGACGGATAAATAATACTCGCGGGTGGTCACGGTGGCGGATACTTAACCCGTTGTGGGTGGTCTTGGTGACGGATAAATAATGCGTGGCGGATAAATAATACTCGCGGGTGGTCACGGTGGCGGATACTTAACCCGTTGCTGGATGTTTTCGGTGGCGGATATTTAACCCGTTGCGGGTGGTCACGTGGACGGATCAAAAACACTCGCGGGTGGTCACGGTGGCGGATACTTAACCCATTGCTGGATGTTTTCGGTGGCGGATATTTAACCCGTTGCGGGTGGTCACGGTGGCGGATACTTAACCCGTTGCTGGCTGGTCTCGGTGGCGGATATTTAACCCGTTGCGGGTGTTCACGTTGACGGATCAATAACACTCGCGGGTGTTCACGGTGGCGGATACTTAACCCGTTGCTGGATGTTTTCGGTGGCGGATATTTAACCCGTTGCGGGTGGTCACGGTGGCGGATACTTAACCCGTTGCTGGCTGGTCTCGGTGGCGGATATTTAACCCGTTGCGGGTGGTCACGTTGACGGATCAATAACACTCGCGGGTGTTCACGGTGGCGGATACTTAACCCATTGCTGGATGTTTTCGGTGGCGGATATTTAACCCGTTGCGGGTGTTCACGTTGACGGATCAATAACACTCGCGGGTGTTCACGGTGGCGGATACTTAACCCGTTGCTGGATGTTTTCGGTGGCGGATATTTAACCCGTTGCGGGTGGTCACGTGGACGGATCAAAAACACTCGCGGGTGTTCACGGTGGCGGATACTTAACCCATTGCTGGATGTTTTCGGTGGCGGATATTTAACCCGTTGCGGGTGGTCACGGTGGCGGATACTTAACCCGTTGCTGGATGGTCTCGGTGGCGGATATTTAACCCGTTGCGGGTGTTCACGTTGACGGATCAATAACACTCGCGGGTGTTCACGGTGGCGGATACTTAACCCATTGCTGGATGTTTTCGGTGGCGGATATTTAACCCGTTGCGGGTGTTCACGTTGACGGATCAATAACACTCGCGGGTGTTCACGGTGGCGGATACTTAACCCGTTGCTGGATGTTTTCGGTGGCGGATATTTAACCCGTTGCGGGTGGTCACGTGGACGGATCAAAAACACTCGCGGGTGGTCACGGTGGCGGATACTTAACCCATTGCTGGATGTTTTCGGTGGCGGATATTTAACCCGTTGCGGGTGGTCACGGTGGCGGATACTTAACCCGTTGCTGGCTGGTCTCGGTGGCGGATATTTAACCCGTTGCGGGTGTTCACGTTGACGGATCAATAACACTCGCGGGTGTTCACGGTGGCGGATACTTAACCCATTGCTGGATGTTTTCGGTGGCGGATATTTAACCCGTTGCGGGTGTTCACGTTGACGGATCAATAACACTCGCGGGTGTTCACGGTGGCGGATACTTAACCCGTTGCTGGATGGTCTCTATGGCGGATATTTAACCCGTTGCGGGTGGTCACGGTGGCGGATACTTAACCCGTTGCTGGATGGTCTCGGTGGCGGATACTTAACCCGTTGCGGGTGGTCACGTTGGCGGATAAATAACACTCGCGGGTGGACTCGTTGGCGAATACCTAACCCGTCGCGGGTCGTCTTGCTGACGTATTGGTCGTTCTCTGTGGCGGCTAGCAAACTTTCGTGATTGGTCTTGGTGGCGGGTACTTGAAACAGTTCGCGTCGCGAAACCGCGGGTGATCTTGATGATGGGTACACAAATTCAGAGGCAAGTCGGTAGCGAGTACTCAACACCCGTACTCTACACTCACGCATAGTCTCGGTTTAACTTATCCCGCCCTAAGATTCTCCTCTCGCGCCAATAGCATTCATGAGCTTCAGTGATCGTCACGCGTTTACGGCTGAATTTAACTCGCACCTCGTAAGACACCACAACGCCCTGGTCGCTGCCTTCAACCAGCTGCTACGAGCTCACAAATGTTTCCTTTGCCTTTATCTGCACGCTCTATCTTCATCTGTCCATCTCTCTCTTTCCTTCTCTCTCTGCTTGAATTTCACTAAATAAAATGCTTGTGAATGCAGCAAAATGATTCTTCGATCGCATGGATCTCTGTCAAAACTGGAAGGCGACTCCGCCGATAGCGATACACAATTATCAAAGCTTGACGTAGTCCTCACATTCCAATTGGAGGTCATTGTTATGGAAGTGAAGGGCTTGAAATCGCTCGCACCCAATCGCATTGTCTACTGTACCATGGAGGTGGAGAACGGCGAGAAGCTTCAGACAGATCAAGCTGAAGCATCAAAGCCCATGTGGGACACGCAAGGTGACTTTACAACGACACATCCGCTGCCAGTGGTCAAGATTAAGCTGTACACAGAAAACCCTGGTATGCTTGCCTTAGAAGATAAAGAATTAGGAAAATTTATTATTAAACCCACGCCATTGTCTTCGAAGGTAATTAGTGAACATACTCGTTAATTCAAATGTGATCATACGCGACGTTGTAACGTGATGAGTGTTGTTCTCTTGTTTTGTTTTTTTCTCTTTTCTTTTTGCTTTCTTCTTTCAGTCTCCTGAATGGCATCGAATGACGGTACCCAAAAATCTACCAGATCAAGATCTTCGAATAAAAATCGCATGTCGAATGGAACGGCCGCTAAATATGAAGCACTGTGGGTAAGTTGTTCATTTTTGTTTTCCTTCATACCGTTTACTCACCAGTTTGGTTATGGAAATAAATCAGTTCAAGGACTTCTCTCCGGGTCCTGACAGCCATACCCCTTGAAAGAATAGATAACTGCGAACCATCTGCGATGCTTTCGTGACGGAGGAACGCAAAGCATGATATTCCTAATTGTACACCGTTAGCTAAGCTACAACACCCTTTTGAGTGTATAGTGGGCGACTCCCTTGCAAACCCATCTATTCACCACGAAAGCTTAGTTTTAACGAGAGATCCAACACAACAGAATTCGTTTCAAAAACCCTTTCAACATTGGAGCAAGGAAACGAAATGGATGTTGTCACCACTGATGTTGTTGTAGCCACCCAATTATTTATTTGCCACCCCATACATTCGCCATTACAGAGTATTTGTCAGGAACTCACCATCCGACCCCATTTTAGCTTCATCTGGGGTCCCGCAAGGCAGCCATAGTGGTCCCCTGATCTTAGCCATCAATGATGTTGACTTTATCAAAAAAAGACTCCAGCTCGACCAAAGTGGTCTTTATTCTTCTCGACATTTAGTGTGACAACAACTTTCTACCTTCACATCGAGTCTCTACCCACCGGTAGGTTGATTGGATTGACAAGCATGGTTACTTAACGACACTCCACTTAGTGTCCATCGCTGTGTCAACTTCCAAGCTTATCTGCTTCATATCCCGACTCCTCGTTGGCATGTCTGCAGTTCTCCCTGTTTTAAAGTTGTTGTCAAAATTAGTCGGACGAAGAATCTGTGAATAGGCCCAGCGCTAGATGGTTTCGCAGCAAGACTCTCTCGCTCTCTCTCTCTCTCTCTATGGCCAAGGCTGAGAAAAAAGAGATCATCATGCGCTAGATGCGCAATTCAATCCTCTACCGATGCCCAGAAGAAAGCTCGGATGGCGGACTCACCGTTTCCGGGATATGGCCGATTTTATGAAAAAAGTGCTATCGGGCCAGGGTTTTTTACACTTTTTCCTACCTTCTACTGGCTCTAGAGGCTTGGTTCTGGACTCAAACGAAGCGTCATTTTGCAGCGCATCTTTTGGGGAAAAACTTTACCAAAAGCAAAAACGCCGAAAAACGCACCGTTCTCGAGATATGAGCGATTTTTCCTTACGATGTACATTCTGGGCAAGTTTTCCGCGAACCTATTGGGGGTAGCGGCAAATGCTTGGCATGCCGAGATGCGCAATTCAATCCTCTACCGACGCCCAGAAGAAAGCTCGGATGGCGGACTCACCGTTTCCGGGATATGGCCGATTTTATGAAAAAAGTGCTATCGGGCCAGGGTTTTTTACACTTTTTCCTACCTTCTACTGGCTCTAGAGGCTTGGTTCTGGACTCAAACGAAGCGTCATTTTGGAGCGCATCTTTTGGGGAAAAACTTTACCAAAAGCAAAAACGCCGAAAAACGCACCGTTCTCGAGATATGAGCGATTTTTCCTTACGATGTACATTCTGGGCAAGTTTTCCGCGAACCTAATGGGGGTAGCGGCAAATGCTTGCGCAATTCAATCCTCTACCGACGCCCAGAAGAAAGCTCGGATGGCGGACTCACCGTTTCCGGGATATGGCCGATTTTATGAAAAAAGTGCTATCGGGCCAGGGTTTTTTACACTTTTTCCTACCGTCTACTGACCCCCGTATCAATCCACTTGCATTCCTCCCCTCCTTGAGTTCACCCACAATACCGGTCTATGGCCTTTCGGACGCTTCGTTAAGCTTGGAGACTCCCTTTTCAGCCGCACGACACGAATATGGAGTGGGAATGCACTTCGCAGCCCAGTATTTCCCACAGACTACAGCAAGACCAATGTGCACAGATTGCTTCTCTACCTTTCTCCCTCCAAACCCCTGCGCCATGACCCCGGACACTGGGGTCAATGTACTAGTGATCCCTTGAGCGTGCGAAATTTATAGAAAAGACGTCTCCTTGCACCCAGACGCAATGCAGTTTACTCCCTCTACTCCCCACAATCGATACCTTTGACTTCTGACAAAAACAAAACACGTCCTTCATCTTTGTACTTTCAGCTATCTGTTCGCAATTGGAAAGACCGTTTGGAAGAAATGGAAAAAGCGATACTTCGTGCTAGTGCAAGTGTCTCAGTACACGTTTGCCATGTGTAGTTATAAAGAGAAAAAGTCTGAACCCTCCGAGATGATGCAATTGGACGGGTACACTGTTGACTACATTGAAGGAGCCAGTGGTAAAGAAACATTCAAATACATCCCTTAACATACGTTCGATTCTCTTTGATATTCCAATTCGATTCTTTCTTGTATCTTTTTTCTTTGGTTTATTGTTTCATTTTTTCTTCTTTTTTTTTTTTTTTTGATAAATTTTTAGCGAATTTAATGTTCGGCATTGACTTGAACGGAGGCAGATACTTTTTCAATGCAGTACGAGAGGGCGATAGCATCGCATACGCGTGCGATGATGAAAACGAATGCAGTCTCTGGGTGATGGCAATGTACCGCGCCACTGGTCAATCGCATAAGCCCACTCCACCTGTCACGCAAGATAAGAATTCAGCTATTTCAAAAATACAAGGAGGTACCTACAAAAACAAATCCATACAAAGAAAAAAAATGAAAAAAAAAAAAAATAATACCCCATCCAATCTAACGTACACACGAGGCAACACTCTGGCTTGTTGTGACAATATAATTTGTTAGCCCGTGTGTGCATGCATCACGTGCGGCCACCGCGCTATGGTGGCCTTTTGTGTGTGCACGTGCACACGCGGGCGGATGTACGTTCGTTTGGATGCCCTTATATGCTTTACATAGTCAAACACACGTTCACATCACATTCTCAATGTATGTATGTATGTCCACAATGGTCCTTCATAACAGAGCAAAGCAGAAAAAAGAATAAAAATTTTTTTTTATTGCAATTTCTGATGTGGTTCAGGGGAGGGATCGATTTAAGCGTAATCGCATGGTTTCCTGGGCACTCGACAATGTGTGCCTTTTCTGATTCACAACAAATTCGATTAATTAAGAGCACACGTGCCCGTGCACGAGGAGTGGGCAGGTCTGCACTGCATACGTTTGGCGGTATGCATCATTTTTTGTGTGTTTGGAAAATGGTATGGAACGATATATGTAACGTATGGCTGGTGGAAGAGTGGAAGATGATAAGCCTAATCTCTTCGAATTCCGATTCCAATTGATTCGTCGTTCGAAGTTGCCTTGGAGGACGCCTTGATAGCCTACGTAGGTGCCCGGAATGCCGCTGAGGACAAATTTTGACACGATTTCATCAAAAAAACCTTCACTCACCCGTCCCACCGACTTCGACGTGGTCTCGTTTTAGCATTTCATTTTCTTGATCCTCCTCCATTCACTCCATTCCACCAGATTCTCACTCAAGACAATCGCTTTTTGAAGGTTTGCACAGTTCATTTCACATTTGACTGCATTTTTGGCGATAAAATCATGCCTTCCCCCCCCTGCGGGGGAATGAGAATTTCTTAGGAATTGCATGCCGTTCAGCGGTTTCGACAAGAATTTTCATTCAAGTATCCACAACACCGTCCGGCGGCATCAGAGTTGATGTCTTTATTTCCAAGAATTGAGTGATTATTCATATTCTGAGGCACCGTTAAACTAACTCTTGGACACCACCTGTTGTTGCACAAGCCTTACCAACCTCTTCCTTCAGAGTTCGCCTGGTTCGATATTGGTTAACGCCCATGCCTTCCCCGGACTGTAACCCCCGTCAGACCTGGGCCGCAATCAACAAGTCTCTGCTAATCGACGACTCTTCAGGTCGATGGCTTGTGGCTGGCTAAAGCCGTTCAATCTTCAACCCCTCCTATCGCCATCAACGCGCACCAACGACTCGTGAGTCAGAGTCTTGCTTCGTCCTTCATTCAGTCAGTTGTCCCTTGAACCTGAAGCAGCCACCTAAAGTAAGGCATCTGTAGCAGAGGCGCGAAGGCGGCTAGAGCCGTTCAATCTTCAACCCCTCCAATCGCCATCAACGCGCACCAACGACTCGTGAGTCAGAGTCTTGCTTCGTCCTTCATTCAGTCAGTTGTCCTTGAACCTGAAGCAGCCACCTAAAGTAAGGCATCTGTAGCAGAGGCGCAAAGGCGGCTAGAGCCGTTCAATCTTCAACCCCTCCAATCGCCATCACCGCGCACCAACGACTCGTGAGTCGGAGTCTTGCTGGGTCCTTCATTCAGGCAGTTGTCCCTTGAACCTGAAGCAGCCACCTAAAGTAAGACATCTGTAACAGAGGCGCAAGGGCGGCTAGAGCCGTTCAATCTTCAACCCCTCCAATCGCCATCAACGCGCACCAACGACTCGGGAGTCTGAGTCTTGCTTCGTCCTTCATTCAGTCAGTAGTCCCTTGAACCTGAAGCAGCCACCTAAAGTAAGGCATCTGTAGCAGAGGCGCAAAGGCGGCTAGAGCCGTTCAATCTTCAACCCCTCCAATCGCCATCAACGCGCACCAACGACTCGTGAGTCAGAGTCTTGCTTCGTCCTTCATTCAGTCAGTTGTCCCTTGAACCTGAAGCAGCCACCTAAAGTAAGGCATCTGTAGCAGAGGCACAAAGGCGGCTAGAGCCGTTCAATCTTCAACCCCTCCAATCGCTATCAACGCGCACCAACGACTCGTGAGTCAGAGTCTTGCTTCGTCCTTCATTCAGTCAGTTGTCCCTTGAACCTGAAGCAGCCACCTAAAGTAAGGCATCTGTAGCAGAGGCACAAAGGCGGCTAGAGCCGTTCAATCTTCAACCCCTCCAATCGCCATCAACGCGCACCAACGACTGTGTCTTGCTTCGTCCTTCATTCAGTCAGTTGTCCCTTGAACCTGAAGCAGCCACCTAAAGTAAGGCATCTGTAGCAGAGGCACAAAGGCGGCTAGAGCCGTTCAATCTTCAACCCCTCCAATCGCCATCAACGCGCACCAACGACTCGTGAGTCTGAGTCTTGCTGGATACTTCATTCAGTCAGTTGTCCCTTGAACCTGAAGCAGCCACCTAAAGTAAGGCATCTGTAGCAGAGGCACAAAGGCGGCTAGAGCCGTTCAATCTTCAACCCCTCCAATCGCCATCAACGCGCACCAACGACTCGTGAGTCAGAGTCTTGCTTCGTCCTTCATTCAGTCAGTTGTCCCTTGAACCTGAAGCAGCCACCTAAAGTAAGGCATCTGTAGCAGAGGCACAAAGGCGGCTAGAGCCGTTCAATCTTCAACCCCTCCAATCGCCATCAACGCGCACCAACGACTCGCGAGTCTGAGTCTTGCTTCGTCCTTCATTCAGTCAGTAGTCCCTTGAACCTGAAGCAGCCACCTAAAGTAAGACATCTGTAGCAGAGGCGCAAGGGCGGCTAGAGCCGTTCAATCTTCAACCCCTCCAATCGCCATCGACGCGCACCAACGACTGTGTCTTGCTTCGTCCTTCATTCAGTCAGTTTTCCCTTGAACCTGAAGCAGCCACCTAAAGTAAGGCATCTGTAGCAGAGGCGCAAAGGCGGCTAGAGCCGTTGAATCTTCAACCCCTCCAATCGCCATCAACGCGCACATGCCGAGACATGGCACGCACGCACGACACCATCGACTCGTGAGTCAGAGTCTTGCTTCGTCCTTCATTCAGTCAGTTGTCCCTTGAACCTGAAGCAGCCACCTAAAGTAAGGCATCTGCAGCAGAGGCGCAAAGGCGGCTAGAGCTGTTCAATCTTCAACCCCTCCAATCGCCATCAACGCGCACCAACGACTCGCGAGTCTGAGTCTTGCTTCGTCCTTCATTCAGTCAGTTTTCCCTTGAACCTGAAGCAGCCACCTAAAGTAAGACATCTGTAACAGAGGCGCAAGGGCGGCTAGAGCCGTTCAATCTTCAACCCCTCCAATCGCCATCAACGCGCACCAACGACTGTGTCTTGCTTCGTCCTTCATTCAGTCAGTTGTCCCTTGAACCTGAAGCAGCCACCTAAAGTAAGGCATCTGTAGCAGAGGCACAAAGGCGGCTAGAGCCGTTCAATCTTCAACCCCTCCAATCGCCATCAACGCGCACCAACGACTCGTGAGTCTGAGTCTTGCTGGATACTTCATTCAGTCAGTTGTCCCTTGAACCTGAAGCAGCCACCTAAAGTAAGGCATCTGTAGCAGAGGCACAAAGGCGGCTAGAGCCGTTCAATCTTCAACCCCTCCAATCGCCATCAACGCGCACCAACGACTCGTGAGTCTGAGTCTTGCTGGATACTTCATTCAGTCAGTTGTCCCTTGAACCTGAAGCAGCCACCTAAAGTAAGGCATCTGTAGCAGAGGCACAAAGGCGGCTAGAGCCGTTCAATCTTCAACCCCTCCAATCGCCATCAACGCGCACCAACGACTGTGTCTTGCTTCGTCCTTCATTCAGTCAGTTGTCCCTTGAACCTGAAGCAGCCACCTAAAGTAAGGCATCTGTAGCAGAGGCACAAAGGCGGCTAGAGCCGTTCAATCTTCAACCCCTCCAATCGCCATCAACGCGCACCAACGACTCGTGAGTCTGAGTCTTGCTGGATACTTCATTCAGTCAGTTGTCCCTTGAACCTGAAGCAGCCACCTAAAGTAAGGCATCTGTAGCAGAGGCACAAAGGCGGCTAGAGCCGTTCAATCTTCAACCCCTCCAATCGCCATCAACGCGCACCAACGACTCGTGAGTCTGAGTCTTGCTGGATACTTCATTCAGTCAGTTGTCCCTTGAACCTGAAGCAGCCACCTAAAGTAAGGCATCTGTAGCAGAGGCACAAAGGCGGCTAGAGCCGTTCAATCTTCAACCCCTCCAATCGCTATCAACGCGCACCAACGACTCGTGAGTCAGAGTCTTGCTTCGTCCTTCATTCAGTCAGTTGTCCCTTGAACCTGAAGCAGCCACCTAAAGTAAGGCATCTGTAACAGAGGCGCAAAGGCGGCTAGAGCCGTTCAATCTTCAACCCCTCCAATCGCCATCTCCGCGCACCAACGACTCGTGAGTCTGAGTCTTGCATTGTCCTTCATTCAGTCAGTTGTCCCTTGAACCTGAAGCAGCCACCTAAAGTGAGGCATCTGCAACAGAGGCGCAAAATGTCAAACTCACGTACTAGGGAAGAGAATTAAATAAGAATCCGCCACCCTTGAACCACACCCGAATGCGCTCGGTATTTGCGAAATGAAAAATAAAAAAACATCCAGTTTCGACTATCATAGAGCCATGCACAGAGTAAGCACCCCACTTGCACCAAAAACCCCCACTCCCCCATCCACTCTCTGCCCAGCAGTGTGTCACCGCAAACGGACGGATGCACCAGCATGCGTCCATTCGTCGGCGGTGCCATTTCATAATCCAAAAATAATACATTATATGCTCCACAAAACTATACAAATACATTTAAAATCTCCCCCCTCACACATAGATGCCGACAAAGCGAGAAAACATGGCATGGAAGATTTTATAAGTGCCGATCCTTGTACTTTTGATCATGCGACGCTCTTTCGAATTCTGCAAAATTTAACACTCGAATATCGACTAAACGATCCATATGCATCATTGGTAATTATAACACAACCAAAAAACAAAAAAAAAAAACCACAAGAAAGAAAACTTAATTATTTCAACTTCAAGTCAAATTTTGAGCAATTGCAAGTCTGACGCCTCTCAGGCGCGACGGCACCACACTCTCGCCCGCACCGCTGAGAGGCGTCAGATGTCCTCTCCTCTCCTGGACAGATCCTCTGATTTTTTTTTTGTTTCTTGTGTTCTGTTGGAAAAAAAAATAAATAATAATTGAATTGAATAAAAATTTAAAGCAAATGAAAATAAATAAAAAAAAAAAAAAAACAAAAACAAAACAAACAAAATTACAACTAATACACACATAGGGTTGGTTTAGTCCCGGCCAAGTGTTCGTTTTGGATGAATACTGTGCCCGGTATGGCGTACGAGGGTGTTACCGGCATCTGTGTTATCTATCCGATTTGTTGGATCGCGCCGAAAAGCATTTTATGATTGATCCAACGCTAATTCATTATTCTTTTGCATTTTGTGCCAGCCATGTCCATGGGAATAGGTAACGAAATAATGCATTTTTTTTCTCTTCTCCTAAACTCTCTTTCTCTCTCTCTCCCTCTCTCTCTCTCTTTCTCTTTCCTTCTCTCTCTCTCTCTCTCTCTTTTTGTTCACTTTTCAATGAAAATGCAAATAATCTCTCATCTCTCTCATCATGCAAAAACCAAACACAAATATCAGACCCGATGGTGTTGGGAGTATAACACACGAGGAGAAGGAGAAATTCCAGGAGATCAAGGAACGATTGCGTGTCCTGCTCGAGTATCAGATTACGAACTTTCGTTTTTGCTTTCCCTTCGGCCGGCCAGAGGGTGCACTGAAGGCCACCCTGTCACTGCTGGAGCGGGTCCTGATGAAGGACATCGTCACACCAGTGCCACCAGAAGAGGTCCGACTAATGATCAAGAAGAGTCTCGAGACGGCAGCGCTTGTTAACTACACCCGACTATCGTCCGAAGCGAAAATTGAAGGTATGGCTTGCTGCCTGTTTGTCAGTCCTTAACTGGTGCCACTTTCGTCTGTTTCAGAGGATCTTCGAGGCGAGATGATTGTTCCTCCGGCTAAAAAACTAGAAGATCTCATCCATTTGGCTGAGTTGTGCGTTGATCTGCTGCAGCAGAACGAAGAGCACTACGCTGAGGTAAGTGCAGAGACAACTTGAATGGGTGATGTTCTCCCGTGTGCATCGTGTGTCCGTGGAAATTGACAATTTTTGCAAAAAATTCAAAATTGTCATAAGCTTTTATACAGTGACTTCTTCTAACTGTTTCTATTTTCGAATTATTTTTTTTTTCTTCTTTTTTGGTTGTTTGTGTGTGCGTGAGTGTGTGTGTGTGTGTGTGTCATGAATCCGATTTGGACACCAAAAGAAGCCGTCCATCATTTGACAGGGTTCAGCCCGTTCACATGTGTCATTTAGGCGTTGGGTCAATTCAAAGCCTGGGACAACAGAGGAGGGCATGCATAATCTCCAGCATTGAAGGGTTTGTCATGACAGGGCGCTAGTACAGCGACCATCAAGATATATTGCACCCCCATCTCTTGGTCTGGGCCTCAAGAGCTGCCGTCAGGAATTTGACAACTCCCCTAGCGGTTTGTCATTTTTCTCTGGCAAATGATTGGTACGTATTCCATGGTTTATTTCGCCTGCCTTCAGATGTCTGTACCGGCAAGGTCCATTCAGTGAAAGTGGTTACTACATGCTCCAGTTAGTGCTCCACATTCCAATCGGGGTGGTTCTGGGGCATCTTTGGCTCGTTTTCCGATTGTAGCTTTGTTCCGTTCGTCGAACTCAGACACCAGGCATTGTTTGTCAGTTCCCCAGTTTGCCTCAGTTTTAAAGCAGTGTCGATGGGCTTACGACATCGATTTCATCGACATCGTCGCCTTCTCGCATTTTCAATCAACACCCACCAACCCCCACTCGACTAACTGAATTGTTTTCAAAAAAAACACAATTCTATGAATTTTCCCGCCAAACAATCGCAGTCCACAATTGATAGCATTCATGCAGTTTTTCGGCTTTCCAGGGAAACGCCCTTGTCGTGTGGAACTTCATCGGGCAATGCTACACTCTCACCGCCTCACCGGGGAACGCATGCGTTTTAATTGAACTTCAAACAGGTCTCTTGGAAAATCAATGATTGCACATTGAAGTGCAGCCTCTTCAATGGAGGTTTATGCCTTTGCTGTTGGTTGAAAGTTTGTTGAGTCGGGGGTAAACAGCTTTGAATTGTTTTTTTTTTTTCATTTCCATCCGGTGCATTTGAAAATGTGAATTGCAACACTCGTTGGTGAGCGGAATCTCGGTTGTCGGTGGGAGTCTCCGCTGCGGCCATCGGGGGAAGCTTTTGTCCGAACGCATTGTGGGGAATGTCAGGGCTGCATTTTTGTTTTATCATCGCCTGACAAACCTGGCACGTGCGAGTGATCCTCGTACAATGGCCCAGTCCGACAATTTCTAATGTGAGCATTGAGATCAACATGTGCGCCAGCAAACCGTTCAACAAGCATTTTCAATTCCCATTCAAAGGGCTTTATTGTGTGTCAATTTGACATTTGATGAGAAAACTACGAAACAGCTGATATGTGTGGAATGTGGTTCTTCCGAGCTGCTACGTTCCACTTTGGCTGCGACACGGCATCCAAGACCAATCGGGCCGGACGCTAGTCCAGTCTAGACTGGCTGGCACTTGAATCTTCTGAATTTTTGCATCAACTCCAAGCGATTTCGGAGATCTTTTTTTTTTTTTAAGAATTTAATTGACATCATCTTCTTCATCATCTTTCCCCCGCGTTCTCGTCCTCGGAACAGTCTTGAAGACTACCTTCTTAGTCTCAGGCTGGACGGCAAAAGACTGAACATATCCTTTTATTTGAAGTGGCATCTATTCCAACCGCCAGCCGTGTTTAGTATCTAAATTTCGACTAAAATCGAAAATGAAATCCACTTTCACTGAAGAGACCTTGCGAAATCTATGAATACGGAGACTTTTCGATGAATCAATTTGCATTTTTGGCAACACTGCCTCCTGAAATTGATACCCATTGCGCATTTTTTCGATGCAATGACCTTCCGAGAGATTTTCCTCTTTCGAAGTTAATCAGAAGTTAACCAGCCTATTAACAGTGAATCGGACAAGTTTCCTCTTCTCACTAGCAGTGCATCTTTAAAAAAAAAAAAAAAAACATCGCTCCAGCCGTTCCTTTGTGCAGTTGGTAATCAGAAGTTAACCAGCCCTCACAGTGACTCTGACGAGTTTCCCTTTTTCGCACTAGAAAGCAGATTGCTGAGTCTATAGGACAGTGCAGCTTTAAGACATCAACGCTCCAGCCATTCCTTGGTGCAGTTGAAAACAGAAGTGCAACAACTCAACAGAACGCAAAAAAGGTCCTCTCGAAGTCATCATGGATGAAGAGATTTGCACTTGCCTTAGCTGGCCGGTAATCATATTGATCATCGGCACACTTATATGGATGAGTTCATGTCTATGCTCGTTGATTAGAACTCTCTTTTGATCCCCTTTGGCTTTTGATCAATAAATGTAATCAAAAATGGTATAATTTGTTTTTCATTGAACGTTCGAAAAAATGCTTGAATTTGTGGGGGTACATAGGTGCGACAGCCTTGGCGGCCATGTTTAAATATGTGTACAGCTGCGTTGGATATTTTTTCATCGTTTCGTTGTTCATGTACAAGCCTGACTAATGACTTGTCATCTTTTCTGCTTGAATTTGTTTGGAAGACTCTTCTCATGGCGACGGGCAGCGTAGTTTTGTGCGACTGTCTTCCATTCACTGATTGCCTGTTTGTGCAGTTTCTTCATCGAGTTCCATGTGGGAAGCGCATGGGAGGAGCGAATTTTGAACGCATCTTGAGGACTGGCCGGATTTTAGAAGAAACATCACTCGCCTCAGATTTTTGTCTCAACGTTTCAACAGAATTTCACTTGTATCTCCGCCCTGACTGTGTCACTTAGTCAGGGCCGGAGCCATCATATGGGCAAATGCACAGGGCGCCAAGCACTTGTGGGCGCATCCTGAAAGTAGTTCGAAAAAAGCCCATCGCCAGGATAAATTCTTGCACAAGCACTCACAATTTTCCACAGGAAATTCCTATGGAATCGTTTGAGTAAAACGCCGAGATTTCATTTCTGTCGGGCATAGTTCTGCCCACTCTCGCACCCCAGACAACATACCTCTTCACACAAAACCCCAACCATTTGCACACAAGCAACTACATCGGAAAGGGGGCCCGAACGTGGGGAGTGAAAAATGTGCATAGGAAACCATCTCGAAATTAGTAATGTGTTCATATGGAGTCATATGAGCGAAACGCGACGGAATTATTTCTGCTTCGCTCAACTTCTTTGTGAGCTTTTGCTTTGTGTCCCCTTTCGCATGGCATTTTGTGCGAATTCACACAGACATTTGAGCGTGGTGTGTGAGAGTCTGATTTGTCGTGTGGACATTGAGCGAGTGCTTGGGCGAGAAACTATCGTGCTCAGCCTCTGTCGGCTTTTGGGCATTTGTATGGCAGATGAGTAGATTCGCTCATATGAGTGCATAACACAGAGTTTATGATTTCGAGAGGGTGGACATTTGCTAATTTGAAGTCTACCTCTTCTGTAATCCAGCTCACTGCGGGGATGTATTCCCAAGAGACTTGAAGCAGAATGGAAAAAAAAGAACCTATTGATCTCGATTCGAAATAGACTTGCTTTCGAATAGAAATGAAATCTGTTGCCGTAGAATTTTGAAATTCCGTGAAATTCCGTGAAATGGAAACCAACGTGTAAACACCCTAACTACGCATCACCATCAATGCGATGTCTTATGATCCCTTATCCGATCATCGTTGATGCACAATAATATCCACGGGCGATAGCAGAAGGGCACCAGTTGAAAGGACTTCATGAGGAGTAGAACGAAGGAAGGAATAAAGCCATTTAATAGAGTGACCTTTTCAAGGAGTCTGTTTTAGTTACGTCCAATAATAAACGAAAACATAAAGGTTTGTATACAAAATAGTTGCAAAAGGCATTTGCCAAAAATCTGGTGCTTTTCAAGCCCTCTTTTTTCGACTGGTTTCCGATAGTGCATGCGAATCCATTTCTCTCGTAAAAAATCAATTCAGCCTCATCTTCAAGCCATTTTGACATTTGAGTTGAAAGCTCCCCGCGATAGCTTTTCGTTTTCTATTTCGAAGTTCAATTCTATTGCGTTAAGCGATGGCAACAAGCAATAAGCCCCTTATGCCTTAAACGTACGGCTCGGGCGGCCCCTGAACACATCTCACTTCTACTTACTTTCGATAAATACACCCTTTCTCTGGCAATCATGGCAATCGAGTCCCACTTCGACTTACTCAAACAACTCAATGATGTCGATGCACAGAGATGGAGGGTGCATTTTTAGGCGTTTTCCAAAAGAAACCACAAGACCAAAGTGTATAACATTTGTATTTGACTTATATCCTTTTCATTTACCTGCTTGATGGTGTTTCCATGGCAATGTTGCCCCAGACTCCGTGGTCTTGGAGATGTTTCCATGCCAATGTTGACCCAGACTCCGTGGTCTTGAAGATGTGTCCATGGCAATGTTGCCCCGACTCCGTGGTCTTGAAGATGTTTCCACGCCAATGTTGCCCCGACTCCGTGGTCTTGAAGATGCTTCCATGGCAATGTTGCCCCGACTCCGTGGTCTTAAAGATGTTTCCATGGTAATGTTCACCCCCACTCCGTGGTCTTGAAGATGTTTCCACGCCAATGTTGACCCAGACTCCGTGGTCTTGAAGATGTTTCCATGGCAATGTTGCCCCCACTCCGTTGTCTTGAAGATGTTTCCATGCCAATGTTGACCCCAACTCCGTGGTCCACATGTCATTTACCTGCTTGAAGATGTTTCCATGCCAATGTTCACCCCGACTCCGTGGTCCATATCCCCTTATATAGCGGGCACGATACTAGGGGGTGTTGCAGAGATGAGCTCACTACCGCCTCAGATTGTCGCTCGGGCTGGACAAGTGCAATTGTACAGATGTATCCCTGTATCAAAAAATAGCTTAAAGTTCCATTCACTGATTCACGTGCTTCGTCTCACCGTCTTCCTGGAGCCAGCTCAGGATGTGGCAGCAAGATATCGGCTATAATCACAGAGTACGTACGCTCATTGACTTTGAATGCATCCCCGTCTGTTCATGATGAACTGCAAATGTGAACTGAGGAAAAAGAAATAGTCACGCAGCAAATCAAAACACCATAGTTACGATCTAAGCGGCAATGCCTTGGCAGATGAAGGCTTCTATGTCCCACTCCCTTCCCCTTCCACATCGACAGATGGTCATTGCATGGACCACACCACTGCTGACCTACCCCTGCGAAGCTGGCAACATGTGTGTGCGTGAGTGTGTGTCTGTGGGTGGATGGGCTGATTGAATGTGCATTTCTTTTGTTTTTTTTTTCGGTTTATTTCGTTCTTCCTTGTTTGAACTTTTGAGATTATTAACTGACCTTACAAGTCTAATCTATGACCTTCGTGTGTATCTTTACATTCTCGAAGAGACTTTCAAATAGAAGAAGAAAAACGAAGAAAATCCTCTCAAACTCTCATATCAATCATCGATTAAGAAAATTCTTACTTTCACTTTCACTTTCATTCCTTCCGTTCTGATTTCGGTTTTCTTGTTTTGTCGTATCGTTTAGTTTGTTTGACCTATTCAATGTCTGTGTTAGCGAATCGCTGTATATTCTATAACCATATATACATATATTATATTACATATATATATATATATATATATGTGTTTTCTTGCATTTACTGTAACTAAAACTGTATACATATATATAAATACTCAGAGAAAAAAAAGCAAACAGATTCATAATCTTTTCAGTGTCATTTGAATTAAGCTCATTATTGATTTTGATTTCTTACGTTTGTCTTCCCGTTTGTTTGAGAATATGCAATGGATATCCTCTTTCAAATCAGCTCAGCAGCATGTCCTCGTATTCGTTGTGAAAGTGTCTAAATTTCGTTTAATATTTTCGGTTTTTATTTCTCTGTAAACATTGATGTCTTATTCTTTGTTTTTTTGTTTTTGGTTTGTTTTTGGTTTTCGTTTTTTTTTTTTTTTTTTTTTTCTTGTGTAACGTAGACAAAGAATTTTTCGATGTGGAATCTATCTATTGGATGTTTGCATTTATCATAACGGATATATTTGTGCATTTCATTTGGATTCGTTTTGATTTTTTTGTTGAATTTTGCTGACAATGTAAAATGTCTTTCTTTTTATTTTCTGTTCAAGAAGAAGAAAAAAAAGAAAAGAAGCAAAGATATAATTTTTGTTTACAAATTTACAAATGTTCTTATTTTTTTTTTTGTTTTTATTTCATTGTCTTCTCCAATAGGGATGCTTTTATTATCTTGCTTTTCATATCTCATTTTTCATTTCGTCTCGATTATACTTTTTCAAAAACCACCAATCACTATCAATCAGTCGAATCAATGTGAGAATAAAACTTCAATGGGAAGGCAGGAAAACCGAGCGATTCGTCGTCGCATACACAACCAAAAAAAAAAATAAGAACGATGTTTGAGAAAAGAAAAACGCACACATTTCATTGAATTTTACAAGCATCCCCAGGCCAGGCTAGTTAGATCACACAATTGGAAATCTCAAGTTTTTATTTTCAAAAAGTCGTTTAGTTAACATTTTATCCGACCTTTTTTTTGTTCATTCACAAGCCGTCATTCATGAATAAGATAACGATACAAAACTACTGTTTCGGAACTAACCTATAAATATATATAAATCTATATATCAATATTTTTTCCTTTTCTCTTGTTTTCCTCTTTTCTTTCGTTCCATTTGTTCGTTGTGGTAAACTATTTGTGTTTTTTTTTTTGTTTTTCAAAAAAAAACGTTTTTTTTGTTTTGTTTTGTTGGATGTTGAATGTATGTGATATACATTTGTAGCTACGCAAAGCCGAAGTGGATCTTAAAGATACAAATGCAGCTGGCGGTAGCACAACCGACGGTGGCACAGGTGCTGATTCAACTAGCGCAAATGCGAATCAATCAGGCGGAACTTTTGCATCAACAGGAGCGGCCACATCTGCAGGATCGGGCAGTGATAAGGGTGATAAAGGTGCTCAGGTGGCTGGCCAGGCAGCCGGTCAACCGCCACCGTTTCGATACTGCATGCCGACTCATGCTGTTTACACCGCGCCTGTACCCACGGCACGTACCTAACATATATCAAATATTATTTTCTGTTTTCTCGTTTTTTGTTTTTTTTTTTTTTTGGTTAATTTTCCCTTCAAAACTATGCGAAAAAAATAATGACATACATTATGTATTCACAAGTCAAGTGATGAGATGATAAGTTTTAGTTTGTCTTTTCCGTTAAGTTCCCTTGATTTTCCTCGAAAAATGTTGTTATCGCTTATTTTTGAAAAAAAAAAAAACAGTTTTTTTCCATTATTTAAAACTTAAAAAATATATTTACATGTCTTATTTTATCAAGAAGCAAGGTTTTTAAATGTAGGATGTATTGACGCGCTTAGTTATTTCCTAAATGGGCGTTTATTTACCACCCCACAACCCCCACCCCCGCCAGAGAAATCCCCAGAAAACAATTGTTTGTGTTCAATCGCTTTGGTTTTTGTTGTATACTTCGATTCAACCAGTTTTTGTTTTGTGCAAGATAAAAGTAATATTTTTATTTTTACATATTTTATTTCTTGCGCTACTTTGAGAATAGACAAGTACTAAGCACCACAGATGCGATGTGCCATCCTTGCATCTTATTTTTCTTTTTTGTTTTGTATTTTTACACCACAACTTTGCATAGATTGAAAGAGTAAGCTAGGCTGGCGGCTAAGAAACACTGAAACTAGTTTAGAAATCGTTTATATTCCATTTGTTGTTTTATTTGTTTATTTTTTTCCTGAGCGTTTTGTGTGCCTCGTCCGTCCCAGAGGGTCATTCATTTTGTGGCACCGGAAGTCAAATTAAAGAGAACACATTAGGAGCCGAAACAAGCCGCGACTAACCGCGATTATTTTCTTTTCATTGCAAATCCACCATAATCTACTTGAAACCCGCCAAATGCACCGACTAACTCCTGTCTGCGTCCTCCACGTGAACCAGGTCCTCGAGCAAACGCAGAAGCTCGGAGTGAAATACCCCACCCACCCTAAACAGCTGGCAAGGTTCCTGTTGCTGGACAGAATACATGGTTGAAAGCATCCCTGATTAAATGATGAAAAGCATCCCCATACCCTCTGCAATCAATTGCCATGCAACGGAAGTACTCCCCGACGACCATCAATCGCCGAGTTCAACTGCATTCAATACGTGACGTCATGAAATATGAAGAATGAGCTTTTCATTCCGAATGAAACTTTAGGAATTAACCTTCAGCATCTTCTCCACGTCCAGCTGAGATGAAATTTACAAAAATCGAATTCATAGAGAATTACACATTTTTCATGAAAAACGCAGTGTTGACAGTTTGTGTCACGAAAAGAGAATTTTCAGCGAAATGGCTTTAATCCAATTTCCCGGCAATCAGGACGAGCCGGAAGGGGCATGAGGTGAGACTTTCGCACGGGAAGGTAGGGGTTGATTTTTTCGAGGCATTTGTGAATCGATTTCCTCGGTAATTAGGACGAGTTCAAGATTGAAGGATATTCGGATGGATAGGAGATTTAATGTGGAAGTGTAGGCTTTTCAGCGGCACTGTCTTGGTTGGCCAGCTGGAGGCGAATTCAGTGACGTCTTCCATTTCTCGGTAAGGAGGACGAATCCAGTGTTCACGGAGTATTCAATCTAGAAGCGTAATAAGACATGACCCCATAATGAGCGTGCATTAGTTGGCTAGCCAGAGGCGAGGGATGTCCCCCTTTGTCTCAATGAAATCGCGGATTTGAACAGGATTCGTTACCGATTGGATGACTAAATTGACCCAAAAATGTCTATCGAAGCTAGACCAAATTTTTGTCATCACTTAATATGATCGAAGCCAGATTGAGCGATATCACCATTTGCAGGGACTTCCGACTACGAATGGATGACTCTAGATATTCGACTTCGTGATTTCCTGATGTAGCACAAACTTTCGCACTTCCGCTATCGATCCACGGCTTCGGTGTGATCATACTGATTGTCAGATGAGCGTTACCTGCCTGTGAGCCTCGTTGGATGCGAGACAAAAATTCCCAACTGGTCAGATGATTCTGTACGAATTATCTAGAAGTTCAAAATCCGAAATCACCACTTTTTGAAATACCCAAAAAACGACGACTGTCTCACCGTTATTGAGAGCTCAAGTGATGCTTCAATGCCCCATGGGCAGGGTCCGACGACAACTCTACGATGTGCTTCCATTGGCTATATGCCTTAAGAGGGCTGTGGGCCCTCCGGAGATTGAAGGATGTCTCTTCACTGACACCCACAAAAGGGTTTAATTATTTGTGGCTTCTCCATTAAATTCGTCACTATTTCTCAACCATTCTTTGGCTTTACTTGCGAATTTCAAAAATTCACCCGACCTTGTGCCGCTGCACCATTTTTGAATGTTTCGCGATTTCGTGAACTTAGATTTGGAAGGAAAACGATAAAACCTTCGTAGTCTATAATTTCTTTTCCCTTCTTTCTTTTCTCTATATCCATCCCTTTCTCTCGCTCTCTGTCTCTGTCCCTAAAACCAGATCTCTTTTGTTTCTGTTGCGAAAAAAAAATTGCATGAACATTTAACTCATGTTTCACACATGTTGGATAGACGATTGGCAAACCTAATGGCGCGCTTATTTCGCATTAAAACCTCGCTTTTTGTGGACTCTGCAAGTTTTGTGAAACCCTCTTGCAATATTTTCGTGCAAATATCGTGAACCGCATGCTTTTGTTTGAGTGTCATCGTGTAGTTGTTGCTTGAAATGTTGTATTCCTTTCGCTTAGATTTGTGATCTCCTTTGTTTTTGTATTCTTTTATCTATTCTTTTGTATAATTTTCAAATGTATGTATATATTTATATTTTATCATATGCAAATAATTAAGATATAAATTTTATAAAAAAAAAAAATGATTAATCAATGGTACAATGAGTCTAAAATCAGCTTTTACAACACACTTCAAAACAACTAGGCATTTGCATGGTTCAGTGATCTACTTGTTGAACATGCCGAGATCTTCTGGTCCCTTTTCGCCGTTGACATGGACCGTGTACTATCCGAACAGCCGCAGGATACGTGGGACTCATTCCCACTATTTCAAATACTGAACGATTACCTAAGAACGGATGGTAAGGAGGGGGATCAAATGAATGACACACGATGCTGTCCAATGACTCGATGAAGAGCAGAGAAAAACTAAACAAATACAAACAAATGCGGTGTACTTCTGTAATTAGCAGACCAGAGATGGAATGATGATGGATAACCAAAAGACAATGATTTCGGACAAGGTTTTGAAACAATCTAGATCACAGAATATGTTTAGATGCCTTTCACTGGAGCTGTCAAAAACCCTGGAATGATACCAGCAATTCCCACTGGGTGCATTCGTCATTGGTGACTAGTCAAAATTTGATACGAAAACTACAAAAATTATGAATTATACGAATGTACTCGGTGAGTTGGTTTTGTTGGAAATTCGACCCAGGATTTTTGAGAGCTCTCAGCAAAACCAGCCGTCCATTACCGGGAAAGAAACACCATTCAACCTGGGAGCTATCAAATATCGGGACAAGTCTTTGGACAAATTGTACTTATTTTTCACTAGAACACGAACATGACATTTGACATATACATCCTATCATAACAGACGTCTCTGCTCTCTTCTTATCTTGTTCTCTCTCTCTTTCTGTCTCTCTCTAACTCTCTCTCTCTCTCTCTCTTCTCTCAAAACTGTCACCTTGCATAGACACATTCATTGCTTTTTTTTCTTTCAGTTCAGTTCTGAGAAAAAAAAATGTTTTATTGCCTTGCGTGAACTTCATCCATCGACAAGTCATACTCCCTTTGTAAGAGACTCACGTCAAACTTAAGAAACCGAGCGAACCTGAAAAAAACGTAACCATAGCGCCAAACTTCGCTCGGTTTCGTTAAGTTTCGTTGACTTTTTCTTACGCAAAGTACAACCATATTGGACGTAAGGGGACTTAAGTCAACTTGAGCAGTCGAGCGAATACACAGAACTTGACTTCGTTAAGTATCGTTAAGTTGTTGTTCGGAAGTGAAATCGATTCGCTATATAATAGTTCCAGCTACTGGCTATTTTTCGTCCGCTTCTGACGCACGTTCAAGTTAACTTAAGTCAACCATGGTTGTTCTAAAATCGAAAACTAAGCAAACACCATCTTACAGGCTCTTCTCTTCCGGGCTCCGAGCCTGCACTCATGTAGATACTTATAAATGTTAACCTGTTTGCATCCTCTTTTTCATAAATTTCAAATGGGACCCCAGACCCACCCTTACACTCTCTCTCTCTCTCTCTCTGTTAAAATGTTTTCGTTTTTCTTTTCTTATTGCATGTGTGTCGAACAACAAAAACAAAACAACAATTAAATGCCTTTTTCCTGTTTTTTAAGCAACAAATTTAATTATTTCATTAACAAGCACCAAAGGTAGGTAAATGTGGACTGAATGGGACTTCATCGAATTTGGTTGCGTACATGTACATGTGTTTTTTTAGGGATTTGAACCAACCAGAAGTTTGAGGATGCAACTGCAGTCAGTCTGACTGTGACTCTGTAAAGGGTCTGGTTGACCTTAAGGAAGTTCCTACGAGTATTGGACTCTTTGTCTGGTCTGCAGAGAGAGAGAGAGCCAGAGACTTCCATTGGTTGATCCAGTTCAGTCACATGATGTATTCCCTTTCATTTTTCATTCATTTGATCTTCAGACATTCCATTCATTCCGATCAGTAGTGCATTTCATTTAACTTTCATTCATTTGAAGAACTTTAGGTCTCACAAAGCCTCGAAATTGTTCATGCATTTACGTCTGACTGGATTGTGTTTCGATTTATGCACGTGAGGAGTTCTTTTCTTCGGTCACAACGGCACCGACATAGCTCATGTCCCAGGAACACGCGGTTTGGGCTATCCAACCATGGATCATTAACGTAGGTTGACCCTTGGAGCGTATGCTGTCTTCCTTCAAGACTTCGAGATTTCGGTCTTCTGTACCTTAAACGGACTCCATCATGCAGCTAAGGTCATGTGATTTCGATTTTAATTTTCCCAAGTGTGTTTGTTGCCATATTTAAGTTCAGTCGGGCACTCCACTTTTCAGCCACTTTTGCTTGCTGATAACACAACCAATAGAACCAATTTGAGAAGTCATCCAGTGTTCTTTTGGGTTGACTCCTGCCCGCACGATTCTTAGTCCTCTTGTAAATTGCTTCATTTTAGTCTGAGTAATGATAGAATTTTCCTTGATCTTGATCTGACTCTGGAGTCGTTTCACTATTGAAAAGCTCCTCCTCTGCACTCGGAACTCAAGTTTAGACGAGGGTATAGACATACACGGACTCCCGCTTTCGGAAGTCCAACACAAACAGGCGGTCAAATACGCCAGTAAGTCCCAGTTAACCTTCATCAATAAATATGATGAGGTGAAGATTAGTTAAGAAAAAGTCAACGAAACTTAACGAAACTGAATTAACTTGCTGTAGCCACGCATAGAGCATCATTTCAGTTTATTCGTTTCGATTGCTTGGATTGACCTAAGCTAAATTAAGCTAAAATTAAAAATAAAAAAACTCAACGAAATTGCATTTTTCTTCCTCCTTGACGTGCTTGACTTATAGAACTCGCAATAACTCGTAATTTTGTTTGCGAATGTGCTGAAGATTAATTAAGCAAAAGTCAACGAAACTTAACGAAACTGAATAAACTTGCTGTAGTCACACATAGAGTGTCATTTCAGTTAATTCGCTTCGATTGCTTGGATTGTCCGATGTTGAGCGTCGATTAAGGTAAAATTAACGAAACTCAACGAAATTGCATTTTTCTTCCTCCTTGACGTACTTGACTTATAGAACTCGCACACACGTCCCTGAGAGGCCCCCTTCGAAATGCTTAGGGGCCTTGCCCCCGCACCTGAATTGAGTCACTCAGCAATGGTCGGCTGTAGGTCGCCTTCACTGAGAGAGAGAGAGAGATGGAGAACAACTGCCCGCATAACACTGGTGGTGGCTGCAGAAGTTAGGCCCCAATGTAAAGTCAGCCACATTCCAGTCAGCGGTCAGAGGGTCTCCCAAAACCCTCGAAGTCTGCAAAGACACCAAAACTGCGTGTGTGCGTTCTAGAGTTCACCACCCCCATCCCCGTGACCAGGTGCATCACATCGTTCGTTTCCTATTTTTCGTTCCCCTCTTTCCCCATTCAACCCCTCCTCCCCATTATGACAAGACAAACACACTCATGACAGGTCCAAGGAAATCAAAAACAAAACACATTTCAAATCACAGCCATCACAGTTACCGAAGAAACACCGAGTCGAGTCATTGAACAAATCATCCATCATTCAATCTCTATCATTTCAGCCATACATAGTCTCTATATGCACATATAAAATCTTTTCATATTCTATTCGTAGACAATTTAAAGAATGGCCGCTTCCACCAACATTTGAGGGATACATTTGCTCCGTTAGTGGTACGTTATGTTGATTTAATGGAATCTTCTATTGCACAATCAATCCATAAGGGATTTGAAAAGGAAAGATGGGAGAGCAAGGGGTAAGGCACAATATCATATTCAGTTTCAATTCATAGACTCGGTCATGTAAGGAAATCGCTTTGCCCCCCTTCAACTGAATGCAATTGAGTCGGCAATCGAGCGATTTCCTCACATCCGTGCATAGTCATCCAGTCACCCTCTCACTAGGTAAATCCAAAAAAAAACAAAAAAAATATATGTTACATGTATTATTGTAATTCAATGTTTACTGATTTGTTTGCTATTTCAATATTTATTTCCTCGTTTGTTGACCCCGGCAAAACAAACAATTCACTGTCTCTTGGTAACCCTTACTTTTCAGATGTTGCATCGTTTGGTTTGCTTTTTGAATGAGATTCGTGTTCTGCTTTGTTTTATTTATTTCCCTTCTTCCTTTGATCATTGTTGATGCTCGCTAGCATTGAATTGGGATGTAACGTGCCATGCATATGCCCACGCTTCGGTGTACGGAGGTAAGGGTGACTGCCTCAACAACTGCCGGAACCCATTCAGAGCTCTGGTTGTTGCTTGGCGATGTCAAGAGCTCATGACATTAGTCAGAGACGAACGCTATCGCGTACCTACACAGGAAGTTCCAAATAACTTCCTACAAGTGGTTTTTGAATGTTCTGCAAATAAATACACCACCACTCAATGTCGGCATGACAATGAACCTCCCGTGCTCTACAAGGTCATTCCTCATCGATTTTCCCTCGTGAAATAGGTAATTGAAAGCAAAATACACCCCCATCCAGCATTCCCGCAACGACACGAGCTTCCACGCTTACTGCGTTCAGCGCTTTCAGTTGAGTTCAACGGTGACGTGATGACAAAGAGCTTTTCTCGAATTTGCCGGGATTCCGAATGAAACTTTTCATGGAGAAAATTGACCTTCATTATAAAGCGAATTCAATTTTAGCTTTTATCCAATTTCCCGGACGAGCCTGGGGATGTGGGATGCCACGATGGATGGGAAATTTCCCGCAGAAGGGGTGTGAGGTGGGATTTTCACACGACAAGGTAGGGGTTGATTTTTTTTGAGGCAATGGAGGAGGATTAATGGCTTTAATCCAATTTCTCAGGACGAGCCTGGGGATGTGGGATGCCAGAAGGGGCTTGAGGTGAGACTTTCACACGGGAAGGTAGGGGTTGATTTTTTTTTGAGGCAATGGAGGAGGATTAATGGCTTTAATCCAGTTTCTCGGCAATCAGGACGAGCCTGGGGATGTGGGATGCCAGAAGGGGCACGAGGTGAGACTTTCACACGGGAAGGTAGGGGTTGATTTTTTCGAGGCATTTGTGAATCGATTTTCTCGGTAATTAGGACGAGTTCAAGATTGAAGGATATTCGGTTGGATAGGAAATTTAATGTGGAAGTGTAGGCTTGTCTTGGTTGGCCAGCTGGAAGCGAATTCAGTTTTCTCGCTAAGTAGGACGAATCCAATGTTCAGGGATACCAAGCTGGCTAGGGTATTCAATCTAGAGGCGTCACAAGACGCGACATGCTTGCTTTGGTTGGCCAGCTGGAGGCGCAAATAGAGATGTTCCGCTGCCAATTGGATTACCGTCTTAAAATTGCCGCGAAAACATTGTTTTCTTCATCACAGCCATTCCTGGTAGGGGTCGGTAGGTATGTATGAATGGTCCGCTTAGACCATCCAGTCCATTGTCCTGTCACTACCCGGCTTTGCAAACCAGGTTTCCTCGTCCACCTTGTTGTGGTGTATCCTGCTTAGAATCGACCATTTCACAACCATTTGGTGGCTTTAAGAACGGATATTTATCTGATTTGTGCTTGATACATCTTCTCTGTTTCGTTGCCGGGAATACCCTTGTGTGCAGAGTCTTACCACCTTGGAATTGATTGTTGGTGTTTCCAGATGTGTGCAGCAAATCTGCCGTCTGGCTCAGGCTCATTGACTGGCGGACAGTTGGCATTCCTGGATAGAGATGTCAAACTTCGGCCATTTTCACCCCTTTGTCCATGTCGGCATTGAGCCGAAAAGAATAAGAGTGCCTTTCACACATGCCCTTGCACAATTCCCGGCTCCACCACAACAAATCTGCCGTCTGGCTCAGGCTCATTGATTGGCGGACAGTTGGCATTCCTGGATAGAGATGTCAAACTTCGGCCATTTTTACCCCTTTGTCCATGTCGGCATTGAGCCGAAAAGAATAAGAGTGCCTTTCACACATGCCCTTGCACAATTCCCGGCGCCACCACTCATCACAACACCGCATAAAAATCGCTGTCCCATGAAATCAAGGAGCAAGGGAGGTCGAAGTTGGATACACAATGACTCGTGGAACAATTTTCTCGCGTAACTATGTCGAGGCCAAGGTTGAAAGACATCAGAAAAGGCAAACAAAAAAAGAAAAACTGTCATAGACTGAGATTCGTTGAGATTCGCTGAGATTCGAGGCACTCTTTGTGGTCTCGTTCACTGACATTGGGGCAAGTCTTTTTTCTCGGTTTCACCATATGTACATAATCAAAAAAAAAAAAAAAAAAAACAACCCAACATCCCGTTATTAAGTGTATCTCCCATCCGCATTTAATTGAATGGTATTTATTCTCTTTGTGTTTTGAATTCATGACATGCCACATCCATTTGTAGACATTCCTTTTTCTGTTTGTTGTTGATTTCATTTATTTCAAAATCAAACCAAAACCAACAACAACAAAACAGAGTGTGTAAAAGAAAACATTTTTTTTTTATTTACATAAATTTCTGCCTACACTTGGACTCAACCCGGTTCTGTTCAATCTTGACAAACAAACTACATTCAAACAAAAAAAAAAAAAAAAAACAAAACAAAACTCAATGAAACAAAAAAACCCCCCCAAAAGAAAAAAAGACAAAGTGACGTTTTACATACCAAAGCTGCGTAATGTCACTGTCAGCGATGAGTCAACGAGGTTTTTACAAAAAAAAAAAAAAAAACTAAAAAACAAACCAGACAAACAAAACTATTCCATTCAAATTGAATAGCTTTGTTTTCTGCTCCTAATCTTACCGTTTTTTTTTTGTTTTCGTTTTCCTTGATTTACCTAATGTCCTTAGAGTGTATCCATATGCCGTAGAGATGCCCCTCTTTCCTTTGTTATTGTTGTTACAAGTAAATTATGTCCTTTTGCTAGTTCGAATTGTTACTGAATTTAATCGACTTCACCGCTAGATATGCTCGAAGAAAACAAAATATGCCAATACATGTATTTTTTTGTTCCATATCTGTTTGATTTTTGGATATCTCGTTTTTGTTCCGCCCCCTCACCCGTTTTGCGTGTTTGGAGTTTGTTTCTTCAACTTCAGATCAATTTTAGATGCAATTCGTAAGTCGGAATCATTTCATTGCAGCAGTGTAGGCTTTAGTGAAACGAATCCGTTTCGAAATCGAAATCATTTCCCTCATTGATCACGTGGACTCACTGGGTGTGTCGTTTGGTTTCACATTAGAGTTTCAGAGACTCATGCACACGTGCGAAAACGCAGCTCGTCCACTTCATTTTCATGTGCATTCATCGCTTTTAGGTAGAAAATGAGAAGACACACACACACGATGGGTGGAATGCATAGACCGTAGTAAATGCTTTGATGCACTCAAATCTGTCTAAAGAACAATACCATGGAACTGCAATTGATTCCAGTCTTGGTCGATCGTCGTCAGTCCCTCGTTACTTTCTTCTCACATTTTTTTCATGTCGTTTGACTCCATCGGTCTGCAACGCGTTTGTGTTCCCTAAACAACTGTGCAATGTCTGCCCAAGGCCACACGGATGGCGTTCCCATTTCAGCCATCGAATGCCTGGTAGAAGTCGATAAACAACAGCACACACATTTCCAGTTCCATTAGGTTCACATTTTTCGGAAGCTCAAGGATCATTCGTCTTTCAGAATTGCTGTGGAAATTGATCGCTCAGCGGTATGCCACCGCCTTGTGGTCAATCCCTCAAAATCTCATTGGACGTCGAGAGCATAACCGCCATCGGACCTTCTCGCTCCATCCTTGAAGCCCGTCGTTTGTCGCATTGTACCCTGCACCGCCGGGTAGTGGTCTCTCTCCTGAACCGAGACTCTATTGCGCTACGCTCATCCAATCTGTCTTCATTAATCTGCTGAGAGCCATGTGCATCATACAAAGGTGTGTGACTCAGTGGCAGTAGCAATTTTTACGCTCGCCTGCCTTGAGCTGCTGATAGCTTCTGCTTCTAAGACAAGATGTTTTCTAATATGTAGGCGCACTTGAGGTGCCATAAGCGAGTTCGAGGCTAGCGACAGAGCTGAAACATCACGAGTAATTTCGGGTGTTTGCTTTTCAACCACCCAGAAGGTAAGAAAGATCGTGCAGACTTTCCGCATCGACGTAAAAGTCTATGGTTCCGAGGAAGTCGAAGAATCTTCTTTCAAAGCGTATGAAAGCCACCGAAGACACTAAGTCAACTATGGAAAGTCCAGAGTAGATGGACGCCACACCGAGTGTCACTGCCGTTCAAAGACAATGCCTTGTCAGATGGACGTTACATCGAGTGTCACTGTCGTTCAAATCATCGAGTGACAAGGCCGTTCAAAGACAATGCCTTGTCAGATGGACTCTAGATATAGTGTCACTGCCGTTCAAAGACACTGCCTTGTCAGATGGAAGCTACACCAAGTGTCACTGCCGTTCAAAGACATTGCCTTGTCAGATGGACGCTACACCAAGTGTCACTGCCGTTCAAAGACAATGCCTTGTCAGATGGACGCTAGATCTAGTGTCACTGCCGTTCAAAGACATTGCCTTGTCAGATGGACGCTACACCAAGTGTCACTGCCGTTCAAAGACAATGCCTTGTCAGATGGACGCTAGATCTAGTGTCACTGCCGTTCAAAGACATTGCCTTGTCAGATGGACGCTACACCAAGTGTCACTGCCGTTCAAAGACATTGCCTTGTCAGATGGACGCTAGATCTAGTGTCACTGCCGTTCAAAGACATTGCCTTGTCAGATGGACGCTAGATCTAGTGTCACTGCCGTTCAAAGACATTGCCTTGTCAGATGGACGCTACACCAAGTGTCACTGCCGTTCAAAGACATTGCCTTGTCAGATGGACGCTACACCAAGTGTCACTGCCGTTCAAAGACAATGCCTTGTCAGATGGACGCTAGATCTAGTGTCACTGCCGTTCAAAGACATTGCCTTGTCAGATGGACGCTACACCAAGTGTCACTGCCGTTCAAAGACATTGCCTTGTCAGATGGACGCTACACCAAGTGTCACTGCCGTTCAAAGACAATGCCTTGTCAGATGGACGCTAGATCTAGTGTCACTGCCGTTCAAAGACATTGCCTTGTCAGATGGACGCTACACCAAGTGTCACTGCCGTTCAAAGACAATGCCTTGTCAGATGGACGCTAGATCTAGTGTCACTGCCGTTCAAAGACATTGCCTTGTCAGATGGACGCTACACCAAGTGTCACTGCCGTTCAAAGACATTGCCTTGTCAGATGGACGCTACACCAAGTGTCACTGCCGTTCAAAGACAATGCCTTGTCAGATGGACGCTAGATCTAGTGTCACTGCCGTTCAAAGACATTGCCTTGTCAGATGGACGCTACACCAAGTGTCACTGCCGTTCAAAGACAATGCCTTGTCAGATGGACGCTAGATCTAGTGTCACTGCCGTTCAAAGACATTGCCTTGTCAGATGGACGCTACACCAAGTGTCACTGCCGTTCAAAGACAATGCCTTGTCAGATGGACGTTACATCGAGTGTCACTGTCGTTCAAAGACATTGCCTTGTCAGATGGACGCTACACCAAGTGTCACTGCCGTTCAAAGACATTGCCTTGTCAGATGGACGCTAGATCTAGTGTCACTGCCGTTCAAAGACATTGCCTTGTCAGATGGACGCTACACCAAGTGTCACTGCCGTTCAAAGACAATGCCTTGTCAGATGGACGCTAGATCTAGTGTCACTGCCGTTCAAAGACATTGCCTTGTCAGATGGACGCTAGATCTAGTGTCACTGCCGTTCAAAGACATTGCCTTGTCAGATGGACGCTACACCAAGTGTCACTGCCGTTCAAAGACATTGCCTTGTCAGATGGACGCTAGATCTAGTGTCACTGCCGTTCAAAGACATTGCCTTGTCAGATGGACGCTACACCAAGTGTCACTGCCGTTCAAAGACAATGCCTTGTCAGATGGACGCTAGATCTAGTGTCACTGCCGTTCAAAGACATTGCCTTGTCAGATGGACGCTACACCAAGTGTCACTGCCGTTCAAAGACATTGCCTTGTCAGATGGACGCTACACCAAGTGTCACTGCCGTTCAAAGACATTGCCTTGTCAGATGGACGCTAGATCTAGTGTCACTGCCGTTCAAAGACATTGCCTTGTCAGATGGACGCTACACCAAGTGTCACTGCCGTTCAAAGACAATGCCTTGTCAGATGGACGCTAGATCTAGTGTCACTGCCGTTCAAAGACATTGCCTTGTCAGATGGACGCTAGATCTAGTGTCACTGCCGTTCAAAGACATTGCCTTGTCAGATGGACGCTACACCAAGTGTCACTGCCGTTCAAAGACAATGCCTTGTCAGATGGACGCTAGATCTAGTGTCACTGCCGTTCAAAGACATTGCCTTGTCAGATGGACGCTAGATCTAGTGTCACTGCCGTTCAAAGACATTGCCTTGTCAGATGGACGCTACACCAAGTGTCACTGCCGTTCAAAGACATTGCCTTGTCAGATGGACGCTACACCAAGTGTCACTGCCGTTCAAAGACAATGCCTTGTCAGATGGACGTTACATCGAGTGTCACTGTCGTTCAAATCATCGAGTGTCAAGGCCGTTCAAAGACAATGCCTTGTCAGATGGACGCTAGATCTAGTGTCACTGCCGTTCAAAGACATTGCCTTGTCAGATGGACGCCAAGTGTCACTGCCGTTCAAAAACAATGCCTTGTCAGATGGACGCTACACCAAGTGTCACTGCCGTTCCAAGACCATGGCTTGTCAGATGGACGTTACATCGAGTGTCACTGTCGTTCAAATCATCGAGTGTCAAGGTCGTACAAAGACATTGCCTTATCAAATGGAAGCCAAGTGTCACTGCCGTTCAAAGACATTGCCTTATCAAATGGAAGCCAAGTGTCACTGCCGTTCAAAGACATTGCCTTGTCAGATGGACGCTAGATCTAGTGTCACTGCCGTTCAAAGACATTGCCTTGTCAGATGGACGCTACACCAAGTGTCACTGCCGTTCAAAGACAATGCCTTGTCAGATGGACGCTAGATCTAGTGTCACTGCCGTTCAAAGACATTGCCTTGTCAGATGGACGCTAGATCTAGTGTCACTGCCGTTCAAAGACATTGCCTTGTCAGATGGACGCTACACCAAGTGTCACTGCCGTTCAAAGACATTGCCTTATCAAATGGAAGCCAAGTGTCACTGCCGTTCAAAGACATTGCCTTGTCAGATGGACGCTAGATCTAGTGTCACTGCCGTTCAAAGACATTGCCTTGTCAGATGGACGCTACACCAAGTGTCACTGCCGTTCAAAGACAATGCCTTGTCAGATGGACGCTAGATCTAGTGTCACTGCCGTTCAAAGACATTGCCTTGTCAGATGGACGCTAGATCTAGTGTCACTGCCGTTCAAAGACATTGCCTTGTCAGATGGACGCTACACCAAGTGTCACTGCCGTTCAAAGACATTGCCTTGTCAGATGGACGCTACACCAAGTGTCACTGCCGTTCAAAGACAATGCCTTGTCAGATGGACGTTACATCGAGTGTCACTGTCGTTCAAATCATCGAGTGTCAAGGCCGTTCAAAGACAATGCCTTGTCAGATGGACGCTAGATCTAGTGTCACTGCCGTTCAAAGACATTGCCTTGTCAGATGGACGCTAGATCTAGTGTCACTGCCGTTCAAAGACATTGCCTTGTCAGATGGACGCTACACCAAGTGTCACTGCCGTTCAAAGACAATGCCTTGTCAGATGGACGCTAGATCTAGTGTCACTGCCGTTCAAAGACATTGCCTTGTCAGATGGACGCTACACCAAGTGTCACTGCCGTTCAAAGACAATGCCTTGTCAGATGGACGCTAGATCTAGTGTCACTGCCGTTCAAAGACATTGCCTTGTCAGATGGACGCTAGATCTAGTGTCACTGCCGTTCAAAGACATTGCCTTGTCAGATGGACGCTACACCAAGTGTCACTGCCGTTCAAAGACAATGCCTTGTCAGATGGACGCTAGATCTAGTGTCACTGCCGTTCAAAGACATTGCCTTGTCAGATGGACGCTACACCAAGTGTCACTGCCGTTCAAAGACAATGCCTTGTCAGATGGACGCTAGATCTAGTGTCACTGCCGTTCAAAGACATTGCCTTGTCAGATGGACGCTAGATCTAGTGTCACTGCCGTTCAAAGACATTGCCTTGTCAGATGGACGCTAGATCTAGTGTCACTGCCGTTCAAAGACATTGCCTTGTCAGATGGACGCTACACCAAGTGTCACTGCCGTTCAAAGACAATGCCTTGTCAGATGGACGCTAGATCTAGTGTCACTGCCGTTCAAAGACATTGCCTTGTCAGATGGACGCTAGATCTAGTGTCACTGCCGTTCAAAGACATTGCCTTGTCAGATGGACGCTACACCAAGTGTCACTGCCGTTCAAAGACATTGCCTTATCAAATGGAAGCCAAGTGTCACTGCCGTTCAAAGACATTGCCTTGTCAGATGGACGCTAGATCTAGTGTCACTGCCGTTCAAAGACATTGCCTTGTCAGATGGACGCTACACCAAGTGTCACTGCCGTTCAAAGACAATGCCTTGTCAGATGGACGCTAGATCTAGTGTCACTGCCGTTCAAAGACATTGCCTTGTCAGATGGACGCTAGATCTAGTGTCACTGCCGTTCAAAGACATTGCCTTGTCAGATGGACGCTACACCAAGTGTCACTGCCGTTCAAAGACAATGCCTTGTCAGATGGACGTTACATCGAGTGTCACTGTCGTTCAAATCATCGAGTGTCAAGGCCGTTCAAAGACAATGCCTTGTCAGATGGACGCTAGATCTAGTGTCACTGCCGTTCAAAGACATTGCCTTGTCAGATGGACGCTAGATCTAGTGTCACTGCCGTTCAAAGACATTGCCTTGTCAGATGGACGCTACACCAAGTGTCACTGCCGTTCAAAGACAATGCCTTGTCAGATGGACGCTAGATCTAGTGTCACTGCCGTTCAAAGACATTGCCTTGTCAGATGGACGCTACACCAAGTGTCACTGCCGTTCAAAGACAATGCCTTGTCAGATGGACGCTAGATCTAGTGTCACTGCCGTTCAAAGACATTGCCTTGTCAGATGGACGCTAGATCTAGTGTCACTGCCGTTCAAAGACATTGCCTTGTCAGATGGACGCTACACCAAGTGTCACTGCCGTTCAAAGACAATGCCTTGTCAGATGGACGCTAGATCTAGTGTCACTGCCGTTCAAAGACATTGCCTTGTCAGATGGACGCTACACCAAGTGTCACTGCCGTTCAAAGACAATGCCTTGTCAGATGGACGCTAGATCTAGTGTCACTGCCGTTCAAAGACATTGCCTTGTCAGATGGACGCTACACCAAGTGTCACTGCCGTTCAAAGACATTGCCTTGTCAGATGGACGCCAAGTGTCACTGCCGTTCAAAGACATTGCCTTGTCAGATGGACGCTACACCAAGTGTCACTGCCGTTCAAAGACAATGCCTTGTCAGATGGACGCTAGATCTAGTGTCACTGCCGTTCAAAGACATTGCCTTGTCAGATAGACGCTACACCAAGTGTCACTGCCGTTCAAAGACAATGCCTTGTCAGATGGACGCTAGATCTAGTGTCACTGCCGTTCAAAGACATTGCCTTGTCATATGGACGCTACACCAAGTGTCACTGCCGTTCCAAGACCATGGCTTGTCAGATGGACGTTACATCGAGTGTCACTGTCGTTCAATTCATCGAGTGTCAAGGCCGTTCAAAAACAATGCCTTGTCAGATAAACGCAGATGGTTTGAAAAAAATGTCCCGTCGGTTGGACATGGACACATTTCCAGCCCTACCCTAGACAGGTGAACGCTACAAGTCCCTGGGGAAATGTTGCTGCTAATTCAAGTACAAGCCACTTCCATCCCCCTATCACGCCGTCTTTGACGAAACAACTCCACAACTAATCCAAAAGTGACCTTCTCCCTTCTAGAATATTTGATACTAATGGTGCTGCTATCGCGCTCACCTTACGGTAGACATACGGCTTGTCAATCAGGTCAGGTGATAGGGAATCTGGCTGATATGAGGCACAGCACGAAGGTCTACACATCTGCCGTGTAACTGCTGAAAGCCTGTGTCGGAAAATCTACGAATTTTGACACATTTAGACACATTTCTGACATGGTTTGATGGAGAGAGACAACCATTTACGGAGACCACATGTCTTCATAGAAATTAGGTTACGACAGGGCTCAGTAGCAAACCAGATAAAACGAGTGGACTCTATAGTGCCGTTGAGGAGTTGGATTGGCATAGGGACAAGCCACTGTGTGTGCCCAGGCATTGTCCTAATTGAACGAAATTGCTCTGCAATGGGCCAAACTTTTCAGACGACCCCAATGTTAGCAACACAGTAAGAGTTCTTGGGAGCCGTACGAGATCAGCTCATAGTAGCTGATTTCCTGCCAGTCCTTCCTGGCCGTCAATCCCGGCTTGGCCACCATTTGCGCCGGCTTACCGCTATACGACCATGACCGTTGCCGCCTATAACAATTTTAATGTCGTAGCTAGGGCACTGCTCGAATGTTTTGTCCAAGAGCTCGTAGAAGCTGCCTTTGGTATCGTGGTCTCTCTCCTCTGTGGGGGCATGTGCGCATATCAGGCTCATGTTGGTGATGTTAGCCTTGATGCGATAGTACTTCTTGCCTATGTTTGCCTCTAGAGACGAGTCCACATCCAAACAAGCGCTTGTACACTTTTTCATCGCACTGCTTCGATGGCTAGGGTCTAGGGCTTCCGCTAATTGTTCATGGCCTATAAAGGGACCTTACGTTCCACGTACCTATCCGAAGATCCTCATATCCTGTCCTCATTTCGTATGCAGGGTTCGTCATCAGCGATTCCTTCCGTGTCCGAGGCGTATCCGAGGCTTCGTAGAGAGCGTTGTTTGCGTGGCCGGACAGTTAGCACAACCTGCGGTGCCAGTTCCTTTTTGTTCACCCCTAGTACAAGAGGCCGTACTTATGAGAGTTCGGGTGAACTACAACCAGTACCCGATGGCTACCACTTGGAGTTACCAATCAGTACCCACCCGATTCGCACAACACCCAACCATCTGTAAGCACTAGTGTGCCAAGCAGATAAGCTGAGTTAAAGTTTATGCACTCCACCCTGCAACGGTTAACACCTGACTCGTTAGCTTTGAAATTGAAATCAGCTCAAAAGAGAAGGGAGATCTCCTCCCTTCTTTCGCTTCCATTCCGAAATCACTCAACAAACACACAACGTGTGTGTACTCCTTCCATCAGCCATTAAGGGGTGACCCAAAAACACAGAAACATGTCGTGTCAACCCATCCATGGCATGTTCTGCGCCCGCCACAACTCACCACAGATGTCCACACACCCCGTTTAGTATGAGGAAGATTCAATGCAGCTTCACCCGTTTCCATTTCGTTCGCATCCTTCTCCCGTCATCGTAGAGCCATGCATTTTGCCATCGTTCATCTAGGTCAGGTCAAAGCTTAGCCCACATCTCTCTCTCTCTTTCTCTCTCTCCGTCTGTCTCTCTCATCCGGCCCTGTACATGTACCACATGTACCACCCCCACCCATCCCCGTACGAATCACTCATCTAGAGAGTCGCATCTAGATTGCTTGCCTAACCATGCAGTAAAGTATATAATATGTATAAAATTGTTTTCTCAACTCCATGCCTAGGGATACCCCTCGTTTTGTTTTTGTTTCACCCAAATGCATATGCAGTAATATTTTTGAATACCTTTTGCAGCTCTCTTACATAATATCAACTAATCACTGATTGTTTCTCGTTTTTCGTTTTTTTTTTTTCATTTTTATGACACACGCAACTGCGCGCGTTGCGTTGTCTTGGAACATCATTCTTTTCCTTATTTTATTTATTTACTTTTTAAATGAATGTGAAAACAAAAAAAAAAAAACACAAAACAAAAATGTAGCAATGGTTGTGCAACGTCAGAGGATCTCTTTTGGAAATTAGATGCCTTACAATCATTTATACGCGACTTACACTGGCCGGATGCAGAGTTCCGCCAACACCTGGAGCAGCGACTGAAGCTGATGGCTTGTGATATGGTCGAGCAGTGTATACAGCGTACGGATGTTGGATTCCAGTCGTGGCTGAAGAAAAACGTTGCCTTCATTTCAACTGATTATATAATACCATCAGAGATGTGCGCAATGGTTAATGTGATATTAGATGCTAAAAACCAAAGCTTTAAACTATGCACAATTGATGGTGTTGATTTGGTAAGTGAGCACTTTAAATTTGTCTTTGAAAATATGCATAAAAATTTGTCAATTTGTCTGCGCGCCACAGGCCAGTCATCGTGTCTAGGTTCGGATTTCGGAGAGTCTTCCAGCTGGAGCCAGATTCTCCGTCCTGTGTTATCATAGGACTCGCGCTCTCCTGCGAGTTCCCCTCACTCACAGCTTGGACCGAGTTGAATTGAGGGTTATGGGCTCCGTTGCGCGAAGGTGGAAGATATCTGTTCTGGAGCCAGTTTCTATGATTCTAGTGACTTCGTTTCTTCCTCTGATAGAAGGTGCCAGTCTTGCTCATTGCTCACTTCTGACGTTGACATTAGGCTAGTAGTAGATGATCCTCAGCCAGTCCCACAAAACACACACAGCAAGACTGGCAAATCTTTGCCTTCTGTGGGCTAGTGTCTATGTGTTCTGAAGTTTCATAAGATTCTCCACAGAATCAGTCTTCTGATTTAGGTGCTCCCTGGGCCTTCAGCGCCCTCTTAGGATACGGTGGTTGCTCTTGCACTTGTCTCAAACCTCGTTTGGTTACAATCGGACCGAAGTCACCCTGTCCCGGCGAGTTATTCCAAGTTTCTGTCCGGTTCAGGACAGGGGCCTGTGAATGGTTCCGATCCACCTTTCCTAGCCAGGGAGTCGTCCATTTCTTTGCCCTCTATGGCGAGTTGTACTCCCACACAGGCTTGGATGGAGATGGAGGAAGATGGAGTCTTACCAAATGCTATGCCTGTGTTGGTGCTATGTCTACGGCACAGTTTACCAATGGGTTCGGCGTGTTTTGGGGTCCAACTACCCCTGCCCCTGTTCCTTCATCAGTTCTTGATCCGCCCCCTGTTGCGTTGTTCGTCCAAGTTGCTTTCGGGGGCTCTGAAATAATCTTTTATCTTGCCATGCTCACTATGCTGACAAAACGACTGCACAAAATTTTGTACAAAAAATGAAGGGTACATGCGTAGATTGTGGCTCGAAATTAATCTAATATGGCGATGACCGGATCTCGAGAAAAATTCTTTCGGTACCTTAAAGCAATATAAACGTTTAACTGGAAGAATTTTTGCATCTCGAAACAATGGCAGAGAGGGATGTCGATGATGCTTATCCTTTTTTGCAAAATTGTTAAAGGTTATATATATAATGAGTTCGTGCGGTTGGCTAAGAGATGGCGTAACTTGTCTCATTCCATTGGAACATGCGTTGGAAAGCTACTGTCACTGTACGTCATTCATTTTTCACTCAAATATGTCGAACTTTGTGCTTTTGCGGGGAGTTCTTCTTCATTACTTTAAAATGAAGAAAACTGCCGCCGAAAGTCATCGTATTTTGGTGACAGCTTATGGTGAACATGCGCTAGCTGAGCAGTGGCCAACCAGCCAAATCACCGGCAAGTCTGTTTTATGAGCTGCTTAAACGGGTTGAAACCATCAATGGACAACGCTACCAAACACAGTCCACGTAGAGACTGTTTGAAGAGCAGCAGTAGCCGAAAAACGCCGTCATCGTAGAGCCATGCATCTTGCCATCGTTCATCTAGGTCAGGTCAAAGCTTAGCCCATATCTCTTCTCTTTCTCTGTCTGTCTCTCTCATCCAGCTCTGTACAACGCTACCGAACACAGTTAGTCCGTTTGAAGAGAGCAGTAGCCAAAAAACGCCCGGAATATGCGACCAGACACGAGGCAATAATTTTCCATCATGACAGTGGATGGTTGGAAAACAGTGGATGGGAAGTCTATAGCCCAGACCTTGCCCCTTCTGACTACCATTTGTTCCGGTTGATGCAGAACGCCCTCACTGAAATACGATGCACATCAGAGCAGAATATCAAAAAATTGGCTTGATTCATTCTTGGCTGCTAAGCCGGCGCAGTTCTCTTGGGATGGGATCCACAAATTGCCAGAAGTCATAGCTTCAGATGGGGAATAATACTATTGTACATGTTTCTTTTTTTATATAAATTTTTAAAATTTTGAATTAAGTTATAGACCCAATATATTTGTCTGCTCCGTGGCTGGGCTGATGTCATCGTCAGTACGGGCTGAGATGACGGATGGGAGCACTGCGTGTGTCTTCTGACGACACGGTGACACTGATGACAAGTCCATCTATTGTTCGTTAGCCCGACCGTGTTTAGAATAATCTTCCATCATTTGGGATTCCCCATATGATACACACTACTACTGTCCGTAAATTATATTCCTTCGAAGAACTCCCTTAATATGACGACAGATGTAAAACAAGAGGCTTGCAAACCTTAAGTTTCAGGCGTGAGGCAGCGTCAGCCATGTTCATCCGCGACGTTATTAATTGCCGTGTGAATCATTCTCCTGAATATACATGCTCCCCACAGATCTCTTCGGGTGAGAAATTTACTGTACGACAAGAGGCATAGAACCAACTAGGGTTGCGAGTGTTAAGAAGAAAGTGGATAACACAATCCCTTCCCACGATTATTGCGGCCTAAGTATCATCATCTTCTGACCCGCATGCTCCACTAAAGGGGTCGCGGGGTAAACCGCGCACGAGAGCTCTCCCGGCAACCCGATCCTCCGTCAGCGACGCTAACTCATCAGGAGTTATACCCGAGTTTTTGGACTTGGTCCAACCATCTCGTCCTGAGTCTGCCAAGCCTGCTAGACGGAATCGCAGTCCTGATGAAGGGGACATTCGTGCCACGTGACCCAACCAACGAAGCATAGCCCTCTCCGTTCGAAGAAGCAGCTCCTCAATGTCGAGTTCCTTGCGCACTGCAGTGTTTGTCACCCTATCCCGGCGAGAGCACAGAGAAATCCCATCTCAGCAGCTTGTATTCGCGATATTATTCTTTCGGTCTTCATGACCATGGGTGAGAGTTGGAACAAATACTGAGTTGAGAACCGCTAACTTGGCTCTGACACCAAGCTCTGCATTTCTGATTACAGATCTATCAAGCTGTTTCAAAATCGACCAATCCTACGTTAAAGCTCAGCATTACTCCTTCCATCACTCGTGAAGAAGAACTCGATGTTCTTAGACTTCTCCACCTGCTTCAATGGGACTCCCAGGCATTCTGGCGATGTCCATAACCTCCGATTTGTCCACGTTGACCTTCATCCCAGCATCAGCACATACTGCCACAAGTCCATCGAGTGCGCGCTGGAGTTCCGTCTGGGAAGATGTGAGGATAACCAAGTCATCTGCAAAAAGATGAAGACGTACCCTCAACGCTCCCAATGCGAGGCATTCCTCGCCTCGGCTGCGCTGCAACACCCAGTCTCAGTATACACTCAAAAGGAGAGGTGACAAGACGCACCCTTGGCGAAGTCTACGGGGAAAGGTTTTGATTTTGAACCCTTAAAGACCAGTTGGTACACCTTGTCTATAGAGACTGGCACATCAAATCCCATGCTCCTGCAGACACCTCGAGAAACTCGGTCGTATGCCTTTTCCAAATCCACAAAACTACTTTAGATGGGCTTGGCATACTCCCAAGCCTTCCCAAGTGCCATTCTTAGTGTGAAACCTGGACTAAAGTCGCACTGTTCATCCCTCCCCATCCTGGGCTCGACCATAGCTCTAGAACGAGCTTCCACCACTTTAGTTGTTCCTTGTAATATTTTCGGGGTTATCTGTATCTTCAGGATGTTACGTCTTGATTCCTGAATACCTTCTTTTATCCTAGTCGGTGTCTTATGTTTTAAGATAGGACAATTTATATTAATAACCTTACATCGAGCTACTTGTGGTATCAATAGCAGTTAGTTCTGTGCTACGTTCACAAGAGAGTACACCACCCTGTGGAGTTCCCCTGTTAACTCGTCTGTAGACCTTAGTCTGGAGGGAATTGCTATATTACGGACTCTTCGACCCCGAAATGGTTAAGTGCCATCTGATTAGAGAACCACGCTAATATGGAACGCTTTTGCCAGCCTAATGTTTCACACAGCCTCCCTTTCTCTCTCTATACCTTCGGCCTGTGCTGTGGCTTGACCCCGGACAGTAACGGTGTACCTTGAGCGCGAGCAAATTATGAAAAAAAAAAAAATCGTCATGGGCTCAGTCCTGCTATATCTCAAAGCTTACCATTAGGGAGTGGAGAGTTGTGCCTCTGCAAAGTGTGTCCTTCTTGTAGGCATATGCGAGTCGCGGGCTGGCCTATGTTTGCCTATCTACTAAGACGAGCGACCCTGACATGAGAGTACATTCTCCTTTTTGCTTGACCCAAAACCGTCTCGGTTGACTAATCGGCGACTACTCGACTCTTAAAACACTCTCGTGTGAGCCAGACGGATGTCATTTAAAGTAAAAATTTTGTATTTTCAGTATAAATACCATTCAAAAATTGATGATCAAATCGACAAGGCGAACGTGGCAATGACACAAGGTCTGATTGGGAAACTGATGTCGGTTCTCGATTCCACACTGTCGAAGCTCTCGCGTTACGACGAGGGCAGTCTCATCGGTTCCATACTGAGTTTCACGAACGTCTCCAGCTCTGGCAAGGACCTAGGCCAGGGCTATGTGAATTTCTTTCGCAACAATATGGATCAAATACGCGGCAAAATCAGTGACGATCTGTGGACGTTGAATTTCTTTGAACAATGGTACGCGCAGCAGATTAATATGCTTTGTAATTGGCTGTCCGAGCGATTGGATCATTCATTGCACTATGCGCAGTGTACATCGCTGTCTCATATAGTCAAGGTAAGGAGGACGCAGAAGGATGAGCTAAACACGGTGTCCTTTATGGAAATGTTTTCTGTTTTTTTTTTTTTTTTTGCCGCAGAAAATCTATTCAGACTTTGAGCTGCAAGGTGTAATGGAGGATAAATTAAATTCCAAAGCCTATCAAACTGTTGCTCAACGCATGGCAACCGAGGAGGCAACTTGTGCCCTAACAATGCCCGAAGGAGCTGAAGGAGAAGAGTAAGTTGAAAAAAAAATGAAATTCTAAACTAAAGAGAATAGAAAATTGACTGTTTGAAATATGAAAACCTAGAACAATCGAAGAAGTGGACGGCGAAGAGGGTGAAGGTGGCTCTGGAAATGCGGGTGGTGGTACAACAGCACCAAAACAAAAAATTGCCGCCGCAACTGCAGCTTTACCTCAGATCGGTGAAGATGGGAATGTCGTTACAAATATTAGTAATGTCACTAATATGGTTGCAGGGCGTGTTGGCAACATACTTGGCAAGGGCATTGGTGGTCTAAGCTCTAAATTGGGAGGCGGTGGCTGGTTTTAACAACAACAACAGCAAAAACAAAATAAACATATTCTTCATATACACATTTTCAATATATACCACTAAATGTATACATTAACAAAACCACATACAAACAAAAATGTTTCATTAACTTCTCGAGTCCTTTTGTTTAATGATGTTTGAGTTCATTTTTTCCCTTGTGTTTTATTGACATTCGAAATCGTTTTTATTATATACACACACATACCATACAACATCTGCTAGCTAGCAACAGCAAACAAAAAAAAATGCAAGAAAAAGTGAAAAGACAAGAATAACAAACAAACATTGAATATAACTCCAATTATAACAAAAAAAAAACTTTAAACAATATATAGAAAATTTGAACCTATGAACTATGCAGCAAACACATCGCTGCACTTACAAACAAACCAAAACCAAAGCAAAAAAAAAATTTGAAATTAATTCTTTTCTCCCTTTTTCTCACACAAAATATTTGAAAAAAAAAAAACAGAAATCCGTTACTTTTCACGCAAATTTTCTCGATTTATTCTCGTGCTTTCTACGGCGAGTTTTCTTCTCAAATTTATTCAATCCGTACAAAGATGTATTCATTAAATTTTTTCCAAAAAAAAAAATAAAAATTTTAAAATTTAATATAAAATTTTACAATATATATATATATACAAAAAATATATATGCTTGAATATTTATAGAAAAATTGCGTCACATCAAAGATACTGCTTCGAAAGATTTTGCAGACGCATTAAAACATTCCTGTCAAATCATACACATTTATTATTATTTTTTTCACAAACAAATAAAAAAAATAAAAATGATATGACATGATACACAAACTCACCCACGAAATACCAACCAACCACCATCCACTCTTCAAATTGAATGGAATCTTATACGTTGCTACGAATTAAACTCTCTTCCAAGAATACAGCGAAAAGGAATACCAACAGAAAACAAAAAAAAAAACAAAACAAAAAATATATACACCAACAAAGATGAAGTTTAGGAGTGAAATACAAAACAGTAAATATTTATACATTTATACGTCATCTTGTGGTTACCAAGTGACAGTTAGATTTGATTAGCAAATATCCTTTTCTATTGTTTTTGATTTAGCCACTTGCCATGTTTGTATCGTTTGGAGGAACACAAATTGAAAGCCCATTGGACTTTAGATTGACATTGGCACTGTCCCGCTCATTGGTCTGTTGGTCTATTGATGAGTCTGTCAAGCGAAAACGACTTCAGCGCTGACATCTGTCATCGCACAATCTTGCCCGATGAAATGCACGAATAGGACTCGAATGTTGTGACGATTGGGGACGATTACTAAACTTGTTGACTTTGATCTGAGTTTAACGCTGACATTGACACTGACACTGACGTTTACATTGAGGATGTTACTAGCGTTAAAGTAAACAAGTAAGCTTTTTGCCAGTGCCTATAACGATTAGATTGACTTTGTCGCCGTCGTCGTTAAAATCAAACTTAGACTTTGACGTTTTGACATTTACCATGAACACGTCATGACAGTGTCTTTGACGTTGAAAAGTATGGCTTAAGCCTTTGACAAGGTCCCGTCATCGAAGCAAACTTTGAGTCTTCAGATTGAGATTGACGCTGAATTTTGCACGTGGACGCTGCCATTATATTCGGCTTCATCTCTCATCTTTGACATTGAAACTTCGAGTCCTTGAGAAATTTGCCGACGAACAAACGAATAGAAAAGTCTTCCAAAGCAGTGACAAATCGATCGATTGTTTGACGTTTGTGTTTATTTTTTTTTTTTGTTGAGCTTGCAATCGACCATCAATCCAAATAAATACAAAAATACTTTCTTGTCCAAACTAATTGAAGTCCATCTTCCAAACGATGCTTAGTAGCTGCGACATAAATCTCCAAGTAGAATGATAGCTTTAAACCAGTTTTGTAGTTAAACAATTTTATTAATCACAGCGTGTGTATATAAAGTTGAATAGTAGAACTGTTAAAGATTTGTATCTAGCTAATTTTAATAATAAGTAACTAATGTGGTACACACGGTGCCATACCGTAAGTTGGAATGTAAGATGTATGATTGAAGGCACTTCGTCTATAGTCTTACCGAAAAAAAGGAAAAAAAAACCCAGAAAACCAAAAAAAGAAGACGCTCAACAACAGTTGCCTTTCAAAAAATTTTGTTTTATATACACATGACCATATGAAACAAACATTATAAGAACTACTGAACGAGACAGTTTTCTAAGCGAACATGGATAACCAACTTCCGCGTAAGAGTAAGATTATACAAACAAACTAAACAAACAAAAATGTATTGGCAATAGTTAACAACAGTGAGATTAGAATCGTAAAACGTAGTGCCTAAAGCTTTGCCTTGACCGTGTCTAATGCCAGCATGCGTGCTGGTGTCTGGACTGCATTTTATAGCTGAACGTCTTTGATTGCCAATTAACCTATACCCTGTACATTGTTTTTTTGTTTCCATTGCTTTCGTTTTCTTTTGTTCATTGTTGGATGTGTGATTGATGTTGAAGTTCGTCTAACTTATGGTATGGTCTCCACGTTTGTTAAGCCAACCATCGCTCTGTTTATGCTTCTGTTTTTTTTTCTCCTCAAGAAAAGAAAAATTCTGAACATGTTCTGGATGCGTGCAGACACCAGTAGAATGTATAACCAACATCCCCCACACCCACTTCATGCACAAAACAGCTTGGACAAACAAGAGAAAAAAAACAAACAAACAAAAAAACCCTTCATTCTAAACGATATGCAACAGCAACTGTTACTTGTTACGTGTTAATGATTAACCAACAAAATATATTTAAATTATATTCCTAAAGTAAACATATCTCAACAAAAGTCAAGCAAAAAACCAAATTTAAAGTAAAACAAAACAAAAATTAAAGAAAATTTACACATATTTATATATACTCGTCTATAGAGGATTAAAAATACATTCATTAGCAATTCAGTGGCGAAACGTATTCTTTTTTTCCTTTTTTTTCAACACTTTCTATAAGGAAACCAAACAACAAATGTTATACAATTCATAAACCATATGCCATTACTATACAATCAAAATGAGAAACCCAATTGAATTTTCTATTGAATGAGTGTAGAATTAGTTGTGAATGAGAATCTGAATGAACATTTAATGAGGTCTAGGGAGTCGATAGGAACAACAAAACAGCTTGTGAATACGGACATCGCTAGACTATCACCAATAGTCAATGTCATGGACTCATAAGTCTGTGATATTGAGTGGAGAAGAGAAAAAAAAAAAACAAAAAAAATGAAAAAAAAAATGTAAGCAATAAAACCGACAGGAACTTATACATAAGGACATTGCTAGATTGTCAGCATTTCTGTCTCATAGATTCCTCATTTTTGTTTTTATTCTATTTTCAAAATGACTACTGTCAGCCTAATGAAAAGCAATAAACACCACAATTTTGATCCGTATTTAGCAAATAGTACCTGAAATAGAACGCATAAGCAGCTACGGCGACGATCAGTCGGGAAAACAAAAAAAAAATAAATGTTTAATATCAGAAATTAGCAAATGTAATGTTGAAAGTTTACGCAGAAACCCTTACGAAACAGAAATTCAGAAGAAAAACAAAAATTCACTTTATTCACCGAGATATTGAAACGAATTGAAATTGTATTTAATTGAAGCTTTGCTTAATGTATGAGGAAGGAAAACGAAGAGTCTTCTTCTGCTTTTGTTTCATTATTATACTTTTCATATAATATATATAATCCCCATTTGGGCTTGTTTAAATACACTCGATTCACATCTCAAAACAAAATAAAAAAAAATAAATAAAAAACAAAACACAAAAAATATGGAAAAAAAAAAACAAACATTTGAAATAATTTCAACGTACTTTTGAGAAATTAAAACAACTAACAACAACACAATTTGTCACATAATATTAAATGAAAGAGCTAGCTTCTCGTTCCAACCATTAACAAGGTGAACAATATTTTGATTATATACATATATACATATATTATACAAAATACAAAACCAAAAAAAAAAAAAAAAAACCAAAAAAAAACAAAATCAAACAAACAAAAACGAAAAAAAAAATAAACAAATATTATAAATAGTATACAAAATAACCTCTTCTAATGTACTCATATTTATCATACATTTACATAGATTTCTTATAGGAAAAAACAATATATATATATACACATAAACAAATAAAAAAAAAATATATAGAAATAGTTGAAATAGTTAATCTCAGAACACATAGTTTTAGTTTATATAAGTATGTATGTATACAAGACATTTAATTTGTTTTTTTTTTTTCAGTTTTTGTTTTTTCTTTTTTTTTTCCTCGCTCTTTTTGATGGCGTGCTCTTTCTACAAATACATACAGCAAATATATAATCTCTCTCTCACACACACACACACGAACATACACGCCTTTTGTTTGTAAATAAAATAATTTAGACCGACATTCACAGTAAATATAAATCCAAACAAAATAAAATGTATATACAATAAAATGTATATTTTTTTCATTAAGAAATATAATAACAAATTGTGTATAGCTAGTAATCAATTTACAAAAAAAAAAAGGAGAATTAAAACCAAAAAAAGTTGATCAAAATGAAACCTTCTAATTTAGCTTGAAACAAACGCGGTGTTGCTTCTACACGACGGTGGGAGTGGCCAGAAGGGAGAGGTTGGTACGGGAATTGTTTTAAGTCACATCCACTGCAATACATTACTGATTGGAGGACACAATGATGGAGGGCATTCCTACTCACTCAAAAAAAAAAAAAAAACCCCCATCAAAACACACTCATTCCCCAGCAGATCCGTCAAATCCTCTTATCACAGTCAAAAAATGAATCCTCGATTAAGAATTTCTCAAAACACACGGGTGTTATACAAACGGGACCATGTGACGCTCTATCTCTCTACAGCCCTCTAGTCGTATGTGTCCGAGTCCTCCAACCGCTCCCTCCCCATCCAGGCCAACACTCACTCCGTCTTTTCGAGCAACCGCATGCAAACAAAAAAAAAAAAAACCAAAAACCATTGCTTTAATTTCAATCAAGTTCTCGTTTTCTTTTTGTGAGATTGTTAATAAGTTTAGTAGAAGAAAAAAAAATCACAAAATTGATAATAACTACAATAATACGCTAGTAAAAATATTATTTAAATTTAAATTAACAAATAAATAAATTTAAGTATATACTGTATTCTTGAAAAACAAACAAACAAAATTACAAAAAAAAAAAAACCAACCACTTAGATGAAATATAATGAATTAAGAAATTATAACAACATTTTGAAGACAAAAATAACTTAATTAGTAAAACAAATATTTTCCAAAATACTTATAAATATATATATATATAGAAATATTAAAGTTTAGAAATAGTTTAGAATTAATTTGTTTAAATAATTTCAAATTTGAAAAATGCAAAAATGCAAAACAGAAAAATCCCAAAAACGAGCATGAATATGTCAAGTAAACATATGTTTTAAATATTTATCAAATGAAATAATTAACAATCGAACTCACAAGAATATCATCACACTCTCCTCGCCTCTCCTCAGTCCCTCGTGAAGATATTTCAATTAGTGATGGGCATAATCGAATGATTTTAAGAATCGATACTTTAGTGATCGAGATATTTTAATAATCGAATGATCTCTCGAATGTGACTCGAATGATCTCTCGAGTGACTACTAATCATTTGAATGTATACAAATCACTCGAGTGACTACTAATCACTCGAATGACAACTAATCACTCGAATGACTACTAATCTCTCGAGTGACTACTAATCTCACGAGTGACTACTAATCATTTGAATGACTACTAATCTCTCGAGTGACTACTAATCTCTCGAGTGACTACTAATCATTTCAATGACTACTAACCACTCGAATGGTTTCTAACTACTGACACAAGAAAACTAGATTAATGTATCAACAGCGCGAGAACGAGCAACAAAAAATGCTTGTCGAGAGCTACTGATCAGGAACATGAGGAGAAAAACGCAAACGAGAAGAACTACTCAGTTCATTTCCTCATTTTTATGTATATCTTACCCGTAGGTACACTATGCTTTTTTCTGGGTGAATTGTGTTTGCGTAAAGGTTGTGTATGGTGGACGGGTTTGTTTTTTTGTTACTGCCGTGTTTTTGCTATTCGATGTATTTAACGGTTTTTAAGAGCATTGTACAGTTTTGGTATGTTTGATTTTATTGTTTCTTCGCAATTTGAAATACAGTACCCCCTTAAAATAGCAAAACCCTTTAAATAGCAACAGATTACATTCAGTTGAGATTTACCAACGCCATCCTATACAATTGCACTCGCTTTAGAACAACCCGGTTTTAAGCAGCCCCCGCTTATTATCAAATAAAAATCTGAACAAAAATTTAGAGATCAGTAGTCATTCGAGAGATTAGTACTCATTCGAGAGATTAGTAGACATTCGAGAGATTAGTAGTCATTCGAGAGATTAGTAGACATTCGAGAGATTAGTAGTCATTCGAGAGATTAGTAGTCATTCAAGAGGTTAGTAGTCATTCAAGAGATTAGTAGTCATTCGAGAGATTAGTAGTCACTCGAGTGATTAGTAGTCACTCGAGAGATTAGTAGTCACCCGAGAGATTAGTAGTCACTCGAGACATTAGTAGTCATTCGAGAGATTAGTAGTTGTTCGAGAGATTAGTAGTCATTCGAGAGATTAGTAGTCGTTCGAGAGATTAGTAGTCACTCGAGTGATTAGTAGTCACTCGAGAGATTAGTAGTCATTCGAGAGATTAGTAGTCATTCGAGAGATTAGTAGTCACTCGAGAGATTAGTAGTCGTTCGAGAGATTAGTAGTCACTCGAGTGATTAGTAGCCATTCGACTGATTAGTAGTCACTCGAGAGATTAGTAGTCGTTCGAGAGATTAGTAGTCACTCGAGTGATTAGTAGTCATTCGACTGATTAGTAGTCACTCGAGAGATTAGTAGTCGTTCGAGAGATTAGTAGTCACTCGAGTGATTAGTAGCCATTCGACTGATTAGTAGTCACTCGAGAGGTTAGTAGTCATTCGAGAGATTAGTAGTCATTCGAGAGATTAGTAGTCGTTCGAGAGATTAGTAGTCACTCGAGTGATTAGTAGTCACTCGAGAGATTAGTAGTCTTTCAAATGATTAGTAGTCACCCGAGATATTAGTAGTCACCCGAGAGATTAGTAGTCACTCGAGTGATTAGTAGTCACTCGAGAGATTAGTAGTCACTCGAGTGATAAGTAGTCATTCAAGAGATTAGTAGTCGTTCGAGTGATTGATTGAGAATCGAAATGTTCTCGAGATGTAATAATCGATTATCACTCGAGATATCATCGAATGCTCCCATCACTAATTTCAATTCAATCTTTTTGAAAATGTTTGCGTATATCTTCCTCATCTACCTGCAAGCCAGGGCAACACCCCAAAAGAAGGAAGAAGAAAAAAAAATGCTTAAAAAACAAAAACCCCTAGAAAAAATTAAATATGAAATTCACTTATGAATTGCTCACGTTTGCAATTGTTTCATTTTTTTTTTCTTTCCTTTTTCCCAAATATCAACAAAATGAATAAATTCATTTTCGAAAAAAATATTGCTTACTTCTCAAAAATCTATAAATATATATAAATTTAAACAAAAAAAAAAAACAAAAATACATATATAAAACTAAAATTCAAATCTTAAGTCTGTTCTCTTCTCTAACTTTGTGAGGATTCATGATACAAAAGTGGCGACGAAAAAAGGCATTATTATATTTCTAATTAAAACTTTTAAATGATAACATTGTTTGCAGGTGCTAATAATTAATTCTGTGTACAAACAAAGTACTAGTAAGGAGCGCAAAAAATCAAATAAACAAAAACAAAAACAAACAAGCAGATAATACAAGAAAACTTATTTAAATTAAATATATACTATATGAATTATGTATTGCTATCTTTGATGATTTTCTTTTTTTACTGTCCTTTTGGATTTTTCATTTTTTCTTTTTTTTTTTTTGGTATACTTGCGTTTTTTTCCCCTACGAGTGATGTGCATACATTAGCCGCGACTTACGGGCTTCGCACTTAATTCGGGTTTGGCCTTCATTGTCGGGGTAAAGTCCCCAGGAAGCCAGTTCAACAATTGTTTGTGTTTTGGTGACTTGGCAGTGAAATCGCGCTCCACAAACTGCAGGATCGGTGGCGTTGGCGATCATGTCCCCAGGAAGCCAATTCAACAATTTTTTGTATTTTTTTGTGACTCGTTAGTGAAATCGCGATCCGCAAATTGCAGGATCGGTTCAAATGTTTCTGCTACACGCTTCAAACTCTAGTTCTTGGATTATGTGTATATTGTGTGAGGTGTCATGACCTGTCACTTGTAGATCACGAGCTAACGAACACTAGCCGGTCAGCTGGCACGATCTGGTCCAACTACGTTCTCCCTCTTCTGGGGGATCTTGACTACACGCATACTTCTCTAATCTCTTCGAATCATGGGGGTCCTGAATGGACACAGCCCAGCCTGATCGGTGAACATGCTACGAGAGACAGTCGCGACGAGGAAGCGGCTCCTGAACCCGAATTTTTTGGTGTGCTTGATTGTGCTTGGTTCAGCTGGTTGGTCAATTTGCATGGCAGCGCAATAAGCTCTTAAGCCACCATTATTTCCGAATTTGCGATTTCCCCAAACCACAGGCTCATCTGTACATCACTCAACTTCTGTTCCATATTTTGGTCCTTCGTTTCGAATGCAAACGGAGTGGGATTTGAACCGGAGATCTATCAGTCTGCCTTGCTGACTACATTCTCGCGTTGTTTCTTCTCGTGTTGCAGAGACTTTCGAATGTTCACCTTCACACGTCACACATTGAATCATGCATTTAAACAAATCACTTCTGCGATCTGCCCCCAGCACACCCCTAGATCCTCAACCACGCAACAACTCTTCGAGACTGGCAAGGACATCGCTCTCAGCTTTTGCGAAGACATGATCTACGAGAAGTTCAATCACCAGCACCGGATGCTTCCGAAGTGCTCCAGCTTCAATTCCTGTTTTTGATTTCAACACGCCCACCTCCCCTCATTCAAATTGAGTTCATCCAATCAAAAGCAACATTTCCTTTACTTTGATCGTTTGCTTGCATTACAAAGCGTTATATAAAATATATGAAAAAAAAAACAAACAAAGAGAAAGTTTAAGTAAACAAAAACAAATTTGCATTAACCATGTGACTTGAATTGAATTGAAATGAATTGATGACACCAATGCATTTGATATATGCACTAGACAAAACAAAATGAACAAAGATATTCACATTTTTTTAAAAATAAAATTTTAAACAAGATAATCCTAAAAAAATGATATATTATGTATCCGTAGTTATTTATATACAATCGTTTATTAATTGCTCACAACACCCACCTCTCAGCTCGACTAAGAAGAAGCGATTTGAAAGGAATTGGAATCAAAAATAAAATAAATCAAAGGAAAAGAAATATTTAAAAATAAACGAAAACAAAAAAACAATTGCTGCATTTTTAATGAAAATGTTGGGTTGTCTAATTTTGAGTTGCATTCAGTCGAACTCGGGCAGACAGGACTGGGTCCAGACAGGCAAGCCACCTTGAGACGCAGTAAGGTGAAAATGTTGGGTTGTCTAATTTTGAGTTGCATTCAGTTGAACCCGGGCAGTTGACTGGGTCCAGACAGGACATGGTACTGGGGGTGCAAGCCACCTTGAGACGCAGACAGGACTGGGTCCAGACAGGCAAGCCACCTTGAGACGCAGTAAGGTGAAAATGTTGGGTTGTTTAATTTTGAGTTGCATTCAGTCGAACTCGGGCAGACAGGACTGGGTCCAGACAGGCAAGCCACCTTGAGACGCAGTAAGGTGAAAATGTTGGGTTGTCTAATTTTGAGTTGCATTCAGTTGAACCCGGGCAGTTGACTGGGTCCAGACAGGACATGGTACTGGGGGTGCAAGCCACCTTGAGACGCAGACAGGACTGGGTCCAGACAGGCAAGCCACCTTGAGACGCAGTAAGGTGAAAATGTTGGGTTGTCTAATTTTGAGTTGCATTCAGTCGAACTCGGGCAGACAGGACTGGGTCCAGACAGGCAAGCCACCTTGAGACGCAGTAAGCAAATGTTGGGTTGTCTAATTTTGAGTTGCATTCAGTTGAACTCGGGCAGACAGGACTGGGTCCAGACAGGCAAGCCACCTTGAGACGCAGTAAGGTGAAAATGTTGGGTTGTCTAATTTTGAGTTGCATTCAGTTGAACTCGGACAGACAGGACTGGGTCCAGACAGGCAAGCCACCTTGAGACGCAGTAAGGTGAAAATGTTGGGTTGTCTAATTTTGAGTTGCATTCAGTCGAACTCGGGCAGACAGGACTGGGTCCAGACAGGATATGGCACTGGGGGTGGAAGCCACCTTGAGACGCAGTAAGGTGAAAATGTTGGGTTGTCTAATTTTGACTTGCATTCAGTGGAACTCGGGCAGACATGACTGGGTCCAGACAGGCAAGCCACCTTGAGACGCAGTAAGGTGAAAATGTTGGGTTGTCTAATTTTGAGTTGCATTCAGTTGAACTCGGACAGACAGGACTGGGTCCAGACAGGCAAGCCACCTTGAGACGCAGTAAGGTGAAAATGTTGGGTTGTCTAATTTTGAGTTGCATTCAGTTGAACTCGGACAGACAGGACTGGGTCCAGACAGGCAAGCCACCTTGAGACGCAGTAAGGTGAAAATGTTGGGTTGTCTAATTTTGAGTTGCATTCAGTTGAACTCGGGCAGACAGGCCTGGGTCCAGACAGGCAAGCCACCTTGAGACGCAGTAAGGTGAAAATGTTGGGTTGTCTAATTTTGAGTTGCATTCAGTTGAACTCGGGCAGACAGGCCTGGGTCCAGACAGGCAAGCCACCTTGAGACGCAGTAAGGTGAAAATGTTGGGTTGTCTAATTTTGAGTTGCATTCAGTTGAACTCGGGCAGACAGGACTGGGTCCAGACAGGCAAGCCACCTTGAGACGCAGTAAGGTGAAAATGTTGGGTTGTCTAATTTTGAGTTGCATTCAGTTGAACCCGGGCAGTTGACTGGGTCCAGACAGGACATGGTACTGGGGGTGCAAGCCACCTTGAGACGCAGACAGGACTGGGTCCAGACAGGCAAGCCACCTTGAGACGCAGTAAGGTGAAAATGTTGGGTTGTCTAATTTTGAGTTGCATTCAGTCGAACTCGGGCAGACAGGACTGGGTCCAGACAGGCAAGCCACCTTGAGACGCAGTAAGCAAATGTTGGGTTGTCTAATTTTGAGTTGCATTCAGTTGAACTCGGGCAGACAGGACTGGGTCCAGACAGGCAAGCCACCTTGAGACGCAGTAAGGTGAAAATGTTGGGTTGTCTAATTTTGAGTTGCATTCAGTCGAACTCGGGCAGACAGGACTGGGTCCAGACAGGATATGGCACTGGGGGTGGAAGCCACCTTGAGACGCAGTAAGGTGAAAATGTTGGGTTGTCTAATTTTGACTTGCATTCAGTGGAACTCGGGCAGACATGACTGGGTCCAGACAGGCAAGCCACCTTGAGACGCAGTAAGGTGAAAATGTTGGGTTGTCTAATTTTGAGTTGCATTCAGTCGAACTCGGGCAGACAGGACTGGGTCCAGACAGGATATGGCACTGGGGGTGGAAGCCACCTTGAGACGCAGTAAGGTGAAAATGTTGGGTTGTCTAATTTTGAGTTGCATTCAGTCGAACTCGGGCAGACAGGACTGGGTCCAGACAGGACATGGCACTGGGGGTGCAAGCCACCTTGAGACGCAGACAGGACTGGGTCCAGACAGGCAAGCCACCTTGAGACGCAGTAAGGTGAAAATGTTGGGTTGTCTAATTTTGAGTTGCATTCAGTCGAACTCTGGCAGACAGGCAAGCCACCTTGAGACGCCGTAAGGTGAAAATGTTGGGTTGCCTAATTTTGAGTTGCATTCAGTTGAACTCGGGCAGACATGACTGGGTCCAGACAGGCAAGCCACCTTGAGACGCAGTAAGGTGAAAATGTTGGGTTGTCTAATTTTGAGTTGCATTCAGTCGAACTCGGGCAGACAGAACTGGGTCCAGACAGGATATGGCACTGGGGGTGGAAGCCACCTTGAGACGCAGTAAGGTGAAAATGTTGGGTTGTCTAATTTTGAGTTGCATTCAGTCGAACTCGGGCAGACAGGACTGGGTCCAGACAGGACATGGCACTGGGGGTGCAAGCCACCTTGAGACGCAGACAGGACTGGGTCCAGACAGGCAAGCCACCTTGAGACGCAGTAAGGTGAAAATGTTGGGTTGTCTAATTTTGAGTTGCATTCAGTCGAACTCTGGCAGACAGGCAAGCCACCTTGAGACGCCGTAAGGTGAAAATGTTGGGTTGCCTAATTTTGAGTTGCATTCAGTCGAACTCGGGCAGACAGGACTGGGTCCAGACAGGATATGGCACTGGGGGTGGAAGCCACCTTGAGACGCAGTAAGGTGAAAATGTTGGGTTGTCTAATTTTGACTTGCATTCAGTGGAACTCGGGCAGACATGACTGGGTCCAGACAGGCAAGCCACCTTGAGACGCAGTAAGGTGAAAATGTTGGGTTGTCTAATTTTGAGTTGCATTCAGTCGAACTCGGGCAGACAGGACTGGGTCCAGACAGGCAAGCCACCTTGAGACGCAGACAGGACTGGGTCCAGACAGGCAAGCCACCTTGAGACGCAGTAAGGTGAAAATGTTTGGTTGTCTAATTTTGAGTTGCATTCAGTCGAACTCTGGCAGACAGGCAAGCCACCTTGAGACGCCGTAAGGTGAAAATGTTGGGTTGTCTAATTTTGAGTTGCATTCAGTCGAACTCGGGCAGACAGGACTGGGTCCAGACAGGATATGGCACTGGGGGTGGAAGCCACCTTGAGACGCAGTAAGGTGAAAATGTTGGGTTGTCTAATTTTGACTTGCATTCAGTGGAACTCGGGCAGACATGACTGGGTCCAGACAGGCAAGCCACCTTGAGACGCAGTAAGGTGAAAATGTTGGGTTGTCTAATTTTGAGTTGCATTCAGTCGAACTCGGGCAGACAGGACTGGGTCCAGACAGGCAAGCCACCTTGAGACGCAGTAAGCAAATGTTGGGTTGTCTAATTTTGAGTTGCATTCAGTTGAACTCGGGCAGACAGGACTGGGTCCAGACAGGCAAGCCACCTTGAGACGCAGTAAGGTGAAAATGTTGGGTTGTCTAATTTTGACTTGCATTCAGTGGAACTCGGGCAGACATGACTGGGTCCAGACAGGCAAGCCACCTTGAGACGCAGTAAGGTGAAAATGTTGGGTTGTCTAATTTTGAGTTGCATTCAGTCGAACTCGGGCAGACAGGACTGGGTCCAGACAGGCAAGCCACCTTGAGACGCAGACAGGACTGGGTCCAGACAGGCAAGCCACCTTGAGACGCAGTAAGGTGAAAATGTTTGGTTGTCTAATTTTGAGTTGCATTCAGTCGAACTCTGGCAGACAGGCAAGCCACCTTGAGACGCCGTAAGGTGAAAATGTTGGGTTGTCTAATTTTGAGTTGCATTCAGTCGAACTCGGGCAGACAGGACTGGGTCCAGACAGGCAAGCCACCTTGAGACGCAGTAAGGTGAAAATGTTGGGTTGTCTAATTTTGAGTTGCATTCAGTTGAACCCGGGCAGTTGACTGGGTCCAGACAGGACATGGTACTGGGGGTGCAAGCCACCTTGAGACGCAGACAGGACTGGGTCCAGACAGGCAAGCCACCTTGAGACGCAGTAAGGTGAAAATGTTGGGTTGTCTAATTTTGAGTTGCATTCAGTTGAACTCGGGCAGACAGGACTGGGTCCAGACAGGCAAGCCACCTTGAGACGCAGTAAGGTGAAAATGTTGGGTTGTCTAATTTTGAGTTGCATTCAGTCGAACTCGGGCAGACATGACTGGGTCCAGACAGGACACGGCACTGGGGGTGCAAGCCACCTTGAGACGCAGACAGGACTGGGTCCAGACAGGCAAGCCACCTTGAGACGCAGTAAGTAGGTAGTTTAGGGTTGGGTTTATAACTAAGGTTTGCTAAGAGATGGCGTAACTTGTATTCTTCCATTGGAACGTGCGTTGGAAAGCTACTGTCATTAGACGTCATTTCAGTATATGTCATTCATTTGAAGCGTAAGCAAATGTGTCGAACTTTGTGCCTGAAAAAGTATTTTTGCGATTTCTCATAACTCGTTCGGCCAGGAGCCGCAATACGTGCAAACTAGGACATGTGGTAGGCCCCCACTGAGCCACTGAGCAATCTTCATCAATATCCGAATACTCCCTCTTTCTAAACGTAGGCACGTCCCGGTCAACAGCTCAAATCAGGTCGAAATTCCTGCTTCGCCCAACACAGAAATAACTGCCGCAGGTGGAGCGGTATGTGTAACGATTCGATGTGTATCGGTTTTCGAGCGATGTCCTAGATGTCCCGTGGTGCGATGGTGGAGTAGGAGGCCATAGGCAATCGGCAGATGTCCTAGATGTGCCGTGGTGCGATGGTGGAGTAGGAGGCCATGGGCAATCGAGAGATGTCCTAGATGTGCCGTGGTGCGATGGTGGAGTAGGAGGCCATAGGCAATCGGCAGATGTCCTAGATGTGCCGTGGTGCGATGGTGGAGTAGGAGGCCATAGGCAATCGGCAGATGTCCTAGATGTGCCGTGGTGCGATGGTGGAGTAGGAGGCCATAGGCAATCGAGAGATGTCCTAGATGTGCCGTGGTGCGATGGTGGAGTAGGAGGCCATAGGCAATCGGCAGATGTCCTAGATGTGCCGTGGTGCGATGGTGGAGTAGGAGGCCATAAGCAAAGCGTTACGACAATAAAGTTGGGCATGCATTTGGTAGAAAGCGAAATATATCGAAAACCTCTGCCGTCGGATCTAAATTCCAAAGTCCTTGACAACTTCGAAGCTTCAGCCTCAACTGTGCGAGTTGTTCGTGTCGTGTTCATGCCATGAACCCCACGCACCCAGCGTGCGAGAGTCGACACAGTTACCCACTGCGACCAGCATCAACCATGAAACTCAAATGAAACAAAATCACTTCAATATATACAAAATATAGTCGTGTATTAAAATGCATACATTCAGTACGTTAACATTTTACAAAAATTTGTTTTCTTTCTTCCCCCTTCTCTCTAGCAGTTACGAAACAGAATAATAGAAAAAATGTCAAAGATCATAGAGATGGGTGTGCAGTGCCCTCGTCTACATATAAATCCCTGCACAAGCAGTCGCCGAATGTTTGTTTTTTGTTTTTGATTGATATGTATGCACCTGAGCGTCCGTCAAATGATTTCTTATTGTCATCTCTCTAGGCAATTGTTAATCAGATAATTGGCTTCTTCAGTCGGAATAGATACAGTCTTCCACTGTACAGTAGTATTAGGAATTGTTTGTGGTGAAAAAGTTCACTGTGACCAATATCATGCATGTGCACGACCATATTAGCACGAAAACCAGCCATCCGGAGCTTCGGAACGGACTGCGGAACTCATTGACCACGCCACGGCCGAGAAGATCGGAACAAGTTCGACGCGCAAAGTACACCAAAGACACCGGAATAATGTACTGAATGCCAGCACCCGCGTAGCTGCCAGTGAAACCCACCAGACTGGTTACACTTTCAGTGAAATACGTCACTACAAAGGGCGGCACAATGGCGAGGACTGGGAAAAGAAAGCGCCGCAGCAGGAAGTTGTAGGAATCAAAGCGCGACATGTCCAAGAACAGTGTCTGCAAATTGTTCCGTAAGGTGATGGCTATAATGGGAAAGCTGGCAGAGAGTGTGAACACTGGGAAGAGTGCAAGAAAATATTCGACAACTTTGAGAGCTACCGAACCATTCGCGTTTGGTATGAAATTCAACGTGTACAAATCTTCGAGATGCGCGAATGCAAATGCCCCAGTCAAAGCCAGGACTATGTAGAAGGAACAAATCAGAATGTAATCGTACGAGAGGAGAGACTTGATGTTTCGTTTGTCGCTGATTGGCACGAGGAGACTCGGCAGCGAGTGATGACACATGAAGGAGTAGACGCACGCGCCGAACAGCGATGGAAGCCCGAGGATGTTGGCGGTCGGTGGATGACCTTGACGACCATTCTCAAGCAAAGATTTGATTGCCAGTCCAATCATTGTTATGAAAGCTAAAAAAAAAAACAGAAATATAAGGACACTTGAAGAATGAGGAAAAGAAATAGGTTTAAACTTTACCAAGCCAACGGCACATCACAGTGAACATTTGAATGTATTTGGTCTTCTGCACACTGTACAAGGCAAACGGTCCCAAGATCATAATGAAGGCGACGAGGAACAGGCGGTACACATCCAGACGAGACATTGTGTGATTATCCCAGCACAAGGTTTCCTCTGTGATATTCAGATAATCGCTGGAATTCGTTGAATTAAACTGACTGCAAGAAAATAAAGCAGATCAGAGGAATAGGATGATGTTGTCAAATCGAACGCATACCACACAACATCTCTCAAACTTTTGGCCACTGCTGCAGAGTATATGCTCAGATCCCCATAGAGGTATATCGCGATGCAAAGATAAAACAAGATACGTCCGAAATCGTTGAAGAATAGTCCAGCCATCTCTCCAAGCTCTACCTTCCGTTCCAGCATGTAATACTGAGATCGTTGCGACGATAGGGGTATCTGTTCGATGCTACTGTCCGCATTCAAACGCGCATTGTTACGCGGCAATAGTGACTCAGTGGGATCACTATCAGGTTCATCGTCTGTTGTTGCCTGCTAAATCAAACACATAAAAAAATAACATCTGCTCCGTCCGCCCCCCAAATCTGACTCACTTGGTCCCTCTTCAGAAACTGCAAACGTTGCCATTGTATGACCGCATTCGCACACGACATAGTCTCGATCACAAACGTCACTGTCATGTAACTTATCCCAGCCAAAACAATGATAACCGAAATGCTGAGCAGCCAGCCAGCTCGGGCGAAAACTGCTGGTAGGGTCAGGGCTCCAGTACCGACGATTAAATTGAAAACGAATATAAAACCGATCTAAAACAAAAACAAAAAACGAACAGAATTCAATTCCAGCTGATGCATTCGTGCGGAGCAACACTCACCCATGTTGGATACTCATCACCAGATCTCATTCGATATGGCATTTTGGACAGCAACTATTTAAACGATTAACAGTAGTATGTTTACACTATGGACATTCCAGATGGCTTGTTGCACTTATTTACGCTGTTCCCTTGGCAACCATATCCCAAGGGGTGAATATCGAAATTAAATACCAAGCCGGATTAGAGTGACTGTCGAAGCCAACGTTTATGTTCAATGTTCTAAACGTTATCTAAATATAGAGTTTCACTTGCAGAGAACAAAAGAAAACAGCAAAAATTCAATCGCTTCGTGTTTTTCTTTTTTCTTTCTGGCTTTCCTTTTTTGTTTGATGTGGTTTCGTTGTTCAGATTGTTGTTTTCTAGCCGCAGCTGATCATGGGTAAAGGGAGAGAGATTGATGCGCGTGTGAGGATGGTGGTCCTTGTCTCCCTGGCGACCGGTGAAAGGAAAGTTATTGCCAGTTGAAAAAAGGGTGGAGTGGTAGGAAAGAATCTTAGAATGAACACAAAATGATTCGGTTTATGAGTGAGCAGAGGACACAGTTCCAAGTGGTGAGGGTGGGAATTTCTTTTGCGGTTCCAGAGGCAACCAGAAATGGTGTTTCATTAGCATGCCTTGGCCAAATCAACGCCTTGTGAGTTATCGATTCCGAACAAAATCGTATCAGGAAAAATATGTGACGTTAGACTGACAAGTGGCAACACTTGACGAAATTGTCAACTGCGTCATTTTTTTTTCACCAGTGCTGCCAGCTCTTTTTTAATTGAATTTTACTCAGACTATGTGATGGGATGATTTTTAAGGTTTATATTTTTTTTTTTTTGTTTCAATTAGAGAAGTGCAGATGAAAATAATGTTGATGTTCGTCCATTCCACGCCTTTTAATATGTTCTACCGGCAGCACCAACCACCGTTTCCCTGAAAAACAAATACCATCCTCCCCGAATAACAATCTCACACCAATTGACGTCATCATCAGCTGCAACGAATACAAAATAAGAGAACGAAACCAGCATGAGAAGTAAAAAAATGATGTGATTATTTCTATTGTCCTCGTGAAAGAAAACCTACCCTGTTCATCGGAAATGTTATATCCTCCCATCGCACCCCAACAGGAGTACACATTTGACTAAGTGCAAAAGAGACAGTCATATACGACTGTGAGCTCCGGTGTAAAAATCAAGCGCATCTACCTTCAGCTTGTATGGCTATGTGTTATTTTATTTTTTTTTTTTAATTGGATTCAACTCTGTGGTGTGTTCGGGGTTTGCGCAATTTGTTTTTCCTTTTATTGCTTCAATCGCGAAAGAAAAGAAAGCCTTTCGAGAATAGGAAAGAACGTCACATTTCTCTTCACTCTTCAAATTTCGCATTCACACACCATTCGTTGCGGGCAGACAAGTCATATCGTTCTCTGGGCATAAACTCTGTTTCACTGCGATTGTGGCAAAAAAAAAAAAAAAATAAACGTAAAATCTCCAAACAAAAATGTTATTTTCATATTTTATAAATTAAATTCACTCCCAAATCAGATTTCATTCAATTCAACTAAATGAATATCAATATAAGCGCATAAGAGATATAATAACCTTCCGGTAGTTTGCCACAAGCAACGCCTTAAAGCAATCAGAAAGAAGAAAAAAAAACACCTAATCTAAATTCTCTTGAAATAATTGAAAGGCAAAAAGAGAATAAAAATACAGCCCAAACTGATACAAGTGAAAAAAATTACAAGGAATAAACAAAATACGAGAGATTTCGTTTTTTTTTTTTCTGTTCTTTGCATCTAAGGAGGATGATATTTCTGGAATGTATGATGTTCAAACGTGTATCTGAGTTTAGTGCTTGAAAAATCGGTGGATTCTGTGTGGTGTGGTGCACTTCGACATCTCGCCGTGTTGTCGTTGTCGCTTATCCAGTGTAGGAGGTAAGACATCGACGAAAATCTTGGAAGCAGAAGTGAAGAAAAGAAACAAGTTTTATCGATCAAAAATAATGTGCGTTTGTCTCATTGAATTGAAAATGAAAAATTTCATATAAAAAGAAAAATAAACGCGTACACATAAAACAATCAATCATCAAGCACCAAAAGGCGCAAAACGAAACGAAGATCTTAAGATCTTCATCTGTTCACGCCACGCAAGAAATTCCCAAGTCGTGTCGGTAGCCTGCGTGCCTGCCAATCAGTAGCAGCATTCAGCATCAGCACAACCATCAAGTGCAAGGAAGTGAGAGGAAACAGGAATAATTTGTTGTCAGTGCGTGTGTGTGTGCGTGTGTGTCAATTCAGTATTATCATTTTTGCAAACTCCATCATCGTCTAAAGTGAGATCAAAAAGGTAAGTCAAGTCATTGTGGTCAAAACAATTTAAATATCACAAAAGTCTTTGAGCGTTGTGTCATGTTTTGCACGGCACGCTCGGGTACAATTGTACTCGGTTGCGACGAAAACAAATAGAATGGAAAAAAAAGTCATGATTTGTTGTTGTTGTTCTGGGGCGTTGATGTAGTTTATTTTCTTGCTTTATACTTGTGATGACGTGTTTTGTAAACAACAAATTAGACGACAGTATATAATTAGAACGCATCGAGTATGAAGTATGAGTAGACCTGCGTCAACTATGAATTGGGTGGTGGGGGACCAGCGGTACCAGACATGCGAGTGTACCCAACGGGGAATAGGCGTGAGCACTTCGATCAACAAGTTAGTAACACCCCAGCACAATCGACCCTTAATTAAATAATCAACCCTTGCCTGGGCTGGTGGTTGTGCGCCAGCAAAAGGTGTGGTCACCTAAGGACATCAGTTTGCTGCAAATAATGTCGCAGTTATTCGCATCATGCTGTGTATAGCATTTACGAAGTGATGCATGCAGTGTTAATAGCCTCGCACGTACTGCATAAATCCATACTTAATATCTGCATTGCCTGAGCGCAATTTCCAGTGAAATAAAAGCATTGCGTGCTTTTGCATTCAGCGATGATAACAAGCACCCAGTGAATCATACTTCACAGATTGAGGAGATTGCTTTTGGTAAACATCTCACATGAACTTGTCAGTGTCACTGTAGGTTTACAGTTCTCCCCCTTCGTCGTCTGTTCCGGTATGTGTCCTATCCCATTTTCTTGTCCTTTCACATACATTATTTTGTTGGGGGGTATATAAACACATTTGTTGACTTCATTCACGCCACGCCCAACTGTCTATATTCACCCTTTGAGTATGCCACTGTGTACATTAAATCCCTAACTTGACACTCCTTAAACTTTCCCTTAGCTTTCGTGCGCTCGTGGTCCTCCCATTTGCTTTCTGCAGCTTTTAATGAATTGACTAATCCCTTTTTTGGGCACACGTGTCGGTAATAAACTCATTTTGATCGTCATCGCCGAGAAGCCTAAGCTAAGGCATCAATCCCAATCAAAGCAACATCATGGACTAATGCTCCATTAGAGGCGGCAGTAAATTACTGCTCAACAAATAGCACTCAAGTGTGATGATATAGAAAATCCTATCCTCAGCAGTGTGTGATGAAGAGCGAACAATCTTCGTCTGCATTTACTTTTTGATTGACAGAACTGTTCTGCGACGTCTTGCCTTAAGTGGTTTTGTTACTTTATTCGCTTCGTGTGTAGGAGAGTGCTCCTGTTGTGCATTATTGTGTTCCTGCAGTGAAATTCAATCAAGAATCCGAGATTACAGTCAATAACAAATTGTAGTGCTTGATGTGAGTAACGGCGCCAATTGTGTTGTTGCGTATTTGAAATCTTTGTGTTTATTGATGCTGATTAAGAGAGACTGCTTGATTTTTTTTCAGAGGGAGGAAAGGGAGCAACTTTGGGATCTTGATGATTGTGTCTTCTTAGCCGAACCGACGGCTTGAGATCTGGATTAGAGATTCGCACACCAAGTCGGTTGAAGTCCTTCTTCACTTATGTGCGCCATCTGAGATGCCGGCATAACTTGTTGCGTTTTGTCTCACGGACACGATGGAATTGTTGCATTATTACAATGGCTCGGAGTTTAAGAGCCATTGTAGAGCCATTTAATAGCCAAGTTGAACCAGCTTGGTAACCATAAACGGCAGCCTGACTCATGTTCACGGTTGCTTCTTCTCCTGCAGAACAGAGATTCTGATGAAGCGAGAGAGCTCTAGAACTCAGTTGTTTCTTGCGTGTACACGAAGGCCGAGGACTCTGATGTTGCCTGAGCTACGTGTAGACAAAGGCATGCTCGTTCATTGCGATCCAAGTTGTAAGTCATTTCTCGAAAACATGTTCACCGCCGGATCCACTGCAGCCACTTTCGTCTCAATGCTGGCAAACAGTTCATTGACATGACACTGCGTTCAAACAGTTGCATCGATCGTCATTCGCGTATCCTGTAGTACAGAATAACTGGATCTCAGAAATCACGTCACTGGAAGGCACTCAGATAGATCACATCAGCCCTCAGTTCGTAGTACTTGTCACAAAAGCATCCACAATCAGTTCGCTGCGAACCGTTTTGGTCTGTTCCCACGGGTAGGACAGCACTCGTCCTCGTTTCGCCCCTGTAGCTGCTACATAAACATGCTGTGAGAAGCGATTCCGTCGCGAATGCGAGCCAAACGACATCAGAGGTTAAATGCTCATTATCTTCAAAGTGCATCCTTTAACCTCCTCTTATCATTAGGCAGCAGGAAGCCTTTTAACCGCATTTCACATGACACACTTGACTGTAAGTGCAAAACATGAGGCACTTTCAACCTCATCACCACTCAACGTTGGCCATGCAGGCATGCAAATACTCTCGTGGCTGATGAAATGCAGAATGAGTACATCAAAGCAAATATGAGGCCAGTCATCGAAGCGCTATCGATTTCTGAAAGAATTCGATTTTCGAATGAAATAACGAGAATGACCTTACAATCAGTTAAGGGGATGAGGTCGTCGAATGCTTGATGACATGGATTTTGCGCTGCAATTGTGTATCCATGTGGGTGTACGCAGAGAATGTGTGTCCAAGAATCGGATCTGCTGTTTGGCCGGCTCCCTGGCAAATGTGAGCTCAGCCCTTGGAGACAGGAGACTTGACCGATTCCATATGGGATTTTTACTTGAGCATGTCCTTTGTGTTGCTGGACAAACAGCTTCTTCGACTTCGTTGAAGTCTTTGTTCACTTGCGCTCGGGTGTCCTACGCTGCCTTGTTGCTCTGAGTCGTAGTCGAAGACTGTGTTGTTGGCAATGCACTCTGAATGGCCTAGGCGGTGATTGCACAGCTGCCTTGGTAGATGGAAAAATGGAACAACTTCGTTCACGAAACACGGCAGAACGGAGAGAGCTATGCTTCGTGGGTTGGTCACGTGGCACGAATGTCCACACCATCACGGACGAGATGCAGAATATTGCTGTATCATCAGCAAAACACGCACTTTCTTTCAATTTTAGGCAAGTCAGCAAAACATGTATATTTTTATAAGAGCGGGGCTAAAGTCGATCCCTGCGGGACACCCGGGGACCATGGGTGTTCTCCAGTCTCACGAACTTTCTCCACGAATTTCCGTACAACATCCTTGGTGGTTGCTTCATTTGGGCAAAAACGCGCTACTTCAGCTGCACAGCACTCACTTTGAAAATAAGTTTTCAACGTTGTTCAAGCGTAAAGCGATTCATTTCTTTCCGGGCTGATATTCTGTCCAGATTTGGAGCGGGAATTTAAAAAAAAGCCACTAAATAACCCATCCTGCACCTGAAACAAAATCTTCCTGAAGTGTTAACTATTCAGTATAAATTGTTTAATTAATCTACGAAATACAGTGGACGCTCCCTAAGTCGAACTTTCTCGCCATATTTCAGCATTCCCCTCAATTTTCCATAGAAAAACGCTCTCTCTAGCTCATAAAGGGTGGTTACACTTTAAGGGCCGATGTCGATTTTGAATAAAACACAAATTGTTTAGGAAATTACTGTCATTTCTTTTTATTATGATAATGTTGGCATGGTTCAATTATTTATGGAGCAAAATATCGGCCAAATGGACGCCGCGACCTCGGCGGCACGATGACGCTGAAGCATAATTGAGGTTCCATGCCGTTAATGTGCCGAATTATCTCACCCGTAAGCTCTTGAATTGTTGCTGGCTTATCGACGAACACCTTTTCTTTCAAATAACCCTCTTGGCGGCCAATTGACATCGCCACCACGTGCGATAACACGGCCATTGAATTTGTCGCCCAAAAGAGCCATTGTTTCGTTAGATGTGTGGCAAGTGGCACAGTCCTGTTGCAACCACATATCGTCCACATTCATATCTTCTCCAATTTGGGCCATAAAAAGTAACTGCCTGTCCGGCCTCATTTTGGAAAAAAAAAAATACGGCCCGATGATGCCGCCAGCCCATAAACCGCACCAAACAGTCACTCTTTGTGGGTGCACGACAATCACTTGGATCTTGGATTCAGCTTATTGACGAATCCACTGAGATTAAAGTGTGCCTCATCACTGAAGATGATTTGAACTGTTGCCATTTCTAGCCACCATTCGACGCTTGAAATGGTCAAGAGGCTTTAGTTCTTGAGTCAGTCAGTGCACCTTGTAAGCGTGTGAATGCAAGTCTTTATGCATAATGTCCATCAACGACGAGCGTGAGAGGTGCAATTGTTGGGCAGCCACACTATCGCGAACAGCAGCTGTACGAGCATGCACTGGTGTTTTCGCATCTCCTACAGACCCGGTTCGCTCAAACTTTTGCACGATTTTTCCGATTGTACGCACAAAAAATCACACATTTTGATTTGAACGCCCATTTTCATAATGAGCCTGAATAACTCGAACGCGTTGCTCGATTGTGTATCTTTCCATGGTTCAAGTTGAGTTAGTCTGAAATTGAGAAATGTCAAATGAAATGCTTGACGTTTAGGTGTGGTTCACATTCAACATCGGCCCTTAACCACCCTTTCTAAAGGACAATAAATACTGGCAATATTAAGGCTTAGCAAATAAAACGTGTAGATTACAAAATATAAACATGTAATAACATTTATTCGCTTTGAGGAATACAATTTGTTAGTTCATTGACTAGTGGATTGTCAGCAGAAACACACGAGTAACTAAACTTATCTGTCACTTTTAAGCTGCAATAATCCCGTGGTAGGTCTAGCATCATTTTTTAAAACTTTGTTTTGGGCTATTTGCAATCTTTTGATGTGACACTGTGCGGATTTTTCCCATACTGGGCAACCGTTAATTAACATGGCTTGAAATATAACCTTAAATGTGATTACTTTGTTGGAGGAAGACTACAAAGACCTTCCATCAATGAATGGGTAGAGAATTTCCTTTGCGGTGTTAACTTTCTGAAGAGTTTGGTTGATGTGCTCATGAAAAGTTCATTTGCTATCACGATGAATACCACGAAACGAGGGGCGTTCAATATGTTCTCGGTATCGAATTCACGAATTCTCGGAAAATGCGAATTCAATTTAAATTGTTTTTATTTTTCAATATAATCTCCCCTAACATCAATGTATTTGTTACATCTTGAGATGAGCCTCTTTAAACCCTCAAAAAAATAAATTCCCTCTTTCTCTGCAAAATACCCATTTATTGCCGACTTGAGTTATTCATCATCCGAAAATCTTTTTTATTTTTTTTTAAGGTGGTCCGAGGTGGACCAGGGCCTCAACCAACAAGCGTCTCCAGCCAGCTCGATCTTTAGCTGGCTGACTCCAGTTTCGCACGCATAGTTGGTTGAGGTCCCTTTCCACTTGCGTGCGCCACCTGAGTCGCGGTCTTCCTCTACTGCGCCGTCCCTCGGGGGTGGATTCGAAGACTTTTCGAAGACTTTTCGGGCCGGAGCATTGGTTTCCATCCGCTCTACATGACCTAGCCACCTCAATCGTTGGATCTTCACTCTTCTGGCTAAGTCGATGTCGCTAAACAGCCCGCTAAACAGTCTCCTCCTCCACTCACCATCTATGCAGACGGGACCGAAAATCACACGAAGAAGTTTCCTCTCGAAGCAACCAAGAGCAGCTTCATCCGCTTTTGATAAAGTCCATGCCTCCGCGCCATATAGCAGGACTGGGACGATTAAGGTCTTGTAAAGCGTTAGCTTGGTTGTTCGAGAGAGGGCTTTGTTTACCAATTGCTTTCTTAGCCCAAAGAAGCAGCGATTGGCAAGAGTTATTCTTCGTTTGATTTCAGCGCTGGTGTCGTTGTCTGAATTGATAGCGGTGCCTATGTAGACAAAGTTTTTGACTGCCTCTGCTGTGACGTTCTGAGCGAGACGTCGGTGTTGGGTGTCCTTTCTCGTTGACAACATATACTTGGTCTTACCCTCGCTTACCGCTAAACCCATCTTCGCGGCCTCCGTTGCAATACCCACAAAAGCGCCATTGACATCACGCTGTGTTCTTCTGAATATCGTCTGTCAATATCGTCGGCATATGCAGGTAGTTGGACGGACTTCTGAAAGATTGTTCCTCTGGTGTTGGCGTTCGAGTTTTGAACAATTCTTTCAAGAACGATGTTGAAAAAGTCGCATGACAGCGCGTCGCCTTGTCTGAATCCTTTTTTGACATCAAAGGTCTCGGTTAGGTCTTTACCGACCTTGATGGAGCAGCGTGCATTCTGCATCGTCATCCTGCACAAACGGACGATTTTGGTAGGGATGCCAAAACTAGACATTGCTCTGTATAGCTCGTCTCTACAAATGCTATCATGCGCGGCCTTAAAATCGATGAAAGGGTGGTGGGTATCGATTTGTTGCTCCTGGGTTTTCTCCAAAATCTGCCGCAGTGTGAGTGTGAATTTTCCTGGCCTAAAGCCACACTGGTATGGACCGACCAGGTTGTTGACGAATGGCTTTAGGCGTCCACACAGTACGGCAGATAAGATTTTAAATGCGATACTTAGGAGACTGATGCCTCTGTAGTTGGCGCAGTTCAAAGGGTCTCATTTTTTATGGATCGGGCAGACTATGCTGAGGTTCCATTCATCGGGCTGAGGTTCCAATCTTTTTCCACGAAGATATTTTTTTCAAATCCGGAAACAGGAAATAATGACTAGGGGCAAGGTCTAGACAATAGGGTGGGTGTTGGATTTCGTCGAAACCACAATCTCGCGCAGCAGCCTTGGAAACTCGCGCCGTGTGAACAGGAGCTGCGAGTTTACCCCGTCTTTTCTTTTTAATTTCCTCCCGGAAATTATGCAAAGTGCAAGCGTAGGATGTGGCGTTGATGGTTTCACCTTTTTTTTTTGAACTCAATGAGCCCCAAAAAAATGTGGCCATGAGCTTTCCGGCAGACGGAGTGCCTTGAACTTCGTCGGGGGTCTGTTCCTTTTTTATGCCACTGCATGGACTTTTGTTTGCTTTCAGGGTCATAGTGGTGGACCCATGTTTCGTCACCAGTACAGTACGATCCATAACACCGTCCGCGTTCTCACTACACATCTCCAAAAGCTCTCTTCAGCATGCGATTCTCTGTGAGCATTCGCGGCACCCACCTTGCACTGACCTTTGAAAGGTTAAGATGGTCATGAAGAATGGTGTGAATGGTACCAATTGAATCTCTGCCATCATTTTCACCTTTATTCAGGCATCCTCAAGAACAAGTTTTTCGACTTCTTTGATGCTTTCTCCCGTACAAGCAGTAGCCGGGGCGGCATTTGACACCGTTTGGCATATAATGGCCTGATTTTCAAAACGAACTATTTAAATTTTCCACCACTAAGTTTTAGGGATAGTTAATAGTGATGCATCAGATTTGATATCATACAAGGCAGGTGTGCCCCAGGGGTCTGTCTTGGGGCCAATTCTTTAATGAATTACCCGATTGTGAAACTGCTATCTTTGCCGATGACACGGCTATATTCTCAGTGTTCGCTCTTAACATTGAGATCAGTCTTAAATATGCGATGGAAATTATTTGCAGGTACTGGAAATAGGTAAAGTAAAGTGTGATTTTTTAGCTATTATCTTTTTGGCAACACTGGTTTAAACAGCTGACTCGCGAACTGGCGAACTAAGGCTTTCGAATTTACAATTCGAGTTCGAAATTCAGTGCTGCCATGAGAACAATCAGAAAGTATTAACGAATAAACGTCAAATCATGAGCATTCGAATTTTAATTTGAAGTGAATTCACTAATTGTTAGTTTTCTTGGCCAATGAAATTATAAAGAAATGTGAAGAAAATGAAATCTGCAGAAAAAAAGTAAGAATGCTTCCACTGCGCACGAGCACTCAATACGACTTCAATGCCTTGGAACACCCTGATCATCCGCAAGTAGAAAGAATTTGTCTAAAAATTGTTTTTAAGCTTAATTTTCGCGTTAGTTTGTTCGCCTCATACTGATTGGAATGTCAATTTCAAAACCCGCTCGTACTTTGATCTTGACTTAGGCCTGTCACAAACAATTGTTTTGGAGTGCATTCGGTTTTTACCCTTCGCCTTCATAGACTGCAGAATGGCGGACACAGCTCCAGGCCGTGGTGGATTCCGTGGAAGATTTGGTTCTCGTGGTAGTGGTGGTCGTGGACGCGGCAGAAGTCGTGGTCGTGGTGGCAAGGAAGACTCCAAGGAGTGGGTTCCAGTCACCGATGGCAAGATCCAGAGTCTTGAAGAAATCTATCTGTGCTCTCTGCCAAACGAAGAGTTCGAAATCATTGATTCCTACTTGGACTCTGCTCTTAAGGATGAGCTGCTGAAGACTATGCAAGTTCAGAAGCAGACACGTGCTGGTCAACGTACCTGTTTCAAGGTTGTTATCGCCATTGGTGATAACAATGGCCACATCGGCTTGGGAGTTAAGTGCAGCAAGGAAGTCGCTTCAGCCATCCGTGGAGCTATCATCTTGGTTATTGGGGTAACAAGATCGGTAAACCCCATACCGTACTAGGCACGCTCACTGGCAAGTGCGGTTCCGTTTCGGTGCGTTTGATCCCAGCTCCCCGTGGTACCGGTATTGTATCGGCTCCAGTCCCCAAGAAGTTGTTGACCATGGCTGGCATTGAGGATTGTTACACATCGGCTCGTGGCTCCACTGGTACCTATGCTGCCATCGCTAAGACCTACGCTTATCTTATCACCAGATTTGTGGAAGGATATGCCTCTTGGCATGACCCCATACCAAGCGTTTGCCGACCAGGTGTGCGCCATGTTGAGGCCTAAATGCAGCGGAACTTCACCCACTGTATGTCCTGTTGACGGGAGGATTCTCCCGAAGAGCACAAATTCACGCAGCCATGTGGCGCCATTGAAACAGCCAGTATTCGAAGCTGTTGTCTCGCAGCACATTGATTGTATTTTATTATGAAGATTCCAGTCAAAGGCGACATTTGATGATTACCAGAAGAACTCTGTGGTTCTGGGCCTGCAAGAAGCTGTTCTCTATCGTCAAATGAAACCTTAAAATTAGTAGTGATTTCGGGCACTTTTTTGCGCGTCTTTCACAAATTTCTCAGCGACAAACCCTGGCAGGGAACGTCCCTCCAGCTGAGTTCAGAATTCAAAGTCTGTTCTCCGTCCGCATCGTCTGGACATTCAAAGTTGTTTGCAGTGGAAGTAGATGCAACAGTTAAGAGCATTCTTCTCCTCGTCTTCCAACCGTCTTTGTCAAGCTCCTTCTCCTTTCTCCGCCAATTTGCTATCCACACCACCTAAGCATCTAAGCATCAAAATTCAGATCATTTTTAAAACTCTTCAACCGCGTTTGCACTTTATTCCATCCGACAGTGCATGTCCTCCCAAGCAGAGTGCAGGCTCACCACAAAACCATGTCGACATTCGAACAAAAAACCGAATCGAATCCACTCTTCTCCAGAAGGAAATCCAAATTCCATTTGATGAAAAACAAACCCTTACACATCACCTACCTACTCCTACCCTCCATGCATGCACTGCACTCATTGCCAGAGAAGCAGCCACTCCTCACTTCAAAGACGCCATGAAAAATTGAATTTTCTCCAATTTCCAAGGATTTCGAATTGAGCTTTTGACGGAATCCAACACACGTGAGATGCATTATTTTTTTGCTGAAAATAAACGAATTCTCAACGACGTCGATTTTAAGAGGGCATCCTTTTGTGAAACGAATTACTCGGGGCTTTGGACGAATCCGAGGACATGCGGTATCAGAGTGGAAAGGGATTTTCACGTTGAAGGGAAATGATGTGGGATTTACTAACGGCAAGGCAGTGGATGATTGCGATAACCTCACTCGGCGAATTGAAAGATGTGGTGTTTTGTGAATCGATTTTCTGGATGGATGTGATGTGGCATTGAGGCAATGTCACTGAAAGCTGCACCTTCTTGCACATCACATGAGATATCCCTCACGTCCATTGAGTCAAACGTGTGATGTGTCATTGAGGCAATGTCACTGAAAGCGGCACCTTCCTTCACATCACCTGAGATATCCCTCACGTCCATTGAGTCAAACGTGAGCGATGCCTGGATGGATGTGATGTGTCTTTGAGCCAATGTCACTGAAAGCTGCACCTTCCTTCACATCACGTCCATCCTGAGAACCCTCATTTTGGGCTGGCAAGTTTCAATCGATAAAATTGATATTCTTGAGTACACCCCACTGCATTGGCGACAGGATGTTTGGAGGAACGTTTTTGTGGGTAATCAGTATCGAGGCATACCACGATGGATGGGGAATCGACATCTTTAGGGGCGTGCCTTGACTGACCAGTTGGAAGATTGCATAGAATTCAGTCAAATCAACAAAAAACAAAACCCATAAATTCAATTCATAATCATTCAGGCGCTTTGTTTGGCGTTAATTGAACTGATTTCAATTGACGATATATGTACATTCACTGGTTGTTCTCGTGAAACTTTATTGCTTGCAAAAGCACGTACCTAGGTGCTAATAATATCATTATCTATGCACACCCACTTGTACAAAAGAACGATTACGATTATACGATCGCACTATCAGGTGACTGTTGGAGCAGATGTGAACTTGATAGGTAGGTGGGCTAGGGCGTGGATTTACGAGTTAGGAAATTCATGTAAAAAATAAAAATAAATATCGCTTCAATCTCTGTGTATTCGCTTAAGTATTGCATGATGTCACGTGAAGTGTTGTCGGCATACAGGAAATTCACTTCGTAACGATTGTGCAGTTCCTCTAGTGCTGCACAAGATGGATTCGTTTGGACGTGTTGCCATTGGGAGCCCTTTGAGAAACAGTTGAGATGAGAATTTTATGTTCATTAAACTATACAAAGTTGAAGAGAAAAAATTACCTTTGGTCTGGGGTATACACAAGTGCTAACGGTGTTGTGATGTATTTTTGTTTTTTCTCGATAATGTGATGCAAAAATAAGGTTATGAATTCGAAAGTCGTTATGTATACTCTTTGACCTATTTCATCGCGTTTAAAGTACTCCCGATATCCGACACGTCTGAGATGGAGCCGGGCTTAGATTCTCGAACGACCAGCGGTGTTGTGTTCGCTATTGTTCCGCCACGAGTGCAGGGGACTCAGACGTTCATCCCGTCTCCGAGTTGGGAAGTTTGAGAAAAATTATGGAGAATTGTCCGTGACTCGAGTCGTACGACTCTTCTACTCAATGATGGCCACTTCGTGCAATCCGGCGTTTTTCCCCCTAGAATCATCGGCGGAGTGGTGTCTTGAGCCTTGGCAGGAGTCACACGGTGTAAAATGGGATGTTTTTCAGTAGGAATGGTCTCGAAGAACCTCTGGCCTTCAGGAACAAATCATCTTTCAACATGGCTTGGACGAATCCACAGTAAATGTCTCAAAAGTTCGTTCATTACCAAGTCACTGCTTGATGCAGCAAATAGAAGTCCATCAGCAGCGAGAAAGGCCATCAGCAGCGGCCAAGCGAAGTGAGACGCCTCAGCACGGCTAGAGTGTTTCACCTCGTTTCTCATCACATCTTGCTGCGGCCAATGATTCATCGATCTCTCTGCCTTCCCTTTGAGTTCCTTGTGGGACGAATACATTTTTTTTTTGTGCCAATCCAAGCCGCATCTGCAGAAATTTCACCCCACAAACGAAATTGAATTCCACTTCAGCGGGCATTGTAAAAATGACTAAATTCGCAGAAGAGGACCATACCTCCTGATTCATGCGCAAAAATATCAAGCGCACTTCCCTTCGAGCTGTTTACTCAAGTGTTGCCACGGGGTACTTGAACGCCTACAATAATGAGTCACAAAAGAATCACAAGTGCCAACTCTTCACAAACAATAATAGAAGTCCATCAACAGGATACTTCCCATTGCCAGAGCTGTTTACTCAAATGTCAATTGTTTTGTTTCTAAGTTATTTCATTCACGCCCTAAAGCCCTCCACGCCCAGGGTCTTCAATTCACCTTCAAATTACCACATCAAATGTAAGAGTGAGTGGAAGGTGAGTCTCTGAATGGGTGGATAAACAGGAGAGGTATCCTTAATTAGGTAACAAAAATAATCTTCATTTAATTGAATCCGAAGACCAATCGTGTCCGCCTGTCTCTCATTCCTGGCGAAAATAAGAAGAAAACAAAAATTGTTTACCGATTCTATTATGGGCCATGGCATCGTGAGCGACGCATGCCATACTCTCAGTGTTTATATTTCTGTCGTCGAATATTGGTGACAAAATGTGTTGTCGTTTTATTTATTTTGATATTTTCCTTCCTTATCGTTTCGCCTTATAAATTTCGTCGATTACGCTATTTATAGATAAATAAAACAAAAATAAGAACTTCAACAGAAAGCGGTGTAGCCGCCACTCATAATGTTTCCGTTTCATCCGGCGGGGTCGTCAGACAGTGGGCGAATGTGACGCGATCATTAAAATATCTTTGCCAAAATAAAAACAAAGCCGAGACACACACTGAAGTTCGAACCGAAACAGAGAGCACACATCAAGCGTCAACGTCGGAAAACAGTTTAATTTGACTTGTTAATATTTCACTACGGGCAGATGTGCTACTGGTCAATCTATAAGACAAATGTTAAGTGCTCTGGTTTATCAATGGTCAAGGCCACTGTGCCCCGCTGTGTGTTTGTGTGTGTCGCAGAAGAATATCAGTTGACTTGAATATCAAGTTGTAATCGTCACCTGAAATGTTTCGTTTGGCAGCTTGTAGCCGAACGTCTTTGAATCATATTCACACTTGTTTAAATGTGACGTTGTTGTTGATAAACGTTTGTTGTTATTTCCTTTTTTCTGAACGTCCAGATAAGATATACAATTTTTCCGGTGGTTCTTTATTTTTGTATGCAATTAATCATGACCACCACTAACTGACTGCGACTGACTCATAGAGAGCTATTGTCTCTCTCTCTCGCTGTGTGTGTGTGTGTGTTTACTGCGTTTGTTAGAAATAATTGATTAATTGAATTCATTTTTGTATAATTACAGTTCTTAAATATATCACCGAATCACATCACCCACTCACAATGGAAAAGAAAATATCAAGTGCACAGCCTAGAATACTGAAGAAGAAACACTTTCGAGTGAAGCATCAAAAGGTCAAACTCTTCCGTGCTAATGAGCCAATTCTTAGTGTATTTATGTGGGGCATTAATCATACGGTAAGATGCCACTTGAATGCTGAATATTTTCATACATCAATTGAAATGTGTTTCTTTTTTCTTTTTTCTTTTTTCTTCTTTCTTGCAGATTAATGAACTTAGTCATGTCAATATACCAGTTATGCTGTTGCCAGATGACTTCCGAGCTTATTCCAAGATCAAAGTTGATAACCACCTCTTTAACAAGTAACCACATCAACTGAAATGATCTCTTCTCTTTTTATGCTAAGATTTGTGTTTTTTGTTTTCATCTCCTCCCCAGAGAAAATATGCCATCGCATTTTAAAGTCAAAGAATATTGCCCCCTAGTCTTTCGCAATTTACGCGAACGTTTCAATGTCGACGATGTTGATTATCGTGAATCGTTAACACGTTCACAACCAATTCAAATTGATTCCTCTGGAAAGTCCGGTGCACAATTTTATCAAAGTTATGATAAGTTTTTCATCATAAAGAGTCTAACATCGGAGGAGATTGAAAGAATGCATGCGTTCCTTAAACATTACCATCCAGTAAGTAATCAAAATCAATCAATACAACATCGGAATTGAATTGACTGCTTTGTGTGTTTCAGTATGTTGTTGAAAGACATGGGAAAACATTATTGCCACAATACTTGGGTATGTATCGGATTACTGTTGAGAGTGTGCAATATTATTTTGTTGTAATGCGCAATGTATTCAGCTCACATTTGACCATACACAAGTAAGTTAAATTTTCATTTCAAGTAAATAACAAACGATCTACAGACATTCTTTTCCGAAACTATTTCCTTTGGCTATTTTGTTTTTCTTTTCTTATGTAAATTGTACTCTCTTTAGCTGTGGGTATCTACTTCTACACTGTTATGCTTTAGTTCTAGACTGCATGCAAGCATTTTACTTAATTTTTCTCCATCATGCATAGCACTGTCTTGTCATAAAAGTTGGTCTCTTTGTGATGTTTGAGCCACCATATCTCCTATCGTTCACATGCCGAGAGCTTGTAGCCTCTCAGTTGTGGCCGCATACCCTCTGGGCTTTCTAGTCTTTCAAATGAGGTCTCATAGCCTCTGCGGTTCACATCCATTCAGCGAGGAGCATTCCCATGCAGTGGAATGTTTGTTTAGCAAAGAGACTTCGATGGCACACCCCTGACCGTACACCAAGAGATTTAACGTCCATTTAAAAGTAGAAAGAGAACTCTTTTCAGTAATCATTGGTTTTCTTCCTTCCAGCCTAAGGAAGCCCCCATATATCCAACCGGTCGTAAGTGAAAGAGTTTGTATTTTTTTTGTCACTTTGGACGGGTTCTATCACTATGCTTTAATTGTTGTTCTTACAAGGCATGCTTTCACCCTAATACCATACATTTATCTTACGGGAACCCTCTATACTTATAAGTCGCTCTCTCTCTCTCTCTCTCTCTGCATCAGCATTCATCATTTGAAACAAAATGGAATATGAATCACAAATTGATGAATTTACTTTCATTCTTCATCTTATTTATGTGTGTAGAAAATTTGATTTAAAGGGCAGCACAGTCGATCGAGAAGCCTCGGAGAAGGAATTAGAAAAGCAACTACCAACCTACAAAGATAATGACTTCATCAAGCAGAAAATGAAGTTGGAAATTGGCGAGGAGGCCAAACGGAAGCTTTTGGAAACCCTCAACAATGATGTTGATGTAAGCTATTCGGCCTGAGTGCATACGATTTATTTGATTTTGATTATTCTACTTTTAGCTTCTTACCAAATTGCACATCATGGACTATTCACTTCTTGTTGGTATCCACGATTGTGTACGAGCCGAGGAAGAGGCTCTGCAGGGCGAAAACTCACGGGATGCTGGCGGCCGAAGTGAAAACAGTGAAAGTGAAGAATGTGATAGTGGCGAGAGGTAATGTTGTGGTTTCACGTGAATTTGTATGTGAACGGCGGTGATATGTTTTCTGCATTTTCTTGACTGTGTGGCTATACAGCCCGGGAAGCGCTTGGGTCTCGACAAACAAGTCTCCCTTTGTCCACCATCATGTTGGTGGACTAAAATGTACATTTTCACACACCAAACTTGGTTGGGGTCCTTCTCCATTCATGGTGTTGTTCTGATGCCCCACAGGTTCTGCCCCCACTCAAGTTGAGCGTATTCATCCTTTCTTTTGGATTAGAAAACGCCAAACGGACTCAAGTTGAGCGTATTCATCCTTTCTTTTGGATTAGAAAACGCCAAACGGACTCAAGTTGAGCGTATTCATCCATTCTTTTGGATTAGACAACGCCATAATGTGGGTGGTTTCGACAGTCCGAGGTGGACTGGGGCCTAGCTTCTAGAGCAGCCAGTCGTGTTGTGCGTCCTGTTGTTCGTTCACGTGTGGGTGCACTTATAAATCATAAACAATTACAGACGATTTCCCACAACAGACCAGAGTTGGGCGTAATCTGATAACTTTTGTAATCTGATTGATCGGATTACAGATTACGTTTTGCCCAACACTGGTACAAGTCGACGATCAAGATAAGTGTGTACACCAAAGCCGTTTCTGATTAGATACTTGATACAGTGCCATCCAATGCGAATTCACGTGAAAATCTGTGCTGTAGTTTTGAGTTGAAACTCAACTGTTTGTTACGTTCTAGGTGGACTTACAATACGCCACCAGATTCCCCAAGAGGCGGTGCCCAATATAATGAAGTAGTGTATGAAATTGATATTTATGCCATTCCAAGCATAGAAGGTAATGACAAAAAAACTAACCAAAAACTGAATCTAAACTGACGATTGATTGATGTTCTTCGGTTTCTTTAGAGCGACGAGAGATATACTTCATTGCAATTATTGACGTACTAACTCAGTATGGTGTTAAAAAACAGGTAAGACTCAAAAGAGAGACAATCAAAAATCAGAGAAGTCAAGCAAACATCTTTCGACATACCTTTCTAGGCGGCTAAGGCAGCAAAGACTGTTAAATATGGCAGCAATGTCGATGGAATCTCTACGTGTGATCCAGACCAATATGCAAAAAGATTTATTGAATTTATGGACAAAGCTATTGAGTAGATAGATTCAGTTACCTATATGTCCCATGAAGTAAGGAAATAAATAAATACGCCCCCTCATCCTAAAGACGCGCGCCCTGTATGTGCATATGTAGAAAGATTTAAACAAGAGCACCATTCTCTTTAAAATGAATTACGTTGTATATGAATTGTAATAATTATTGTTAACACTACTCTTACTCCAATCAGTTACCAGTTAACTACATACCTTTTTTTTATTACTATTATTATTATTATTTTTTTGATTCAATGTTGATAAGAAAAAGCTCGACTTTTGGGTGTAATCATTGGTTTAAAATGTTGTTTATATATATATACGTTTTATTTTTAACATTTCCCACTTATTGATTATTGATTGAGTTGATGCGAAATGTTTTGTTTTATTTTATTTGTAATTTTGTTTTAGTTTTCTATGCTTAGGTATGCATACAGTTGTTTGCTTTAATTCGATTATGATTAGGAAGGCATCATTAGAACAGCAACAAAGTAGAAGCTTAACTAAATTATTTTTTACGTGTACACATCGTTCATTGGGAATTACCTTATTTCGGAAATCATGTATTTTTTTCCCCCCTCGATTGATTGATGGACAAGACAAAATATTTTGTGGGAAGCAGGAGATGAAGAAAACAAACAAAAACAAAAACAAAAACAAAAACACTGAATTAGAGTATATATTGTCGTATATAAAACTTTTTTGCTTAATTATATATATTTATATGTGTATTTGTTTCACATGCATACACACTACAGATGAAGACACACGTGTGTGTAGTTCTGTTTGTAAAACAATTGCAACACGTTGCTATACTATTTTATAAATTAAAAGATGAAAGAAATTATAATAAAACAGATTAAGGCCAAGTGTGCTTGCTTGATATGATACATAATAATCGTTACGAAAAGAAAAAAACAAACTACTTATCCTAATATTAACTTAATTAAATGACACACATTTATACACGTGCTGTACATAAGAGCCGCATTCCCATTCGCTGGTCACAGACAGTCCCCGTAACTCGGTCTGTCATGGGATCGGATGACATGGATGGAGTCCGCGCATAATTATGTAGAAAAAGATCTGCGTTTGGAGTCGGCATCCAGTTCAGGCCCATGTCCAACTCGGACTGTATCGCCAGCCAGATGAATTTGTAGACCACGAGGTATTGAAGGTTTTCAGTTCAGGTTCTCCTCTGTCACGACAGCTGTAGAAGTCATTGAATGGCGTTTTCATTGAATGCTGCTTTCAATTTCTTTCTCGTCACGCCATCCTCTGCGACAGTCATTGCTTTTCTCGGCATTCTTGCTACTGAGGCAGTTTCGAGTCAAGACAGAGAGAGAGAGAGAGAGAGTGGTGGTGGATTTGTCAGGAATGTCTGTAGCCGATGTTTGACCAGTTCTGACTCTTGGCATCCCAAAAAATAAATCATTTCTCTTTGCTTTTGAAAATTTGCAACTGTTAGGTGTGTTTTTTGCAAGCGCATATCCTCTTAAATTTTAAACAAAAAACAAAAAAACTGATTACCGGCGCTTAATCATAAAAACTTAGCCGCACAGGCGACATTTGTGCCATTTGAGAGGAAGTACAGTCAAGATTTCCGTGATTTGTGCCGACAGTTCAAGTCGGAATGTGCAGGAGCAGCACATCGAATGTGTAAATTCCTGCCTTAGCCATTTTCAATGCATTTGACGGTTCAAGTTCCAGTTCAGACGAGTGGGAATGGGCAGGAGCAGCACATCGAATGTGTAAATTTCTGCCTTAGCCATTTTCAATGCATTTGCATTTTTTAAAATATCTTTTTTTGATGAATTTTGTGACGTTCCTAAGCAAATTATCGGTAACACCTGGAAATTAATGAGATTTCGGGGACAGACAAGCGGCGATAAATATCGCGGGTAACTTAAGCGGCTGTAGGATTGGTTGTTAGTATATTGTACGCTTGCAAAAAACACGCCTACTATCAATCATGCCAAGCTTGACTTGCGCCGGCGACCACTTGGTCTTTGGTTATGTCCTAAGTACAGCGGCCTGCAAAAAATGCTTGACTTGCGCCGGCGACAACTTGGTCTTTGGTGATGTCCGCTGAATCGCGGCTCATGTGTACAGCGGCCTGCAAAAAATGCTTGACTTGCGCCGGCGACCACTTGATCTTTGGTGATGTCCGCTGAATCGCGGCTCATGCGTACAGCGACATGCAAAAAATGCTTGACTTGCGCCGGCGACCACTTGGTCTTTGGTGATGTCCGCTGAATCGCGGCTCATGTGTACAGCGGCCTGCAAAAAATGCTTGACTTGCGCCGGCGACCACTTGATCTTTGGTGATGTCCGCTGAATCGCGGCTCATGCGTACAGCGACATGCAAAAAATGCTTGACTTGCGCCGGCGACCACTTGGTCTTTGGTGATGTCCGCTGAATCGCGGCTCATGTGTACAGCGGCCTGCAAAAAATGCTTGACTTGCGCCGGCGACCACTTGATCTTTGGTGATGTCCGCTGAATCGCGGCTCATGCGTACAGCGACATGCAAAAAATGCTTGACTTGCGCCGGCGACCACTTGATCTTTGGTGATGTCCGCTGAATCGCGGCTCATGTGTACAGCGGCTCCTCCTTTTACTAAGCATCATGACCTTACACAGAAAGAAAAGCAAACACTGTCCCAGAAGGATATGCTAATGACATCGGAATCCAAGGAGAGAGAGAGAGTGTGAAGTGAGAGTGAGGAAGAATGAAGGGAGCCATCCTTGCTCCGTATTTAGTTTTTTTTTTCTTTTCAAACAAAAACACAACAAAGCCAATTCCTCCTATATAATTTATTATTTATTTATTAATCGTAAAGAAAAGAAAGGAAAACGAAAAAAAAAAACTCTTAATAAAGTCTAAAGCTATTTGGTAAATTTTATTATCTAGTCTCTCTGCTACACGAAATCAGTAATGCTAGAACAACACCAGACAAAAACACACAGACAGATACACGCATGCATTTTATAAGCATATATATATAATAAATAAGATTCAGATATTTAACTACAAAAACACCACAGTAACTCAGGACGAGACATCATAAATTTGATAGCAGAATAAATATAATATATTTGAAGAGTGAAATGTATACTTATACATAAGCATAAGCAAGTATGTGAATGTGTATATTATCGCCATCATAAATATTAAATAATCATATGCATGAAGAGCGCATCACGGAAAGACCAATTTATCGAACGCAAAAAAACCGAAGTCATCTCGGGAATCCAATGAAATGCAGCACGGTCGTAATTAGGTCAAACCGAAGAGAATGAAAACGATAACGAAAAGAAAACACATAACCTACAAATGATAAGAAAAAAAAAAGAAAAGAAAACAAACAATTATAGCAAAAGAAGCAGGAAATTTAAGTCATTTTATGTAAATTGTCTTGAAATGTTAAATATATATATATATTTGAAAACTATCCTCAAAGTGGTTTTTATTTGCCATGCATTTCGCTTGCAACTCATCTGGAATGGGCCATCGTGAGAATGAGGACTTGGATTTGGTAAATAGAGGGTGACTTTTTAGCTATTATCTTTTTGGCCACACTGGTTTAAACAGCTGACGCACGTTTCGTGTTTTGTTTCACTGTCAAACGTCTTCAGTTTGGTCAATAATTTAACCACGAATCGTCTTACAAGCGAACAACGCTTGCAAATTATTGAATTTTGTTATCAAACTACGTGCTCTGTTAAGAAAGCTCATCGCGCGCTTCTTCCATTTACTTACTTACTTAAGGTGGCGCTACAGTCCGGGGTGGACCTGGGCCTCAACCAACAAGCGTCTCCAGCCAGCTCGATCTTTAGCTGGCTGACTCCAGTTTCGCACGCATAGTTGGTTGAGGTCCCTTTCCACTTGCGTGCGCCACCTGAGTCACGGTCTTCCTCTACTGCGCCGTCCCTCGGGGGTGGATTCGAAGACTTTTCGAAGACTTTTCGGGCCGGAGCATTGGTTTCCATCCGCTCTACATGACCTAGCCACCTCAATCGTTGGATCTTCACTCTTCTGGCTAAGTCGATGTCGCTAAACAGCCCGTATAGTCTCCTCCTCCACTCACCATCTATGCAGACGGGACCGAAAATCACACGAAGAAATTTCCTCTCGAAGCAACCAAGAGCAGCTTCATCCGCTTTTGATAAAGTCCATGCCTCCGCGCCATATAGCAGGACTGGGACGGTTAAGGTCTTGTAAAGCGTTAGCTTGGTTGTTCGAGAGAGGGCTTTGTTTACCAATTGCTTTCTTAGCCCAAAGAAGCAGCGATTGGCAAGAGTTATTCTTCGTTTGATTTCAGCGCTGGTGTCGTTGTCTGAATTGATAGCGGTGCCTAGGTAGACAAAGTTCTTGACTACCTCTGCTGTGACGTTCTGACCGAGACATCGGTGTTGGGTGTCCTTTCTCGTTGACAACATGTACTTGGTCTTACCCTCGCGCTAACCCATCTTCGCGGCCTCCGTTGCAATACCCACAAAACCGCCATTGACATCGCGCTGTGTTCTTCCGATAAGGTCAATATCGTCGGCATATGCGGGTAGTTGGACGGACTTCTGAAAGATTGTTCCTCTGGTGTTGGCGTTCGAGTTTTGAACAAATCTTTCAAGAACGATGTTGAAAAAGTCGCATGACAGCGCGTCGCCTTGTCTGAATCCTTTTTTGACATCAAAGGTCTCGGTTAGGTCTTTACCGACCTTGATGGAGCAGCGTGCATTCTCCATCGTCATCCTGCACAAACGGACGGGTTTGGTAGGGATGCCAAAACTAGACATTGCTCTGTATAGCTCGTCTCTACAAATGCTATCATACGCGGCCTTAAAATCGATGAAAAGGTGGTGGGTATCGATTTGTTGCTCCTGGGTTTTCTCCAAAATCTGCCGCAGTGTGAGTGTGAATTTTCCTGGCCTAAAGCCACACTGGTATGGACCGACCAGGTTGTTGACGAATGGCTTTAGGCGCTCACACAGTACGGCAGATAAGATTTTATTTGCGGTACTTAGGAGACTGATGCCTCTGTAGTTGGCGCAGTTCAAAGGGTCTCCTTTTTTATGGATCGGGCAGACTATGCTGAGGTTCCATTCATCGGGCATGTTTTCCTCCGACCATATTTTACAGATGAGTTGGTGCATGCTCCTTACCAAATCATCGCCTGCGGCCTTAAAAAGCTCGGCGGGTAGGCCGTCAGCTCCCGCAGCCTTGTTGGATTTTAGTTTGGATATGGCAATCCTCACTTCATCTGGGTCGGGTGGACGGAATTGTTGATCTTCATCGTCCCCCATTGGGGTTGAATGGTTCGTTCTGCCTGACAGCGGAATTTGGTTCTTCGTCGCCGCTATACAGTCTGCAGAAATGGTTTCTCCATATCCTCAGCATCGACTGTGACTCTGCTACGATGTTCCCTTGACCATCCTTACAGGCTTCGGTTCGGACTTTATAACCTTGGCTGGTTAACTTTACCCTTTGGTAAAACTTCCTTACCTCATTCCTGCAGTAATATCCCTCTAGTCTGCCGATCGCGCGCTTCTCATGCTCCTTCTTTTTTCTCCTGAGACGCCGGTGTTCGTCTCTCCTCTTCTGCTCGTAGAGCTCCCGAGCAGCTCTTGTCCTTCTTTGCAGTGCCGCTTTGTCTGCCTCTTGCTTGGCTGCATTCGCCTGCCGACACTCGTTGTCAAACCAGGGGTTTCGTTGTGGTGGCGGATTGAAACCCAGCACATCAGAGGCGGCATCTCTGATGGCTTTTTGGCAATGCTGCCACTGATCTTCAATACTTGATGTTGGCGGCGTAGGATTTCTTAAGAGGTTAAGGGAGACACGATCGGAAAAGGATTTGGCAATCTCTTGCGATTGTAGCCGGCTGACGTTGAACTTCCTCACAGTATTTCTTTGCCTTGGCGGTGTTCGGGATATCCGCAACCTTATCTTGGCTACAACAAGGTGGTGGTCCGAGTCAATGTTGGCGCCTCGGAGCGTTCGAACATCTATAATTCTGGAGGAGTGCCTTGCGTCGATCGCAATATGATCAATCTGATTGACGGTTGATTGATCAGGAGATCGCCATGTTCCTTTGTGGATATCGAGATGTGGGAATCTTGTACTGGCTGCTACAACATTTCGCCCCGCGGCAAAGTCGATCAGCCTAAATCCGTTATCGGATGTGGTGTCGTGTAGGCTGTGCTTTCCGACCGTACTACCAAAGATGTTCTCTTTTCCAAGCTTTGCGTTAAAATCGCCAAGGACAATTTTAATGTCGTAGCTAGGGCATTGCTCATAAGTTTTGTCCAGGAGCTCATAGAACTTGTCTTTGGTGTCGTCATCTTTCTCCTCTGTGGTGGAATGTGCGCATATAAGGCTTATGTTGGCAAATTTAGCCTGGATGCGAATTGTCGTGAGGCGCTCGTTCACGGATCTGAACGATAAGACTTCTTGCCTAAGTCTGCCTCTAACGACAAATCCACATCCAAATAGGCGCTGTTTTTGCTGTTTGTAGCAGTCACCGTAATATATATCACAGTTTTTCAGCCTTCTTTTGCCCGGTCCTTTGCAAAACTATATTTTCAATGCAGTCAACGTACCGGCTGAAGAAACAAACCCAGTCAAAGCCGGGCACAAACTCTAGTTACGTATAAAGGCAGCTGGTTGCAGTGAGTAAAAACCTCACATTTTCATGTGCGACCGTTGTCCACCGAGTCTCTCGTCTCCACCCACCCTTGGAAAACAAGATGGAGTGCTTAGGTCATCAGTCCTTTCTGATATTCCTGAAGAAACCCCGCCCGGTGGTGCCATACCAAGAATTGAGAAGACGATGTATGTGGCTTCGACTTCGAATACAAACTAAAACGTAGAAGGACATCATTATAATTTAAGTAGTCTGTTATGGGCGCATGGCTGAAGAGTGAACTTTCGACTTTGGCTCTCGAAAAAGTGCCCACTGGAGTTCACACAGAATCGGTTGTGTTTCCATTGGCCTGTGAATGTGTATGCATGTCTGTACAAACGCAAAATGCTTCACGAATTTGCAACAAACTCGTTTGAAGGCGGTTGAAACAATTCCATCCTCGAAATATTTCTCCATCAGGTCACTGACGCTGTCATCGTTGCTGTCGAGCTGTGTGAATTTTGTCTTCCTCCACGTCCTCCTACTGTTTTTTGCCCCCCAAAACAACAAGAAATCGGACAATTCTTACTCGCGCATAACGAAGTCACGATTTCCTACAAGTGTGTGAACGCGATTCATTACGAAACGAACTTGACATGAATTTGGCAGTCCCCCTTCAGAATTCGACTTATCGAAGGTGACGCCAAATAGTCTGTTCGAGTTACCGAGACACTCGAGTAGTTGTCATTTCATGTAAATTCAGTCCTGCTGCTATTGCCAACCAATTTCATTCGACTTATCACAGTTCGACTGTACCCCTGCGATACATTGGTGACACGGCATTCCAAGTTGGAGTTGGTTTTGGGATTCATAGATCCACAATTTGGCAACGTGTGGATGATTTCTTTTCTTCCACAGCTGCGGGCTCTTTTCCACCAAGGAGGGATACAATTTTAACTGTTTTATGAAGCAGATTTCTGTTTGTTAGGCTTTTGCACTTAATCCGTCAAAGTGCTCCTCCCCCGAAACATTTTTCTCTCTTGCAGTCACCTCCTAGGCAAACTCCACTTCTACAAGTGATCTCTCGTCACATTCCATCTTCATTCACACCAAAATGGAGAAAAGGCCATCATCATCATCTGACCGGCACTAAAAGGGTCCAGGCAACTCCATCCTCCCGCCGCGCCTTCGACTCTAACTCCTCAGAAGTCATCCCCAAACGCAACCCAGTCAGTCGGTCCCAGGAGTCGGTCCAACCACCTCGTCGTGGGTCTCAGAAGCGGTCGCCTATCTGATGGAATCGTGTGGACATTCGTGCCACGTGACCAAACCACCGAAGCATAGTCCCCTCCGTGTCGTGTTTCTCACCCTCTCCCGGCGAGTGAGTCCCACAAGAGCACGCAGAAATCTCACCTCAGCAGCTTGTATTCGCGATCTTATTCTTTCGACCATGGCCCAAGTTTCATGACCAGAGGTGAGAGTTGGAATAAATACTGACTCCAAGCTCGACCTTCCTGATTAGGGATCTCCCAGCTTGACCAATCCTACAATCCACACGCGTCTACCATTTTATTTTATCACACCTACTGTTTTACGCACAAGCCACTAGGTTATGGAACTCTCTTCCCAGAGAAGCAAGGCGGAGCAAAACAAGTTGAATGAGGCCCAGGTCCACCCCGGACTGTAGCGCACTAAAGAAGAAGAACGTACGCTTGTGCCGCCAAATCCTTATGCCGTAGCAGGTATCAGTTGAAGGAACGCTTTAAGACAAGCCCATCAAACTTTAAAACAAAAATCAATAATATTTCCACAAGTGGGCGCTCTGAACCACCCACGGCTCACCACATCCAGAACCAAGCCATGTATGTGAACGTGTATTCCAGCACATAGGCAGGTGTGAGTGGGTGGAAATACGAACTCATCCTCACACACCCCAGCACAGGACGGGATGTGTGGGTGTTGAAAGGTAGAAGCAGTCGAACAAGCAAAAAAGCTCGCAGATTGTAAATGTCCTGATGTACACCCGAGGTTGTGTGGTACATGGCTGAGGCAGTTCCCCTCCACGGGGCGGCATATATAAGCTGAGTCACCCCCACCCAACTGAAGGAGGACTTCACATAACTTGGGGGTGGTGTACCACCAAAGCTCGGCGGATTGATGGGAAGTATGTTTAGTGGGCAATCTGTAGAGGAAGCAGCTGCAACAACGAGTAGGTTTCATGATTTCGATTCCATGTACAATGCTCTACCAGGTATTTTGCAAACAACATTATTAGGCAGTGAGCGATGTGTTCTATGAAACTCTTCCACTCTGAAGCTGCTCCATTTGTTGTGCGCTTCGTCGCGTTTTTGCATTAGCTGGCAAACATCAGGCCGCTAGCTGGATTATTGTCATCTCCTTACAGCTCCATGGTCACTGCAGTGTCTTCCCCGAGGAAACCACTGCGATAAAAGATGCATTGTCCGGGCCCAAGAAGGAGGTTATACCGAGAGAGAGAGAGAGAGAACTAGCAACCAAGAGGTGCTAGAAGGCACCACCTGCCTCACACAAGGGAGATCGATCGATCCATCCACCACTCACCTCCGGATAACCGGACACTGCCATTCATGGCCACAGGATGAGCGTCCCATACAAAGCAGAAGCTGCATGGATGAAGAGGATGAGAAACCACAAATCACCCAGTCTGCTCGAGTTGCACTCTGGCCAGTCGAAGGAAGGCTTACAACTAGGTGCCAGCATCAGCCAGCTAAACCGCTTCGTAATAAGCAGTCAATGAGCGTCGTATCACAATGGGCCTGCCTAACCTTAGGTTTGGCGTCGTCGAATCAACGACGAACATCTCATCTCAACTCGTCTCCTCTTTACACTACGGTAGCCTCGAGCCTAGGGTTTTCAATCCAACCTCTTGGACGAATATTCACAAGAATAAACCGAATTTATTCCCAGTATTGCTGAGTGCTGGCCGTGGCGCAGTGGGTTGGTGCACAGTCGCACTCTGAACCTGCGGCGCCTAGGTTCGATTCCCGGTACGAGCAGAATAAATTTCACGGCCCACCTCTTTCGACTCACTGACATTGCTGAACGAGTTTATTCACTGTCTAGAACAAGCTTCTCAAATTGGGGAGGCGGCTGTAGGTGCTGTAGGTCCATTCCACTCGTGAAGGAGCAAAAGCACGCATAGCACGAGTGGTTGCCGAGAAGCTAGGCCCTGACCCTCCAAGAGCTGTAGCGCCACGCATATATTATTGTTGCTGCTGTCGTTGTACGTAAGTCTACACAAACTACAAAACCATCCATCAACCATAACTGATGCATTCCGTCGCACCAAAAACCCATGCATTCGATGGTGCATCAGCGGGCGATGAATTTTAATGAAAAACCACGAAAACCCTCCGAAGGCAGTTCCACGCATCTCCTGAAGGACCTGGAGCTTCGATCCATCCACCACTCACCTCCCATGCAGCACAATCATCCCCCGAGAAGCAGCAACTCCCCAGCTGGGATCAGTTCATCCGGTGACGTCATGAGAACTGAATGCACACTTTTCTCGAATTCCCAAGGATTCCGAGTGAAATTTTTGATGCAATCCACTCTGACTGTCCTCGTGACGCTCAGCCGCATGCATTTCCAGTGAAATTTGTGCGCAAATATTGAAAAAATCGGCTTTTGGAAAAATTGCACATTTTACACGAAAAAATGCAGTGAATCGGCAGCACACTTGGGTCGCATTTTTTTGCTGAAAATAAACGAGTTTTCAACGACGTGGATTTTAAGGAGGCATCGTTGCGTGAAGGGGAATTTCTCGGGAGTTAGGACGAATCTGCGGACGTGGGGTATCAGGATGGAGGGGGAATTTCATGTGGAAGCGGAATACCGGGACAGTTAGTGCCGTTAGTTCCTTGGGTGAGATTTGTGAGGTAAAATCCGTGATAACCTCATTTGACGCAGGGAAATCGAGGAATTGGAAGGCATGGTGTTTTGTGAAACGATTTCCTCGATAACCAGGACGACTCCAAGATTGAGGGATATCTGGATCGATGGGAAATTCAATGTAGAAGCGGAGTAAGGCACGACTTCTTAAGGGGCGTGCCTTGGTTGGCCAGTTTGAAGCAAAAACTGTGATGTACTACTTGTTCAGGTTGAAATCGCGCAAGGACGTTTTGTGAGCTGATTCTCACGGTAACTAGGACGAGTCCGAAGATGTGGGATGCCACGTTGGACGGGGCGTTCAATGTAGAAGCGGGATAAGCTGGGGTTTTCTACTGAGAGCGTCTGGGTTTAGTGAGCGCGAGGCGAGAGCCGTAATGACCTCCTCTGCAAGGTTGCTGTCGTGACATGGTGTTTTGGAGAATGAAAGATGGGAATAATTAGCGATTTTCAATCAGTTAGACATAGCCCGGGAACAAGATTATAGACGAGTTCATTAGTATTCATCAATGACTTCCCCAAGTACATCTGTGCATCATCAGCATAGAGATGAATCGATGAGTGTTTACAGACGGTAGGTAGGTCGTTAATAAACCTGGGTGCAAACATCGATCCTTCCTTCATCGGTAGGAAAGCCGACGATGAGGAGATGGTCAGCACTTTTTATAATCTATCAGAAATAAAGCTTTCAAGAAGATTCATGGCAAAGTCACCAAAACCAAAAAGATGTTTTGCTCTCCAACTGAGAATTTTGTGGCTCACTTTGTCAAGGGCGTTTGAAAAGTCTAGTCCTTTATCAAATTGCTGTCAGCTGTAGCGAGATCTGAGACCAGATTGTCCTGCATACAGTAAATTGTAGTTGGACAGGTGTTGGAGAATCTGCTTTTGGCAAACAAGGCAAAAGACTTATTGGTCTAAAATCAGCTGGAGCAGATTTTTTACAACTAATATTATCCGAGCAATTTCCCAGCATTTGGGGCAAGTATTGGGTCTATTACTTAATTCAAAATTTGAACGTTTATTTAAGAAAAATATTTACTATGACTTTTTCCCATCTTTCTGGCAATTTGTGGATCCCATCCCAAAAGAACTGCGCCGGCTTGGCAGCCAAGAATGAATCAAGCCAATTTTTGATATTCTCCTGTGATGTGAACCGTATTTCAGTGAAGCCGTTCTGCATCGACCGGAACAAATGGTAGTCAGAAGGGGCAAGGTCTGGGCTATAAGGCGGTAGGGGTACAACTTCCCATCCACTGTTTTCCAAATAGTCCTTAACCGGAATAGCCACGTGGGGCCGAGAGTTGTCATGATGGAAAATTAATGCCTCGTGTCTGGTCGCATATTCCGGGCGTTTTTCGGCTACAGCTCCCTTCAAACGGATGAATTGTGTTCGGTAGCGTTGTCCATTGATGGTTTCACCCGGCTTTAGCAGCTCACAATACAGCACACCCATCCAAACCAAATACAGAGCATCACCTTCTCGCCATGGATATTCAGCTCTGCCGTTGGTTTGGCTGGTTGGCCGCTTCGGAGTGTCGTAATGGATCCATATTTCATCACCAGTAACAATCCGATGCAATAATGACTTCCTTTTGTGGCGTTCCAGCAGCATTCCGGACATGCAAGACCGCCGGTCGACGTCTCTGGACGGCTTGAGTTCATGTGGAACCCAAATGCCTTGCTTTTAAACGTTTTGAACTGGCTGCATGAGTGACACCCAAAGATTCTGCGAGCTCTTCTTGTGTTTGGCAACAGTCTTCATAGAGTAATGCTTCCAGTTCTTCGTTTTCAAACTTTTTTGGCTGCCCAGGAGGTTCAAAATCGCCAACGTGCAAACCACTTTTCGCACGTTCGCTCAGCTAGCACATGTTCACCATAAACTTCCACCAAAATACGATGACTTTCGGCAGCAGTTTTCTTCATATTAAAGTAATGAAGAAGAACTCCCCGCAAAAACACTTTTTCAGGCACAAAGTTCGACATATTTGAGTGAATTCGAAAAATGACTGTTGTTTACGCTTCAAATGAATGACATGTGTTCCAATGGAATAATACAAGTTGCGCCATCTCTTTGCAAACCGCACGAATTAAGTTACACATTTTGAGACGGATTTTTTTTCTTTCTTTTGTTTTATGCAAAAAATTCGACTTAAGGGGTGAAAAAAGAGACCTAGAATCGAGAGGAGTACGAGTTAGAGGAAGTTTTGACTTAGGGAGAGCGTTTTTGTATGAAAAGTTGAGGGGAATGCTGAAAAATGGCGAAAAACTTCGAGTTAGAGAGAGTTTCCACTTAGGGAGAGTTTCGACTTAGGGAGAGTCCACTGTATTTCTAATGCCGCTCGATTTAAAAATGGGTTTTTTGATTACTTTTCTCAATTAACTTAGATCCCGAACTATTGCGGAACTTCTAACTCTCTTTTTTTGTATCTTTCTTTATCATTCTTCAACTTCAATATACCTCTAATATTAAGCTCTTGTCAACTATTTTTCTAATCCGCTAAATCTTTGTACTAAATTTTAGTACTTAATGCACCCTTTTTACCCTTTAATAAGTTAAATTGAATTGAATAAATACCAAGTTACCATGGACGCAAGACAGCCCGTCAACGATGGACTGCAGCTTTAAGGCTCGCACCCTCCAAGGATCGAAGATAGTCTTGACTGGCCCATTTGGAGTAGAATGGGACTCGATGAATTGGTACGCAAACGATTGGACTCTAGTTGGGCCAAGTTTAAGAAGCATTTTCAACTGTCTAGAAAACTAGTTACTCATTGAGCATTGTCAGTGACTCGATTTTTTTTTTCTTTTTTGAGGTTCAAGTGCGGAGGTGTTGACGCATAAACCCACAGCGTCACGGCCGCCAGATTGAAACGTGCATAGCAAAATTTTAAAGCAACAATACCAACCAATTGAACCGCCTACGACCTTGCACAAAACAAACACATGCTCAACACGCCCTTAACCACGGCACGTGAATGAACGTGTGTTTCAGCATGCTGACATGTCAAGGGTTGGCTGCGTGGGAGTGGATCGATACAGCATTCAGAACCGCTCAGGTACATAAATGCCAACAAAACAACTCACCACCATGTACCTCAGAGGGTGTGTAGCATTGGATATCTCGGCGCCTGGCACCCGACTGTGGTATTCCCGTCCACGAGGGCGACTTACATAAGCTCCCACCGGAGAAGGGGACGATGGAAAATTTGCAAACTCCTCAATTTATTTTCCAGCAGTCGGGAACGGTTTACCGCTAGAGCTTGAAATGTCAGTACGTTTCCACGGCAATCTGTAGAGAACCCATCTGCGCCAGCGGGTTGGTTTTCTAATTTACATTCCGTGTACGAAGCTCTGTCCGTTTTTGAAAAGTTCAATGCCGCCACTTTACACAAGTTTGAACGTCATTCATCGTCATCGTATGTATGCACAGCGTATAAGCTGCCGCAGCTGACAGACGTTCGTGACGCTCAACTCATTCTCGACTCACTGTAATTTTCCACTGATTTTCCCTCAACTCGTTATCAAAAATCAATCCAGTTGATCTACATAGACTTCATACTGCACTGCAGGCCACATTTCCTGGGAGGAAACAATGAATCACATCCACAGTCGGTTTGTTGTTGTGCGTGAGTTGGAAATGAGATTTTCGTGACTTGGAGTGCAATGTCGAACCGGTCATTAAATAAATCACAACGTATGGCGATATGCGATAAATAATTCAACATTCACCAGCAGTCGTAGCAGCAGCAGCAGCAGTAGCAGCAGCAGCACAGCGCTCTCAAAAGGGTAAAAACAGACGAACAGCGGTAACCATTGTGTTCCCCCATCCGCACCGCTGTTGCTGTTGTATTGTTGTCATTTGACTTACCCTCAATTCAGTTTAAGGCTAATGATGCCGACGTTTGAAGTGGGAACAAACACAAAATACAATACAGCCGCGAAACCTTCCACAAGAGCGCATTGTCTGGGACTTACTGGTCTTTCACTTTTTGACTAATCGCCTGATGAATGATTCATGCGAAGAAGTCTTTCAGGCAGAAGAGAAAAAAAGCAATTAAATCAAAATATTCGCACATATATGCGTATTCAGATGAAGTGATTGTCAAGGCGCAACTTATTCGTATTCGCATTCATCTTGGATTTCTTTGCGAGCGAAGAAAGTGGCCGACACGGTGTCTGGCTGCCGATTGTGCAACACTTCCAAAGAAGGCATCATCGCATTCGAGAAAGTGCGATTAATCAATGCAAAAATCAGCGAATCTTCCATCGTTCACCGTCCTCCCGTCTGGGTCGGTGAGTCTCAGTAGGGCGTCCGCTCAGAACCACGTCCCCGGAGGGATGAGGGTCAGCGGCGAATTGCCTCATCGGGATCACAGAGTGCTGCTTCAGAGTCAGTGTTGATGTTGGTGCTCGCCGTGTTCAGAGAACAATGAAAAATCCAGCGGAAATCCAGCATTTTTCTGCGCCGCCAAGTCTTTCGAAATGAGATCTTCAACCTCGTTAATTAATGGTCAAGCCGAATGGATGAATCATCAGCAGATGCGGAGGCCAAGCCAAGCCAAGCCCATTAATTATGGTGATCCGAAGCTGATGATATTCCTAGAAGAGGTATTACGGCCTCTTGTTTGTGGCTTTCACAATGTGCCACAGCAGGAATCGCCGATCATGTGATGATAATAAAAAGCGTCACGCTTCGAGTAGAGCCTTCCCCATTGCCGCGACACCTGACAGAGGGTGTGAACTTCTGAATTAGCATTCACGAATTGCGTAACGAAACCGGTCTGTGGTTAATGGAATTTCTGTTTGCTGTGACATTCAGGGAAATCCCCCCGCCCGCCACAGGAGTCAATGAAACTTTTATACGTGTTGAGTGTGACAGGGTCACCCATTTGTGCTTCGGATTTGAGGTCACTCTGTGCGTCAATCAGAACTGTGATCGGAGGTAGAAAATGTCGAGCTTCAGCTGTGTCAGTTTGGATCGTTTGACAATCGCTGATCGTGATGAAACCGTGGAAGCTTTGTACAAGCATAATGATTCGATGGTAGGCTTGAAGAGCAGCAGGCCACACTATGGCAGAACTGAATGATTCTTCTGTGGTCGACTAAAAAGGTCGCGGGGGCAGAGATCTACAGGCCACTCGATCCTCCGCCATCGGCTCCAACTCAGCAGACTCAAGCGGAACCAGCCACCTCATCCTAACTGATGGAATCGTATTCAAGGCACACCAGTCTTGATGATGGGGACATTCGTGCCATCGAGGCATACCCCTTCTCCTTAGCAACAAGCAACTGTTCAACTTGAGTTTCTCACCGCCCTCTGCTGTCCTCCTCCTCGGCGGGCAATACACTTGGAATATGCGAATTAATTTTCTCGCACAGCCCAGACCTGGCTAACGAGGTGCACGAAGAAAGAAACTTGGACACCATATTGTGCCAGGGCGCCACTCGCAGATAGGCCTCAATGGTGGCCAGCTTGTCCCATTCGGCAGCAAATAAATTGCGAACCTGAGGAATTGTGCCGCTACGGGGTGGTGACAGTCGGGGCGACGAACAGCGGCATCGTTGAATATCAAAGCGCTCATAATGGCTTCTGGTTGATACACGTTGATTCCTACTCGGTGCAAGGTTCAATCCCAGATCTACACTCAATTTCATAATTCACGTCTCCACCTCGAAGGAGGTTCAGGACCATGCTCACAGACTATGTCCTCGTCAGTGATGCGAGTCGTGATATAAGCGATAAAACAATAGGACTCACTATGACCTGGTCCCCCTTGGACTGTCTCGTGATCTGACAATCATATCCGATCGACCGCACACACATGGCCCATTTTTTTTTTGTTATTTCCTCTGACGAAGCGAACAGGTGCAATGCTGCTGGGGCACATGTTAGGATGTGTGGCTGTGTGAATGAACGTGGTTGGAAGGAAGTCATTGGCAATGGGTTACGTGTCTATATTGCCGCGAAGCTACTTCTATGTCGGGGAATGCTTTTCAGAGCCTGGTAGAGCATTGTACATGGAATGGAAATCATAAAACCCACTCGTTGTTGCAGCTGCGTCCTCTACAGATTGCCTACTACACTTCCCATCAATCCACCGAGCTTTGGTGGTACACCACCCCCAAGAAGTTATGTGAAATCCTCCTTCAGTTGGGTGAGGGTGACTCAGCTTATATATGCCGCCTCAGCCATGTACCACACAACTTCGGGGTGTACACCAGGCCATTTACCATCTGTGAGCTTGCTGTTGTTACGCTTCTACATTCAACCCCCTATGTCGCTGAACCTTCGATCCCTCCACTCTAAGACTAGAGGGATTCATTCTCCAAAAATCCATGTCACGACAGCAACCTTGCAGAGGAGGTCATCACGGCCCTCGCCTCGCACTCACCAACCCAGACACTCTCAGTAGAAAACCCCAGCTTATCACGCTTCTACATTAAATTGCCTGTCTACCCTGATATCGCTCATCATTCGACTTGTCATAATCATCGCGACACTCCTTCCACAAAACACCACATCATCCTTTTCCTCGATCGCAAGGCGGCCAGAGAGGCAGTCCCAGACTTTTTCACACACAACTTGACCAAGGTACTGTCGTAAGAAAACCCCAGCTTATCACGCTTCTACATTGAATGCCCCGTCCATCGTGGCATCCCACATCTTCGGACTCGTCCTAGTTACCGTGAGAATCAGCTCACAAAACGTCCTTGCGCGATTTCAACCTGAACAAGTAGAACATCACAGTTTTTGCTTCAAACTGGCCAACCAAGGCACGCTCCTTAAAAAGTCGTGCCTTACTACGCTTCTACATTGAATTTCCCATCGATCCAGATATCCCTCAATCTTGGAGTCGTCCTGGTTATCGAGGAAATCGTCTCACAAAACACCATACCTTCCAATTCCTCGATTTCCCTGCGTCAAATGAGGTTATCACGGATTTTACCTCACAAATCTCGCCCAAGGAACTAACGGCACTAACTAACGCGGTATTCCGCTTCCACATGAAATTCCCCCTCCATCCTGATACCCCACGTCGTCAGATTCGTCCTAACTCCCGAGAAATTCCCCTTCACGCAACGATGCCTCCTTAAAATCCACGTCGTTGAAAACTCGTTCATTTTCAGCAAAAAAATGCGACCCAAGTGTGCTGCCGGTTCACTGCATTTTTTCGTGTAAAATGTGCAATTTTTCCAAAAGCCGATTTTTTCAATATTTGCGCACAAATTTCACTTGAAATGCATGCGGCTGAGCGTCACGAGGACAGTCAGAGTGGATTGCATCAAAAATTTCACTCGGAATCCTTGGGAATTCGAGAAAAGTGTGCATTCAGTTCTCATGACGTCACCGGATGAACTGATCCCAGCTGGGGAGTTGCTGCTTCTCGGGGGATGAGTGTGCTGCATGCGAGGTGAGTGGTGGATGGATCGAAGCTCCAGGTCCTTCAGGAGATGCGTGGAACTGCCTTCGGAGGGTTTTCGTGGTTTTTCATTAAAATTCATCGCCCGCTGATGCACCATCGAATGCATGGGTTTTTGGTGCGACGGAATGCATCAGTTATGGTTGATGGATGGTTTTGTAGTTTGTGTAGACTTACGTACAACGACAGCAGCAACAATAATATATGCGTGGCGCTACAGCTCTTGGAGGGTCAGGGCCTAGCTTCTCGGCAACCACTCGTGCTATGCGTGCTTTTGCTCCTTCACGAGTGGAATGGACCTACAGCCGCCTCCGACCGCACCTACAGCCGCCTCCGACCGCCCAATTTGAGAAGCTTGTTCTAGACAGTGAATAAACTCGTTCAGCATTGTCAGTGAGTCGAAAGAGGTGGGCCGTGCAATTTATTCTGCTCGTACCGGGAATCGAACCTAGGCGCCGCAGGTTCAGAGTGCGACTGTGCACCAACCCACTGCGCCACGGCCAGCACTCAGCAATACTGGGAATAAATTCGGTTTATTCTTGTGAATATTCGTCCAAGATGTTGGATTGAAAACCCTAGGCTCGAGGCTAACGTAGTGTAAAGAGGAGACGAGTTGAGATGAGATGTTCGTCGTTGATTCGACGATGCCACACCTAAGGTTAGGCAGGACCATTGTGATACGACGCTAATTGACTGCTTATTACGAAGCGGCTTAGCTGGTTAATGCTGGCACCTAGTTGTAAGCCTTCCTTCGACTGGCCAGAGTGCTGCACGAGCAGACTGGGTGATTTGTGGTTTCTCATCCTCTTCATCCATGCAGCTTCTGCTTTGTATGGGACGCTCATCCTGTGGCCATGAATGGCAGTGTCCGGCAGTGCCCACGTCTCCCTTGTTTCGAGGCAGGTGGTGCCTTCCAGCACCTCTTGGTTGCTAGTTCTCTCTCTCGATATTACCTCGTTCTTGGGCCTGGACAATGCATCTTTTATCGGAGTGGTTTCCTCATGGAAGACACTGCAGTGACCATAGAGCTGTAAGGAGATGACAATAACCCAGCTAGCGGCCTGATGTTTGCCAGCTAATGCAAAAACACGACGATGGGCACAACTAATGGAGCAGCTTCAGAGTGGAAGAGTTTCATAGAACACATCGCTCACTGCCTAATAATGTTGTTTGCAAAATACCTGGTAGAGCATTGTACATGGAATGGAAATCATGAAACCTACTCGTTGTTGCAGCTGCTTCCTCTACAGATTGCCCACTAAACATACTTCCCATCAATCCGCCGAGCTTTGGTGGTACACCACCCCCAAGTTATGTGAAGTCCTCCTTCAGTTGGGTGAGGGTGACTCAGCTTATATATGCCGCCCCGTGGAGGGGAACTGCCTCAGCCATGTACCACACAACTTCGGGTGTACATCAGGACATTTACAATCTGCGAGCTTTTTTGCTTGTTCGACTGCTTCTACCTTTCAACACCCACACATCCCGTCGTGTGCTGGGGTGTGTGAGGATGAGTTCGTATTTCCACGCACTCACACCTGTCTATTTGCTGGAATACACGTTCACATACATGGCTTGGTTCTGGATGTGTTGAGCCGTTGTTTGTTTTGCAGATGGTCGTAGGTGGTTCAGAGCGCCCACTTGTGGAAATATTATTGATTTTTGTTTTAAAGTTTGATGGGCTTGTCTTAAAGCGTTCCTTCAACTGACACCTGCTACGGCATAAGGATTTGGCGGCACAAGCGTACGTTCTTCTTCTTTAGGGCGCTACAGTCCGGGGTGGACCTTTGCCTCATTCAACTTGTTTTGCTCCGCCTTGCTTCTCTGGGAAGAGAGTTCTATAACCTAGTGGCTTGTGCGTAAAACAGTAGGTGTGATAAAATAGAATGGTAGACGCGTGTGGATTGTAGGATTGGTCAAGCTGGGAGATCCCTAATCAGGAAGGTCGAGCTTGGAGTCAGTATTTATTCCAACTCTCACCTCTGGTCATGAAACTTGGGCCATGGCCGAAAGAATAAGATCGCGAATACAAGCTGCTGAGGTGAGATTTCTGCGTGCTCTTGTGGGACTCACTCGCCGGGAGAGGGTGAGAAACACGACACGGAGGGGACTATGCTTCGGTGGTTTGGTCACGTGGCACGAATGTCCACACGATTCCATCAGATAGGCGACCGCTTCTGAGACCCACGACGAGGTGGTTGGACCGACTCCTGGGACCGACTGACTGGGTTGCGTTTGGGGATGACTTCTGAGGAGTTAGAGTCGAAGGCGCGGCGGGAGGATGGAGTTGCCTGGACCCTTTTAGTGACCCGGGTGCGGGTCAGATGATGATGATGGCCTTTTCTCCATTTTGGTGTGAATGAAGATGGAATGTGACGAGAGATCACTTGTAGAAGTGGAGTGTGACTAGGAGATGGCTTCAAGAGAGAAAAATATTTCGGGAGAGGAGCACTTTGACGGATTAAGTGAAACCACACTAGAACACAAAAATCTAGAGTGGAAGGCGGCTTCATAAAACAGTTAAAATTGTATCCCTCCTTGGTGGAAAAGAGCCCGCAGCTGTGGAAGAAAAGAAATCATCCACACGTTGCCAAATTGTGGATCTATGAATCCCAAAACCAACTCCAACTTGGAATGCCGTGTCACCAATGTATCGAAGGGGTACAGTCGAACTGTGATAAGTCGAATGAAATTGGTTGGCAATAGCACCAAGACTGAATTTACATGAAAAGACAACTACTCGAGTGTCTCGGTAACTCGAACAGACTATTTGGCGTCACCTTCGATAAGTCGAATTCTGAAGGGGGACTGCCAAATTCATGTCAAGTTCGTTTCGTAATGAATCGCGTTCACACACTTGTAGGAAATCGTGACTTCGTTATGCGCGAGTAAGAATTGTCCGATTTCTTGTTGTTTTGGTGGGCAAAAAACAGTAGGAGGACGTGGAGGAAGACAAAATTCACACAGCTCGACAGCAACGATAACAGCGTCAGTGACCTGATGGAGAAATATTTCGAGGATGGAATTGTTTCAACCGCCTTCAAACGAGTTTGTTGCAAATTCGTGAAGCATTTTGCGTTTGTACAGTGGAAACACAACCGATTCTGTATCAACTCCAGTGGGCACTTTTTCGAGAGCCAAAGTCGAAAGTTCACTCGTCAGCCATGCGCCCATAACAGACTACTTAAATTATAATGATGTCCTTCTACGTTTTAGTTTGTATTCGAAGTCGAAGCCACATACATCGTCTCCCAATTCTTGGTATGGCACCACCGGGCGGGGTTTCTGCAGGAATATCAGAAAGAAACTGATTACCTAACCATTCCATCTTGTTTTCCAAGGGTGGGTGGAGACGAGAGACTCGGTGGACAACGGTCGCACATGAAAATGTGAGGTTTTTACTCACTGCAACCAGCTCCCTTTATACGTAAGTAGAGTTTGTACCCGGCTTTGCTCGGGTTTGTTTCTGCGCCTCAAATGGTCCATCCGCTTAGTCCAATTTTGGCATACTCTTTCCAACATTTCGGCCGGTATCTCACGTTGTCTTCCAATGCGTCAATCGAAGCGGGCTTGTCTGTATAGACATGAGCTTTAACAAAAAATAGTCTAAATGCGTTAAATCGCACGATCTAGGCGGCCAATTGACCGGTCCCGAACGTGAAATAAAATGTTCACCCAACTCGCCTCTCAATAAGTCCATTGTGGCGCGTGCTGTGTGGCATGTGGCACCGTCCTGTTGAAGCCACATGTCATGCAAGTCAAGCTCTTGCATTTTGGGCAAACAAAAAGTTTCGATTCGCATCATCTTTGAAGAAGTACGGTCCAATGATGCCACCAGCCCATAAACCGCACCCAGTAGCTCTTGCAATGCTTCTGGCTGATATTCACTCCAAAATCGACAATTCTGCTTGTTTACGCACCCATTGAACCAAAAATGAGCTTCGTCTAAACTGACCAGATAGATAGATAGATAAAGATAGTTTTATTGTACCTGTTCATCATTACAAGTTGTGGTTTTGTTTTTCTTACATAAATGGCTTTACATATGTAGCTTTCCTACATATGTAGCTTTCGCTTATGAATTTCAAAACTCTTCGTTTATAGTATTTTTTCTATATTTGATTGACTTTTTATAATAGTTTGAAAGTAGTTTTATATCACAATCGCAATTTAAAAGGCCTGTGACCTCAGATACCGATTTAATAGCACTGCCTAGATAAAATCTGCGCAATTCCTTAAGGACTGGACATCTACCAATAGAATGCACAATATCTTCTCTCTCTGATAGGTTGCAAGGACTGCAGTATATCGGCAAGTCGGGACGATGTGGGATATAATTTAAATTAACGAGTTCTCCTCTCATCTGGAAAATGGTAGATATGAGTTCTTGACTGTCACATAAATGATGGTTGAGGCAACTGTCTGTTGATCGATGTACGGAGGATGTAGCCATATTAATACAATCTTTTCTATATTGTTCGTCCACTTTGGAGATAAGTTCGTAGAGCATAACTTTTAATAACCTGGGGTTAGTCGTCGTGAAATGGAATTGCATCCCACAGTAACCTGCAAGCTCTTCCAGTTTCCTAAACCAAAGATTTCCTATTTGTATGGTTTTCATAGCGGCAATTCTTGGCAGTCTTTCATCAGGCATCTCAAGAACTTTCAATATATAATCAATATGCAGCTTCAGTGTCTTGACGAATAATGGCGATATTCCTGTTTCTATTATTACCATATAGTTAGGCGTCGTTCTTGGTAAACCAAAGGTTCGTTTGATGTAATATCTTAGAGGTTGTTCTACAATCTCACATTGCGTATGTCCCCAAGATTGAGCTGCGTACATCGATACCGATTCTGCAACACCAACGAAGACTGTATATTTAACGCTATGATCAACCAGATTATTTGATTCTGCAACACCAACGAAGACTGTATATTTAACGCTATGATCAACCAGATTATTTGAGAAACACCTTTTCCAGGTAGCACATATAGCACTTTTCGCCTTAATACGTTTGTCCTTCAAGTGAAAATCCATGTTAAGGTTATTAGTGATTGTCACTCCAAGCAGTACTTTTTCACCACTTCAATTGGTTCCCCGTTGTCCTCCCTGTTTGAAAATCATCACTTTTGATTTTAATAGGTTAACCGTTAAGCTCCACCTTAGACAATACATATAGAGACGGTTTATCATCAGTTGCAGCATTTCGACTGAATTCGCTAGTAAAATCACATCATCAGCAAACAGAAGCGCTCTTATTGTCACCCCAGCAAACTCAATTCCGCCTGGTAGAAAGTCCGTCAAGTCATTGATATACAAGGAAAACAGTTGAGGGCTTAAAGGGCATCCTTGTCTTACTCCCATATTGGTCTCAAACCATTCTGAAACATCCGACCCGCACCAAACTGCTGCGCGGTTACCCTCATACATATTTTCAAGAACTCTTCCCAATTTGAAACTCATTCCGATGGTGTAAAGTTTGTAGAATAGAGCTCTCCGATCGACCGTATCAAAAGCTGGCTTGAAATCCACGAAGAAAGCGAATAATTTCTTTTTTTGTTCTAAGAATGAGCCCGCAATGTTCTGCAACACAAAAACATTGTCTACGGTTGAATATCCTGAACGAAAACCAGCTTGATTTTCACGGATAAGTTTTTGACTTTCAATCCATCGAGCTATTCGGTTGCTTAAAAGTTTGGCGAACACTTTGTAAGATGTGTTGAGCAGAGATATCCCTCGGTAATTGGCCGGGTCAGTTATATTTCCCTTTTGATGTATGGGGAATATTATTGTTTCTTTAAGTTGTGGTGGTATAATTCCTGCGTTCAATATTTCATTGAATGTTGATGTCAAAACTGACCATAAAATGGAAGAAGCGCGCGATGAACTTTCTTAACATAGCACGCATTTTGATAAGAAAATTCAATAATTTGCAGGCGTTGTTCGTTTGTAAGACGATTCATGGTTAAATTATTGACCAAACTGAAGACGTTTGACAGTGAAACAAAACACGAAACGTGCGTCAGCTGTTTAAACCAGTGTTGCCAAAAAGATGATAGCTAAAAAATCACCCTTTACAAGCACCTATGTGGCTAACATATTCTATAAAGTTTACATGCTTCAGAGTGAACTTTTAAAGTTTGATGTTCATTAAATCCTGGTGAGTGGATCATTTACCCCATACTCTGTGTTATGAGACTAGGACACTTAATGTGGAGAGTATAACTTAACTTAGCTATCTTCCTGAAGCTCCCTGATCACTGTAGCCCATTCCAGGCAGAAACCAAAGGAGGCGCTGTCCTGGCTCAAGAACAACGAAATGTCCAAAAGAGATATCACCCTCGGTTCGGACAGTGAGGCCGCAATCAAGTCCGTGGACAATGTCACGCAGGCTGTCTCTTAACGAGACTTTAACATACACCTCATGTGGGTGCCGGGAGACTGTGGCATGCCGGGCATTTGCAAAGCTGACGAACTCGCTAGCTGTCGCACATCCTCGGTTTTAGCCTTTCTTTTTATTTCTTCCTTCAGTTCTGCCTAGGTGGCACTTCTCATTACGTAATTGTACGTCAGGTCTATTGTAGCTGACTGGGAAGCCGTTTGGCCACCCACTCGTCTCCATTCCCGTGACATTAGTCCCTGTGTCCTCGAAACGTCGTGAATTATAGCTCTTTGATTGCGCGTTTGTATGCTTGAACGCATTATTGCACGTTCTTGCACCCACCATGACTCTAGTTTTTAGACGGCAACTTGAGTGAAAGTGCTTACTTTGAGGAACATTTTAATCCACACCGCCGAGTGCCTAAGTCACATTTGTGGCTGGGTGGAACTTCAGATGGTTGCGGTGGGTAAAGGAGTCTGTTGGTTTGTGCTCTGCTCAACTTGGGCCAAAGCAGGTGGTTGTGAGAGAGCCTCTTTTATAGTGTCAGCTACGTTTCCTTAACTTCTGCAAGTGGGGGCTTAATCCATAGGATTGCCTGGGATGGGCCAGCCTCAGACCCTTTCATGACAAGGTCATGGGCGGCTTCATTGCTGATTATGTCCTTGTGTCCTGAGAAATGAGAAATGGACCTAAGTTCTTAAATTAACTTCCATCCGAATTGGTGGAGCAGACCCTTTCATGCCAAGGCCCTTCGGCCTTTAGGCCTACAAATTTGGCTCATTTTGCGAACTGGGTTCGTTGTTACTCATGCTTGGCCTGTCTAGCAAGAAATTCAAGACATTCCTTAATCCAATTCGTCGACCTCAATGAGGAAAGACATGCCGTCGATATTCTACTCCAAACTGGCCAGACAAGGCTTATTACTCTTCATCATCCAACTCCCTATCCATCCAAGCGGCCAGAGAGGCAGTCCCAGACTTTTCCACACACAACTTGACCAAGGCACTGTCGTAAGAAAACCCCAGCTTATCACGCTTCTACATTGAATGCCCCGTCCAACGTGGCATCCCACATCTTCGGACTCGTCCTAGTTACCGTGAGAATCAGCTCACAAAACGTCCTTGCGCGATTTCAACCTGAACAAGTAGTACATCACAGTTTTTGCTTCAAACTGGCCAACCAAGGCACGCCCCTTAAGAAGTCGTGCCTTACTCCGCTTCTACATTGAATTTCCCATCGATCCAGATATCCCTCAATCTTGGAGTCGTCCTGGTTATCGAGAAAATCGTCTCACAAAACACCATACCTTCCAATTCCTCGATTTCCCTGCGTCAAATGAGGTTATCACGGATTTTACCTCACAAATCTCACCCAAGGAACTAACGGCACTAACTAACCCGGTATTCCGCTTCCACATGAAATTTCCCCTCCATCCTGATACCCCACGTCCGCAGATTCGTCCTAACTCCCGAGAAATTCCCCTTCACGCAACGATGCCTCCTTAAAATCCACGTCGTTGAAAACTCGTTTATTTTCAGCAAAAAAATGCGACCCAAGTGTGCTGCCGGTTCACTGCATTTTTTCGTGTAAAATGTGCAATTTTTCCAAAAGCCGATTTTTTCAATATTTGCGCACAAATTTCACTTGAAATGCATGCGGCTGAGCGTCACGAGGACAGTCAGAGTGGATTGCATCAAAAATTTCATTCGGAATCCTTGGGAATTCGAGAAAAGTGTGCATTCAGTTCTCATGACGTCACCGGATGAACTGACTAAAGCGGGTGAGTTGCTGCTTGCCTGGGGATGCAGGGCGTGTTACATGCAAGGTGAGTGGTGGATGGTTGGGGGAATGGGTTAATTATTTAAGGAGCAAGATCGAAGTTAAATGTCCTTCAAGAGATCGGTGGAATTCTTTAAACATTCATTCGATGGGCTTCCCTTTCGAAAGACGAGAGAATTTATTGGTTTTTCATTGAAATTCGTCGCTGGTTGAGGGGTTGTCGGAGCCGTTGGGGGACTAAAGCCTGCCCCACAGCCTTGCAATCAGATAGAGTATATTCACAAGACGGTCTTCGACTCCACCAACCCAAGTCCTGGGTCTAAGATGATCTCTAGCTGTAAGCCCAACCTCCAGTAACGCGTCAAGAAAGCCTTTACGGCTCTATATTGTTGCAAAAAAGCTGCAGAATGCAAATGGGGTCTACAGCCGCGAGTGGTTCACTGGTCATTCATATCAGTAGTCGCGCCCATACTACAGCGTATGACAAGGACATCAACTGCAAACCGTTCTAAGGGGTGCAGCGTATGGCTTGCGAACTAGCCCTTCCCTTGCTTTAAATGCACTCCTCAACCTTCCGCCGATAGATCTGTTCGGCAGGCACGTCGCTGCCAGCACGGCGATTGGATTGAAATCCCTGCGCATGCGGAAGGAGCTCAGATCCCGTCTTCGAGGAAACACCGACCGCCAGATCTTACTGGGCGTCTGAGTTCCAAAAAAGCTGGACAGTCTTCTGCGAGGATGGGCGATGGAGTGGGTCTGGGAGTCCCTCTAAGGCTCTGAATTTTCTGAATTTTTCATTCCGACTAACCTATCATTGTAGCGTCTTTCTGGCAGAGACTATAGCGATTCAAAACAAAGGCAGCCAGGCAGCAGTCAAATCTCTCAGTGAAGTCACAAGACGTCCCTCAATTGCCGCCTAAACGAGATGACCAATCATCCAACTTATGTGGGTGCCGAGACCCAGTGACATCTCAAAGAATTGGAACTCGCTGGAAAGGGCACCTCTTTCCAGACGGGGAAGTGCCGTCGATGCTAAAGCTTGAAACGCTTACTCACACCTTCTGGCACTGGAGGCCTCCATCGAAACCAAAACGCTCACGCGACCTGATCAGACTCTCATCGGCGTTATACCACCCGGCCATGGTGCATTTGGTATTCACGCCTCAAGACTAGGTAGCCCCCACGAAGAAACCATTTCGCGTCTTCTTTGCAATTGCAATGGCTTCCCGTCTCACTTCGACGCCCCATATTTCTACGACCTGCCAGATCTAAGCAGTGTTGACATTAGTCATCTCTCTAGATCTTGTGGTAATGCAACGGGCCTGCTGTTGGCCTAAGTGATTGCCACCCTTATAGCGACTCTAACCTAACCTCTGTGGAACTGGTGCCATGGTGACATGGACAATGCGCCCTAAAGTCCATTGAGTAGACCTTCACCAGGCCCAGAGACAACCTCAACTTGGTCCCAAGCTCGCGAGATCAGTCAGGCGAACCTGCAGTCAATTAAGCTCAAGACATTGCCGCTCTATGGTTCTCTTTATGCGCAAAATTGTGTCTAATTTTGTCTAAAGTGATGTTGTACATCTTCACGGCCAGTGGCCGCAATTCCCTCAGTCGTCCTTGGTCTCTTTGCTCGTGTATTCGTGTGCGTCTCACAGTCACAAGCCTGCCAAGTGCAATAAGACAATTGCTTTAGCTGCTGATCATGACTCATTGCGCACTCAGACCATTCAGTCTGTCAGTCCGTTGGGCCCCGCAGTAGCGCTTGTGCTCACTAGACTGGCTCCACTCTGCAACACTCACTCACACACCCACAGACAGGCAGAGACGAATGCTAAAAGTCATTATTTCCGCTTGCACTCACTAGTCACTGATGTAGTAACAGTTCCCTCCAACACCGCGCCGACGCATTAATCCATCCCACAGTGCACACAGAACTTTGTCACTGGGACAGCACTAGCTTGCATGAGGGCTGGAAGCCAAAGTCTGTAGCTGGCCAGTTGCTCGCAGCTGAGACAATAGCTCGACCTTCAAATACTCTGTCCGGTGCAATTAAGCACAGGCGGGCACTGCAAAACCGATTGACTTTGTTGTTTGCTTCAATCTGTTTTTCTTTTCTTCTCTGATTGCTTAATCGCCGCATTACGGATTCAGTACACCGCTCGGGACTCGCCGTCTATTTTGAGCTTCTCCTCAACTGTCTGGCTGCATTGACTCACTCGATTCACGAGTTTATTTGAATGCACTGCAAGTCGCTTTCGACTGGGATTGTGTTCTGTTTACAAAGATGATCTGAGAATCTGTCACAGGGAGTGACCTCACTTCACCATCAGTTGAATTAAACGTCCCCCTGTCCAGTCCAGTGCTTTCTCCCACCCATCGAATGAACATGCTCTACATTAGTCGCTGACGCAAATAGAGTGCCAGTCAGCTGAAATACAACATGTTAACCTTTTTAAACGAGTCTAAACTTTCCAGCATGGCACTTATCTCCACTTCAGCGATAATCATCCTGCATAACCTTGAAGACTGTACTGTTAAACGATACAAAGTCTGAAACGAGAGATCAACCAACGACCGAAACTCCTTTCACTTTCACGCAACCACCACATCGGCATGGAAACGATCGGTGCCGTGCCACAGAAACTGCGGCTGGTGCTACATTTGTGTGCTGTGTGGTGTTGCTTGGATGAGAACATCTGATTCTGATGATCGAATGTGAATCCCCCTTAGACCGGAAGTGCCAACGTGATTTCCATCGACAAACCGGTAAGCCGAAGTTGAGCGTTGCTTGAATTTGGAAATTCTATTCTCACGTTAAGCAGCATCGCATGACCCACTTCCATATGCCTGAAGCAGACACAGGTTCTTCTCAGTCCATCATCAGCCAGAATCTGGATCTGAGGCGAACCCTCAACCGCGCGCCTGGTTCAGAGGTGCACCACACACACACACACATTAGACCAGTCTTTTTGGCGACGACAACTTTAAATGAAACCACAAACCTCTGTATATGTATCATATGCCGCTGGATTGGTTGAGTCATCGTTTGAGAAACCACTTTGTGCCATATGCCAGCCAACTACCACACAATTACTCTGCATGGCGCTTGCCTTAAGCCGTGTACAAACACCCGATCATGGCGGCCAGCCAGACGTACACGTACACGCTAGAGAGATTTGACTTTTCCCCCTCCTCATGTTTCTTTTTTGGGCTGTTGTCACGTAAAGTGGATTCTCTTCCTACCCCCAGCAAGTTTTGCAATTCACTGTCTCAAGGTTTGTTTGAACCTTTTTGTTTTTGTTCGTGTTTGCTCTTTAATGGTTTGCCACAGTCCCCAATCAAGATGACCATACCTAAATGAAACGATGATTATATCAGATTTTACGTAACAGCCACCACGTGTGGTTGCACATAGAGTTTACATATGGGTGCGTCGTCGTCGGATCACCGAACTGTGATCCCCGGAAATCAGGTCATGTTATCTCTTTGGGGCCTGTGATCAGATGATAAACATTTGTTAGTCGATTTTGACCATGATCAAGATCATTCAGGGTCACGCATCTGAAGATCATCGATCGAGATCGCCGAACGTGGTGAGATGATCCGTGGCACAACTCAAGGTGATCACTGCACGTGAGTGCAGAAGCGAAAGGGAAAAGCCCATCAGAGTTGAGAGGGTCATTCAATGCAGTGTCAGTGGGCGCTGCAATCTTGGTCAGATCTCTGATCTGATCGATGGTCGTCTTTGAATTGATGGTGGTGTCAAGGCAGGAGTATGAAAGTGATCGTTATTGGATTTGCGTAACACGAGGACATTCAGCTGGCCTTTTAGAATGATACTGCTTACGTAACAGACCGGAATCTGTGTTTGATGTGATCGATGGACAGTTTTGAGGGGACTTACTGTCCCTTCTGGATAAAGTCCTTTGGGATGGTTGGAATTGTAGTCTTTTCTGGCGGAATGAAGACCTTGACAGCAGGCATTGAAGGGACTTACTGTCCCTTCTAGATAAAGTCCCTTGGGATGGTTGGAATTGTAGTCTTTTCTGGCGGAATGAAGATCTTGACAGCTCGTGTAACAAGAGGATGTGGCTTGTCTTTTGAATGAATCAAACTTCGTCTGCGTTTCGTCTGAACTGTCAAATCCTTGTTACTGTGAACCCTACCACGGCCCCATCCTGAGCACCTCTTCCTCCTTGAAATTCTAAAAGAAAAATCCTCCCTTGACAGTAAAGGCTTCGTTCAGAGATGCTACGCCCATTTTCACCATTCTTCAACTGAGCACGACGGCACCTCTAAGCCTCGACCCATCGAATGGCCCACTATCTCAAAACTTTAATTAAACGGAACTTTCGGCCCAATATCAACCGGATACCCCACTTTGCCTGCGCCATTAACCAATTGCAACCTCTCGCCTGAGAGACAAAATTAATTACCACAATGCGCGCCGCCACCGCCCCCACAGAGCAGGTCACAAACTGAAGGCTGTTCATGCCCCTCCCTACATCCTCATCAAATTAAAGATCTGTTCTCTGCGAGACTGTATGTCATGAAAAAAAAAAAGATCTAATATTGCATCCATCTTTGTAGATAGTTTCACTCCATCGCTCTGCACGTCATGCTCCGTCATCTTGTACATGGCACACCTCAGGTTGCTCTGTAAGACCAAAGAGTTGTACTCGCACCCGTATTTTTGTATTTTTTTATGGTAAAAAGTAGAAACGATATGTAACATGCATCTGCACGACCGCAAATATCTTTATTTTCCTTTTTAATGCTAATATAGGCATTATCTGTTAATTAACATTTTTTTTTGTTCGATTATTTGCGTGAGTATTTTGAATTTCGTGGCATGCACAAATGTACAGAAAGCATATTTTTGTTTTTAATTTAATTGTTAACGTTATCTGTCGATCTATAAATGACACATTCAGTTTTCTTCAGTTTTCTGATGCCTTTCAGAGGAATTTTCCCTCTTTAACAACCACAATTGTAGCGAATAGTAAAGGTTGTGTATATTTTTTTTCTTTTTTTTTTTTTTTGTATTTGTTGTTATTGTTCAAACAGCACGATCATCCAACCAAACCAACCCAAACCAAACCCACCACCCAACCAACCAATCAACCAACGAACGAAGCAAGCGAACCAACTAAACTTAACCAAAACCAAACTGAAACCAAAACGGACGAACAGACACTAGCCGCATGAACCAGTCACAGCAACAACAACATCCACAGTCGTGTTCCCTTTCTCTGAGCCGTATAAATACCGGCGTTGATGGTGTATCTCAATTCAATTCAGTACACACTTTCACTAGCTACAGATATCGTCGTTCGTCGTTTCGTCGTCTCGTCGCATATATTGTTGGTTTTCTATTTTTCAGTTAGTCCCTCTTCTAGTTTCGTGGTTTTTTTTTCGTTTAATTTAAAATAATTTTTTTTTTTTAAAAGGATTTTTTAAATTTATTTTTCCACCTGAATTCAATTTTGTATAATAGAAGGTTTTTTTTGTTCCCCCAAAAAAAAATCTATATCATTCAAAATTAAAAAAAAAAATCAAACAAAAAAACAGGACTCAAATTCGACTCTCTCTCTCTCTCTCTCATCCTCTGTGATATCAGTAGAATTTTATAAAATTTTTTTTGTGTGATAAAACAAGACACCAGTCAAATTTCAAATCAATCATGAAGTCATTCGTTGCTGTTGCCTGTGTTGCTGTTCTATTTGCCGCGGCCATTGTTCACTGCGCGGAAGAGAAGAAGGCCGACGATGCCGAGATCAAAGTGTACAAGCGTCTGATTCCAGCTGATGTCTTGAGAGGTAAGTTCTATCCCCAGTCTCGAATAGCAGAAGGCGCTTACATATTTACGACACTTAAACGCACCTAGACAAAGTACACGCTCATAAATAGACTCTAACGCCTTTTTGCGAACCCCATCAACGGCTAGTGTGGCATTCTTCGAAATGAAACCGGCTATAAAACCGGCTTTATTTACATCACGTCAAGTATTAGAAAAGGGAAAAAACCGCTCCACACCCAGATGATCAAAAACCGTGCGACAAGAGAGAGGCACTGGACCGACCGACCGCACAGAACAGAAGAAAATGAAAATTTATTCGCATAAATAATTAGATTATCAATCATTCAAGATAGACCGCCAAACCTAGATGCATACGTCCGAATATGGCGGAAGAGTGTTTCTGGTCTGGAGATAAGTCAGTTGACATTTTAAAATGCAAATTCTCCTCCTTTCCAAGGCGGACATCAACAGCATCTTGTTCGGATTTCGTAATCAGTCTCAAATGCTGACGCAACCGAAAATTCACCGCCGTCGCTTGCTGGGTAACGATTTAAAATGCGAATTGGAACGAATTGCGTTTTAATTGCAACTGACTTGATACACACTCACTACTACACACCACACGGTCTGTGTCACCTTATTGCTTTGCGAGTTGATGTCGTAAGCACTCCAATGGTAGATGGATCTAGAAGGTTACGCAAAATGGTTATGCAAAGAAAGATCAGATAAAAGACATAGTTCATCTCGAAGCGGTTGTTGGAAGGAACCAACCATTTTACTTTTTGGGGGTTTTCTTTTTCCTGTTTGTTTGTTTAGCAATTCAAAAGCCACTGGCCTCGTCAATTCTTTTAGTGCTTTTTTTCTCCTCATTCATTAGCACATCTTTGGATAGGTGGTCATAACTCATAGAGACACTCCCGTCAGTCGGCTACTTTTGTTTGTTTGTTTTCGGCTTGGATGACATTGAGTTCTATTCACACAGTCCAGTCCAGAGACTGATGTGTGGCGGTACGTGCTGGTGTCAGATGAACACAAGCCGAAGAGTCGACAGGCGGCTTAGAGTCGCATACTAATTGGTTTTTTATGAAAAAAGAAAATATCACGCTTCCACTTCAAATGTAGGAGCGTCGTACTGTGCGCCGGTTTGCTTCTTTTGATTTAAGACCGATTAGCATATAGTGCATTCGGTTCGGCGATTAGATTAGACTCACATAATGGGTTGGCCGTTGGGTATGGGTGTGCAATGCTCTTTGAGATATTGCAGGCACGCTGGTTTTTTTTTTTTTGTTTTTGACATCTGTCACAGAGAGCAGTCTTTTTCTCAGATTTTCCTTCGATCCCATTGGAAGATCGGCATTTTCCACTGTCTGTTGGAAATTCTAGAAAAATGTGACTGTCAGATTTGGAGACATAACAGTCATTTGGATAGTTGCTCGTATTGCTCATCGAACAGAATGATTATCCTTTGACAGTTGTCAGTGTCAGAATTGACCGTCAAACCTTGCGATTTATTTTCTTTACATTCGCTCAGTCACTCATTGTCTTCTGGATCCAAATTCGTTTTGAAAAATATTCTTCTTTGACATCTGTCACTGTCAAATTCGGAGATGACTGTTAAATCTGAGAGAATGGGGTCTCTCAGTTACTCAGCCACTCATTGTCGTCTTTGAAGAGGATCCAAATTGGCTTTGAAAAAAATCCTTCTTTGACACCTGTCACTGTCAAACTTAGAGATGACTGTTAAGTTTCCCTTGCCTCCATCCGGAGAATGGGGTTTCTCAGTTCCTCAGCCACTCATTGTCTTCTCGATCCAAATTGCCTCCAGAAAAATCCTCCTTTGACACCTGTCACTGTCAAACCCAGAGATGACTGTTAAGTCTCCTTGTCTCCATCCGGAGAATGGGGTTTCGCAGTTGCTCAGCCACTCATTGTCTTCTCGATCCAAATTGCCTCCAGAAAAATCCTCCTTTGACACATGTCACTGTCAAACTCAGAGATGACTGTTAAATCTTCCTTGCCTCCATCCGGAGAATGGGGTTTCTCAAGTAGCTCAGCCACTCGTTGTCTTCTCGATCCAATTTGCCTCCAAAAAATTCCTCCTTTGACGCCTGTCACTGTCAAATCGTCCTCCATTTGCTCAGCACACCACCGTCTGAAAAGAGAAGAGTTTTTCAGAAATCCAAGAAACATTGACATTCTTCAGACACTGTCAAAAGCACAAGATCAGCCATTTCTAAGTTCCTCGACTTTCAGTGATTTTCTCCTGCCTCATGCCATCCATCCTCTGCAAACCCAAGCAAAAAACCCTCCACTCACCACACCAGTCTTGCATGTACTTGATACAAATTAGCTCCCTGAAATCGTACAATTCCCTATTGCCCAACAACAACAAACATTTCCTCACAAAAAATGTGGACACTCGGTTGCATTACATCACAGACCGGCCGTCGCCACCGGAGTCCGACTGCCCATATGTATGCTCAGTAAATACGGATAAACCCGGAAAAAAAACCCACCGAATTTAGATCTCTCGATCCACGTTTATGTAATCCCACATTTCGAGGAGTCCATAACCACCTCAACTGGAACCGTATTCGCTTCGTACTTTCACCCCAGCAAGTTGGCTGAAATCGAAAACCTTAAACATAGAAAAAAAAATACATCCACCGCAGAACTGGTTTAGTTTCAGTCTGCATTGCGTGGCTTGGACAAGCTCGTGACTTAATTATGCACGCATTTGATACATAAATGGTGCACCATCGGCCGGGGGATGGATGAATGGATGGAGGCAGGCAGAACCTTCGTCTGCGAGGCGAGGCCCCAGATAGTCTCTCAAACTTTCCCAATCCAAATATGGGTTTCTCAATTCAAGATTGCAAACTCTCTGAGTTAAAAAAAAAACAAATAAACTGCACAACGACGACCATTCGTGGCAAAATGAATTGCGTTTTCTAATTGCAACCGCTTCGAGTGGATGGGGACTTGGCCATTGACTTGGGTGCACGTCGCGGTGATGTGATTGTGCTCAGTGGACCATGGATTGACCTAGATTTTGCGCAGCTGCGTTCGATTTGATTGCTCTGTGCTGTGCAGTGCAGTGCAGGGGAGAAGATTTGCATGAATTGCTTTGGCTCGATTCAGATCGCTTGACTGTCGGTGTGGCTGGAAGTGCCGCCGCCGCCACCGGCCGTGTGGCCATGTAATTAGACAGATACAGATTAATCAGTGAAAGAGTGCAAAATCATCATTCGGGGGTCTATAATTTTCGTTTTCTATTTTTGCAGACTTCCCCGGAATGTGCTTCGCCTCAACACGTTGCGCAACCGTTGAGCCCGGTAAGAGCTGGGATCTAACACCATTCTGCGGTCGTTCGACATGTGTCCTCAGCGAAGAGACTCCAGCCAAGTATGTTCCCTCGCATCCTCATTCCTTACAGACCAACAATTAATGCATTCTTTCCTCTCGACTTAGGCTCCTGGAATTGGTTGAAGATTGCGGTCCACTGCCATTGGCTAACGACAAGTGCAAATTGGACACTGAGAAGACAAACAAGACCGCTTCCTTCCCATACTGTTGTCCTAAATTCACATGTGAACCTGGTGTAAAATTGGAATACCCCGAGATCAAGGAGGAGGCACCCAAGAAGGAATAAATCACCAAGATGACCTCCCTTAAACTCACACTCTCTCTCTCTATCTCTCTACCAGTCGTTCTCTATCAACATCAGTCATTCAGTCAATCGAATTGAGTGAATGTGCACATCGGACGTGTATTTAGTACAACAACAACTACATCATCAACTATTAAGTGACGGTTAAGAAAAAAACAAAAAAAAGCAAACAAAAGTAATCATCATCCTTCTGGCTTGAGTCTAAATGTGTTTTGGTGTCCCAATCTCTTGAGTTCTCTGCAATCAATCCGTCGATACTTTAACAATTTTTTTTTGGAGAATTTTTTTTTTCATTTTTTTTTGTTTGTTTAATTTGTTTTCGATAAATAAACGATATAAATTTTATAAATACTACATGTGGTTTGCTTGTTGGATCTCCGAACGATTGGACACACGGATCTGGGTGGTTTTTGACAAAAGGACGGTCGCACGATGAAAATACATGCGTCACCCGTTGGTCTAAGGCACGGCCGCCGGGGTCCTCGTCTACGAATCCACTGAGAGTGGGCATCTGACTGAAGACATAGACGATGCTTGCAAAGGCAGCTGGGGACAGGCTGGAGGCAGGACAGGCTGGAGGCATGACAGGCTGGAGTATAGATATCAATATACTGATGGGTTAGATGGTTAGGGAGTGCAGGTTGGCATCACTCACACTTGGATCTGATTGATCCTATTGCGGATACATGACTGATACTAATGCTACTTCGACAAGTATTCCACAACAATCAGCTGGAAGATGACAATGCTAAACTGAGATCGAGGATAACGATATTGGAGAGTAAGACGAACCGGAGAGATCAAAAACAAATGGAAGACCTCATCGAAATCGTTGGTGTACCTGAGGTAAAGAACAACAATGCAGCTGTGAATGCACAAAAGGTTTTTGGTGCAATGAACGTTCCGACAGCAGCTGACGAAATTAGAAGCAGTTGTGTAAGAAGCATCAATAACAAGGTAACCTGTGTGCAGCTTTCATCAAGTGCTGCCAAACAGAGGATTATGCTAGGCAAAAAAGTGGTGAGGAAAACGAAAAACAGTGACGACAGTTTCAAAAACATGGTTTTTACAAGGTGTATAAACACTTTCAATGAACTTGTCTCGATCGGAGTTTAAAAAATGTATCCAAACACTATTCTTTATTTAGTGCTGTTTATTTGATGTAATCTATGAGATGCAAAATCGGTAGATGATCCTTAGTCGCGCAGCAAAAATCTGCTGTGTAAAGCGTCACGGAGAGTTAACACTTAGAGAACGTAGTGTTTTGTTGGTCTAATGGAGGTGCCTTGCCTTCGCAGCTGATCAGTGTTTATGTTTTGATCTTTGCGACAGGCAAAGCAACTCCAATTTTTTTTTAATGAATTTTTTTTATTTTAATTACCGACGGCCAATTTGACGGATCTTATGCGCTCGAGTTATGTAAAGGGTGATTTTTTAGCTATTTTGGCAACACTGGTTTAAACAGCTGACGCACGTTTCGAGTTTTGTTTCACTGTCAAACAACTTCAGTTCGGTCAATAATTTAACCATGAATCGTCTTACAAACGAACAACGCCTGCAAATTATTGAATTTTCTTATCAAAATGCGTGCTCTGTTAAGAAAGTCCATCGCGCGCTTCTTCCATTTTATGGTCAGTTTTGGCATCAACATTCAATGAAATATTGAACGCAGGAATTATACCACCACAACTTGAAGAAACAATAATATTCCCCATACATCAAAAGGGAAATATAACTGACCCGGCCAATTACCGAGGGATATCTCTGCTCAACACATCTTACAAAGTGTTCGCCAAACTCTTAAGCAACCGAATAGCTCGATGGATTGAAAGTCAAAAACTTATCCGTGAAAATCAAGCTGGTTTTCGTCCAGGATATTCAACCGTAGACAATGTTTTTGTGTTGCACAACATTGCGGGCTCATTCTTAGAACAAAAAAAGAAATGATACGGTCGATAGGAGAGCTCTTTTCTACAAACTTTACACCATCGGAATGAGTTTCAAATTGGGAAGAGTTCTTGAAAATATGTATGAGGGTAACCGCGCAGCAGTTTGGTGCGGGTCAGATGTTTCAGAATGGTTTGAGACCAATATGGGAGTAAGACAAGGATGCCCTTTAAGCCCTCAACTGTTTTCCTTGTATATCAATGACTTGACGGACTTTCTACCAGGCGGAATTGAGTTTGCTGGGGTGACAATAAAAGCGCTTCTGTTTGCTGATGATGTGATTTTACTAGCGAATTCAGTCGAAATGCTGCAACTGATGATAAACCGACTCTATATGTACTGTCTAAGGTGGAACTTAACGGTTAACCTATTAAAATCAAAAGTGATGATTTTCAAACAGGGAGGACAACGGGGAACCAATTGAAGTGGTGAAAAAGTACTGCTTGGAGTGACAATCACTAATAACCTTAACATGGATTTTCACTTGAAGGACAAACGTATTAAGGCGGAAAGTGCTATATGTGCTACCTGGGAAAGGTGTTTCTCAAATAATCTGGTTGATCATAGCGTTAAATATACAGTCTTCGTTGGTGTTGCAGAATCGGTATCGATGTACGCAGCTCAATCTTGGGGACATACGCAATGTGAGATTGTAGAACAACTTCTAAGATATTACATCAAACGAACCTTTGGTTTACCAAGAACGACGCCTAACTATATGGTAATAATAGAAACAGGAATATCGCCATTATTCGTCAAGACACTGAAGCTGCATATTGATTATATATTGAAAGTTCTTGAGATGCCTGATGAAAGACTGCCAAGAATTGCCGCTATGAAAACCATACAAATAGGAAATCTTTGGTTTAGGAAACTGGAACAGCTTGCAGGTTACTGTGGGATGCAATTCCATTTCACGACGACTAACCCCAGGTTATTAAAAGTTATGCTCTACGAACTTATCTCCAAAGTGGACGAACAATATAGAAAAGATTGTATTAATATGGCCACATCCTCCGTACATCGATCAACAGACAGTTGCCTCAACCATCATTTATGTGACTGTCAAGAACTCATATCTACCATTTTCAAGATGAGAGGAGAACTCGTTAATTTAAATTATATCCCACATCGTCCCGACTTGCCGATATACTGCAGTCTTTGCAACCTACCAGAGAGAGAAGATGTTGTGCATTTTATTGGTAGATGTCCAGTCCTTAAGGAATTGCGCAGATTTTATCTAGGCAGTGATATTAAATCGGTATCTGAGGTCACAGGCCATTTAAATTGCGATTGTGATATAAAACTACTTTTAGACTATTATAAAAAGTCAATCAAATACAGAAAAAATATTATAAACGAAGAGTTTTGAAATTCATAAGCGACAGCTTATGTATATTAACTTGTTATATGTACCTTATAATTATTCGATTACAAACTTATTTCTTTTTTGATTATTATATTAATGTCAATCAGGCAGACGGCAAAAGCCATTTATGTAAGAGAAACAAAACCACAACTTGTAATGATGAACAGGTACAATAAATCTATCTCTATCTATCTATCTATCTGGTCAGTTTAGACGAAGCTCATTTTTGGCTCAATGGGTACGTAAATAAGCAGAATGGTCGATTTTGGAGTGAATATCAGCCAGAAGCATTGCAAGAGCTACTGGGTGCGGTTTATTGGCTGGTGGCATCATTGGACCGTACTTCTTCAAAGATGATGCGAATCGTAACGTAACTGTGAGCGCTGGTGAGAGCGTGAGCGTGCTACCGTGAGATGATATCCAACTTTTGTTTGCCCAAAATGCAAGAGCTTGACTTGCATGACATGTGGCTTCAACAAGACGGTGCCACATGCCACACAGCACGCGCCACAATGGATTTATTGAGAGGCGAGTTGGGCGAACATTTTATTTCACGTTCGGGACCGGTCAATTGGCCGCCTAGATCTCGCGATTTAACGCCTTTAGACTATTTTTTGTGGGGCCATGTTAAAGCTCATGTCTATACAGACAAGCCCGCTTCAATTGACGCATTGGAAGACAACGTGAGATACCGGCCGAAATGTTGGAAAGAGTATGCCAAAATTGGACCATTTGAGGCGCAGTCAAGGTCAACATTTTCATGAAATAATCTTCAAACATTAAATTATATGGACCGTACTATCGAATCAAACAAAGACTTCATGCATTTTTCTGAATTTTATGTGTTTTTTTTTTTTTTGAAAAACTTTCCTATAGCTTTTAAAAATCACCCTTTACTTCCGCCCAGTGGCCCACAATGACCACCAATAACCTCTCCTCACCGCCGATACCTGATAGTTCCCTTGGACATCATCATTTCCCATAATTTGTGATTGCACAAGTGGAAATCGAAGAAATGCAAGCGAATTTCCGTCGCAAGTTCATGTTCTCGGATTTCACGTGGGCCCAACTTGTAACCAATCAATGTTTTTGTCAGTCAGTTCTAAGTGTCAAAACTAAGCCCGAATGGTGACCAAAATAAAATTGTGTTTTTTTTTTTTCTAAAACGATCTCCGAACCTAGAACTTTAGTCGCGCGTATGCACGTTTGGGCAAAGTTATCTTGAAATTTATAAAGCGCAATTTATTTAAGTCCGCCGTTGACTTGACCAGTTTCACCGTCCAGTAACCGTGGACGAATACTTTGACGCTACGCAAGTAAAGTATTCTATGTGCCGGAGCCTTTGGTCGCGCATCAAAAATCTGCTGTATAAAGCGTCACGGAGAGTTAACATTTAGTGGGAAACCGAAACAAAATCGATGCTCACTAATCGAGCGTTCACTGTATTCCCAGTCTCCACCGCTCAATCCGAGTCGGATTCGGGGGAATCGATGATGTTACAGAAAGGAAACTACTAAACAAGATGTTTTTTTTTTTTATATTTTTTTTATTTATGTCCTTTTTATACAAATGAATGTTGTGTTTTTCGTTTTCTCTTCTGTTTTCATTTAGATGTCTGTAGTCTAGTTCAAAGATTGACTCTTCGTTCTGTTATCGTTTACTGGTTTCGTTTGAAAAAAAAAAATAAATAAAAATATTTTGAAAATCTATTTCGTTTAAACAAACACTCTTGTGTATGCGAACACTCATGTATTTTCCTCTCGACCGAAGCAGACAAAACAGAAGTTCAAAATATATGCATATTCAACAGAAAATCTACTCTCTAGAAAACAGTTCATTATGGGTTTGCTTTTGCTTACTTCTCGCATATTTATTTACATTTTTTCTTCACCTTCCTTGGGGTTTTCGATTTTATTTTGTTTTTGTTTTAATTTAACTTGCAAGCAATATTGTATAACAAAACAGCGAAGTAACATACAAAATTAACATGTTTTTTTTTTCTTACAAATTTTCGATTTTTCTCATCATGTGTTTGTGGTTTGTTTGGTTTTGCTTGCGCGTTGTTTTACCAGTTTTTTTGTTTTTTTTTTTTTGTTTTATATATATGTATATATATAAGCAGTTTATCCGCAGTTTGGTTTTTTCTTTTAAATTTGTATTGTTTAATTTGTAAACGTCTAAAAAACTACATGTAAACAAATTAAAGGCACACTATTATACTCTAAGAACTTGACTTTACATTTGTTACCTTGGTAAATAAATAAATATGTATGTATATATATGTATGTTCAGTATATATATAGAATTTTGTTTTCATCTTTTCTTTATCGTATTTACATATTTTCTCTTTGACTTCGATCAAATTCATGCTTGTTTTCGTCGCCCAAGCTTACCGCACCGCTGGACGCAGTGTCTGACCAGGACACCAGCGACCAAGATGGACGGGCATTGCGGACGAGAAGAAGCATGCGATTCAAGAGAAAGGGGGGGAAACAAAAAACGAACCCAATTCAAGCCATAAGCTGAGTGCTTTACAAAATTAGTTTTGGTTTTTATAGTTGTTTGCATCGTGAGCAAAATTTGTTTTGCTTAGTTTTCTTACGAAATTTTATATGACTTTTCTTTTCTGGTTTCTGTTTTTTTCTTTATTTTTATAATCTTATTAGCTATTTACTTTTTTTTCATCTCACAGCCAATATTTAGAGAACATAAATGTATTTAATTTGCAAAAGGTCGATGATACTGAACTGATCGTCGTTGAAAGGTGAATTTTGTTTACATTTGAAACTTAATTTGTGTGTCAGTCGAATACTAAATGGCATGAAGATAGGCCAATTAAACCAGTCTTAGAAAATCAAGGGACGAACGACTTGCGAGCTGTAACTAGTCCCGTCCATTCCATAAACCAAAATTTGAAACATAATTCATTTTGTATCATTCGACCTTTCTTTTGCTATATTTTTTCCGTTTTTTTTTCTTCATATTTTTGTTTTCCGTTTTCATTTTGATATTTAAACTCTAAATTTGTCATTAAATTTATCGTTTTATTTACAACTTACGAGCTAGTCTACATCCTAATTTAACGCTTATGTCATAGTCGTCTATTTTATAGTAACCATAAACACATATGGGTATAATTAATTGAATTTCAAAACGGGTATTCTGGTTAAATCTTTCTCTGCTTATTTTATTCTGCAACTGTAACGTAATCCTTGTATGTTTTGTTTTCTTTATAAGAATATATGTGTGTATGTATATGTATATAGTTTATGTCTGTTTATAATGTTATATGTAATCAGCTTGTCAGTGTATCTATTCTTTGCTGTTTGCTTAGCTTCTCCTTTAAGTGTAGCAATCGTAATCTAGGAAGGTAGGGTAATTTGAGCTGTGGCTTTTCTCAAGCTAACGCCTTGACTTTGTTGTTGCCGGAGATAACCCGGCTCTCACCCCCGGTGAGAAACAAAAACAGGCAAAACGTATGTGAAACTCACCGGGCGCCATTTCTTGTCGAACTTGAAAACACAACTTTGACCAGAGTTTGTTACCCTCAAGAAAGGTGTTTATGGGCCTCTGAGACCTTGGGACTTTGAATCAGCCATGCGCGAGAATAAACTAGCTCTGAGGGAGGAAAAAACTAACAAAACTCAAGTGAAACTCCTCCGGGCGCCATTTCTTCTTTCAGAGTTAACTGCGATCGAGGAAGATGTTGGCGACTGTGTGGTAAGAAACTAGCTCCCAGTGATGTAAAAGCTAACAAAACTCAAGTGAAACTCCACCGGGCTCCGAGTAAGGAAAAAACTAATAAAACTTAAGTGAAACTCCACATGGCGCCATTTCTTGTTTCAGAGTTCACTGTAATGGAGGAAGATGTTCGCGACGGTCTGGGAACAAACTAGCTCCCAGTGAGGAATAAATTAACAAAACTTAAGTGAAACTCCATCGGGCGCCATTTCTTTTTTCAGAGTTAACTGCGATGGAGGAAGATGTTCGCGACGGTCTGGGAACAAACTAGCTCCCAGTGAGGAATAAATTAACAAAACTTAAGTGAAACTCCATCGGGCGCCATTTCTTGATCAACTTGAAAACAAAACTTTGACCAGAGTTTGTTACCCTCAAGAAAGGTGTTTATGGGCCTCTGAGACCTTGCGACCTTGAATCAGCCAAGCGCGAGAATAAACTAGCTCTGAGGGAGGAAAAAACTAACAAAACTTAAATGAAACTCCATCGGGCGCCATTTTTTGTTACAGAGTTATTTGTCTGAGATTAACTTGTGATGTGTGAAAAATAACCGAATTTACTTAAAACTGACTTCGAACACGCTAGATTTTCTGCCTAAAATTCAGAAGGAATTGAAGAGAGGCAGAAGTTCGAGGTGGCCTTGGGTAACCTGTGCCACAATATGAGGACAAAGTCCTGTCCACTCAAAATGTGGAGTAATGATGGAGATGATGGAGAGTGCTGCCACTTAAGCGCCAGCGGGGGATTTGAGGCGACCGCGGTGGAGTTAAATGATTTCAAAACTCAAACCCAAAGACATTTTCCAGGGGACATCGGACGACCAATCCGAAATCCCTTGCGGTATCCATCTCTGGTTGAAACCCAAAGCGCCACACGGATGACCAGTCCAAGGTGACACCCTTGGAGAATCTAACCACAGGGGACGCAGCATTGAAAGGAGAATTGATCTTTTTTGGGATATCCCTTGGAGTGACCAAACTCTAAGTGGATGTCCCATCAGAGCTGCATTTGCAATTCGAGCAACATCAAATGAACACAAAAGGGAGGATAGGATTTTTTTTTTTCGTTTGTTCTCAAACGAATATAAATAAATAAATACATAAATAAATAAATAAATAGATAATTGTGACCAAAATTATAAATCCATTCAACACTCTATACAAAAATCTTTCCTCAATAATACTTACATCCTAAGGCACAAACTTTAGCCTATTTTTTTCGCTTATTTTTAGTTTAGTTCATAACCTTCGTTTGTAGTGAGAAACATCCTAGTGACAGTTTTTGTTTTTTTTTTTGTTTTCTTCTTGTGATCTAATGATCTAGTTTAATTCGTAGGATATAAATTTGTATTCATAATAATTGTGTGTATGTATTGTATGTATCAGTAGCTTAGTTTACTTATTCTTAATTATTATCCTAAGTTGCTGCTAGTTACTTGTTCAGATTTTATGGTTTTTTTTTTTTTGTTTGTTATACATATTACAACGTACTTTAAAGAGGAAACTTATATATTTTAAATTATTGTCCTAATTCTGGGTATGTGTGACTGTGTTTGTGTGTTTGTCTCTGTCTGTTTTTCTTTTGCAAAAATATTTTGCATATAAAATGAAATAAATAAATAACAAAATATAGATGTTCACCTAAACAAATGGGAATTTTGTTTTGTCAGTGTGTGTCATAAATGTGAGGCAAAGTAGCATGGATCGACCGTCTTGTGTGGCACTAAACAGGATCAGAATGGAGGTGATGCATCAGCCAGCAATTCATTAATTCACATTTAAAATGTAGTTAAATCTAGGATGAGTGATGTTTCGTTAGTTTTCTGTTCTGTGATAGATTTGTTTTTTTTTTTTGTGTTTTGGTTTCCATTCGTTTGTATCATTTCTATACAATATGTACATGATCTTTTTTTTATGACTTCTACGCTTCCATGTCTTCTCCTCTGTCTCCTCCACCTCCTACGGCTGTATATGAATACATTCTAGTTTCGCGATCTAAGCAAAGTGTTGTCGTCGTTGTGATGACAAGTCCTCATGTGACCAAACAATCAAACTTCTCATCATCAAGTCGGTTAAAAATAATCCCAAGACAGAGGCAAAGATAATCTAAATTTCTAGAGAGCTGACCATTTCTCTCCTTCTCTCTCTCCCTCTCTCTAACATTTTATGCGTATGATTTTTGAGTTTGAGTTTCGTTTTGTTCATGAACGTTTAAACTATTTTAAATAATAATCTAACAACATCTACATGTATCTGAGTGTTTTGCTGTTTGGCGAGATCAGTGTCTTTTATGTCACTTCCTTCATCTTCCGTCAAAAAATCAAAATAAAATGAAATAAAAAATAAACTAACGATAAACATTTTTCTACTGGTAGGTACACCTAGTCCTAAGGTTGCTGCCTAAAATTTCTATAATTTGTTTCTTGTTTTATATAAATTATTTAATATTTTTTGTTTTTAAAAATATTCATTTTTTTTTGGGGTTAGTTCATCTGTTTTCTTAGTATATAATTGTTTGCTTGTGTAAAGTTCATTTTTTTTGTATATTATAAGTTTTGTTTTAGTTTGGTTTTTTTTTCCTTAATTAAGCCTACTATTGTCTCTTTTCTAAATTTATAGTTTTATGAATTAATTCGTTATTTGTATAGTAATATTTTGTTGTTATTTAAATTAAATGTTTGTGTCGCTAAACAAATGTTTTGGTTCCGTATTTTATTTAATTTTCTTGTTGTTTAATTTGTAGTCCATATTTGAATGAGATTGATCTGTGACCACGATCCGGTTAGTTTTTTTTTCGTTTTTCTAATGCTTTTTTTTTTTGTATAGTCTTGGATTGAATTTAATTTTAATAAGCGTATACCCTCTAATACATCGCCATTTGTAATCATGTCACATAGTCCCGGTTGGGGTATTCGTCATTGTAACGCGACGCTGTTGCGTGCTCTGTTTGAAGAAAAAAAAAGTTATTGTATGCCCTTGAAATGCGATTGATTTAAATGCGTCCAAGTGCATAGGAGTCATCCAATTTGTGGTCCGAGTGCAATATTCCTGTTTCCATCAAACACATGTTTAATCACCCACGGTTCTGATGAGGAGCAGCTCAAAAGTTGGAAGGAGCATTGTCTGAATTCCCACATCCTCCTCCCAAATCTCCGCCATGAAAGCATTGAAAGGCAGCAAAGCGGTTTGTTTCGACAGCATCCCCGCTGAGCTCCTACGAGCAGTGCCAACAATTTTGGCTTTGTTACCACTTGCACTTGCAGAGGAGGCCTGCGAAGCTAATAGCTTTCCCGCCGTCTGGAATGACGGTTAAGCTTCATAAAAAGGGAGATTTGATACTGTGCGAGGATTGGAGAGGTACTTGTGTACAATCTACAGTATTTTGCTCGTACTTGGTAGGGTTCAACGCACCAACCCATAAACAGATACGGTCTAGAAGTTGATGATCCTGGAATTCAAGACAATCTATGACAGAATGATGGGGACTTCCGACTTGCGCCTTGCGACTTGCGACTTGCGACTTCCGACTTGCGATTTCCGACTTGCGACTTGCGACTTGCGACTTGCGTCTTGCGACTTGCGACTTCCGACTTGCGCCTTGCGACTTGCGACTTGCGTCTTGCGACTTGCGACTTCCGACTTGCGCCTTGCGACTTGCGTCTTGCGACTTCCGACTTGCGCCTTGCGACTTCCGACTTGCGACTTGCGACTTCTAACTTGCGCTTTGCGACTTGCGACTGCGCCCGTGGTACGGAAATACGAAACGTGAGATGTGGCGACATCCGGATGGTCATTGCAACCGGATCGGTCATGAGATGACATCATTGAGGGAAAACAATCATTCAAATATCGCGGATGTTCATCTCATTCATGTCGTGACCGAGTTAATACCTGACATGTGTCCAAGACCCATCGACTGAACTGCCTTCTCACAATCGGGTCCATGGTGGGCAGTTGGACTGACATTTAAAACGGCAAGGTGCAAGGAATGCGCTAAAATGAAAACTCATCGAAATCGAACCCGTAAGTGTAATATTTTTAAGTTTGTTCCTGAAACCACAAATTGGATGATCCTTCAAATGAGACACAGCATGCGTGTGGACCGTGTTTGTGCTGAATGCCCGCCACTTACCCTCTTCCATTAAAATCACAGAACTCGTTTCGGGATTATTACTTGAAACCGAATGCGTTATCATGTTGAAGTCCTCCTCCAAGAGAAACGCGGAATTCCATCGGGCTCGCGACGTTGTCCTTGGCGATGAGTACAGACTGAGATTGGTCGGACTTATAACGCCCGACATCGTTGATATAGAGCTGGTGTAACCCAAAATCTGAAAAAAAAAATATGTCAATTTCAAACCATTTTCAAGGTCTAACTGACCGGGGTGGGCGGTACTTACCGGAGTTGGTTGCGAATGAAAATTATTGAAGGGTACATACTCGCGGGCATTGGGTGGATATGGGTTGCTTGAAATGCGCGCAAGATTCTTCCGCGTCACGTCTAGATGACTAAGCGGCGGCGACACAGATCCCATTTCAGTCGTTTGGCCAATGTTGCAGCCGTTGCTGCCACTGTTGCCGCTTGAGTTGGTCGTGGATCCGCCGCCGGGATTTGAACTGCCGCCATTCGAGGTGGAGCCACTGCCGCCCGCTGAGCTGTTCCGGGGACCACCAGATCCGGCGCCAGCACTGGAGCCAACTCCACTGGGATCTTGATCCTGATGATGATGCGATGGTGATGACATGGCTGAGGCAGAGCTGGCGGGCGGCGTGATCGACGATGGCGGACTGCCGACCATCGTCAGGTCACCGGTTGAGCGAATGATTGCCACCGGTCGTGCCATGGGAGGCAGTGGGGGCGGCGGCAACATTGTGCTGTATTGTGCGTACTGAGCCTTAGGGCTGCGGCCGACGTGTTGCACTTGAAATTGCGTTGCGGCAGCCGCTGCAGATGCTGACGCTGCTGCTGATGCTGAGGAGCTTGAGTTGTGTGAGTTGTTGTCGGTTTCCTGGCAGGCGAATGCCACAAAGTCCGAGAGTGTGTCGTGACCATTGCCAACTTCTGTGGAATATTTCGTCGCCACCACGTGCGGGTGCGTCGAGTGATGCGAATGGTGCGGATGATGTGAATGATGCTGATGGCTTTGTGATGACTGCTGCTGTGCCTGCTGCTGCTGCTGTTCCTGTTGCGTTTGGCTGCCGTCACTGGACGCCTGCGAGTCGGACGGCCCGGAGGGACTGCTGTGTTGATAGTAGACCGCGCTGGGACTAACCGCATGCGACACAAGTCCACTGGCGTTGTGCTGTATGAGCACTAGAAGTGGGAAGCGCCGATAATACAAAGTGCACATGTGTGTTTGAGAAGTACGTACCCTCGTTTGACCTCGACTGGCTCATGGTTAGCAGTCTCGATGTGGGGTAACCGGTTGGCGTGTACCTTTGCAGAGAGCTGCCGTCACCGGACGCATTCCCGCCCAGCGACTGGTCGCTGTGCCGTAGAATGACAGAGAAACCACTACCGCTGCCGTCAGGTGGCGAGGCACATGGGTCGTTTTTACAAGATGTCTGTGCGCGCAACAGGGGCGAACTCGACAAATGCATACCACGGGGATCGACAAAGTCAACTGAAAGTGAAGCAGAAAGTGAGCAAAAATCCTGCACCCGTCATCTCCGGTCTGGTTGCCTTACTGCTGTATCCACTGGCGACGACCATTGAAGGGCCAATAGGTCCACGATCCGTCACCGCTGACACAATGCCACCGGGCGGTGCCGACAAGGGATACGTATTGCAATCGTATATGCTGCCGGCGTTCTCCATTTTGATCGTGTTTGTGTTCGCCTGAATGAGGTCATTTGTCTCATCCAAAATGGAGGCTGCAAGGGAAGGGAAAAATGAAGAGACATGTGTAAGGCCGACCGTCAAGGGAATGCATGCATGCATATGTGATCTAGTTAAATGTTACTACTGTTATGTTATTTGCCTAGCGATACCTTTCGAAAGCTTCCAAAGTTCCTTGGAAGAGAACACACCTGTGGCCAGAATAATATCATTGCATATGACTCCGTTATAGGGATTGTGTGTGTAGCCTGAAACGGAAAAAGAGAAGAGAGAAGACAACAAACAGCAGGATTGTGATTAAGGCATGATTGCAAGGCACAGAGATAGACAAAGATAGCAAACAAGAGACCCTTGTCTGAGGGGGGAGGTTGATCAGAGAAAGTGGGGGCGAAAAATAACACTCACCCTTTTGTTTGCGTTCATCGTCGCCTTTTTTATTATTATTATTGTTGTTATTATTATTGTGATTATTATTGTTGTTCGTATATATCAATGGTGGACTCAGTGTGTCGTGGGTATTTATAAAATTCGCTAAATACAAGTCCAGTTCACGTACCGAAACATTTATATGATAAGGATTAACACACAGTCCCGGATGGGTGCATTCTGGATTTTTTTCTAAACGCTCGCCATCAGTACTTTCGAGCGGTATTGCCTTAAATAATATCACCATAACCAAATCCAGACGCCAGACTTTATCAGCTTGTCGCAGACAATCGATGCGTCGCATTTTACCCTTTTGATCGGGATTCGAGAGGACACAAATCGATTGACGTTTCCCTGTGATGCTTTGTACAAAATCTTCGCGACACTCTTGGGTAATGTCCTTGCGAAGTTTACCTAATAGACGTGATGCCCATTTTTGTTTCACTTCCGCTTTTTCGTTCTAAATTCAATGCAAATGTATATTTTTATAAATTCAAGTTATGCCCTAATTTGCATGATTACCTGTAGTTCATCCTTGCAATGCCTCTCCTCCTCAAGTGACATACGTTTTTCGTGTTTCTTGTAGTATTTCCTCTTTGCCGCTTGCAAATTGAACCATGAGTACGAAAAGGACTTAACAAAGGGCAGGAGGGCCTCAATGAACGGATGAAATTCATCCTGCATCGATTCAATTTTTCAACGATTTTGGTTTTGTGTGTTTCGTTTTAGATTTGTCCAAGAAAAAAAAATATTTAATTAGTTTTCGTTTCTCTAGATTTGTTTGTACGTGTTTTTTTTTTTTTTTTTTTTGTTTAATTTAAATTAAGGAACAAAACGTTTAAGAACAAAATAAAATTAAAGTAAATTATTTATGCGAACAGAGGGAGATTTGAGGGATGCCAGGAAAGAGATGAAATCAATGGGGGGGCTTTAGTTGGCAGCTGGGACGAGGAACCAAAACGAAATCATGTTAAGCGGTTAAGATGAAACAAAAACGATATAAAAATGAAACAAAAACCAGAAAAAACAAGCAAATGAACCGAAAGAAGAACAAACAATAGTCACGTGAAATATGGTGGAAAAGAAAATGTTTGTTAATTGAGAATCAGTTTAATATCATCGTTTTAATTACCACTAGGAATAGAACTCACAAGAATAACACGAAACAATACACAATTAAATTTTGACAGACAAACAAAATTTAGGGCGAATGAAAGTACACAAGATAACATTGACATTTATGTAGAAATAAATCAAATACACCGAAACTATTATGAATGCAACTCAAATGACGGGTATGCGCTTCAAAAATGTGCAACACTTGCGGCAGTAACCGTCAACTACAGCCCTCAAAATCGCGCTCGTTTCAAAAGCGATTTCGAAACGCTTCGATTTCATTGAATCTTACATAATAACCGGGGGCGGTGGGCGAAGAAGAAGAAACCACCGAACAGATGTAAATGCAATTAATCTGTCGCAGCACAGAGTTCAGAGCCCATCAAGCAGTCTGGGCACGTAACGGTGTAATTTCAAATTCCACGCACACATATCGCATTTGATTTCGGATTCGCAAAGGCAGCATGCAAGAGCACGAAACGAAAGAAACAATCCAAGGCCGCAACCGAGGCGGCTGTGTATTGCCCATAAATGCATTTAGCAGAATAGCAACACGATCACGAGGCTTGGCCACACGTCACGTCCATCCGTATATGTGGGACACGTTAATCGAGAATTAGAATTTAACCAGATTTCGTTGCCATATCATCGAAATGTGTCACAAATTTTTGAGTGCATCAGTCAACAAAAAACAAAAAAAAAAAAACAAAAAACAAAAACCACTGCTAGATAAACCGAAAGAAAGTGACATTTTTAAGCAACCAAACATTTAAGGGAAAACAATCAAAAATCAACAAACAATCAAACGAAATTAAAAAACCAACGAAAAAACACACGGAAAAAGAAATATGACAACTAAGACGAATGTAAGAGAAAAAGAATGCATTGCTGTGACCCATGTGACCGGCTGTAGCATCAGCTGGCAAAATTCAATATCGTCAAACAACAGTGCATTCTTCATTCGTTTCCATAATGAGACAAGTATAGTTTTAATAAAATGAATAAATATGTGAAATATAGCAAAAGTATGCTCCAAACACCGAAATTTGCACATTTAACAGATATTATTGGTATATGTTAACATACACACATAGAAAATATAGATACATATATATACGAATACAGAAGTATATTTATTTCAACCAATTGCATTTTGAATGAATTCAATTTTTATTTTAATTGTTTTTTCTTGTTTTGTTTTTCGTTCGTGTATTTCTAATTTGCATTGCTTCAATTTGTCAAACAGACACAGATACAAAATATATTGATCTAAACATACAGACAGAGAGAGAGAGAGAGAAAATAAACACACATCAAAAAAAAAAAAATATAATTTGACAATACATACATAAATATGTGTATATGTTGTTCGGATTAAAAACAAACAAAACAACAAAAATTAGATGTTCTCTTAATTTTGAGCATTAGTCGCGCGGCGTTCTATTTATTTAGTTTTTTTTTTCTAATTCATCTTCTTTTAGTTTAAATTTTATTTAAATTGTATGTATTTGAGAGTGTTAAGATAAGTGTGTTAACGCCCCAATATTTACTTGGTTTTTTTTTTTTTTCATATTTTTACTCAACGGATTCCTTTGAATATTCTTTTTTCAGAAATTTGAAATTGAACAGAAAAAATAAAAATAAAAATGATGCAGAATTTTGTTACGTTATACTAGACCGGAAGGATGATGACTCACTCATTTGGTTCACATTGACTAGAGAACCAATCGTTATTGACTTCCGTGAACTTGTGTGGAACTCAATGAAAAGTCCATGAAATTGCTTCCGTAAATTAAGCCAGTGAGGTAGATTTGCTTACTCACGCAAGCAAAACTGAACGAAACTTAACGAAGATTGTTTCAGTGGATTCGTTCGATATTTCAAATCGACTTAAGCCTTCCAACGCTTATCATACAAAATCCATGGTGACCGAAACTTAACGAAACTGAACGAAATGGGTCACAGTGTCCGCATTCGACTGCTTAAGTTGACATAGGTTCCTAATTGACTGGCCTTAAAGGCTACTCCAATGGGACGCAGACAAACTGCAGGAAGGCAGTCAGATTTTGGCCAGAGTTGGCCCATTCTGATGCCACTTGGGTTGACTGCTCCCAATCTTAGACGCAGTTGATGCTTGCGACAAAGCGGATTAGCTGGATAATGCTGACACTATTTTGAGATAGAAGGCCTCTAAGTGTAAGTACCCAGTGTGGTTCAACCTCTTCTTCAACCATGCAGCTTACTCACGCAAGCAAAACTGAACGAAACTTAACGAAGATTGTTTCAGTGTATTCATACAATATCCATGGTGAACGAAACTTAACGAAGGAGGTGAAGTCTACCTCCTCTTCAACCATGCCGCTTCTGCAGAAATCTTTGTATGGAACACCTATCCTGGTTGCATGAGCGTCCCCGAGTGACGGGCAGAGTACCCATTGACAAATTCATCCTCGGTCAAAAATAAAAAAAAGAAACAAAACAAAATTAAACATTAATTCAAAATGAATCCCTTCGATTGTTTTGCTGTTTTCTTCAATTTGTTGTACCGCCTCACGTACACGAGTATAAATCAAGAGTGACAATCAATGTTTGTGTGATGGAATGCATTCGTTATTGTTTATTATCAATCAACAATTCAATGCCGTTTATATTCAGATATGTGTTTGGACTTTGATTGTTTGTTGCGGGCATAGATACAGAGTAAATGAAAAGACAACAAAAAAGAAAATGGAAAAACATAAATCAAAAGTTCAAGTCTAGGTTTCTAAGTAAGTTGCAATGTGAAACAATAGATTGCGCTCCTTTGGGACTCTCGAGTGATGTTTGGGGCCATTTGCTGATACTCATCTTAGCCCTCTAGTCAGGTCGGTGTCGTCTCACAGTGAAGATGAAGAAGGAGACTGTCTATGCGGGGAATGAAAGGTGTGTCACCTATGGGACGAGTTGTCAGTTAGCGGGCAGCCTTGTCTTATGCCTGGAAGAAGGCATAGAGACTACAATCTGCCTCCAGAGGTGTCGTTCGTCTCTATCTGGAACAGAGACACTGAAGTTCAGTCCTAGTCTGCTGGGAATGACACCATGCTGGTGCAGAAGTTGTAGAAGTAACAGCTCTTCAGCAGGTCGGTAGAGTCCTCCGATTTGTGATCGTCACCGAATTCCTGGTGCGACTACGACTTAAGAGAAGTATCAGAAAATGTGACTAAATGATGAAGACGTGTGATGTCGTCCATCCATCCATTCACCCACTCGTCTGAAATCCGAAAAATCCCCGCAATCTATTGTTCAGTATTGTTTATTTATTACAGTATGTTTATCGTTATTTTTGGAATAAACTAACAAACTGGCGGTAGTAAACTATGTACACTATGACGCATACGGATCTGCGAATTAGCTTGCAATGCATTTCCTCAAATTTGTCTGTTCCCTTCGATTTCATTGATATTGGGTTTTTGTTTTCTATTCACTTAATTTATTTTTATTGAAATTTAAATGTTGCTCTACTGTTTATGTTTATATTCGAAATTCAACCAAATTGCTTCGTCTCGCTTAAAAGCACACGTTCTTAATGCTTTCTTTACTCAACACAAAAGTAAAAAAATGAAAAAAAAAAAAAATTAAATAAGCTCAAGCAACATTCACATGCAATTCATGCAACACACGAGTAATCCGTAACGTGTCGTATTGTGTGGACTTGTGTGAATTTCAAAATGGTCCAATGGGAGTGAAATGAATGCTGAGAAATGACGTTGTCCTTCGCCGGTTTGGCTGCATCCCTTCAAATTGGCAGACCAAGGCACGCTTCTACATGCAATTTCCTATCCATCCAAGTATCCCTCAATCTTGCAGTCGTCCTTGTTATCGAGGAAATCATCTCACAAAACGCCATACCTTCGAATTCCTCGATTTCTCTGCGTCAAATGAAGTTATCACAGATTTTGCCTTACAAATCTCACCCGAGGCACTCCCGTTCAAAAGCGTCGCCTTACTCCGCTTCTGCATGAAATTGCCCATCCTTCCTCATCTCCCACACCCTCAGATTCGTCCTAATTCACGAGAAATTTGTTTCACAATCACGATGTCTCCCTAAACTCCTCGTCGTTGAAAACTCGTTTATTTTCAGCAAAAAAATGCGACCCAAGTGTGTTGCCGGTTAGCTGCGTTTTTCTGTGTAAAATGTGTCATTTTTTCAAAAGTCGATGTTTCGAATGTTTTCGCACAAATTTCACCCCAAATGGACGGGGCTGAGTGTCAAGAGGATAATCAAAGTGGACTCCAAACGCAATCCTTCGAGAAAAGTGTTCCATGACGTCACCGAAGGAACCGAAGGTGGGTGGATGGGGGATGTTTTGCATTATTGAACGGGATGAGTGGAGAATACTGCATCATTCGGTGGGTTGCCCTTTTGGAAGACGAGAGATTTTCGTGCTTTTTCTTTGCTCCCAAGGTGTTGGTGGAACATACATCTGAGACCTGTAGACTGGTAAAGTACGTGGAACAGAGCATGGAAACAGAGGAAGTCTGTGTCTAGATTGTGTCTAGATCCAGTGACCGTGAAGCCAATGAAGTCTAGCCATGGCCACTGGAAGCAGCTCAAATTCTCCATCGGTCGCCAAGCGGGGCTCCAGTGAGACTTGATTAAGTCTGAAGTAATTTGTGAGATGCCAAGCCGGTAGATGATCCTAAGTCGCGCAACAAACATCTGTTGTGTAAAGCGCTAAGAGAACGTAGTGATTTGTATTTGCCAAGTGATCAAAACAAAAAGATTAAGTCCCTGGCTAGCCTCGAAAATACAAACTGATGTTCCCATGCTCCCAATGAATGCAAACTTCAGATCGATTCCTGATAAGGAACTGGTGAGATGGTCAATTTCCTCCTCAAACGAGCCCGCTGGCGTTTCAGCATAACTGCTGACGAGTCTACAGCAGGTCCTGCTGTGCACCTTATGAGGATAACATAGTATCTCCTGGCCGATGGCGGGTCCTAAGCTGTCAGTGGCTTCTTTGCAACTGATGACACTTCTACTGCCGGATGTACCTCAGATGTTGCTGACTCCTGGGCACTTTTTGATATTCCCCTTTCGAGCTCCTCACCCACTCGTGCTTGTATGCGATGGTGTGTGATGCCGAGCTAATGTGATGGAAAAAGAATGCGTGGTCTTCGACTCCGACAAGGCAACAGTGGACACCCGCGTTGCCTCAAGCAACTTGATGTGGGCAATCGAGAGACGAAGCTCTAAGAAAGGCGACAGTACTGACTGTCGTCTATACTGACTCGACACATGGACACCAGCTGAGGGGGGCTTCGTGCTCGAGAAGGAGAGGAACATTGTCTTGATGAGCGATGAAACAGCTCGACCGACAATCTGCTGCAAAATTGAGCTACCACGCGGGTCAGGTAACGCGTCTTCTGAAAACAACTTCGTAGGCTATGCGTTTTAAGTTGAGAGCAGGTAGGAAGAAGTGGTGGTTCGGTGCACTATGTGCCGTGCCTTTTGAGATATCCAACGTGCCTTGCCAGAGCCTACGAGGACCAACTAAGTGGGGGACTCTCCGCTATGCCCACGTCGGCATTGCCGCTCGACCAGCAAAGAGGTAGAGGCAACCACTATACCTGGGTACCTGCCACCAATGACAAGAAACGTGTGAGCAGGAAAAACGATGAGGCAAACCAAGAGGCGATGCAACGGAAGATTAGAGCTGTGCAAGGGAAGTACCGGGCTAGAAGAAGGGAGGAGAAGAAGCTTCTACGCCCGAAGAAAAGGTCTCTCGCAGCCTTCCAGTCGAGGGAAGAACAAAAGAATACGGCCCTTTCACATTTTCGGCATCCATTCCTACAGCCTGAAACCAGGCTGTATTTTTTTTATAAGAGGCCCGTATTCTTTGTGAGGGTAGCCTTGTTACTGACCCGCAGGGAAAAGTGGATGCTTGCCTGACCAGGTGAGAGGAAGACCCAATTACAGTCGATGAAGTGGCTTTTAAGAAGAAAAACAAAGCCACAGGCTCAGATGGCACCAGAGTAAACCTTGATTGTCCCTGTCACGCTGTGTGAAAGCAGACGATGTTGATCTTGGTTGATCTTTGATTTTTGGTGCCGTCTGCATAAATGGTGGGTGGAGGAGGAGATATAACGACGAACTCTACGAGCTGTTTAGCTACATCGACTTAACCAGAAGAGTGAAGACTCAACGACCAATGCTCTGGCCCGGAAAGTCCATCCGCATCCACCGCCGATCGACGGCGCAGAGGAGGAAAACGGCGACAGTGGTCGAGCACGCAACTAAAATAATCAAAAATTTCAATTTAGACTCTTTTTTAATAAAAGGCGAAGCATTTATTCGACACTGAAGAGAAGCCAGAGTCAGAGAGCTCATCTAACTAGGCGTGGGCAACTGAAGGCAGCTGGGTAAAGATCAAGCTGGCTGGAGACGCCTGTTGGTCGAGGCCCTGGTAGAGTTGCCATGGCTGTTTAAGCTATCCTAAAACCAGTCCTCGCCGACGTCGGAGAACATCATCTTACTTCAAAAAGAGGACTTAATGAGAACGCAGTTTGACATTTAGAAGGTTGACACTTGGCGTCAAAATAAGATCTAATTTTTCTTGGTTCAGTTCGACCATTTTTTCTTCAAACTTACAAAAAGAGGACAGTTTTAAGATGACATTCCGCGCCGGGGTTAAAAAGAGGGCATGTCCTCAAAAAAGTGGACACATGGCAACCCGGACTGCAGCGCCACACTAAGTGTGCGACAGCATTCATCGCATGGAACTATTCGAAGGGATGGCTGAAAGCGAGATCCCGGGAAAATTGATTTTGATTGAGTCGCACCCCTACGCTAAGGCATGGGCGATGCACTGTGCAGCTCGACTCTTGGACTAGACTTCTGAGCCGTTTGCACCGGATTCAGCAAGGCGATTCGTTGTCGTGCGATTTCTTCAATCCACCACTAGCGAAGAGAGGGTGGCGGGCAGCTGTAAACACGGAAGGGACTATCGTCTACAGATGACGTCGACATAACTACGAACTGGTCTTAAACATATGCTGTCGAGCAAGAATCGCCCCGTCACCCACGGCATGGGGCAAAATATCACGATCGACAGCTAAAATTTCGAGCTGGCAAGGATCTTTGCCTACGCAGTGCAGCTGTCCGGCAGTCTGTAGACTTTAGCAATGTCCAGGAGTTCTGGGAATACTTCTGCACAGAGAGTCAAAGCCGATTGACAGATTAAGAGTTCAGAGCATGCCTTTAGGTCATCTGCAGTTGAATGCTTTGAATGGATCCACTTGGAGGAAGTAGCGAGCCGATGAGCATGGGCAAGCTTCGCGATTTTGAGGGATGTGCCGCCTTATCAAATGATGGGAGGGGAAGTCTTTGGAACAGGAAACAGGGATCCCACGGCAGTCTGGCTGTCTGAGAAGACATCACGTTGTTATTGTGCCAAGACACATTTCGTGACTAGATAGGTCTAGATCGTTGGAGGAGACGCATATTCGCACACTGTCGTCGTCTGTCTTGTGCAAATGCTTAAGCTGGTGGAGCAGTTGATGTTCCAAGGAAGTTAATCCATCCACATCTGATTGAATGTGTTTCAAGAGCAGGCTGCGTATTTTCCAAAGATATCTGACGGAACAGTACGTCATAACGCTCCGCCAATGCACATGCCAGCCAATCGCTGCTGTGGGACGGACTCGTTGTCATAATGTAGAGATGAAGTTGTCCAAAAGCCAACATCGAGTGGTCAGCAGTGGCAGCATACTGATTCTCTCGCCTCTGGATTCGGAACAAGGTCGTGCAGTGGTAACGCAACACACGCGCGCAACTCCGTTCGAGGTCCTTCCCATATTCAGTCTGTCATGTGATAATGTTATTCGACGGGTACTTAAAATCTCATGCAATCAAAACAATCTTGCTGTGCAACTCTAAGAAGCAGAACTGATTAAGAACCAAGCAAACAAAAATGCACACAATAATAAAGGATACACACGCCCACAAGTTGGACTTATGAAGTTACAAGAATTACGCAAACAAGATGAACGTACAATCGGAAATCAAACAAAAACAACGTCACATCGAAACATCGATTGGCATCGAGATTTTATAGCTTGTATCTTTCTTTAGTAGAGGGCGTGCAGTCACAGATGCAATTAATTCTTTGCTTTAGAACACAGATAGTTATATGTACACATGTGAAAAAGAAAACAAAGAAATCAATGTGAGAAGGAACGTATTAGATTCTTATTCGGTAAGGTAATCGATTTGAAAGAGGATAGAGGAGGATATGAGGATGGGGTGGATGGTGGAGGGATGGGACATGCACGACAGAGGAGACAAACGATGGCCGCCACAACGAGGTCGAGAGATGAGGGTACATCAGTTCAGCGGAGCGACTGCCATCGGGTTCAGTCTACGACCAGTAGAAGGTAGGATAATGTGTCGGAAGGGTGACCCAAGACACCGTGTCTCGAAAACGGTGCGTCTGCCGTCGGAGCTAGAGGATCGTAGAGGATTCAAATACGCAGCGTGGTATGATACATTTTTTACCACGGCTGTTCAGCAAGTAGGTCGAAACAGAGGGATCCGTTGAATGGAGCATCCTCAATGTGCCGGTGCTGTTCTGGAAAGAGGCCATCCGAACGTTCCTTCTGGACATTGATGCATCACACCATGAGCTGGGAATGGCTGTTCAGCAAGTAGGCCGAAACAGAAGGATCCGTTGAATGGAGCATCATTTGAGCCCTCGATGTGCCGGTGCTGCTCTGGAAAGAGGTCGCCTGAAAGCACTTCATTTTGAAAAATCGGCCACAACTGGAGAACGACGCGTTTGCCATCCGAACGTTCAGCAAGTAGGCCGAAACAGAAGGATCCGTTGAATGGCGCATCATTTGAGCCCTCGATGTGCCGGTGCTGTTCTGGAACGAGGTCCCCTGAAAGCACTTCATTTTGAAAAATCGGCTACAACTGGAGAACGACGCGTTTGCCATCCGAACGTTCCTTCTGGACATTGATGCATCACACCATGAGCTGGGAATGGCTGTTCAGCAAGTAGGCCGAAACTCTGGAAGCTCTGGAAAGAGGTCCCCTGAAAGCACTGCATTTTGAAAAATCGGCCACAACTGGAGAACGACGCGTTTGCCATCCGAACGTTCCTTCTGGACATTGATGCATCACACCATGAGCTGGGAATGGCTGTTCAGCAAGTAGGCCGAAACAGAAGGATCCGTTGAATGGCGCATCATTTGAGTTCTCGATGTGCCGGTGCTGCTCTGGAAAGAGGTCCCCTGAAAGCACTTCATTTTGAAAAATCGGCTACAACTGGAGAACGACGCGTTTGCCATCCGAACGTTCCTTCTGGACATTGATGCATCACACCATGAGCTGGGAATGGCTGTTCAGCAAGTAGGCCGAAACTCTGGAAGCTCTGGAAAGAGGTCCCCTGAAAGCACTGCATTTTGAAAAATCGGCCACAACTGGAGAACGACGCGTTTGCCATCCGAACGTTCCTTCTGGACATTGATGCATCACACCATGAGCTGGGAATGGCTGTTCAGCAAGTAGGCCGAAACAGAAGGATCCGTTGAATGGAGCATCATTTGAGCCCTCGATGTGCCGGTGCTGCTCTGGAAAGAGGTCCCCTGAAAGCACTTCATTTTGAAAAATCGGCCACAACTGGAGAACGACGCGTTTGCCATCCGAACGTTCCTTCTAGAATGTCGGAAAATGCTGTTCAGATAGGACTGTCGGTTTGAAGACCACATATGGCGACATGCAAAGAGATGAGCTTAACATAGCCATGCCTAGTGAGGTTGGGCTGAAAGACGAGGGTCATAAAGCCCTCACGGCCAACATAAATGTCAAGAAAAGTTCAAAAATTAAACCTGCGCCTCTGAAATGATCGCCCACAAAGTACGTGAAAATTGAAGACACTTTCCCGCTCCCGCAGTGGAAATGTGTCAGTTGTGAGGGGATTTTTTCTAATGCGTACTGCTACCGAGACGCATGTTAGGATGCACAGGGTTTTTGTACAATTATCGGCGACTAGGTTTTTTGAATCAACGTGGTTCAATTGAATCATGGTCCAGTACTGGGACCAAGCAGCAGATTATTCTCTCGTGAGTTGAAGTCATTGACAATGGCATCGGAAAGCTCAGTCTATGTTAGAAGCGCTTTTCATAGTCATGGGAGTGAACATTCAAAAACATACAGACTGCCGACGAAATTTTCTTACTTCCTTAACAGGTTTTTAAAATTAAAATAAAATTAGTTTTTACTCACTGTACTTGTGTAAATGCTTGCTGTTACTCACTGTACTCAAGAATCGTGTGTTTCGTATCTGTACCAACAATTTGTACGTATACCAGCCGTATAATCGAACGATCGATGCACTAACAATGCTCGTGTAGCTGAAAGAGCGTTGTTGGTTGCCCTGTACAAGATCAACGAGTACTCGATCACTTGGATTTTGGTCGCAGCAGAAGCTGGATGAACCTCCAAAATGTGGCACTCCAAGGGACAAAACAAATCGGACGTGTCCCCATTTGAGAGGACCTCTAAATTAGGCTAAAAATCGGTATGTCCCAATTATGGATAGCTCTGAAAAAAAAAAAAAATGCGAAAAGAGAGAAGAGGTACCTGTGCACATTGTGTCTGCAGGAAACACTGCGCAAATGAACAAGAGCAAGGATTTTTTTTTTAAACATTCCGGGAAAATCGCCTATTTTTGCCACGTAGATGTACACTCCCACACAATCAGCTCTGGCACTTGTAATTCCTACTTCTCTTCGCTTTTTGTCCCAATTTCGAGATTGTCGCTGCCCCATGATCCAACTCAGAGGCGCCCCGGTTGCAGAGTGTATGCATGTCCGTAAATGTCCGCTTCACTGTGCATTTATAACGAGTTATGCTACGTTTCCACCGTACGAAACCGCGAGGTTCCATCAATTTTCTCCGAACCTACTAGGTTCCGCCGTACATATTCGGGGTCTGGAAACCTCGCGATTTCTGATAAAGCAATTTTCACCGAACCTCTGGTCTGGAAACCTCGTGATTTCTGATAAAACTCGTTAAATCCTCCTCGAGTTCATCCGCCCGTGAGAGGTTGAATTTCTCATTTTGTCTCTTTCTATTTTCTGGTGTTCTCACACTATTACGTCCTGTCTACAAACAGCTATTCTGGCGGCCATTTAAAAAGCATTTCTTTTGGCGGGCACTTATAAATTGAGAGCGACTGACTTGGAAATTGAGAGCGAAACCCCGTAAAGCTCGGTATAAACGGCTTATTGAGGTTTCAGTAAAAGTCGATCCGGACCTCGCGGTTTCGATTCGTTTTCATTTCTACTTGTAGGCTAACGCATTTTTGCAGAATACTCGGCTTTCTTTTTCCTATAATAAAGGGGGTTACGAATACCCTTAAGTGACCGGGGTCAAGACACAGCACGGTCCGAAGGTAGAAAGAGAGAGGAGGTACCTGTGCACATTGTGTCTGCGGAGAGGAGCATTCCATATCGTCTTGTGACTCTGCGATATCGCTGTCTCCTATCAGTTTTATCGCTAGCTTTTGCATTCAACCCCATCTAGGTGCAGGTTGGTCTTGGGGACACATGAGCGTTGTACTCAAGCTTGGGGCTGCAATATTTCTTGTATCGAGGACATACGAGTACACCATGATATACGAGCACAAAGGAGCTCTGTGGGTAACTAATCCGCCACAAATTATGTGATGTTCAATTGAGGAATGGCCAAATTTAAAATGTCCCCTCCTCCTACTGAGTGGGAGTGCCGATAAGCCGCACTTGTAGACTGGAAATGCCTCAGTCTCGTTCTATCGATTTTTTTGTTTAGTCTCTCTTCACAAACTGCAGCGTCGGGTTAATTAACTTTCACCGTGGGCGTTGGACTTCACCAAGGTTGCGTCTTGTCGCCTATTCTTTTCATTGTTTATATGGACCGGATGTTGTAGCGCAGCCGAGGCGAGGAATGTTTCACATTGGGAGAGTTGAGGGTAAGTCATCATCTCTTTGCAGATGACCTAGTGATCCTCACATCTTCCCAGAGGGAACTCCAGTGCGCTCTCAATAGATTTGTGGCCGTATGTGGTGATGCTGGAATGAAGGTTAACGTGGACAAATCGGAGATTATGGTCATTTCCAGAACGCCTGTCCAATGCACTCTTCATGGCGGTGGAGTGGAGGTAGGCGACCGCTTGGCAAACCCAGGACGAGGTGGTTGGACCAAGTCCGAAAACTTGCTTGGGTACGCTTGGGCAGACCTCCTGAAGGGTTAGAGTCGATGGTGGAGGATCGAGTTGCCTGGAGATCTCTCGTGCATGGTTTACCCCCCGCGGCTCCTTTAGTGGAGCATGCGAAATGAACTGCGAACGCAAAATGTCACCTTCAATGTCAAAAAAGGTCTTAGACGAGACAACGCAGGCACCGTGCGATGCGACTTTGTCAACATCGTTCTTGAGAAGGTCGTGCAGAACAAACTCTCCAACACTATAGGCACCATATCCCAAAAGTCCGTACAATTTCTAGCGCACGAGGACGACATTGACGTGACAGTAGGTCGAACACAGCGAGCCGCCAATGTGGAGCAATGCAACGGAGGCGGCTGGAGTGGGTCTGGAGGTAAACAAGGGAAAACAAAGCATCGTGCTGTCATCAAGAAAGGACGCATAACATCGACGACTTGTCCAGAACGTCAATGAAGGCAGACTTCGTCTAACTTGATTCCCCGTGAAGCAGTACGATTGCCACCAGTTCTGAGATTAGACGTAGGACCAATTGAGTAGTAGCGCCCTCTCTCGGAAGACTCTCTCTTATACTGACCCTGTATAAGACCTGGATCATTCCCCTTCCTGCTCTGCGGCCCAGAGGCTGCGGACTATATCCAAAGCGGAAGTCATTCTTGGTCTTTTCGATGGAAAAGTTCTGAGGTCGATCTTTGGTCCAACAACGTGTACAGCAGCATGAGTCTAGAGGATCCAAGGGGTCTAGAGCGTCTAGAGCGTCCAACGCCTAAAGTGGCTGCGGCATGTACGGGTGACATAGCTTCGGCCCTAAGAATCTTCGACCCTGAGCCTGTGGGACAACGCAACAGAGGACGTCCACGAACAAGTTGACGCAGACAAGCCGAGTGGGATGTCAGCCAGCATGGTGTGCGAAACTCGCGGCAGCTGGCTAGAGAGCGAGCCGCCTGCTACGGCATGTGGTGTGAGGCGCAATGAAGGGTAAGTGGCATAAAACGGATGAATTTCATGCCGTGCTTACAGACTTGTTGGGTAATTGCTTGTTTTGTGGAAGGTCGTAGGCTGAGCTCGGCCATGCGTGTCTGAAATGGTCTCTTCCATAGCATCATCACCCGATATTATGATTATACAGCGGAGGCATACTTGCTTATACCATCAACCGGCCATCCTCAAGTTGAACTAGACGCCTTAGGCTAATAATGTCGACTCATTTCCCATTTGAATTCCCCATGCATACTGATATCCCTCAGTCGTGGAGTACGAACAAAACGTCTCACAGAACCTCACGGTGGACATCACAATTTGTGCTCCAAGCTGGCAAACCACGGCACGTCCCGTAGAAAGTCGCACCGTGCTACCCTTTCTTCTAGAATTTTCTATCCATCCCTCAAACTTGGAGTCGTGTCCTGGTTGTCGAGAGAATCGTCGCACAAGACGTCTCCACACCTTCCAATTCCTGGATTTCTCTGCATCAAACGAGGTTATCACAGGTTTTGACAATTTCGTGGTTTTTCGTTGAAATTCACTATCGGTCTGGTGACGAACGTGTGCAGCATGGGTAGGGCCACCACACGTTTGACGAGTGACTTCGAGGGACTTTCTCTATCGTCCGTCTTCGTGCTATCGGTCTCGACATCTGGGCCATCCGTAGCTGGCCCAGCTGAAGTCCTCATTCATTTTCGTGCCCGTACTGGACACGTCAGCGGTGCCCCAACTCAGTCAGTGCACACAATTCACTGACGAACCCATTCACAGTGCATTAGGTCGTTCTTCGCTTTCATGTAACCACCCTCCAGTTCGCAAGGGATCTGGCTCTGCTCATCGGTAGCACTGCCACGTTGCAACGAATGCCTGCCATTAGCTTATGCAATTGCAAATCTAGCAACGACAGACCGCAGTAAATAATGCAAACCGGCTCATCTAAGCAGAAATGAATCTGAATCTACGCCTCAGATGAAACCAAAAATCATACACAAGTAATTGAAGTTACCGGGCGGTGGAGTGAGCTGTCTCTCTGTCTCTCTCACTCTGTCAGGCGCTCGCTAAGGGATGCACTTTAATTAATAAAGCTGCACAACAACTCAGATGCAAGTTCGTCGAAGTGTTAAAAATCAATAACATCCTTCTTCCGCATGCTAGCCGGGGATGCTGTACACCGGGGCGTAGGGTGGGGGTGTGCTGCGTTGTTTCAAATTAACACGAGTGTATGCCAATCACAACCACCGTCGCGTGCGGTTTGAACGGGATTTGAAAGGGAACCGGATACAGAGGATGATAGGAGGTCGTAGAAGAAGAAGAAAAGTCATGACAAAATGGCAGATAAAAAAACTGAAATCAAACGTTAAATTAATTTGTTAGAAACAAAACAAAGAGAAACACAAAAACAGAGACATGGGAGGAAAAAAAAAACTATTTTTTTGTTTTTGGTTTTTGGGACGTACACACACAACATGTTTATACAACGCATTCTCGCTCGAGAGAGGTTTGTTTGAGGTTTTTTTTTTAGTCTTTCGTTGGGTTAGGTCTCAAAAAAATTTTTGTTTTCTTTCGGTTTTCTTTTTTTTTTTCTTTTTTTGGCTTCGTTTTTACTCTGACACGCGCTTTGGAAAAAACACAATTTTAAGGTTAAACAAAAAGTTTGCTTTTCTTTTGTGATTGTTTTTGATCGCTCTTTTGTTTTTTGTTTTTGATTATGTTAATGACATATGTTAATTACATATGATATGGATTTCGGCTGGTTGGTAGCAGTAGAGTAGCACAAGCACCTGTCCTGAGGATGATGTCTGTAGATACGATGATACGTCCGTCTCGATCATACAGCTTCTCAGTGTATCAGGTATGAACATGCCTTTCTGCACAACCACTCTGTGCAAGGTTTTCTTAGTGTTTTGCTTTTGTTTTTGGTTTTTTTTTTTTGGTTTTTTTTTTGCTGGTCTGTCTTGTTCCTCTTGATTCGGTTTTGAGTTCCTTTTCAGCTTCGTGCAAGGTTGTGTCTAGTTGATGCGATGTCGATTCAGTGCAGATTTAGCTTTGCGATGTTTTTTTTTGTGCGATGTTTTTGTAGAAAATAACAAGTTTGTGTTGGGTATCAGAAAGAGAAAGATGACCAGATTTGTTTGGCTTATACGGTTCCTACATAAACTACGAGTTTGACAGTGACTGACTGATTGGCTGAGACTTGGAAATCCTATTTGAAGTGGATAGATGTCAAACAAAAGAAGACCGTCAGAGGATCATCGAACATCGCAACGCGGTCAAAGTCAGGCTTACCTGTGTTTTGATGTTGTGTTGGGAAGAATACCGGTATTTTGTGTCGCGTCAATATAGCCGGAACTCAATCTTTGAACTGAGGCTCTACTGATCGCGCTTAGTTTGAATTGAAATTGAAAATAAATTTCCATAGTTTTTGAATGAGTGTATTTATGGATTGACGACTATTCTCTGAGTTCAGTTCACTGTCAGGTAGGAAGTTGTTGAACCTAGAAGAGAAATGGACGAGAAGAGACAAAAAGACGACTACGATTGAAATGTGCCTCGTGCTTCGGCTTTGAGATCCCGTCACCCAGTTCGGGTGATCACTCTGCTAGCCTCATAATAGAAAATTGAATGAAGTAAATCTTACCGTGCTTCCATCTGTAAGAAGATACAGCAAATGACATCGATGCGATGAAGAACATTTTAACAACAAGTTGTATCCAGTGACTGGGTTGTTGGTTTTGTAGCTAAAAAAAAACAAACTGCACAGCACTGCACTGCACTTTTTATTTTTAATTCTCTACCACATCACTGTAAACCGAAGAATCCCATAGACTCGCGATAGTTATATGTGAAGTCAAAAAATTCTGAAAACAAAAGATGTTAAATGGAAAACTAAATCACTTGTATTTTTTCCTTTTTTTACAGCAGACAACTAAGACCGTGTCATCTTGCGACCAGACAGAGGGAGAGAAAGAAAGACAAGAAGTTCGAAAATTGAAAATAACAATACACACGTTCGAGCTCTTTGCGATAGCAGCAGAAGGAAACAAAAAAAAAAAAAAAAAAAAAAACACAAGAAAAAACGCCGACTGTTTCTATATTCCGCCAGGGCTATAAATAAACACCGAGCCGACAAGGCGTACACGACAAATATTGAGATTTTGTGTGTACTTTTGAAAAAAAAAAATAAAAATCCACTGAATTCAACAATAATTGAGTGTCTGATGTTGTTTAGTTTTGTGAGTAGTCCATAGCGTCGAAAATGGTTCGGACAACTCGATTAGGGGAAGGAATTTCACAAGGAATTGCGTGTTATTACTGCGTGATTCCTGGCTTTTAGTACTGCCATGTTGTTTGTGTACTAAAAATAAGCTTATTCCCGGGGCACGTGACTCAAGAGGGAGTGCGAATTGTTAGAAAATTATGCACAGCACAGGAGGATAGAAAATGTGGAAGTCGCATTTTAGTACTAAGTACTAGTTTTGTACTAAAACATAGATTCTTGAAGCGTATGTCTAGAGCACGTGATTCGAAAGAGGAAACTATTTTTTTGGAAATTGTACAATTACGAGGTAGGTTTTTTGTTTGACATGAGCCTTTGTCATATTTCTCAGTAGTGTACTAAAAGTCGAGACTGCAAACTTGCTGTCATAGTTCAAAGGAGGAGGATATTAAGTCAAAAAAAAAACTCAACAAATAACAGCGCGATTCTAAGGAAATTCCACACCAGGTGTCTGTTTGTATTCTTGTGTTTTGTGTGTACTAAAATCTGCACGTGCTTCTAAAGTGGTCTACGACTTGGAATTGAAATGCACATATAATCTAGACAAATACGTAGTTAAGTAAAAAAAAACTCAACAAATAACAGCGGAATTCTAATTAAATTCCACACCAGGTGTCTGTGTGCATTCTTGTGTTTTGTGTGTACTAAAATCTGCACGTGCTTCTAAAGTGGTCTACGACTTGGAATCGAAATTCACCTATAATCTAGACAAATACGTCTTTAGAACCTGATGACAGAATAGATTCGCACCCGAATTTGGTTCGAATCGAATGATGTCACTAACGCTCTAGAATGAAAAGAACAAATGTCGAAGACGGTCAGACGGAGCACGGGCTTGAATTAGAAATGGTTTTTTTTTACGTAGTTTGAGACGGATGAAAGGACTTGTTGGAATTCTAAAAATTTGAAGCATTGAGCGACAGACAGGCAAAGAATTGCCGAAATGGTCGTTGTTTGGTGCATAGGATGACATTTTTCAGACACTCGACCAGAAGGACACTGTTGTCGAAATGGTAAAAAGTTTAGAGAGGCGACTCATCGAAATGATGAACGTCTGTTGTTTGAATCTCAACTATGCACTCTAGGAGATAAACATCAACTGACTGCGAGTCAATTGGAAACCCACTTTGACAGCCGAAAACTGAACATTGATTTTCATGATAACCTAACATTTGCGCTTTTCACTGACAACGCTGTAATCGACAGATCCATCACGTAACACGGCAAAAAAAAATCGCTTTGTCGGTTTTCAAAAATAAACTCTCGAAAACGCACATTTTTTCCGTTTTCCACTTTCTTTCTCCACCACCATTTTGTTTATTTATATAATTATCGAATCCCGAGACATTTTAACAAAAAAAAAATAACCGATCCATTTTTACAACCGTGAGTAATTTATTCATTTCCTTGAGAGCGCACAAAAAAGGATGACAAAAGGAACACAGATCGAAGATTTAATCCTGGTTTGGCAAAAAGAAAAACTCTAAAATCGAATCTGTTTTCGAAAAAAAAAGAAAAACACTTAAGACACACCGGAGACGTCATTTCTCATTTACAGGACACACCACATACCACCGCAGACGGCAGTCAGTCACACAAACGTTCACTCGACTTCGACTGACTTAGCACATCGCTTAGATGCGATTTTCAGTAAAAAATAAAAATGAAAATAATGCTTTTTAATGCAAACATTTTGCTCGCAAATGATTGAACATTTTTGTGTTCTCACAAAAGCACAACACAGACACACGACTAGACTAGAATGATAAGTCAGGCGAGATACTGAAATGGTATTTTTTTTTTTTTTTTTTTGATCCTCTCGGGTTTTATTTTTGTTTTTTATTTGCTCCCCGTCGATACGAATGTCACATTTCTTCACCCCACTGCGCACCTCTTACGTCTTGGGATAAGTGTATAAATATACACCCACAAACGTTAATGTTGTAAGATTTTAAAATTAATAAATTTTTTTCTTATTTCATATCAAAAAAAAAAAAATAAGAATATATTTAATATGCACAAAATTAGAGGAAAAAAAAAGTTAAATATACTTTTGAACAATTAAAGAGAGAAGAACACAGTTGTGTAGTGGCAAAGTGTAAGTGTAGAACGGTAGAGGGAAAACAAGGACCGTAATGAAAAACAATAGTCAAGAAACTAAAATTCGGTGTGTGGATATTTTCGAGAGACTGCTAGTTCGTTGCTGCTGGCTGATACTGCTCTTACTCTGAAGGAGTGGTGTTGTCATTGAACAAAAAACAAAAAAAAAAAAAAAAAACAACAAAGAAAAACTAACAACGGCGGTGGTGAGATGAAAAAGAAAATTGCTTTTTGCTATTGTTGTAGTTTATGAATACCATGCTTTGCGCATTTTTGAAATAGAAGAGTCTCACGAAAGGGAATAAAAAAAAACTTGTAAAGGAAACGAATTCGGTGGATATGAAGACTTTCAAATCGCCACACACACAGAGGCAGCGACAGGGGCACAGAGAGAGTGTGTGTGAGAGAGAGTGAGAGAGAGAGAGAGACTTCACAGCTAAGGCACGCATGTATAAAATTAGAATTCAGTGAAAAAGGAAAATACACACCGACACCAACACGTAGAGTCGCAGGGAGTGAGGGAGACCGTGTGGCTTGACAGAGATGCGCAACGTGGGTTGACGAAAGTGGGTGGGTGGAAAATTGCAACACATCAGATGCACAGTAGAGGGCAGAAATCTAAAGAAGAAAACAACAGGAGAGACTAGAAAAAATAAATATTATGCAATGGGAATAGTATTATGCGTTTTCTTTTTTTTTTTCAAAACATTGAACGTTTGAAATACTTCTGAAATCGCCGTTCCATCGCCCGAGTTTCCTTCTCGCATTCGTTTCCAGCCATTGTGACTTTTTATGATGTCGACTGCGGGGCTACTCGCCAAGCAATCCTATTCCACGGATGCTTTCGTGGGATCATCTATCGTGAGAGTGATGCTAAAATCAAGCATGAACACATCTCAGATAAGCATGCATTCCCGAATCGAGTAGGCATCAAGCAATCTCATTTTCCGGAGCACCTCTCGTGGTGCTGAGATCATCTATCGTGCGAGTGATCCCTCGTGTTACGGACCGATCCCTAAAATGGAAACATGTTTAAGCAGGCATACATTTCACAGATCATCTACATTTCCGAATCAAGTAGTCATCAAGCATTCTCATTCTCGGGACCACCTCTCTTGGTGCTGCCTCCGTGAGATAGTCTATCGTGAGATCATCTGTCGTGAGATAATCTATAGTGAAAGTTCCCTTAAAGGGACAAATTTCGTTTATTATGGTCGGTCGAGGCTGTGTCCTATAGACGGACAATTGGATGCCATGACATCATCTATCGTGAAAGTTCCCTTACTTGGACAAATTTCATTGGTAAGGCCGTTCGAGGCTGTGTCCCATAGACAGTTCCCTTAAAGGGACAAATCTTGTTGGTCATGCGATTGACATTACATACTCATCGAGGCAGTGTCCCATAGAGTGACAAAATTGCTGTCGCCCTTGCTGTTCGCCTCAACTGGATGTCATGAGATAACCTATTGTGCGACTACATTTGAATCCTCCCCTTTTAGACACATCCTTAAGCAGACAGATCCCTCCAAGAGATCACCCAGCGTGAGAGTGCAGAAGTCAACCCTGTCACGCCTGTCATTGCGGGCAACTCCCCGCGATCATCCCCTAGACAGCCAATATTGTTGTCTCCCCTGCTCGTCCCCCTGATGTCTATGTTTTATTAATCTGCAAATATTTGTTCACCTGATGAGAGCCTCCACTGTTTGGCAAAAACCATTCCCGCTTCGGCACTCTCACCGAGCCAGAAAGTTTCCCTCAAACCAGGGACGGGCAGGCGAAAGCAGGCATTGCTCGTACCAAATTAACTGCTGCCGCTGTGCATATTTATTTGGGAAATTCACAACGAAATGTATGAAAAAACGACAAAACAACACAAAACAAAACCTAAGCACAGACTAAACGTGCATATAAACGAAACCTAACCCAGATGGAAATTCCATTCCTTTTTTTCTGTTTTCTTCAAACGAATTCACGGTGTGCCATTGCACTGCTAGATGGAGGGTATTTTTCTTTCGCTACTTGCCTTGAATTCAAAATGAATCTCTTCGTGCGGCCGTTGCGTTATGGCAATTGCTGGTGAATTATGTAGCCCATGACCAGACGCTAGGAATTCAGAGTTGATGCACCAGCATTGCACTTCGCCGGACAGGTGAAAGCCGATTTGGTCTGATTAGCTGGCGAAAGGAGGCCTCAATGTCGGTCCGGTCTTAAGCGAAAGCCCCTGCGAAAGAAATGCCAACCCGCTTGAGTGACAGATCACCTGTCAAGGCTGACAAAGTGGTGTCTCTTGACTCAAATCAGTTCTCTAACACCTTAAGCACCCTTACGAGGTGACACAGAAAGCCGACCGACCTTCGCGCACACGTGAAGCACATCATGAGGGAATGACAAAGCATCATCTCGGCACCACATCGCACGACAGCGGAGCCGTTCTGCATCTATGAGTGCTTAAGTCATCTTGTACATCCTTAAGATGCTGTTCCATTGTTTATTTTCATTCTCAGCGTGAAGACCTTGTTCGACCCCTCTGCCGTTCGTCCTTACTTACACCATCCTTTCATCTCGAGTGGCACCACTCGGCGTTGTGTTCGAGAGCAAGAAGACCTCTTCCCAGTTAGTGTTATGCTCTTCGGACTCCAGTAACCAGGGTGCCTCTGTGATATGCGCACAATCTGAAAGCACTTCAAAACCCATACGCTAGCAATCTGGACAGGCGTGTATACGTACACATGCAGGAAATGTGAACTAAATGGCAATTTGTTGCTACACAATGCTATTTTGGCGATGGTGGGGGGCGGAGGGTTTCGCAGTCATCCCCCAATTGTGGCGTGCCTCTGTATGCGAGTGACACAGGTCGTTGTTGTCGCTGTCGCCCGCTGCCACCCACCGCCTCCGTCTCCGTGGTTGTCAACGTCGTCGCTGGGGGTTCGTTCGAGGTTCGGCACACTACACCAGTGGTAGGCACACTTCTGATACTGAGTGGCTTCTCCGATAGGTATCTCTGTTGTTTTTTGTATCCCCCAACATTGTTCTACTTAAGCTGAGAATTTTGCACAAAACTTGCGAGAAAAATAAGTTCTTCCTTCTACCTCTGATTCCTTGTTTTTTTTTTTTTTTTTTTTTTGTTTTTGCCTGTGCTCTTGTTGTATTCTGGTCTACATTCTCGCAGAAGCCCGGCGCGTTGGTGTTGGGAGCCCCTACAGTGTGGTGGCCAGTAGCAGTGCCAACTTTGGTGCCAGTGCCTACAATCACTCGGTGGTGAATGTAACCGAAATAAGTTGACCAAATTAAAATTTCCCTCTGTGCGGATGTATCTATCAATCGGTTAGTTAATTCATCTCCATCCCCACACAGTCTTGACTCCACTTTTTTGCTCTTGTTGTTGCCAGGAGCGATATCAATTCTCGTGGATAACCGGGATCTTAATCAAATTAGTGTACAGTGTTTCTTGTGTGTGCTCTCTCTGGCTCTGGATGTAACAAAAGTTACGAAATTAATTGTGAGTGATTGCCTCCGAAGGTCGACAAATCAAATAAATTCAAATGACAAGCCTCTCAAGTCCACCCCCGCTCCACAGTGGGTGCTGGGTCGTTGGACATGGGCTTCATACGGCTTATTATCAGTGTGTTGTTTGGTTTTGTTTTGTTTGTGAATCAACATGATTGAAGGGTGTTGTGAAGGTTTGCCCCGCAAGTGAAACTCGAACCCTGTCAACCCTTCGGATTGCCCGGCGACCGGGTGTGTGTGTGTCTATTAGAGAGGGTGGAACTATTTCACTAGACTGGCGCGAATTACGCTCATGTGAACAGTGAATTTCTTTTTCCATACATATTTGCAAAGATAGGCAGCCAATAATCGACATCCACACGCCGGGGCATAGGCCCGGATGGTGGGTGGAGGTTGTCGGTCATAAAGTATGGAAGCTAATGAGAAGTAAGTGGTTAACGCAAAGGTACATACGTACATGTGTACCACTTCCATTAGTCAGTCGATAAATCGTTCATGTCCTCAGGAGATGGTGGTTCGGGCTCCATTAGGGTTGACCCAATTTGATTGAGTTCGGGGGACTTGTTGAAGGCGCCCAAAGACTAGGCAGGCAAATTGGATGCGTCAGAGGAGGATACTGTGGGAGTTTTGTTATCGTTCCCTAATTGAATTGGAAGGGCGTTAGTGAGTTTGTGAATTGAGGGGCAATTCGAATGAGAGTCCCTATCTGTCATACTCTTGTTTGGTTTTTCTTAAATGTAGACCTTTAAAAAAGAGTGGTGCCAGCAGCATTTTGATGTGATACTCCACCCACAGCGGAAGGAAACTAAGCGTAGTGCTTAAAATCTACCCGCTTTCCTTGTGAAATATCAGAAAATAGCCACATTTCGAATGGCATCTTGTCAAATTATAGAAAGGGACCAACATCTTACCTAGTTGATGTCAGACACGTTCAGACTTTTGACACTTTCGCTGGATAATCCTTGTGATCTCTGCGAATTAAAGCATTTCCAAGGACTTCTTGTCACATTATAGAAAGGCACCCCAAATTGACCACGCTCTGGCAGCACTGTAGACGTGACTCCAGTCAAAAATTTGCTACTTTCGCTGGATAGTCATTGTGATCATGGGGAATTGGGGCATATCCAAGGGCGTCTTGTCGAATTAAAGAACATCACTTCAAACATACCGCGAAATAACTGCACGCTGGCAGCACTGTAGATGTGATCTCGGTCCAAAACTTGCCACTTTCGCTGGATAATCCTTGTGATCTCTGTGAATTAAAGCATTTCCAAGGACATCTTGTCAAATTATAGAAAGACACCTAAAATTTACCACATTCTGGCAGCACTGTAGATGTGATCTCGATCCAAAACTTGCCACTTTCGCTGGATAATCCTTGCGATCTCTGTGAATTGAAGCATTTCCAAGGACATCTTGTCAAATTATAGAAAGACACCCCAAACTGACCACGCTCTGGCAGCACTGTAGATGTAATTCCAGTCAAAAATTTGCTACTTTCGCTGAATAGTGGGAAAAAGTGGGGAATTGAAGCATATCCAATGGCGTCTTGTCGAATTATAAAACATCACTTCAAACATCCAACGAAATAACTGCACGCTGGCAGCACTGTAGATGCGATCTCGGTCCAAAACTTGCCACTTTCATCTGATAACCCTTGTGGTCTCTGCGAATTAAAGCATTTCCATGGACATCTTCTCAAATTATAGAAAGACACCCCAAATTGACCACGCTCTGGCAGCACTGTAGATGTGACTCCAGTCCAAAATTTGCTACTTTCGCTGGATAGTCATTGTGATCATGGGGAATTGAGACATATCCAAGGGCGTCTTGTCGAATTAGAGAATGTGACTTTCAACAAATCTACCAAGCTCTGGCAGCACTGTTGAGTTCCACCTTCACTGTCTGTCTGTCACGGACCATTTGCGCAAAACACTTAAAAAAACGTACATAACACTTAAACTTACTGTCTCCACAGATGACCGCATCTCAGCCTCATAACCCAATTATGCGCATCGCATTATAATACCAAGACAAGACTCCATATAAGCCAAATAGAGTACGTACTTCACTCACACACACGAACGCATACAGTCCCCTGGAGGACACCTCGGCGAGCGCAATGCACCTGCCAAAGGCATTCAAGAGAAATGACGACCATGTCCGCGCCAACGATAGCCACCGCACTCCGCTGGACCAGCATTCACAATCGCATTGTGTATCCCGACTTGACGTCTGCCGCTGCTGCCATGGACAACAACCGAAAGCTCCATATCCTGCCACCGTTACTGACAACGATACCAGTAAGTTTGACTACCTTTTATCGTTCGGTCATTGTTCGTCTGCGTCTGTCAGCGTTGCGAGACAACACCAGCACCAGCCGCAACACCAGTCCTGCTGCAGAAAAGTCTATCAACTGCAGAAGATGCTGGTGTCGCTGGTGTTTGCGACGCTCATTCTCGGCGTTACCTCCTTGCCACCAGTCATACGAATCGGTGAGTAACCCCTTGGCAGAGTGCCATTGGTCAAAATTGAGAGATGATCATTCTCTGACGCAGGTGCGATCTTTACCGAGGATCAAAAGGATAGCAGTACTGAATTAGCATTTAAATATGCCGTCTATAGGATAAATAAGGATAAGACAATTCTACCGAACACACAATTAGTTTACGATATAGAATATGTTCCTCGCGATGATTCGTTTCGAACATCGAAGAAAGGTAGGGCTTGTGCGCTGAGTCACAACTTCTCGTTTCACTTCATTTCGTTTCTCGTGTGCAGTATGTCGCCAGTTAGAGACCGGGGTTCAGGCGATATTTGGACCATCGGATCCCCTTCTGGGCGGTCACATTCAGTCGATATGCGAAGCATTAGATATCCCACACGTCGAGGCACGCATCGACTTGGATCAGAGCGTTAAGGAGTTCTCCATAAATCTGTACCCATCTCAGACCCATATGAACATCGCCTACAGGGACTTGATGGCGTACCTGAATTGGACAAAGGTTGCCATCATCTACGAGGAGGATTATGGTGAGTTCATGTTAGCTGGAATGGGAAATCCATAAGGTAGTGAGTTACTTTTGTTTCTGAAGGACTTTTCAAGCAACAAGAGCTGATGCGAACTACAGCGACGTCAAGGGCTGAAATGTACATACGTCAAGCAACGCCGGAGACGTATCGGCAAGTGTTGAAGGAGATTCGACAGAAGGAGATCTACAAGCTGATTGTGGACACAAATCCCACTCACATCAATGCCTTCTTCCGAGGGGTAAGTCTCGGGCTGGTCCAAGATCGTATTCCCGAGCGGAGGATGTAAACTGCTTTCATTTCAGATCTTGCAACTGCAGATGAACGACTACAGATACCACTACATGTTCACGACTTTTGTAAGTTATTCTTGTTCTTCTCAGACTTGTGAGACTGTTGACACTTGTAAGACTGTTGACACTTGTGGCACTTCTGACTTTTTGACACTGGCACTTGTGGCACTTGTGACACTTCTTGCACTGATGGCACTTGTTTCACTGATGGCACCTGTGACTCATGTTGTGACAGTTGTTCCGCACTTGTTATACTTGTGCATTTTTTTACACTTCTGACACTTTTGACACTTGTGACACTTTTGACATTTGTGACGCTTTAGACCCTTGTGATACTTTTGGCACTTGTGACACTTGTGACACTTTTGACACTGTTGACACTTGCGACACTCTTGACCCTTATGACACTTGTGACATTTCTGACACTTGTGGCACAGAACTTGTGACAGTTGTTACATTTGTGAATTTTTTGCACTTCTGACACTTTTGACATTTGTGACGCTTTTAAGCCTTGTGACACTTTTGACATATGTGAATTTTTTGAGCCTTATGACACTTGTTGAACTTGTGACACTTATTACACTTTTGACATCTGTGACACTTTTGACATTTATGACACTTTTGACCTTATGACACTTGTGGCACTTGTGACATTTTTGACCCCTCTAACGCATGTGATACTTGTGACACTTGTGATACTTTCAACCCTTGTGACACTTGTACCACTTGTGACGCTTTTATCACTTGTGTCTTTTGTTGCACTTGTGGCACTCGTTACGCTTGTGGCACCTGTGACACTTGTGACACTTTTGACACTTGTTACACAGACCTTGACACTTTCAGGACATCGAGACATTTGACCTGGAAGACTTCAAATACAACAGCGTCAACATCACAGCCTTTCGATTGGTTGATGTCGAGAGCAAACGCTACATCAAGATCATGGAACAAATGAGGAAATTTCAGCACAGCGGGCGCAACATATTCGACGGCAGTCCTTCGATACAGGTTAGCTCAGCCGTTCTGCTCTGTGCCCCTGCCATCAGTTGAACCTATTCTTTCCAGACTCAACCAGCGCTCATGTTCGATTCGGTGTATGCCTTCGCTGCGGGACTCATGGAACTGGATCGAAGTCACACGCTGACCCTAACCAATCTGTCATGCGACTCAGAGCAGCCGTGGAGTGACGGCCTATCGCTGTACAACTACATCAATTCTGTAAGTGAACGCGCTTCATGCGATAACTCCTCTAACCGCCTCAATTCTCAGGCCAGCATCAGCGGCCTGACGGGGAACGTTGAATTCAGTGAGGGTCGGCGAAACAACTTCAAGATCGATTTGCTGAAACTGAAATCGGAGAGGATACAGAAAGTGGGCTTCTGGAATCCACAGGAGGGCGTCAACGTCACCGATCCGTCGGCGTTCTATGACATCAATTCGACCAACATCACACTGGTGGTGATGACGCGAAAGGTGAGTTCCATTCGATTCACTTCACTGGAAGCCTCTTCTGAGTCTGAGTGTGCAATGACAGGAGAAACCCTACGTCATGGTGAAGGAGGATGCCAATTTGACGGGCAACGCCCGGTACGAAGGCTTCTGCATTGACTTGCTCAAGGCCATCGCCGCCCAGGTCGGCTTTCACTACAAAATCGAGCTGGTCCCGGATTCAATGTACGGCGTCTTCAACCCAGAGACGAACTCCTGGAATGGCATCGTGCGGGAATTGATGGAAAGGGTGAGTGGTTCGGTAGCGGGTGGGGTGGGTGCGAATCGGTCTCTGGACTCTCGTTTTATTTCCGTAGCGAGCTGACTTGGCGGTGGCTTCTATGACAATCAACTACGCACGGGAGAGTGTGATTGACTTCACAAAACCGTTCATGAACCTTGGCATTGGTATTCTCTTCAAGGTAAGTGTGAAAGGGGGGAGGGGGCGTTGCCAATCGCCAGTCGCAGGTAGGTGCTTGAGACCCTGAGGCTCTTTGCTAGTTCGAAGCTGTTCAAGTTGCCGGTGAGGCTGAAGGCGTGACTCGGCAATGAGCTTCCTTCGGGTGACTCTCTGCCGTTTCACACAGCCAATCAGCCAGTTTGGGAGCTTGCTTTAGCCTTAAGTGTTAATTTATTACTCAGTGTGTATCAGTGGTTCAATGGCTTCTCCCCCGTAGGTACCGACTAGCCAGCCAACTCGTCTCTTCTCGTTTATGAATCCGCTGGCTGTGGAGATTTGGTTGTATGTGCTAGCGGCTTATCTCTTAGTATCATTCACGCTGTTTGTGATGGCACGCTTTTCTCCGTACGAATGGAATAATCCGCATCCATGCTTGAAGGAATCCGATATCGTTGAGAATCAGTTTTCCGTGTCGAACAGTTTTTGGTTCATAACCGGTACATTCCTCCGGCAGGGATCTGGACTTAATCCAAAGGTAATGTAAGGCTTGCCTTGTATCCCACTCTCAGACTGTCAATGTCAATGCTGCCAGCCGCGTGCGAGGGAGGACGAGAAGGCGACATGAAGGCGTTTCACTCCCCCGCACTGGCGGCGGCGGCGGTAAGATTTTGTGTTTTGATTTAGATTCCTGTGCAGTTAGTCCAAAGCTTCCAGACCCATCCATCCTGTCAGACATTCATATTCAAGATATTCTCCTCCTCGCCTGAACAGAAATCAGAACGCGTGCAGAATCAGTTCTTCTCGTTCATGAACCCGCTCGCCGTGGAGATCTGGTGCTACATAGCCATAGGCTATGTGCTCGTCTCGATCACGATCTGGATCGTGGCACGTTTCTCGCCGTTCGAGTGGCAGCCGTCGAAGCCTCCCTGCTCGATGGCCTGCGAGCACATGCTCAGTCGAATCCGCCAGGCGGCCAGGGAGCGGGAGAAGCAACAGCAGCAAAACCAGCAGACGTTCAGTGCACTGCAGAAGTCCATGATCCCGTTGGTGCGATCCTCGCAAGATGCCCCAACGTACGATACCTCAACTGGCGCGCAAAGGCGGTCACTTCCGGACCAGTCGAAAGATGGCGACGACTGCGCGGCTGGGGAGTGCAGCGATACCGAAAGTAAGACGGTATTCGTCGAGAATGTGGAGGAGATTGTCGAGGATCGGCAGCAGGATAACGACGACGATCCGGATCCGGATCATATGCATCAGCATTATCACGACGACGATGGCGACGATGAAGTGGTCTACGAGAACCAGGAACCAAACGACGAGCATAACCAAGTCTGGGGGCTCTGCGACCACGAGCACACGGACGAGATGGAACTCGTGAGCATTCGCAATGAGTTCACTCTAAAGAACAGCTTCTGGTTCGCCATCGGGACACTCATGCAGCAGGGATCCGACTTGTATCCACGGGTACGGCACGGAGAGGTCTTCCCTTGAATACTACCAAATATTGCACATGCCCCACCCGAGGCGTATATAATCGCTTTTAACACTTTCATTTGGATCCCTTTGCAGGCAACATCCACGCGGATCGTAGGTGGCATTTGGTGGTTCTTCACGCTGATCATCATCTCATCGTACACAGCGAACCTGGCCGCGTTCCTTACTGTCGAACGGATGATCACACCGATCGAGAGTGCCGCTGATCTGGCTGAGCAAACTGACATATCCTACGGAACGCTGGAGGGCGGATCAACTATGACGTTTTTCAGAGTAAGTCTGCCTCCTGGTCACTGTTCACCATGAGACTCACCCGTGGTTTGGCAGGACTCCAAGATCGGAATATATCAGAAGATGTGGCGCTACATGGAGAACCGCAAGCCGTCCGTCTTCGTCAAGACCTACGAGGAGGGGATCAAGCGTGTTCTCGACGGGAACTACGCCTTCCTGATGGAGTCCACGATGCTGGACTACGCCGTGCAAAGGGACTGTAATCTGACGCAGATCGGTGGACTGCTCGACTCGAAGGGCTACGGCATTGCAACTCCGAAGGGATCTCAGTGGCGGGACATCATCTCGTTGGCTATCCTCGAACTGCAGGAGAAGGGCATCATTCAGATTTTGTACGACAAGTGGTGGAAGAATACCGGCGACGTCTGCAACAGGGACGACAAGAGCAAAGAATCAAAAGCGAACGCCTTGGGCGTGGAGAACATCGGTAAGTGATCCTCGTTCAATCTCCTCCTCCACTGATCACCACACTCTCTCTCTCTATCTCTCTGGCACAGGTGGGGTTTTCGTCGTCCTACTGTGCGGCTTGGCCCTGGCAGTGGTCGTTGCAATCTTGGAATTCTGCTGGAACTCAAAAAAGAACGCCCAAACCGAACGTCAGTCGCTGTGCTCCGAAATGGCCGAGGAACTGCGCTTCGCAATGCATTGCCATGCGTCCAAGCAGCGACCCGCTGTGAAGAGAAACTGCACGAAGTGCACCCCCGGCACCACATACGTCCCCGGCAGCATTGGTATGTCTCACATCAATGGGGTGCACTACAATTTTTTTAACTAAACCGCCACAGGATAGCCGACATCGGAAATAAGGACTAGTTGATAGATGTTGTGTGAGGAGGATGCACTGTAGGTGCTCTTGTAGAATGAATTGCTAAGGACAGACTCTGAGCAAATACAATTAAATGAGAAAAGAAAGAACTGTTGTGTGTGTTTTGGCGGGTTGGGTGGGGCGGATCCATCCTGGGGACAGGGAGCCCATCACTGTTTTTGCTTCGAATGGGCCGACCAAGGCGCATGGCAAAGGTAGTGAATTCCATAGTCGTGGTGCATAAGTGAAAGAACACGGGGAATACTAATTTTTCAGATGTTGGGCACTTGCCGAAGCATTTGAGCTTATATTGATATCATACAAGGCAGGTGTGCCCCAAGGGTCTGTCTTGGGGCCAATTCTTTAATGAATTACCCGATTGTGAACGGGACGATGACACGGCTATATTCGCTCGTTGCTCTTAACACTGAGAGCAGTCTTAGATATGCGATGGAAATTATTTGCAGATACTGTGATAAATGGAAGGTAAAGTAAAGGGTGATTTTTTAGCTATCATCTTTTTGGCAACACTGGCTTAAACAGATGGAGGAGAAAGATGACGACACCAAAGACAAGTTCTATGAGCTCCTGGACAAAACTTATGAGCAATGCCCTAGCTATGACATTAAAATTGTCCTTGGCGATTTTAAAGGAAAAGAGAACATCTTTGGTAGTACGGTCGGGAAGCACAGCCTACACGACAACGGATTTAAGCTGATCGACTTTGTCGCGGGGCGAAATGTTGTAGAAGCCAGTACAAGATTCCCACATCTCGATATCCACAAAGGAACATGGCGATCTCCTGATCAATCAACCGTCAATCAGATTGATCATATTGCGATCGACGCAAGGCACTCCTCCAGAATTATAGATGTTCGAACGTTCCGAGGCGCCAACATTGACTCGGACCACCACCTTGTTGTAGCCAAGATAAGGTTGCGGATATCCTGAACACCGCCAAAGCAAAGAAATACTGTGAGGAAGTTCAACGTCAGCCGGCTACAATCGCAAGAGACTGCCAAATCCTTTTCCGATCGTGTCTCCCTTAACCTCTTAAGAAATCCTACGCCGCCAACATCAAGTATTGAAGATCAGTGGCAGCATTGCCAAAAAACCATCAGAGATGCCGCCTCTGATGTGGTGGGTTTCAATCCGCCACCACAACGAAACCCCTGGTTTGACAACGAGCGGCACTGCAAAGAAGGACAAGAGCTGCTCGGGAGCTCTACGAGCAGAAGAGGAGAGACGAACACCGGCTTCTCAGGAGAAAAAAAGAAGGAGCATGAGAAGCGCGCGATCGGCAGACTAGAGGGATATTACTGCAGGAATGAGGTAAGGAAGTTTTACCAAAGGGTAAAGTTAACCAGCCAAGGTTATAAAGTCCGAACCGAAGCCTGTAAGGATGGTCAAGGGAACATCGTAGCAGAGTCACAGTCGATGCTGAGGATATGAAGAAACCATTTCTGCAGACTGTAGAACCAAATTCCGCTGTCAGGCAGAACGAACCATTCAACCCCAATGAAAGTAACGATGAAGATCAACAATTCCGTCCACCCGACCCAGATGAAGTGAGGATTGCCAAATCTAAACTAAAATCCAACAAGGCTGCGGGAGCTGACGGCCTACCCGCCGAGCTTTTTAAGGCCGCAGGCGATGATTTGGTAAGGAGCATGCACCAACTCATCTGTAAAATATGGTCGGAGGAAAACATGCCCGATGAATGGAACCTCAGCATAGTCTGCCCGATCCATAAAAAAGGAGACCCTTTGAACTGCGCCAACTACAGAGGCATCAGTATCTGCCGTACTGTGTGAACGCCTAAAGCCATTCGTCAACAACCTGGTCGGTCCATACCAGTGTGGCTTTAGGCCAGGAAAATTCACACTCACACTGCGGCAGATTTTGGAGAAAACCCAGGAGCACCAAATCGATACCCACCACCTTTTCATCGATTTTAAGGCCGCGCATGATAGCATTTGTAGAGACGAGCTATACAGAGCAATGTCTAGGTTTGGCATCCCTACCAAACTCGTCCGTTTGTGTAGGATGACGATGGAGAATGCACGCTGCTCCATCAAGGTCTGTAAAGACCTAACCGAGACCTTTGATATCAAAAAAGGATTCAGACAAGGCGACGCGCTGTCATGCGACTTTTTCAACATCGTTCTTGAAAGAATTGTTCAAAACTCGAACGCCAACACCAGAGGAACAATCTTTCAGAAGTCCGTCCAACTACTCGCATATGCCGACGATATTGACATTATCGGAAGAACGCAGCGTGATGTCAATGGCGCTTTTGTGGGTATTGCAACGGAGGCTGCTAAGATGGGTTTAGTGGTAAACGAGGGTAAGACCAAGTATATGCTGTCAACGAGAAAAAAAACACCGACGTCTCGGTCAGAACGTCACAGCAGAGGTAGTCAAGAACTTTGTCTACCTAGGCACCGCTATCAATTCAGACAACGACACCAGCGCTGAAATCAAACGAAGAATAACTCTTGCCAATCGCTGCTTCTTTGGGCTAAGAAAGCAATTGGTAAACAAAGCCCTCTCTCGAACAACCAAGCTAACGCTTTACAAGACCTTAATCGTCCCAGTCCTGCTATATGGACTGGGAGGCGTGGACTTTATCAAAAGCGGATGAAGCTGCTCTTGGTTGCTTCGAGAGGAAAATTCTTCGTGTGATTTTCGGTCCCGTCTGCATAGATGGTGAGTGGAGGAGGAGACTATACGGGCTGTTTAGCGACATCGACTTAGCCAGAAGAGTGAGGATCCAACGATTGAGGTGGCTAGGTCATGTAGACCGGATGGAAACCAATGTTCCGGCCCGAAAAGTTTTCGAATCCACCCCCGAGGGACGGCGCAGTAGAGGAAGACCGCGACTCAGGTGGCGCACGCAAGTGGAAAGGGACCTCAACCAACTATGCGTGCGAAACTGGAGTCAGCCAGCTGGAGACGCTTGTTGGTTGAAGCCCTGGTCCACCTCGGAATGTAGCGCCACCTTAAGTAAGTAAACAGCTGACGCACGTTTCGTGTTTTGTTTCACTGTCAAACATCTTCAGTTTGGTCTACAATTTAACCACGAATCGTCTTACAAGCGAACAACGCTTGCAAATTATTGAATTTTATTATCAAACTGCGTGCTCTGTTAAGAAAGTTCATCGCGCGCCTCTTCCATTTTATGGTCAGTTTAAGACGAAGCTCATTTTGGGCTCAATGGGTACGTAAATAAGCAGAATTGTCGATTTTGGAGTGAATATCAGCCAGAAGCATTGCAAGAGCTACTAGGTGCGGTTTATGGGCTGTTGGCATCATTGGACCGTACTTCTTCAAAGATGATGCGAATCGTAACGTAACTGTGAATGGTGAACGCTACCGTGAGATGATATCCAACTTATTTTTGCCCAAAATGCAAGAGCTTGACTTGCATGACATGTGGCTTCAACAAGACGGTGCCACATGCCACACAGCACGCGCAACAATGCAGTTATTGAGCGGGGCGAGTTCGGTGAACATTTTATTTCACGTTCGGGACCGGTCAATTGGTCGCCTAGATCGTGCGATTTAACGCCTTTAGACTATGTTAAGGCTCATGTCTATACAGACAAGCCCGCTTCAATTGACGTATTGGAAGACAACATTTCAAAAAAAAATGCTCGTCAACAGAAAATCACGTTTGTCCTTCTCCAACAAAGTAATCATACTTAAATCTATATTCCAAGCAATAATCCTTCGCACAGTGCCGCATTAAGAAGTTACAAATATCTCAAAACAGAGTCTTCTTGCGTTGCACATATTGGCGTAGAATCGATGACCGGATGACTTGTGTGTTGTTGTTGTGTATTGTTGGCACGGATATGCCGTCATTGTGACCTCGGATGGCTTGTTGGTTGTTGTTGTTGGGTGTGTCGCGCACAAGGGGTTACTAATACACTTAAGTGTCCAGGGTCAAGACGCAACACGGCAGATGGTAACGAAGGAGAAGGAGAGAGGAGGTACATGTACACATTGAAGTCTGTGGGAAATATTAGGCTGGGAACGAGTCTCTAAACTTAACTGTGCGCCCGGCCTAAAGGCCTCTGGGTAAACTGATGAGCATTCCCGGCCAGACAGGTATTTCGGGCGAATGCATGGGGAGGAGGAATGCAGTTGGCTAGCTCGCTTGAGCATCGGACAAAGAAGAGACGGTACGTCGATGTTTGAGTGAGTCTAATGACTCTGGCGATATCGTTGTCTTCTAAGTCGCTTTTGGCACGGTGGACTTGGGGACACCCGACCAGATACAAGCATTGTACTCAAGCTTGGCGCGGATATAGGCCTTATAAATTAAAGCCAAATCAAAGGGTGTCAAATGTTTCTTGCATCGATTGAGGAAAGCTAAACATTTCGCAGCATTCTTTGCGACCTCAAATATGTGATCGTTCCAACTAAGTGGAAAGCTTTCCGGTTTCCTCAACACAGGTGCCATTCATGGATATTGGCTGATTAATAAGGATTCGCTTGAGATGCATTGAATTCCACTCGATTGTTCTTTCCCCAGTTAATTATGCTCTCAAGACCGGAATGCTTAACTCACGGCCGAAGGGCGGAGTCGTGAGTCTTGGAACAAATATGAAAAGCTGAGGGTGCTGTCATCAGCGATGGAATTAGAAGTAGCAGACAAGAGATCAGTGTGTGTCGGAGACAGAACAGAGCCTTGGGGAACACCAGCATTTTTTTGGTGGACATCAGACTTGAATTAATTTCATCGACACCATCGGCATGCGAGCTTGATGCCAAACTCTGTCAAACGCTTTAGAAATATCAAGCGCAACGATCTTGCTTTCGCCTGCATTGTGCGAAGATTGGTTCCACTTTTCGGTGGGATAAGCTGTCAGATCACCAGTGGACCTGTTGCCGATCATTAAGAAGCTTCCGCGATTCAAGATATTTCATAAGCTGACAATCTATCTAGCTGAGTCTAATGACTCTGGCGATATCCTTGTCTTCTAAGTCGCTTTTGGCACGGTGGACTTAGGGACACCCGATCAGATATGGGCGTTGTACTCAAACTTGGCGCGGATATACGCCTTATAAATTAAAGCCAAATCAAAGGGTGTCAAAGAAAGAAGGCTTTGAGAAAGAAGGGACGTTAGTGATGTGGGTCGGTATGAAGTGGGTGATTATTTCTAGTGTATTTTTTTATTAGAAAACATTATAAATTCATTGAAATTTTACAAATCTTTACATTTTCCTTTGTATCGACTCGCTCTATCGTCATCAAAATTTGATCTCAATTGAGAGCTGCACAAATTTGGTAGCGATCAGTCGTTCTTTGGCAATTGACAATCGCAATACCAACGTGTCAGATTTTTTGATAAATACCGTTTATCGTTTCTTTTTCAACACTCGCAGTAGGGGTGAAATAGAAATGTCAAATAGTCGAATTCATAAATTCATAAAAAATTCATTGAGGTTCATTCCAAAATGAATTTTTACCTGTTCGAATGTCAGAATATACAAAATTCATTCGAATGAATATTATTATCAGTCGAATCGTTAAGATTTCAGAATTCAGTGAGAATCTTTAGAAATGTCCAATGAAGTGAATAGGAGTCCTTAACTCGCTCTGTGACTCCCTGCCGGCTTCTGCAGAAGCTGCAGCGATGACCAAGAAACAGAATCCTTTCAACAATCCATTCCTAGTCCTAGAAGACGAAAAGAAGGACAGCACTTCTTCATAGCGCTGGATGACTGAAGAGGTGTTGAAAAACCTGAAAAACCCCCTAAGACTCATGTGTGGTTGGGGTAGGGTTTTAGATAACAACAAACGCTGGATAAGTGAGCCACGTCCTCCGAAAAAAAAGAAAGCATAATTTTTCTGTGTTTAAGTATTTTATTTTCATTAATAAACTTATAAAAATTTATATATATTTTTTCTACCTTAAATTGTCAAACAGTCGGATTTTACTTTTTACTTTTTTTTTTTTTTTTAAATTATTTCTTATTTATATTTTATGTTTTGTTGTTGTTGTTGTTGTTGTTTTCATTCTCATCATACATTTATATAATACAATTTTTCATGTTCTTGTTATAAAATTGTTTCTCTCATTATATGCCACACGTGTATGTATAAATTTTTGCATTGCATTGCCGCACAGGGATGTCTCTCGTATTTGTCGTCGCATTCCGCACAAATGTTATTCAATTTATTTCAAATGTATATTTATGTTGTTTTTTTTATCGCGGATGTATACAGTATATGATTGAGATTTATACGTATTATTTATAATTATGCGAGTACATGCGTTATTATGCATTTTTGAGTATACATATATGATGGTTGAGGATATAATTTACCATAAGAGAAGATGGTCTTGTTTTGGTTTTGTTTGTTAATAAATTTCTCTATTGTATACGTATGTATGTACAACATATGTGCGTGGGGATGTTTGTTTGTTTGTGTCTGTTAATGCGTGTGTGTGAGTGTGTGTATATATAAGTGAGTCTGCTTTAAATACAATAATTTGATTTTATTTTTTGTTTGTTCCTGTTATACCTATTGTATGTATATATAAATACATAGAGGTATATATATATATATATATATTTTATATATAGTATAGTAGAAGAAAACTGTTGCATTTTGTTTTGTTGTAAGAACCAATTTAATTTCATTTTATAAAAAATGGAAAATATAAAATATCAATTAAAAGTGTAAACGATTAGACACTTTCTCATATTAATATAAATTTTTTATTTATTTTGATTTTATTCATTTTTCTTTTGCTTTGTTTGTTCGTTTTACTTTTGGAAATATATATATTGCTTAGTTTTCTTAAAGTACTAATTATATGTATATATATATTTATATATGCATATTCACATATATATGCACATATATATATCGATACATACATTTTATCAAATCAATTTAAATGTCTTATGTATGCGTTTATGGATTTATGATTTTTGTTTTTTATTTCATATAAATATATTTTATTTTTTTTTATTTTTTCAATATTTTATTTGACGCACTAATTTATTAATTTTTATTTTTCTTTTTTCGATAATAAAAATATATATATAAATATGCATGTATGTTAAATGCTATAAAATTAAGCATGTTCTTGTTGGGTTTCGTGTTCACAACAAAAAAAAAACAAAAACAAAAATCCGTAGATGAATTGTAATAATTATATATTCTTCGTTCATAACATACTGCGAACCCGTTCTTCTTTGTTGTTATTTATTCATTTATTTAAGACATATTTATATATGCATTGTATGTATAAGAATTTTTATATATATATTTGAGTGTTTTTTTTTTTTTTTTTAGTTTTAGGTTTCGATTAATTTATTATTGTTTTAACATTGTTAGTATGAGATCATAGAAAAAAATTGTATCATAATATAATTTTTTTTGTTGTTGTTTTGTTGTTGTTGGTGTTTATAATTTTTGTTAAATAATTGTTAAATTTGTAATTTATTTTCTTATGTTTTTTTTTTTAATTTTTAAATTATCTTGTACGCCTGCTATACACAGCATCCATTTAATTCACGATGTTATGCGCTAAGTAAGAAATTATTTGTTATTTTGGTGTTCTTGTCTATGGATGCGATTGTGTACAGCTATGGAGATACATATATATATATACAGTTGTGATTGGTGTTGTTGTCGTTTTTACTTTCAATTTGAACAAAAAAAAAATAAAAAAGAACAGTATTTTAATATCGTTTTCGTAATTTATCCTTCATTAAATATACTATATTTTTATATTTTTCTTTTTTGTTTTTGCTTTGTAGTAGAAAATATTTAAGATATGTATTTAAATATATATATATATAACGTTTAATGTCTGTATATATATATATATACATTTTGAATATAAATAAAAATATATATGTATCCTATATTATTATTTCTTATGGTTTATAGAAAAAAAAATATATATTTTTACTCATTATTTATATATATATATATATATATGTATTTCATGAATAGAATAGAATATTAATATATCGCTTTGTTTCTGTCTTTTTCTGGTTTTGAAGTGTTATGAAAATTGAAAAACAAGAAAAAGAAAAACAAACCAGTATGAGTATTTTTTTTTTTTAATTTTGTATTTTTATATGTATTTCTATTTAAAAGAATATTATTTTCTATGTTTGTTTGTTTGTTTGTTTTTACACGTTGAAAATATATTTATGTATATATAAAGATGTATGTATATGTATTTGTATATCTGTGCGTTATAATATATATATATATATTGTTTTTTTTTTATTTAAAATGTTTTTCCATTTATTTCAAAAAAGTTAACGTTTGGTTTTCCATATTTTGGCGACTACTACTCCCCCCCAATTTTGGAAAAAGAGTGGTTGCCTAGAAAATACCATTTAGCAAGCAAAATTCAATTGTTACTTGAATGATTGAACTAAAGGTAGGAATGCAACAGACGGAGATAGTTGCAGACGGTCGTGAATAGTTTCCATGATTTAAAAACACAGAGGTACTACATGAGTTTTTTTCTTTTTTTTTTTTTTTGTATGTTTGTTTCTTTTTTTGTTTTTTTGTTTCCTCCCCTTATTTTGAATTTTGTTGTAACATAACGGGTGGTGGATGGGGTGGGGAGAGCTAAGGCAAAGTATAGGAAATATGCACAAAGTTTATCTGATTGACAGAGGCTTGCTGGCTGAGGTAAGTTTCTTGTTATTTCGATCTTTTCTCTGGTTTTTTGTTTTTTCTGGAGATAGTTGTTGGTTAAAGCACAGATAATGCCTGTCGCTTAGAATTGAGGTACTTCTAAAAGCTGTACAGAGACGTGGATGTGGAAAGCTCTCTTAGTCACATTTTCATCTATAATTTGGACGCGCAAAGAGGCTTCGAGTACCCTTTGTTGTCCGGAGCCTATACATTGAGAAGGTTGCAAATTTCGGAAAAAAGTGTCAACTTTGGAAGGACTACATGCCACTCTATTTATTTTGAGACGTTTTCAGTGAAATAGAGCGAGTCGAGGGAAAGTACGAAGTGATGATAGGACATTTTAAGGAAATCGGTGAAGGTGCCTCCTTGTGAGGGCGCAACCTGACCTGGTGGTCAATAAGGAAAGCCCTAAACAAACTACATTCCTATGGCCCATGAAAGGGAATCAATTCACATTCCGTCGAATTCCGAGAGATCTCCTAGAGAGCCCATACATGTCATGAAGGGTTCAAAAACGGACTCTCCTGATGGTCAATGAGGACAGCCCTAAACAAACCACATTTCGATGGCCCATGAAACAGAATCAAAGCACATTCCGTCGAATGAGATGCCTCGTCTTGACTCGCGAGGTTGTGCTGAACGAGAGATCTCCTAGCGAGTCCATGCATGTCATGAAAGGTTCAAAAATGGACTGTCGAAACCAAAAAATCTTCGAAATGAATCAAATTATGTGAAATTGTCAAATTTCAAATTTCCCCTTTCACCACCGAGAATATATCAAGCCACATTCACGGAGTGGAAGGGCCTCATACAGACGCCACCCTCGGTGGGATGCCGACCACTTTTTGAGGATTTATTCTTTCTCAATATTTTCTGAGTACGTATTTGATGATGGGTTTTGCTGGCGATGTTCTGGATCTTGTTTCGAACCACACCTGCCCTTGACATTTCTGTGTGCTCCGACACATGAGGCTGAGACACACGTCGTTGCATGGCGTGGCTTAAGATTGTGGACTTGGATCGTAGACTTTTCATAGCACCCTTCGGTGGAAGTATTTTTGAAAGAGGGTCATCAATTGAATCTTACTCTGACACTGTAGCTAACCACCAGAGACATGTGAACCAAGTGACTAATGCCGAATTTGAACGGTTCCGCTTCGTTACACAGTTCGCTGGCCATTGGGCCTAGTACGGTGACTCGTCGCCGACATTCTGGTGGTGGATGAGAAAAGCCCGTAAAGGACAGCAGGTCCTGATTGGATGAAAAAAAAAATACCAAAACGATCCACATTTTAAGAACTAAGCACACTCTTGACCTATTTTCGAGTCCAAGTCGAAGAGTGCCATAAGCGTAGAAACAAGGCTTTGCCTATCTTTGACATTTCTGACAATCTGACATTCCGACGTTTGGTCGGTAGAGACGCTTTCAAAAATGGGTACAGCGTCATAAGTCTGGCCTTCAGATCTCCGGACTTACTCATCTAAGGTGGCAAGAAAAAAAAACAAAAACAACAACAATCGGATGAAGTAACAAGGATTTTTTTTACCCAGCACCGGCATCTGTTCATTCAGACGAATTTGTCCAGTCTCCACCCATTGATAGTGTGAATAACTTTGCGCCTGCGTGCTGAGGATTTCATATTGCTTAACGTTTGAGACAAGTTTTTTGCTCGTTTTCAAAGGCCTCTGTGTACTTGAAGTAGCCTGACATAAGTTTTGTAAAGGTTTTCATTAATCATTCGTTAGTTTTTTTTTTTTCAGTTGAACAGCTAAACAGTTGACCAGTTGAACAAACAAAATACAGAATTAACAAGATCATAAAGAAAAAGCCCTATTCGATGTTTGATCTGTGAGACTGAGAAAGTGAAAGAGAATGAGATTGAGAAAGATTGTTAGAGTGATTAGCTTAAAAGAGACAGGCTAAGATAAGTATCTTTGTGTATTTTCTTTTTTTTGTTTTTCTTTGTTTGTTGAGTAGATAAAAATATGTTTATATTTTCTTCTTTTGCTTTACGTTTTTTTTTTTCTTTGATTTGTTTAATATATATATATATGTGTATACATATGGTTTTTGTTTTGAGCAAAAAATTTATGATTTTAATTTAAATTTTAAATTATTTCTGGTTTTTTTTTTTTTTTGAATTTATTATGTGTATATATATATATTAGCATTTTTTTGGTTTTTTGAATTTACAATGTAGATATTGTTGAGTAGAAAAATACACACTTTACATAAATATATATAGAACTATGTGTTATAATATATTTTTATTTATTTGTTTAGTTTTGTGTTTTTTTTTTTTTTGTTTTTTTTTTGGTTTTTACTTTTTAATCGTAAATTTTTTGAATGTTGTTTTGTTTTTCTTGTTCTCACTTCGTTTTGTTTTTCCGATTTATTGTATATATTTTCTCCATGACTGCGAGTAAGTTAATGCAACATGCAACATAAGTTATAAATAGAAAGCACGCGAATTCGGACTATGAAATGGAATCGCAACGACAGCAGTAAATGATGATGGTGAAGGAAAGACTACTACATTGTGGGGTGAATGACGAGACGAGAGTGAAATTATGCGCGGAAGACATGTTCTTTATTTTTATTTTTTGTTTAAGTGGACATATATTTTTTTTATTTTTTATATTTTTACTTATATATTTTGTTTTGTTTTTACAACCTTTGAAGCGTTTCCTATATATGAATCACTCTGACTGAAAAAATAAAAATGATGAATTAAATAATGAAAGCCGGGGCTTAGATCACTATTCACTCGATCCACTTGTGAGAGAAAATCAATGGAATGGGCAACGGTGAGCGGGTTTGTTTTTGCTGGGACAATTTCATAAATGGTTTCTCGCCACTAATTTGGAACACTTTCGAAAAAAAAAAAAATGACTGCATCCACAGAATATGTGAAGGAGTGGAAAGATTGGGGTGAACCACATGCTCAACTTAAAGTTTCAAGTAGAGAAAGCATTTGAATGCGGTGGACGAGATGAAAGTCCTAACAACGAAACAGAACAGACATGAAAACCAAAAAACAGATTTACAGCACCGACGTTGCCAGACAAAGGCTTAATCCTATCAGAATTCCCTTGTAGTATCTTTTTTTTTTTTTGTCATCTTATATTCCACTCATATCACTAACTTGTTTTTTTTTCTTTTCTTTTTTCATGTTCATCTGAGATGAGATGAGATAAGGAAATCAAATAGAGAAATTAACAAATTAACTGTTTTCAGTTTTTGTGTTGTTTTTTGTTTCATGTTATTATTTTCTTTTTTTGTTTTGTTTTCTTTCATATAAGATAATATAAAAATAAAAATTGTTAACTAATTATAAACGATCCTAAAGGGCAGTGTTATGGCTGAAAAATATATAGTTTATATATATATATATGTATATATATGTATATTCAATATTTATTGTATTGTTTGTTGTATTTTTTTTTTTTCTTGAAATACGTTTAATTTATTTCATAGATATGCGCGTCTTATATACTTATATATTTTTGTTTTGTTTCACTAGATAATTTCTATTAGAAAAAAGATACTTTTAAATATATATATATATATATTTGTTTTGTTTTAATAGAGAGTAAGATTCTTTGTGTTTTTTTTTTTTTTTTGTTTTTCTTTCTTTAGCCGCAATAGGTTCTAATATTGTTATAGAAAAAAATATGTATGTATGTCACACTTTGAGTTGTAATTATTTTCTTCTATTATCATTCATTAACGCTTTATTTATCATTTTGCAAATCTTTGTCCGTATGTATAAATTGTTTAAAAAGTATGTTTAATCTATACCTTATTCCGTTCTCTACAAGTGTATTTAAATATATTTATATAAATATGTTTAGTATAATTTGATTTTTGTTATTTCGGAATTTATATTTATATTTATATTTTGTTATTCTCTTAATGTTCTAATATTATTATTATTATTTTTTGTTTTTCCTTCATATATATTTATTTATTTACTTTATATATTCATTTGTTTGTTACATTGCATTAATACACAACTTACGCATAAAAGATCAGTCGGTTTAGTGGTATTTTTTTTATATATATATATTTTTTTTAATTCATATTTTCTTTTTGTATTCACTTCACTCAAACGATACACAAAAAAAAAACAAAAAAAAAACCCCAAAGAAATAGAAAAAAATGATTAATTTAAGTACCCACACAAGCATGTGGATCATAAGGGAAAATTTATTGCCATTAAATAAATCTCGAGATTCATAGTCAAACAAAAAAAACCAAAGAAATAATGAATGAAAGCGCTTCTCACATTTAAAAATACAAATACATATTACATATCATTTTATTATTATTTTATATTTATTTTTCACAATTTTGTTTTCTTTTTTATTTTCCATTCTCACTTAAATGGGGTAAACTTAATAGAACAACACTAGGTGGTATATTTGAAATTCATTTATATATGTATCTTCGCCTTCGTCATATTCTGGTATTTTATATATCTCATTTATTTTGCTACACACTTTATTTAATTTTACTGTTTTTTTTTTCTTATTACAAAAATATTAATATTTATTGTATTGCAATTTATTTATTTACGAATTTTTTTTTTTAAATGTTTCGAACAACCGAGGATTACCAAGGAAACAAAATAAAAAAAAAAAAACCTCAAGACCGCCTAACAGAACAAAAAAGAATTCAAAAACAAGTAAAGAAACATAATTCGCTCTGGAACACTCTGTGGATTTGTTTTCTTCTATTTTATATAGTTCTGATATTAGTTGGGCTTTGTTTTATTGTTTAAGCTTTCTTTTGTATATAAATGCATTTAATTCGATTTATGAATACTATTTAGAAAAAAAAAAACCAAAAATAAAACTATACTTTAATGTTACGTCCTTTTTTTTTGTTGTTGTCTTTTGTTTAGCTATTTAAAAAATGGAGAATTGTTACGGGTTTTTTGTTTTTCTTTATTTTTCTGTTAGTTACTAAAATAAAATTCGTTGTTATTTATTTGTTTTTTATTTATATTTATGTATATATATAATATATGTTTTTTCTTTTTTTTTTTGGTTATTTTATGGCTGAGTATGTATTTTTTAGAGTTTATAATTTATTTATGTGCTTAATTTCAATATAGTCTGTTACGCGTTTGAACTATATGTTTATATATACGTATATGTAATTGGAAACATAGATCAAATGGTTAACTAGTATAAAGGTAAAGTATATTTATAACAGGCACCATCTGTGACTGCCTGATGATAGGAGGAATTGAAAATAGATTAATACGTAATTAGATGCTGAGTCTGAGAATGACAAACACAGTTTCAAGTAGTGCCTGATCAGTTGACGAAAGGTTATCTGAAATGTTCATCGTAGAGTTTCGACACTACCCACCAGAATTTACAAATGATTGTCAAAAAAAATCATCACTGTTTGCATTGTTTTTTGTGTGTTTAGTTGCTTTTTGCTCAATCTGATGGCCTTAGGCATTTTGATTCAAATCTCAAGTTCCAGTCTTAGAGTCTGCGAAGAGAGACGATTGAAAAATAAACTCATCTCAAACATTGAACATTTCTCAGTTGGTTCTTCAAAGGACTTATCAAATGTCAAGAATAGACCACCACTGATGTCTGCCTCTTCCTAAGCAAACTCCAACTGAAACAGGCTCCCTCAGGAATTCCACACAAAGTTGAGTCACAAAACACTCTCGCTGCACACATTCTCAGAGCTCAGCCAAAACAAAAAATCAAAACCAAAAAAAAGACCTTTACAGTGTTACAAATTAGATGCTACATAGCCAAGCCATGAAGTCGGCCAAAAAGAAAAAACACAATAGTCTACTTGTTTGTCCATGGTTTAAGATTTCTGAGGATAACACAATGTTCATTAATCAATTATAAACCTCCTATTTTGTTGTTTATGTTACATATTTTTTTTGTTCACTACATAATTAATACAAAACAAATGTCTACACACACAAACGTACCCCTCGAAAGTAAGCTTGTATACACATATTGTAAGTATTTGTTTTTCTCTACATAGCTAGTTTTTATGAAACCACTCATACAATCGAATATCCTTTTCATTCTGTCAAAAAAAGGAAAGGAAAAAAAAAAAAAAAAGGATGGGTAAATCAATCGGAATCAAACACATCCACACTCAGATCAATTTCGAATAATTATTTATAATATACCACTATTTTATTTGATTTGTTACTTGTTTTCTCATTTTGTAATTTTAATAAAAAATATTCCATGTGTATATGTATATACTATAATTTAATTTGTTTATTGTTTTTAAATTTAAATATTTATTTTTTGGTTTATGTCATGTTTTCTTAGTTTGCTATATATATTATATTTAAAAAAAAAAAAAAAAAACATCATCATTCATTATACATTTATTATGTTGCTTGTTTGTTTGTTTCGTCTTTAGTATCAATATTTACGTTTGATATAAATCTTGTGTACATATACTGTGATAAACTTATTTATTTCCGTTAAAAATTAATCTCTCTCTCTCAATATTAATTCAGTGCTGATTTGAAATTTAGTTTCCGATTTATTCGACATTCGTATTCAATATAATGTTGATTATTATTATTATTTTTTTCTTCCCATTAATCTCTCGGGTTTCTTTTGTTTTAGTTGAGAATTATAAAAAATATATTAAATGTACATTCATTTCCATTCATCTGTCCTCATTCCGGCTGTTTTCATTCGATTTTTTTTTTTTTTTTTTTTTTCATTTTGTATTTTTAAATATATTATTTATATAATATTTGTATTTTACACTACTGAAATTGTAAATCCCTTGTCTCAATTACTAGAAGAAGAATAAGATATCCACCGAAGCACATATACAACAACAAAACAAAACAAAATCATAAGATTATTTATTTAATTTGTTTACAAAATTGACTATAAGCATATGATGTTTCCTCTCTCTCTCTCTATCCCTCTCTCTCACACGCTGGAAACAATCGTATTCAGTCTGTTTGTGTATTTATATATATTTTTTTTTTTTTTAACAAAATGAAAGGGATTACAATCTCAGCAGCAAAGAGGATAATAATAGAACATTACTGGTTTGCTTGGTGAACTGCCCTTCTCGATATTAAACAAAATATAAAATAAAAAAATAAAAAAAAAACACAAACATTATTCTAAGAGACTAGTCATATTGGTGGAGTATTTAAAAAAAAAAAAAAAAAAAGCCTATGTTCACACACTATTTGCAAATGAATGACTGTTTTCCGACTGGGCACTGATTGGTATCTTTTGAGATTCATTATTTATTTAATTTTTTTTTTGTGAAAATTTGTATAAATGAATTCCTTATACTTATACAATTCAGTCCAATTTTTTTGAAAGAGATCACAAGAAAGTATGAGAAAATAAAAAAACCACTCGGAAATAGAGACATGTCACATTGCGTTTAATTACTTAACAAAAACGAATAAAATAAATAATCAACTGAGTATTCTTGCAGTTTTGTGAAAAAAAAAATAAAACAATTTCCAAAATATAAACTATTCGATTTTATCTGAGGATTAGATTCGATATCCTCGCCTAGGCAAAAATAAAAAATACAACAATTTTTATCATTCAGAATAACATTGATATCCTTACATAGACTACATTGTACATAAATTATGTCATGTTTGGAAAATATTTAAGCTTGATATCAAACTCACAGGGAGAGGGGGGGGTGGGGTGGAGACTCAATGATTAATCGCTAAAAACAAAGATTACTTAAAGAATGTGTATTCTTTCTTCATATTTTCATTTTCGTTTTGCAGGAATATACGGTCTTAAAAATTAACTGACTGGATATTAAGTAGATAGTTAGAGAAATATTTACGTACAATTACACTCGTTTTAAATAGATTTTTATGTTTTTTTTTCTTGTGGTTCTCTTCAAATCTTCGATTCGATTGATTTGATACGATGTTTTTTTATTTATTTATTTATTTATTTTTCAGAATTCTTCAGTTTCTTCAACAAATTCTTCGCTTGTCTCGTCTTTATCTAAATTCTGTATTTAATTAATTTGTTTTTAAACGTAATTTATTACTTCATTACTTATATTCGCATAACCGCTAAAATTGTATTCTGTTTTTGTTTGTTTTTGTTTTTATTTAATATAAATATATATGCATTTATATAGTATATATAAATAAACATATAGGTTGTCCTTCTTTTTGTTAATCTTCTATATTAATAAAGTCTTTCGGGTATAAGAGATATATATGCTTCCATATATCTGCCTTATTTTATTTTTTTTTTAATATAAGTATTTTTGTTTTCTTTTGTTTGATTTAAATAAAAAATATTTCAGTCAAATAAACGATATATATTCTATTAATTTGTTCGTAACTTATTAGATGGAAACAACACGATGCCTTTAAACTAAGAAAAAAAAAACAAAAACAAATTCAAATGCGCGACAAGTCAAAGACAAACACAAATAAATCTGTTTGTTGTGTGTATGTGTGTATCTCATATATATGTATTTCTATGTATAAAAATAATAATAATAATAATTTATAAACAATATAGATATTTATTCATATATAAGTACAAATATAAATAATCATGAAATTAAGCGTAGGTTTCTCTTTATTTTTATAAATGATAAATGCTTTGTTAAATATATATATATAAATGTAATCTTTTCTTATTTAAAAAAAAAAACATGTAATCTCATTTCAATCTTCCCCGGAAGTCTTATGTTTTCTTGCGAGATATTTAATTCGAAGGAGAAAAAAAAACAAAGTCTTTAAATAATAAACATTAAGGCCTGAACACAAATCAGACAATGTTAAAAACGACCGACTATAAATTACAATCCTTATCGTTATTTCTTTATTCAACGTTTTCTTGATGGACTTCAATTATATTATATAAATTAGAATTATCTTTTGTTTCATTTACATTCTCATAGGTTTCTTTTTCTTTTTTCTTCATTTATTAAAAATAGTAAATACATATATATTAAACTATAAATGTAATACTCAAAAATATAGCACATTTGCTGACTTTCTTATTCTCTTGATGCATCTTGGATTTCGATTTCCAGTAATTCGTTCTCTCAAGTGTATATATTTTTCATTCTCTTTTATTATATAAATCTTGATTTGCTTTGACTAAGTACATTTTTATTTTTTCTTTGCATTTAAGGAAAATGGAAACTCATAAATATAATTTATAAATAATTTTAAGTATTGAGTCAAGTAAGAATCAACTTCAGTTCTAGTCTCATCATAAGCTCCATGGAAACATTATTGATTAATTGTTTTCAGTCAATTCACAAGCGAACTACTGCCATGCACTGCCCAGCGATGTCCGTGTGTATAGAGACAACAGAAAGGGAACAATTTTGAATAGATCTGATCGCGTTAAGCAAAAACAAAAGTGAATAGAGAATATGCTCAAGATCGCATTCACATGACCATGACCATGACCATGACCAAATGGCATATTAGATGGTTGAATTTTTCGCAATCACCCTTTCCCTTGTTATTGATCCTCCTTATGAATGCCACTTGCGACTTCTGTGTGTTTCGATGAATCTTGAACATCCGCAGTAACCCAATACGAAGAAGATATGAATATAATAATAGTTATACAATATCGGTGTTTTTTTTTTTTTTGTTTTTTTTTTTTTTCTTGGTTTTAAATATTTTAATAACGGAAATACAAATATATTCAAATGATTTATTTTTTTATAGTTATTTTCTCTCATTATATTAATTTTACTTAATTTCTTAAAATTTGTTTAATATTTTTGAATAATAAAAATAAAATCTTTTAAAGTCTTCTATTTTTCACCTAGAAACTGTTTGTTTTTTGTTTTTCTCTCTTTATATTATAAATCAGCATGGATTTGTGTGTCATTGATGTCTAATTGGGAAGTGTTATGCGAGAAGACGTTCACATACTCATTGTTTCTTTTTCTTTTTTTATTTTTTGTTTGTTACTCTTTTTTGTACATACGAATGGAAGTACTAAATTTATGTGTATAGGTTTTCTTTTCATACAGTCTTATCTGCTTTTGAGGTTGAGAGTTGAAAAACAAAAACAAAACAAAAAAAAAAAACACAAACTGTGGTAGTCTTGCGTATGCGGTGGTGAACGACAGCTGTCAATTTTAGATGTTTTGGATTTATTTTTGAGGAAGTACTTTTAAATGAGATTCATAAGCAGGCTAAGAAAACCTTACACTCAACGAGATTCAAGTCTTTAGTAAGTATAAATACATCAAATATCAAATGGACATACGGAAATAGTCGTTCACCAATCACAAAACGGCATACAGAAGGCAAACAAGTCAAAATTTGTTTAGCTAACCGACCACGGAAAACATTTAAAGAATACGCTCATTCGACTCTCTCCTGACACACAACCCATTGTTTATCATCATCATAATCTTCATCACCGTCAACCATTATTAGGCATCTCTCTTAAAATAATTAAGTCTGCTAAAAAGTATATAAATATATGGGTTTAAATATATTTATATATATATAAATGTTAAATTGTGTTTTCTTTTCATAATTTCCTTCTTTTCCATTTAATCCGTTAAAAATTTAAATTTAATTTTATGAGAAAAATTATTATTATTAAAAAAAAAAACATAACATTATTAGAAAAATCAAATAATTTATAAATTTTATAAAAAAGTTAACAAAGAAAAAAAAATATTTGCAATTTGTTTCACAAATCATTATTATTTAGTATAAAAAAAAAACAAGTCTTCTAAAAAAATTCAATTATATATATATATAATATTTATATGATTTGCTTTTTGCTCGTGTATTGAGCCGCCATTTTCCTTCCTCTTTCCATCCACCGCCAATGACTTATATTTAACTACAATATTATTAATTCTTTTTCTTTTATTATTTTTTTTTTTTTTATATATAAACTTCGGCCAAAGAAAAAAAAATATATAATAATAATCCACAAATAAATTAATAATAAAATTCAACAATTAGAAATAATATATATGTATGTATCTTTGCGCACTAAACGTATAAGTATCCATCTTCTTTTTCCTTTAAATGTTTTGCATTTTTGTTTTGTTTTTTTGTGAGATTTAAAAAAAATTTGTTTCTGATTTTCTTTCTTCACATATACACCCAGATTTCATATTCATTCGTGAAAAAAAAAATAAACGCATATATGCATGTATACAATCTATATAATGTACGACGGAGAAAAAAAAATAAAACAAAAAAAAAACTTCACCTCTTTAAGGCAGAATCCGCATGGCATGGTAAACTGTCTGACTGCAAACGGGGCAGCAGCCATCAACCGATGTGCATATGTGATTGGCGCATTCCATGCAGAACATATTATGACCACATGGCACTAGAGCGGCGGTTACTTCTTTATCACCACAAACTAAACACTCACGACGCATACCGTTCAACTGTTGTGATGCAGCTGAGATGAGTCCCGCTCTATTGACATTGTTCACAACGACATTTGGCGCATTCGTGGATGAGATCATGTTGCGACTGATGTTATTGCTTCCTGTTGAACCGCCGGCACCACCCAGTAGCGAGTCAGTTGGACTCACGGACTGTGATGGTGAACAACCGATTGCAGCGCCCGTGACCGAGGGTAGAGTCCAGATATTCGGAGACTCACCCAGACCTTCATCAACATCGAGAGATTCACCGAGATTTTTCCAAATGTTCATTAGTTCTGGACGTGAGTTCGTAGCACTTTTCGATGATGTAGACGATGAGCTCGATGAGCAGGACCTACTGCCGCCGGTTGAGGTGTCACTGCTGCCATTAACAGGGCCCACCATGCCGTTGATGGTAACGCCATTGTTCACCACCATTCCCACACCGCCGCCATTGCCATTCATCATATTGCTACCGAGACCAACGTTCATCACTAAGTTTGAAGCACTCACCACGCCATTGGCAGCCTGGTGCAATTGATGCTGCTGCTGCTGCTGCTGTTGCTGCTGCAGGTGATGGTGGTTGGGATTGCCATTGAAGGCGTTCAGATTCGCTTGATTTGCCACAACCATGTTGCACCCGGTGCCATCATCCGGCGAGACTTGTGCGTCAACGTAGTCGAAAGTGGAACAAATGCCATTCTTATAGATTGACGCCAGAAATTCCGGACTCAACTCTTCACCATTAAACATTTGACTCAACGAGTTAATGGTTTGCACGGATGGCGACAGGTTTCCGGTGCGCAAGGCGATATGCGCTTCGATTTGTTTGCGTGCCGCTTGCACATTGTCTGGCAGTCCGGTTACCTCGAATATTGGTTCTTTTTCACGCGACGGTGTAACGATATATGTATGCGTCTCTTGCTGAATGTGCTTGATCGTAGCACCCTTCGGACCGACAACGAGACCGACCACACGATACGGTACCCGCACTTGTATTGTTACCTGACCAGGAATCGATGGTGGTCCAGGTGGCACTTTACCGAGATTACCAGCCAATACTGGCTTACGACTAGCACGTATTAAGCTAAAGTGTTCTGCCGCTGATAGGATCTCTCTCTTGGCCTTCGCGACGTCCTCCTTACGACCAGTCACAACGAATACAGGCTCTTCACCGCGTACCGGAGTCTTGATGTAGGTGTTTGTTTTGGCACGTAGCGCTTTGATTTTGCAGCCTGAAAAGATATAATGAATTTAAAATTGATGGATTGAGTTAACTGAGGAACTGAGAAAGTGGTTAGAAAGATGGCCAACTCTAAAGGACGTGGTCGAGCGAATACACACGAGTAACCGCTTTTCTGTTGCTTTACTTGAGCGGGCCAGCGAAACCAATCATTTGCTGTTGGAATTGGACGATACTTGTGTCGATATGAACTTAAGTCTACGAATGCCCGCTACAGCTGGGAATCATCTGCGGACGACTGAGGCCAAGACTGTGCACATACGATGCAGTTTAAAAATGCATGTCGAGTCCACAGATGGCACAGGTCCCTGAGAATACGGAGACACTGCAAAAGCAGGCAGGCGATACGTGTGTATGCATACAGCCTGAGGGGGTCACTCACACTTTTTTCCCAAGTGTTTGGAGGTTATTTTTAGAAGGAATTCCTGAAGGAGCATGACCCTGACAAGACGGCGATCTCAAGAAGCTCGCTTGCAAGCACGAGTGCTCGGAGAGTGTGGGAAGACATCATACAACAGAGATCAAGTGAGAGTTTCAGAAGTCAGTGTTGCCTTGGTTGCCAAAAAACAAGGAATAGCCGGTGCGCCGATGCCTGGGTGGGGGGGCTTTTCTTTCTGCCAGGGCCAGTGTTCGAGCTCTGGCACGACTTTCTTTTCTTCTAGGCCTCCACTTAATTGTAGTTTTCGTCACTACGAGCATACAAACTGCACATCTTCGACTGCTTCAATCACTCGATCTAGAGATATATGACCCTGCACCGTCAGTGGTCATCGTCAACCGTCAACCCAGCTAGAGATGATGAGATGGTCCAGCAAGCGAATCGAATTGCATAATATTGCATCGTCCAAGAATAACCGAAGGATGGAGCCATCTCTCTCAGTAACCTTTCGCATTAATATCGTGGGCTTCGTGTCATTGTTTAAATTTAGAAATTTCATCAAGAAGCCAAATGAAAAAGAAATAATTAAAGTGATTCTAAATAAGGTACCGTGGAACTCCGAGACACACACAGACAGTGGAGCGATTCGCAAACAGTATCTTGCTTGCTTACTAATTGTATATTTTAGACATTCGAGAGGATGCGGCGACACAAGGACAAAAACGATGCAAAATGCAAGGAAAATGTATAAATAACTTCAGCACGGGTTCTAAATATCAGCGCGAGAGGTTTATACTTGGACGTACAGGCAGACACACCGCAAATGTATGTGCGATGCATGCCTGGGATTTATTTATGTTAAATTTATTTGAACGAGCCAGGCAGATGGTTTGATTTGATTTGATTAAATTTGCTTCTGCTTTCGGCAAAGTAGATGCGAAACCGAGTGTATACTCGGTGGGGAGTTCAACGGCGTACCGATGAATTTAAATGACGAGCATTCAAAGAGTTCTAAAAGAGGCATTCATTTCGACTTCTGAGGTTTCGCGGACACTGTTCCTCAGCGAATGGAACAGCAGACCTGGCAGCATTCTTCGAATTCACGGACTTTTATGAAAGCCCAAGTGACTGGAGAGTCTTCGAACTCATGGACCAAGGCACTTTGTGAAAGCCCAAGTGACTGGAGAGTCTTCGAACTCATGGACCAAGGCACTTTGTGAAAGCCCAAGCGACTGGAGAGTCTTCTTCGAACTCGGGCCTAGCTGAAAGCCCATTGATTGCAGACTTCATGGACCTAGCCATCACCGACTTCGAATTCATAGGCCAAAGCACTTTGTGAAAGCCCAAGCGACTGGAGAGTCTTCTTCGAACTCATGGGCCTAGCTGAAAGCCACTCTGACTGCAGAGACTTCGAACTCATGGACCAAGGCACTTTGTGAAAGCCCAAGTGACTGGAGAGTCTTCGAACTCATGGACCAAGGCACTTTGTGAAAGCCCAAGCGACTGGAGAGTCTTCTTCGAACTCATGGGCCTAGCTGAAAGCCACTCTGACTGCAGAGACTTCGAACTCATGGACCTAGCCATCACCGACGAGAGAGCCGTCGTCGAATGCATGGACCAAGCGACTGGAGAGTCTTCTTCGAGCTCGGGCCTAGCTGAAAGCCCATTGATTGCAGACTTCATGGACCTAGCCATCACCGACTTCGAATTCATGGGCCAAAGCACTTTGTGAAAGCCCAAGCGACTGGAGAGTCTTCTTCGAACTCATGGGCCTAGCCGAAAGCCACTCTGACTGCAGAGACTTCGATCTCATGGACCTAGCCATCACCGACTAGAGAGCCGTCATCGAATGCATGGACTTTGTGAAAGCCCAAGCGACTGGGGAGTCTTCTTCGAACTCATGGGCCTAGCTGAAAGCCACTCTGACTGCAGAGACTTCGAACTCATGGACCAAGGCACTTTGTGAAAGCCCAAGTGACTGGAGAGTCTTCGAACTCATGGACCAAGGCACTTTGTGAAAGCCCAAGCGACTGGAGAGTCTTCTTCGAACTCATGGGCCTAGCTGAAAGCCACTCTGACTGCAGAGACTTCGAACTCATGGACCTAGCCATCACCGACGAGAGAGCCGTCGTCGAATGCATGGACCAAGCGACTGGAGAGTCTTCTTCGAGCTCGGGCCTAGCTGAAAGCCCATTGATTGCAGACTTCATGGACCTAGCCATCACCGACTTCGAATTCATGGGCCAAAGCACTTTGTGAAAGCCCAAGCGACTGGAGAGTCTTCTTCGAACTCATGGGCCTAGCTGAAAGCCACTCTGACTGCAGAGACTTCGAACTCATGGACCAAGGCACATTGTGAAAGCCCAAGCGACTTCTTCCTCGAACTCATGCAGACTACCACCGGCTTGGAGAGTCTCCTCCGAGTTCATGGGCCCAACCCCACAGCCTGTAGGGACTCTTTTTAATTGAGGAAGCCACGTGGAATTGAATGTTAATTTAGATCATCAGTCCCCCCTCCCTGATCAGCAAATTGAGCACAAAATGAATTTCTACAAAGTTACAGTACAACTCCTCCATCTTCAGCAGCGTCGCTATTGAATTGTATAAACGAGCCATGTATTTAATTTTTTCTTCGTTTCAACAACGCAACAGCAACACAAGCAACTACAAGCATTCAATTAAAATACAACACTACACACATGCAGGCACAGGACTCAGGCAAATCATGTATCTAATCCTGATTCGGTCTTGGAACGGAGATTATTCACATTTTAAAGGGAAAAAAAAATCTGTTGCACCAATAGCTGCTAAAAAAACAGAAAACGAAGAATGAAAAAAAAAACGCCAGACGTGTACGACCCGCACCCTTAACATCCATTCACACACAGCCACAGAGCAGGGCAGCATAGAAACGCACACCTAGCTGGAGTGGCAAAGAGGAAGGAAGGTTGAAAGACGAGCGAGAACATTCTAAAATGTTCCACACCACAGTGGCACACGTAGTTTCTGTGGTATTAGTTGAGCGCCAAGCCGGGCAGGGTAGGTGCCTAGGTGGTTGAGTTATACACATCAGTTTACTCCCCCCCGCACTCGCTAGTTGAAAAATCAAACAACCGGCAAAAAGAGAGGCTAATAACCTCTCTGGATTGAAAGCTTCCCAGAGGCACAGCCAGTCAGAGCTTGAAATCAACCCCAATGCGAAATGAGCGGCATCATCATCGCATCATCCCTTATTTGTAGACGGGTGACTGTGCATGTATACGGAACTCAATTTGTGTATGAAGAGGCATTCCCGCGCGCGCACTCACGCACCTATGGTCTCCCAGTCATACCTACACACCCGAACGAGAGATAAATACCTACAAGAGGGTGCAACATCCCTTACGCGAAGAACAACAGTCACCGAAGAATAGGAGATAGGAAGATAGAGATAGCACAGCATACAGGGAAACGCTTGGGAAACGGCGAAGAGTCGAGAAGTCGGCAGAAGAATGTAGACGGGAATCGGCAACGGTCCACAATCATCATCAGCGCACACATAGGTAGGTTTTTCTATGTTTCCTCTTGTCTCTGTTTGCATTTTGCACACAAAGTGGCGTTCCTCGTGTTTTGTTTCTACAACAGGGTGTGTTACCTACGACCAGAGACACTCTGAGAGAGCGAGAGTGACAGAGAGGGCAGATAAGCAATCGAAAAGCTCTCCACTCCAACACACAAAACAACACACGAACCGGGGTCATTGGCCGGGCCACCAAGCGGTGCTCTAGCCGGCCCGGATTGGAATGTAAATAGTGTAAGGAGTCCACAAATTTCTCGCGCAGCTGAAATTGATTTTTATCAAGGGAACAAGGAACACATCACTGTGGCGTTTTTGTTTTTTCCCTTCCGTTCCTGCCATTAGGAAAGGGTATAGACACACACAGATACCCACGTAGGCACACGGTCCCTGAAGGAAAAGTGGGTGGGAACCGGAGGATGGGGTGGTCGTAAAGTTAACAACCGAAATGGCAGCAGACGAAAATGATGGATACACGTTCACTCGCACATAGAGTCACAATTGACAAAAGATAGACGAACGTTATTAATTAGAGACAGCAGCCAGGAACTGAAGCTGACATCTTCGTCGAACCCGAGAAGATTTTGTTGCAAGAATGCAGGACATTCTCCAACCACCACACGTCACAAGGCTGGGTGACGTACTAGAATGGAGAGAATGCAAAGCAACATTTAAGGGGACACCATGACTAGCTAATCCGTCTGACAACAAACTGTGCACAAATTTAGAGACAGACATCCAGGGATAACAATAAGAAACAATCTCATTCCTAGAACATTCTCCTCGAAAGCAAAAGCATAAGCAAGGCAGCAAGCAAACGCGTTGACTTACCTTGCCGTCCGACTATTTCAGCAACATGCTCCGAACTGGGCACGGGAACACACTCCGTCATGTTTTGCGATTTCTTGGAGCGGTCCTCAAGCGTTGGCAATATGGAGGCAGCGAATTGATTCAGTGTGGTTCCAGGTGGTAAGACGTTTGTTGGTTGCATAACAGCCGCGGTGGCATTTGTCAGTCCACATGTCAAATCGAATTGGCTATGCAGTTGCGATGATTGGAGTTGCTGCTGCTGCTGTTGTTGTTGCTGCTGCTGTTGCAGGTGATGGGTCATATGCTGTTGTTGTTGCTGTTGATGCTGTTGTTGTTGTTGCTGCTGCTGTTGTTGTTGCTGTTGTTGCTGCTGCTGCTGACGTTGTACATGACTATGGCCATTATTGACAGCTGCTGCAACAGCAGCCGCTTGCATAGCATCCGACAGGCCCACCATTGAGAGTTCCAATGCAAGCTGCAGAGTGCGTGGATCCTCAATCAGTGCTGTACTGCTGCCCATGCCACCGCCTCTACTGACACCGGACAATGACGAGATCCCACTACTGCTTGACGTGCAGTTCCCTAAGCCAACAAGATTTGTGGAAGACGCCGGTGATCCGGTTAACGATGGGGTTCCTAGAGAACTATTGGGATTCGATTGCGGCGACGATGAGATTGATGATCCTCCCGAGAGGTTTGATGACGACGATGACATGGATGATGACGATGATGATGATACCGACGATGATAACGAGTTGCCATTAAGGTGCGATTGTGGAGAATTTCCAACCGATTGTTGCTGTTGTTGTTGTTGCTGCTGATGATGTTGTCTCAATTCTGCAGCAGCTGCAACGGCGGCCGATACAGCCGAAGCCGATTGTGATGCCGGCGATGAGTTGACACTAACACTTGCTGTAAACGATGTCGCTGTTGCGCACGATCCACCGACACTGCCCGTCGAACGTTCCAACTCTGAATAAAGTGTTGTCATAGTTTTGCGTCGGTCGTGTCTTACTTTCGTGTTAATTCGGATACTATCCTTATTGTTTAAAAAAAAATATATGTTTAAACAAATTAAAATAAATAAATTCAGTTCTCTTGTCTCGAAGATCTATCGGCTATAAAGTTTGAATTATCCTTCTTTTTTGCTGGTTTTGTTGTGTTGTTGTGTTGAATATCCTTTGAAAAAGTTTTTTGCTTAAGATTGCTGGTTTCTTTGTTTTTGTTCTGCAATGAAGAGAAGGAAAATGAGGTTATGATTAGTTAGAGTGGATGTACACGGGATGGAGGTGGATTTGTTTGTGAAGGCGACGTGTGCAAGGACTGCGAATGAGTTTCAAGAACCGCAGAGGTCAAGTATGAAATCGAAGAGAGACTGCGTTGGAACAGGAACGAACTAAACGACTGTCAAGATGGGCATAAGCTGTCTGTCTGTGTCTGTACATGCACTGAGCTTCAAACAAAGTAGTGCTCGACTCGACCGACACTGCCAGCAGACTCAGAGTAGAAGTTGCATTGACGCGACGGAAATTGCAACCGTAGTGCTCTGGGCAACCCAAGGCTGCAGCACCTAGCAGCCGCCTTCTGAAGGACACGCCTATAGACAAGAGTGCATGTTCACTTTCGGGCCACATCGAGGCGGACGTGGCTAATGCCAGTGATGAGATGATGAAGTGTTCCAATTCAATTGTTTATGGCATCAGTTCGTCACCGGTTTGGCTGGGAATTGCCTGCACTTAGCGGGCACGATCTCCAAAGCTGATAAGTTTTCACAATTTGCCTCGATCACAACGAGTGCACGAGAGGGTCCGTCAAGGGGAGAGGTGTATATTGACGGAAGGAACTCAAACGATGATGAGTGCTGTGGGGAGGGGATGCCAACCAATTTGCATGCCCAGACACTTCTTAGTCTCGATGGGTGCAAGGGGCGTAATCATGAAGATCGGAGACTTCTTTTTCTCAGAAGCCCAGGAACCGGAGTTGGATGCGAGAAGGATGAGCTGTGCCAGCCTCAGAAGACAAGGAACCGGAGTTGGATGCGAGACGTCCGAAAGTCTCTAAGCACAGCCAGGGATGAGAGGGGTATGTACTTCAAGAAGCTTTGCCAGCCTCGGAAGCCGAGCAATCGAAGTTGGATGCGAGAGGTCCGAAAGTCTCTAAGCACAGCCAGCTCTTTGTCTCAGAAGCCGGGGAATTGAAGTTGGATGAGAGGGGTCTGTACTTCAAGAAGCTTTGCCAGCCTCGGAAGCCGAGCAATCGAAGTTGGATGCTAGAGGTCTGAAAGTCTCTAAGCACAGCCAGCTCTTTGTCTCAGAAGCCAGGGAATTGAAGTTGGATGAGAGGGGTCTGCACTTCAAGAAGCTTTGCCAGCCTCAGAAGCCAAGGAACCGACCAAACATGGGGATGCTGAGTCACTTCAGGCCAAGGAAGCCGATGAATTGACGAACATGTCTGGAAACTCAGATCGAACATGAGACACAAGCTCACAAGTCGAAAGACGGCCTCAAATCAGAGCACCATGGCAGACGACGGCTTGCAGCTAGAAAGCCCGCTGAAATCTGCTCAGCCAGCCACAAAAAAAAGGCAACTCCCAGAGAGTCAGCAAAAATATGAAGAAGAACCCCTGCTCGCATCGTCTGATGTTCTTGAATATGTCGACTTCCTGGGGCCAGACGGCTTGGAATGTTCGAAAATCCTCTCATCCTACTCAGCCATCGCTGATGTCTGTGCGAGACAATAACGACGAAAGCAAAGGTTCGAGTAGTCCGAGACTTCAAAGCCGGCAATATGTAAACACACACCCACTGAGTCTAGATCTTTGAAATTTGAAAAAAAAAAAAAATTGAAAGAAAAAAATCAAATTCAAACCAGCAATGATGCGAAAAGGCAAAAAAAGAAATACCATCGAACTCGGTTTCCCCCCAGTAAAGTTCACTATCCTCTCTCTCGGCCGTGCACAGATGGCGTTTTTTTTTTCTGGTCATTCACTGTGTGATTTCGCCGCTTAGCGGATTCTTGCTTTTTTTGGTAACCAATTGCACAATATTCGAAATCAAAACCATCCCACAACAGTACACATCAGTTCACAAAGGATAAAGGCATCTTAAGTCACACAAAAAAGGAGAAAAAAAAAGACTTAACAAGGAAAAGCTTTTACTACACATCACTACTAGAAATGAGTTACTACGAAAGCTCAAGGCGTATGTACGTGTTTACCGGCACACGTCTGCGGTTACAATTGAATTTGTATTTATTCCTCTTTTCCGAAATGATTTTCACTCGATGCGGAGACACGGGATTTTTTGAAACACAACAGATAGACAGACAGACGAGAACAATGAGTAGCAGCAGCCAACCAACCTTTTGACGACACTCCACAGGACTTTTTTAAGAACATCTGTGTGTGCACACACCCAAGAGGCAACAATAAACGCCCAAATATAGCAGCAAATAATATCTCCTCGACCAGCGTCCTTCGCCGCCGAAAGTTAAAATCAACTAAACATATCCTGATTTCCTGGAGTACTGCGAAAGCGACTAAAGGAGACACACACACACACACACACACACGCACAAGCCCCGTCACACACACTCCCGCAGAAAGGAAAAAATGAAACACAAACACACCCGTTTCCCGTCCGTATGCGCAGATCCTATTCCAGCTCAAAGCAAAGCAAAAGCAACCAAACAAGGCAATGCATGCCAGACAAAGAAGGGTAAAACAATAAGGAGGGAGGGGATTCATCATCTCGAGGCTTGAATTCGGGTGCGACTCGGATGGTGAGGGATGCATTTCGACGGCAACGAGAACAACAGCGACAGCGGTAAACAGCGTATGTGTGTGTGTGTGTGTTTGTGTGTACACGATGCCAAATGTCGCAAGGAAGCTGGCAGAGAAAATCAATTATTTGCCTCAGTCAGCGGCGCAATAATAGCGCATTCCTGCTGCTCCTGAGATCTCAGCTCCAGCTTGCAGCACGCAAGTGGGAAACGTATACACACAACAACACACACACGCGCACACACCCATCAGCACACAGAGTTTATTCTGCATGCATACAGTGTATCTGCACTAGAACAGTGCATGTGTGTTGCAAATGGTGCAAAGGACTCCCTGGCTAGCCTGGCCCTTTTTTGCTTGCCTCTTCCATTGCATACATTTGTACATTCCATCATTGTGCCTTCTGGACTGCCTTTCGACACTCCTTGCGTGAGTCCGTCTACCTGAACTTAATTAAGGACAACACAACACAGCAGACTGTGTTCCCGCAGACCGCAACAACAACGTTCCCAAAAGGACACTCACTGATCGAGCGAGCGCTGTCGCTGTGCTGCCAGATGGCATTCACAGCTCGCCCATTCAGCAAAGGGCGACCGAAAAAACTACGAAAGAAGTAAAAAAGGATCAACAACCTTTTTTCTCATCGACAGCATAACAATGACTTAATGTTTCTCTTATCGTCGAAACGTTGCCGTCGTCTCCTTCGTCGTCTTCCTTTATTTTCTTCCTCCCTTTTCTGTCTGTTCGGTTCATGGGCCCGATTGGGTTCGGAAGAGGCAGATGTTTCTGCGGCAAAATAAAGGCGACACGCAAATAGACGGCTGGCTGGAGTATAGTGTTGCTCGCAGACAAGGAACAATGGGCCGCAAATCGAGGTACCTGGATGTAGATCATGCGAGACAAGGAAGTGCAGCTGATCGTCTTTGAGGAGTATTTCGAATGAATTGAGTTGAAATTCATAATTCAAGCGTGCACATAGGCGCGTGTTTGATCTGAGGGATCCTCGAGTGCAGGCTGGAAAGTAGATCAGGTGGTGAGAGAGGTAGGCCGGCCGTGTTGTGTCGAGCAGATGAGACTCAAATCATCGGCGATCGGAAGGATCAGCTGGGCAGACAGCGGCTTGCAGCTAGAAAGTTCGCGAAGGAAATCAGAGACTTCGTCGTTTCTGAAGTCAAACGAGAGTATCCCCAGAGTCGACGAGGTGCAAGTCCGACTAGAAGGAAACTTCGTCGTTTCAGAAGTCAAACGAGACTAGTCCCAGAGCCGACGAGAAGGAAACTTCGTCGCTTCAGAAGTCAAACGAGACTAGTCCCAGAGCCGACGAGAAGGAAATTTCGTCGCTTCAGAAGTCAAACGAGAGTAGTCCCAGAGTCGACGAGAAGGGAACTTCGTCGTTTCAGAAGTCAAACGAGAGTAGGCCCAGAGTCGACGAGAAGGGAACTTCGTCGTTTCAGAAGTCAAACGAGAGTATCCCCAGAGTCGACGAGAAGGGAACTTCGTCGTTTCAGAAGTCAAACGAGAGTAGGCCCAGAGTCGACGAGGTGCAAGTCCGACGAGAAGGATACTTCGTCGTTTCAGAAGTCAAACGAGAGTAGGCCCAGAGTCGACGAGAAGGAAACTTCGTCGCTTCAGAGGTCAAACGAGACTAGTCCCAGAGTCGACGAGAAGGGAACTTCGTCGTTTCAAAAGTCAAACGAGAGTATCCCCAGAGTCGAAGAGGTGCCAGTCCGACGAGAAGCAAACTTCGTCGTTTCTGAAGTCGAACGAGAGTAGTCCCAGAGTCGACGAGGTGACAGTCCGACGAGAAGGAAACTTCGTCGTTTCTGAAGTCGAACGAGAGTAGTCCCAGAGTCGACGAGGTGCAAGTCCGACTAGAAGGAAACTTCGTCGCTTCAGAGGTCAAACGAGACTAGTCCCAGAGTCGACGAGAAGGGAACTTCGTCGTTTCAGAAGTCAAACGAGACTAGTCCCAGAGTCGACGAGAAGGGAACTTCGTCGTTTCAGAAGTCAAACGAGAGTAGTCCCAGAGTCGACGAGAAGGGAACTTCGTCGTTTCAGAAGTCAAACGAGACTAGTCCCAGAGTCGACGAGAAGGGAACTTCGTCGTTTCAAAAGTCAAACGAGAGTAGTCCCAGAGTCGACGAGGTGCCAGTCCGACGAGAAGGAAAATTCGTCGTTTCTGAAGTCAAACGAGAGTAGTCCCAGAGTCGACGAGAAGGAAACTTCGTCGTTTCAGAAGTCAAACGAGAGTAGTCCCAGAGTCGACGAGGTGCCAGTCCGACGAGAAGGAAACTTCGTCGTTTCTGAAGTCAAACGAGAGTAGGCCCAGAGTCGACGAGAAGGAAACTTCATCGCTTCAGAGGTCAAACGAGACTAGTCCCAGAGTCGACGAGAAGGGAACTTCGTCGTTTCAGAAGTCAAACGAGAGTATCCCCAGAGTCGACGAGAAGAAAACTTCATCGCTTCAGAGGTCAAACGAGACTAGTCCCAGAGTCGACGAGAAGGGAACTTCGTCGTTTCTGAAGTCAAACGAGAGTAGTCCCAGAGTCGACGAGAAGGGAACTTCGTCGTTTCAAAAGTCAAACGAGAGTATCCCCAGAGTCGACGAGGTGCCAGTCCGACGAGAAGGAAACTTCGTCGTGTCTGAAGTCAAACGAGACTAGTCCCAGAGTCGACGAGAAGGAAACTTCGTCGTTTCTGAAGTCAGACGAGAGTAGGCCCAGAGTCGACGAGAAGGAAACTCCGTGGTTTCTGAAGTCAAACGAGACTAGTCCCAGAGTCGACGAGAAGGGAACTTCGTCGTTTCAGAAGTCAAACGAGAGTATCCCCAGAGTCGACGTGAAGGAAACTTCGTCGCTTCAGAAGTCAAACGAGACTAGTCCCAGAGTCGACGAGGTGACAGTCCGACGAGAAGGAAACTTCGTCGCTTCTGAAGTCAAACGAGAGTAGGCCCAGAGTCGACGAGGTGCCAGTCCGACGAGAAGGAAACATCGTCGTGTCTGAAGTCAAACGAGAGTAGTCCCAGAGTCGACTAGAAGGAAACTTCGTCTTAGTCCCAGAGTCGACGAGGTGCAAGTCAAACGAGAGTAGTTCGACGAGATGATTCAAACTTCGCCCTCTCCTCATTTTCTGATGTTCGAGAAAATGAGTATAGAGTATAGAATGTTCGGGAATCTTCTCATCGTCTTCACCAAGGCCTGTCTGAAGTAAAGTGTACAGAAAGAGCTGTGCCACAGTCGACAAGATGAACCCCTTGTCAAACATCGTTCGTTCGAGATAATATCGATTCAAAACGCAAAATCCCTCGCAAGGACTGTGTGCCTCTGAGCCTTCAGAAATGCTTAAGGTTTGTTGGATGAGGTCCAGGTCCACCCTGGATTGCAGCGAAGATGTTTAAGAACCATGCGGCTCTGTTCAGATTCTAGGGGCAAGCCTTGGAAAGACAGTCTGAGGAGGAGTCAAGCCTTCAGGTTCAAATGTGCCCTGCTTTCCATCTCATCCCAGGACTTTGCTGCCAAAGACCGAGCCTCCAGGACATCCTCTCAGGAGCTCACAAAAAAGTCAAGAGGCAACACAGGCATGTCCACTGTCAGTCCAAAACTCCGATCCCAGGTTCGTCGCAGTTACTGCCCCTCACTGAGTTGGGTATCAGTTGTCTTTCCACATTCCACCGAGCTTCTCGTCTCAGCGACATTTTCTTTCCTGAACCTACCTCCAAGCCAATCAGTATTCGCCGCAAGATGAGATGACTCTATTTTAATGCTCATTCAACTGACGTCAGAAGGGTCTGGAAACTTTTGCTTTGTGTGCAACTTCGATTCGTGTAATGGAACACCCCCTGGAGAGTGAGTGTATGTCCTGCAATGCAACGTGACGAATATATCCGACAGCTTTCAAGACAAGACTCAATAAACGTGTGAATCCATGTGTCCGGCAGCTTTCATTTGGAATCTCGACGGAACAAGGAGGCGCACGATGTCAAAGTTCCCTTGCACTCCTGTGGATGAGCAACAGCATCCGCACTGGAAATAGAATACCCGCGAAGATGGATGTCTGTACACCGTCTGTTTACCGCATCTTTTCGTTTTTTTTTCTGCCCAGACGAGGTACCTCCTCCTATTACAAGCCCCTCTCCTGGCCGTCGCTTCATTTGAAGGAAAGCCAATGACCTGGCGAGGCGCAATTGCAAGGATTTTGAATTTCAAATGAAAATATTTCAATGTATGTGTGTGTGTGTGTGTGTTATTTGCGACACTCTCCTTCGCCCTGTGTGCATGGGTGTGTGTCTGTTTGCGTGTGTAAGCGATTGTTAAGAAGGGAGTTGGCTGCAGGAATCAAGCTCACACAACACATACCAACGCAAAGGGGGCAAATAAATCATGACAAAACCGAGCAGGAACTTGGGTTCAATCTTGCTCTCTCCCATGGTTTGGACGACCGTCTGCTGACTGACTTCAAATTCCTTTCTTGAAACAAAGCTTCAATCACTTTGATCCCTTCATTCACTCGTCCCACTCTGTCCGTGAGAGATTCGTCTGCTGGCGGCAGGAAAGGGTGTGTGCGTGAGTGTGTGTAACCACAGAAACGTAAGGACTTTACCGAAGCTCAAAGTTCAAAATCGTGACTCAGGGAAGCGCACACTCACGTGTATACACATCCGTTGCGAAGGGATGACGGATGGATGAGGAGGATTAGTTCTTTTCCTCAACCACGTGAAACAATAAAAAAAAATCAGGCGATGCATAACAGTAATTACACAGCACACTACACCGAAGACCGTAGACCGCAGACCGTAGACCGTAGACCGAGGGGAAGAGCCGATCACAGTGCCGTGATGATAAAGTTGACCGGCTACAGGAGGGGGCTGGCTACACGAAGGAAAGGATGCACACACCAGAGAAACAAAACGAAAAAAAAGGGAGAAACCATGAGAACAAAAAAGAAAAAAGATCTATCGGAGACACCATCGAAGGGACCAAAAGCCAGCGAAGGCAAGAGTAAAACGGAACGGCAATCGACAAATGAGCAAGCACACCAAAAAAGGGCCAACAACGGACCTGCCAGTTGCCACCACCACCACCACCAGGACTGGGTAGGGAGGGCAACGAAAGGAACCGCGCTGTTCGGTTGATATTTGGTTGGGGGAGGGGGGAGGGGGGGGATGATGGTCGATGTGGTTGGTGGCGGTAGTTTATCGCTTTTTTTTTTTTGCAAACTTTCTTCTCTCTCAGTGTTAGTGTGTTGGTATTTTTGTTTTTGTTGCATGTTCATATGTATGTACACGTGTACGTGTGGATATGGATTCACTCACTTTTATTCATCCTCCTTTGTCGTTCTCTCTCTCTCTCACTGGTTCTCCCTTGGTTTCGTTGCGTCGATTCCCTTATTGCTTGCTGCCGGTGTCGACGCTCGTCTCCGTCTCCGTCTCCGTTGCCGTTGTCACGCGTAGTTCTGGGGTCGGTGCGGTGTCTGCCGCTGCTGTTGCAAGTCGTCGTCGACTGTTGGTTTGGTTGGTTAAGGGGGTTGTTCACCGGGGTGCTGGTGGTGGTGGTGGTAGGCAATGAAAAAAAAAAAACTCACCAAAAAGTTCCTTTTTGCTGCTGTTGTTGTTGTTGTTGTTTCTTTTCGGCGTTTTGTGGGTCTCGCGCGGTTTTATTTCTTCTTTTTGTTTGCTCCTTCTCCTCTGGGATTCTTGTCGGTTTTTTTTTTTATGTTAAATTTTTTGCTTACTTCTTTTGTTTCGAGATTCGTCCTTTTTCGTCGTCGCACTCACTCTCTCATTGGCGGCAAGAGGAAACGTAACTTTTCAAAAAAAAAAAAAAAAAAAACAAAAATTGTCGCAAGTCGCTTTACTTTTTTCTTTTTGTTTTCTATCAATTTTTACGCTATTTTTCGACACTAGATCACGGAACGGAAATTAGGATTTGTTAGATTTTTCTCATTACTTCGCTTGTGTTGTTTTCTCTTGAGTGTGTCTGTGTGTGTGTGTGTGTGTGGGTTTGTGTGTTTCTCTATGCTTGTGTGAGTGTGTGTTTGTGTAATTGCGCTAGGCCGAAGGGTGGAACGAATGGCAAGGGGGGTAGATAGGGTGTTTGTTGCGAGATGGTTTTTTTTTTTTCTTTTTGAGTGTCAAATTCGGAACACACACTGATGATGCAAGTTGCAGAGTACTATGAGAAAGGGTTTTTTGCTTCTGGGTTTTTTCTTTTCGCGCAAAAAAAGAAATACTATACACAGCCACCGGTGGTAACACACATCCAACGTCCACGAATAATTTTTGCAAACTGAGAGGTCTGCGCCTGATGAACGAATACCGGAATGTTGATGGTGGCCTGGCCGTCGTGCTACGCGCTTGCTACGAGAAGTTGATGAAATTTGGTTTGGAGTCGACGGTGTACGAAGGAGAAAAGACAACGACAGCGACACAACGATGATGATGGCGATGAAGAAGAAGAAGAAGTGGAGACAGAAAAAAAAACATTCAAAAAAAGCACACACACAAGAAGAAGGAAAGGAAAATGAAGAAGAACAGCAACGATGGGTGCCCAAAAGGAGGTGTGTACAGAATTGAGAGGATTTTTTTCTGAGAGAGTCCATGCACCAAACCGAAACCACATAAAATCACACCACACTCTGCACTCGCTCCACTCCACATGGACTTGCTATGTCGTGCGGAGTGGTGTGGTGAATGGTTGTTGGGTGGTTTATGTTTGTCGAGCCGATGATGCCAGTGCATGGAGCTCTCTAGTCTCTTTGTAGTCTCGCTCAAGCCATCCAACCCTGATACACCGAGGAGAAGGTACGCACTTTAATCGGTTTTTTTTTTGTCTTCCTCTTCTCTCGGTAACATGAGGACATGCACGTATCCAGTTTATGGTGTGCGATGGTGAATCTGAGATCGATTTCTCGGGTGTCCGTGTACCACGTCTGGACTGGACACGATGCAATATGAGCGAAAGGACAAACCCAAACACTGACAGGTGTATTCGTCGAACTGGACTGAACGCCGCCCTGGACGGGGGAGGGAGGGAAGACAGTCAAAGAGGTGTCTTTCCTTTCGTTGGTTGCGTCTGGAAACGAGGCAAACTGGATTTGGTTCATTGATTTTGTTTCATTATATTGCAGCCTACGAGAGGGAGGCCGCATGCATTTAATTGCCGCTTAACCGCACACATGTAGGTACCTGTCCAATCTGGACTGTATTTTGATTCTCAAGGCGAACGGCGGTCCATGTGCTGCAGTTTATTCTACATCACCTCCTCGGATGTGATTACCATGAGCAGCCATGGCAACAGAGCGAAAATCATTTGTTTGCTTTAAATTAAGAACCACACATGGGTACGAACGATTCCTGAAATAGCGCATTCACTCTGCATGCACGTTCCTGTCTAACAGCGGGGAGTGAACCCTCAAGGCTGCATGACCAAACAAGAGGAGGAACGAGATTTGTCTAGCTTGGGTCAGTGCTCCTTTCCAACTGTCCTTCGGTTACAGACACACACACACAACTAAATAGCTTTTGCAGCCTCGAACACATATCGCTCCCTTCTGGAAAATCATGCACACATGGATGAAGAAGGACTGTGCATCCATGAGGAGGAACTGCACATGATTTGAACAGCTAAGTGCGTCATGCTACTGGTTGATGCAGACGGTGTTGGGTTTATACCTTCGGTAAGTTGGTGAAGCACGCCATCTACAAGTGAGTTTAGGAGTTAATGCTGTTGATCGAAATTTCGATGGCGACGTTGTCAAATTTTTACCAATTGATGTGTTATGCATGGAGACTGAGCGATGTGGTCATTATGGTCACACTGTAATGCCTCTGTTTAGGTTGACCATTATGGCTGCGTCTTCACTTCAACGTGGAACCCAATTGTAATGTACTCACACGATTCGCTCGAAAATTAACGAAACTGAACGAAACTATTTATTAAGGCCCAAAGCCATAGAATGCGATGCGTGCCTTTCACAAAATTGACAGCCAATAAGTCCTAATGAGAGGGAGAGAGACAGTAAAAGCGGCCCACAAGTGGAAGGCATCGTGAGCAGAGGTTGGAGAGTAGACTGCATGTGGGAACCTGCTTATCGATTAAGCGATTTGTTTCATTTATTATCTGCATTTGCTACGTGTGGATTTTGCAGTGTTTTTATAATGTTTTCACATTTTTGACGTACATGCACAATTGAACTGACGTTGGATTGACATCTCAACCACATTTTTTGACATATTTTCTACGGCTACTTCATTTCCTTAGGCATACTACATGAGTGGCAGACGTAAGAAATGTAGTTCTTCCAAAAAAAAAGTGACATTTCTGCCATCTCTCATCGTGAGGGATGAAATTTCGCAGTTATTGCAAAAAAGTGACATTTCTGACGTCTCTCAAAATTCCTCAACTTTCATATTTTTGTACGGTTGACAGATGTTTTCATGGAAATTCATTCGGGTGATCATTGTGAGTTTGTCTTTAGTGGAGACATGTCAAGCGATGGCGGCCAATTCCTGTTAATTCATAAACTTCAAAATTTCTTAGATTTATATAAAAGTAAAGTCGATTGACTAGTAGATGGGTACCCTGACAGTTCCTTCCGATGGATTTCGGACGCATCGTACGTCATTCATTGGGCACCTCTTTACAATCCGGCAATACTATGGGTTGGGCCTTTACTTTACATAGGAAAATGTTGGGATGTTCTCAAGGATGAGTGAAAAGTCCTTAATCAGTAGAAAAGTGTAAAGTAACATAAACAAGTGGAGACGTGTCAGGCGATGTGTATCAAGGGCGTTGCGAAATTATACAAAAAAATACAAATAAATTTAAATAACCACCAGCAAGTGAAATCCCGTGGTGCTGCCAGCACTAAATGTCAAATCAGAGGTACTGCCAGCTTTCTCAAAAAGAGACAAGAAGTGTGTTTGGTTTAAAATCCAGCGTGGGTGCCGCGATTACGTGCTGGTTACGATATCTGCTTCAACGCATAAATATGTCACAATCATCTGTTTTTCAAACGAGGCAAACTGGACGAGGGCAGGCCGCATGCATTTAATTGGCGTTTTTCAACACGATAATGAGGGGTAACGCAGGGAAATGTGAAAAAGCACCAACATGTTTCAGCATGTTGAAAACATTTTTGTGAGAGAATGCGTCGCTTACGTGAGATTACGTTGCTTGCATGATTATATCTCGAAAACGGTGCATCGTTCAACAAAATGAACAAGATCAATGTTGTAGCATATGACTTGGTCGAGAGGATGAAACGTCTGCTGTTACTTTTGTGTGATCATCCGAAAATATTGAATTTGTCCATTCGTAATTCTTGTCTCTTCTCGAGATAAACACCAGCAAAAGTCGACCAAGACTGCTTTCAGTTTTCAGCTGAAAGACAGCAGACCGAAAAACAGACACGATGACTAGTGGGGCTTGTCGTCCCAAACAGCGACGCATCATAGAATGGCCAGAACGCCTGAAAAGAGCCCTCTTTATCCCGCAGTCAGGTCGGCAAACGAAACAAAAATCGATTCCTCATGCGAAAGCAAATCAAGAACATCAAAAAAAGCCAAAGTTTACACCTCAAATCACCTCGAAATCCCTCTAAACTGCCTCAAAGAGGCTACAAGGACCTAAAATCACCCCCTCCCCCATTGCCCGCAACACCCCAGGGATCGTGAAAAATAAAAAAAAATTCCAAAACCCGGGAAAATTCTGAGGAAAATGCCAAAAAATGGGTAAATTGTGAAAAAATTTTCCCGCGGCCGGTGGGGTACCAGCGGCTATATAGGGGGGTACTCGGCGGGGCTGCGTGCTCAGTCTGTCTATGGTCGTCGGGGGGTGCACGTCGGAGTTTTTTTTTTTTTCTCTCGGCACATATTCATACACTCACTCGTATGTGACACCCCCCTCCCTTCCTCTCACTCACTCTCTCTCTCTCACCCCTTGGCTACCCCCCCCCCCCCTCCCTCCCCCCCAAACAACTTTGGGTGCAATTTTTTGGGATTTTTTTTCCGAAATTTTGATCGATTTTGAGGAACCTTGTTGATGATGGATGCTGGACCGTGTGTCGGGCATTGAGAGAGTGTGCGGGTGGTCAATGGACGCTGCTTTGATATTTTTTGCGATCGTTTAGCGGTCTGGAACCGTCTTCGGGTCGGAACCTTACTTGCTTTTTTGTATTTGGACGACTGTTGGACGAATTTTTTTTTGTCTTTATTTATTATTGGAGCCTCGTCTCGAAGCTATCGGTTGAGAATGATCAGCGGTCGGTTAGGGAAGTTCTATATCCCGTTGGCACGTTTTCAATTCAGGGCCGCATTGATCTGTTGGATTTGTACTCGGGTTACCTCCGGGTGCCATGGCTCGTTACAGTTAACGCGGTGACGTGACTGCAAAACATAGCGTGAATGGATTGTATTGTGTAGGTTGAGAAACGATTTCAGCAGTTTTGTCCTCTGGCTTAAACCTTTTTGCTTGCGCATCCAGGGATAGATGCGGGATGGAAGACTAGGTTGGCCTTCTTAAGGTCAAGTATCTAGGCGTTAACTTCACGTAATGGTTGAAGTTCAGCAGTCATTCGAAATTGAAGGCTTCCATCGCATCTATCCCTGGATGCGCAAGCAAAATGGATTAAGCCAGAGGACAAAACTGCTGCTATACAAGCAGCCTATACGGCCAATCTTAACGTACAGCTTCCCAATATGGCACACCATCTCTAAGGCCAGCATGACGAAGCTCGCAATTTTAGAAAGAAAAATACTGCGAATATGTACCGGACTCATCTTCAACAGGGACTCATCTTCACGTTCGACAGGGACCGTCAAAGGCACGGGACTCACCTTCGACAGGGACCGTCAAAGGCACGTGACTCATCTTCAACAGGGACCGTCAAAGGCACGGAACTCACCTTCGACAGGGGCCGTCAAAGGCACCGAACTCACCTTCAACATTGACCGTCAAAGGCACCACAGCAACAATATGCTTAACGACCAACCACGCATCATCCCCCCGCAGCAGTACATGGTGACAGTGTTCAGAAAGCAGCTACTAGACATCAACAACCATCCTAACGAGGAAACACACTCCCCTGGCAACGCCCCCGCAACGCGTTAAATCTGCTAAACGAGCAGAACTTTCCAACGACGCTGAACAACGAGCGGCATGGATTCTACCAGAGCAGCGATAGCAATCACCATCGAGGCTAAATGGGCTAACGCACCACCACCACATCCCAAAAGGACCACCCATGGACACACGGACTTGAACAACCCGATGTAAGCACCACCTCGTTGTAGGATATATGTAAAAAATAAACGATAAGCCGACAGCAATAATAAACATTTAATTAAACAGAGTACATCAGTTGGGCACCTATTGTTGAGCCATCACCCTAATCTTTAGTCAATTGCCAAAATAATTTCCCGTTCAAATAAATTTTTAAATCGCTACAAAGCCGTCTTTTGCTGAAACAAAAAACAATTCGAGTCCGTCCTTCTTATGTTCCACTGAATCGGTAATATTTCTCGATTCATGTTCAATCTCCAATCAAATCTGAATGTCCGTCTTCTTTGAATCCAATTGGTTTCCCAGGGATCAAAATTCAGCCTAGAAATAAGAGACCAATAATTGAGCTCTCTCAGTCAGTGTTGGGACTTTACCACAATTGTGGTCCAATAATAGAGCTCTCTCAGTCAGTGTTGGGACCTCACCACAATTGTGGTAGATCTACCAGTATTTTGTGAAATTTTCAAATCCACCACACCACAAGTGAATAATCTACCACACATTATAATGCTTCCTTTTTATGCCATTCGTTGTTGGTTTTTGCTTCCGAAACTCTTCGCAAAACACAAATTCAATAACATTTTTCTTTTTATCAAAAAAAAATCCAGACACCGTCTCAATTTCATGCATTTTTCGCCATAAAATGTGTCACAAGAGAATTTAATTCCATAAAAAAAATCCCCTTTCAGTCGCCGTGACGTCACCTAATTCACAAACTGGCATACAGTCATATGGAGCACAGCTTCAAAATGCGAACGCATGGCAATGATGTGCCAGACAATCTGTCAAGTGCAAAGATAATTGCGGAGAAAATTAGCGAAATCTCACTGAAATGTGTCGGAGAATGGGTAATCATTTGTGGGGAGTACATTTGACACTCGGCATAGACAGAGGCAAGAGAAAGTTGATTGATTTTTCTCATAAAAGTGTTTTTGAATTCACCTGTTAATGTTGGAGCATTGCCAGGTCTGTCTATGCAGTATAACAAGAAATTCATGTGTTTTTTTTTTATTCCAGTTTCGTGTGAATCTAGTCTGAGTTTGATGTTAACAGAAGAAGGAGAGTACCTCTTTCTGGAGCAATTTATGCTGAAGGTGAGACCAAAGGGAGGATTGTCTTTCAGTGGATAACTCCGGAAAAACCAGCATCTAGAGAGAGAAAGAGCATATGAGAGCGATGATGACTAAGGAAAGCCCTCGGTACCGAGAGGATCTGTGGTAGTTTCAGAAGCGCTTAGCCTTAGACATAGGAAGTCACAGGGGTAGGGATTGAAAGGCTTGGTCTTAAACACGCACTGCGTAGAAGTGGCAGAATATGTAGACAGAACCCAGACATAGTTTGAGATTCAGATTGGCGTCTTTCTCCGCTGAGAGATTTCTAATACGCTAAGAAGTACGTCCTACATTACACAATATGCAATGGAACTACGAAAAGTAACGACCAGCACATTCGAGACTTCTGGGACTGAAGACAGGTAGATGCCCGCAAGATTAGGGCCCGACAAAATAACCAGGTCAAAACGAAGGCTCTATGGATTTGACAGGATTCGCAGGTACTCTGAAGCGTACCCTGTTTAGCCTCTAATCTAGCTCAGGCATACTATCATCCGGATCGTCTATCTCACTCAAGCTTGTCCCATTATCATCATCATCATCATCATTATCATTGTACAAAGTATATAAGGCCACCACCACCATCAGCACGCACATACACCTTCGCCAACCATTCAATATATACCGACTTTTATTTATGACTGTTCCCATTTCACCGGCAAATGTTTTCTCGTAACAAAACAAACAAAAGGCATCAAGCGCTACCAAGAAGCACAAGTCCGACCAAGGAAACACCCGAGATAGAGCATGCCAAGCACACGGACGAACAAAAGAGATGGCACTATCGCGGCAAGAGATAAGAGAATCATAAACCTACTCAAACATCACTCAAGCGTACCCCGGGGTGGGTAACGTCAAGAGCAGTGCAACGCACACAAGCACACACGTGCACGCACACACCGAGTGTCTTGTGTACAAAGTACTTATGTACATTTGATGTTGTCAGTTAATGTCGCCAATGGTTGTTTCGTTCCGGAGGGGGGCGACGGTGAACGGGGTCAGCAGGAGCACTCAGGGGAATCACACATACAACAACAATTTACCACCGAGTACACAAGCCCAATCGAAATAGATGGAATCAACCGAGAGAGAGATGCAACCAATGAGAGAGCACACCACCGCGCACACACAATGATAATCATTTTTCCGTGAAGCCCGAAGCCTCCACACCAAGTCAGTTCTTCGGTTTTGACCGATCTCTACCGACGAACGGCGCTAGTGAGTGAGTACGAGTACGACCAAGTACACGAGTACGTTGTGAGAAGTTCAATTCAAAAGAAAAAAAATATATAATTCTTATTTTTTTCGTTTTTTTTTCCCAATTGCCGTCATCTTTTGTGAGAAAATATTTTATGTCTCGTCGTTAAAAACAAACAGAAAAAAAAAAAAAACAAATGAAACAAAAACCCGCCGTTGTTTTGTAATTTATCTTTCGCCTGGTGCCTACAACCGTTTGTTTCAATTTTGTTTTCTTTTTTTCCCTTCATATATTCTTATGTTTATTTTGTTTTGAACAACAAAAGTGTAAAACTATAAACAGTAAACAACAAAAGAAACCAACCACACACACAAACACACGCACAAAAAAAAAATTCAGAAGATATCCTTCAAAAAGAAAAAAAGAAAAGGCCGCGCTTAACCGAAATTTCAAAAAAAAAAAAAAAAATGATTGCTAAAGTCCTCTCAAGAGGACTTTTCCTGTTGGGACGGAGGAGGGTTTAGTTTTTCGAGAGAATGAAAATAACTGTTGCGAACAAAAATCAAATTAAATATATTACTTATTTATTTAATTTTTGTTTCTTATTGTAAACTTTTCCTTGGTTTTAGTTTCGTGATCATTTGGATATGATGTATCTCTCAGAGTGTATTGTGTGTGCTGTCCCAGAGTGACCCCCGTGTGTTTGTTTGTGTGTGTGTGTGTGTGTGCTGTTATGGGTGTTTTTTTTATTTTTTTTTCCTTCTTAAAACGGTCTTGAATTCATAACGCGCGCGTGAAAAGTTTTTAAAAGTTCATCAAATCAATTTACACAGCTGCATATGTTAAGATGTTCTATGCAAGTGATTGTGTGACGAGGAGGGAGGGGGGGAGGCAGCAAATGAAGAGAGACGGCCTGATATCCTTGCAATTGAAACGAAGATAATTTTTGAAATCAATGAAAAAAAGAAAAAATGTTTCATTTTGAGAATGGTCCAAATTTTTACTGACCAAACTGTATTTTGTGGTGGCTATCGATGTTCTCACTCGAAACACACCATAGCCGATGCCGCCTTTTCACCTTTTGGTGTAGTGTGCTGTGGTGAATGCACTGTACCTTGCTATATTTCCTAAGCATATGGCCATTACGTGTGTATACACCTATTTGTGTATTGAGCGGGGTCCACTGGGAGGGGACCTTAATACATATATATATATATGCATTATATAAATATGTGACTATCGCCCTCTCGGTCGCGCACACATCTACTTTGATTTACATTTGAATGTGGAAAACGCAGAGGCAATGGAGAGCGTACGACGACGAGTATGTGTTTCTGCGCGCTTGCATATGTATTTCATACACTCGAGATTAAATTTTCTGTTTTGCTGCAAATGGGTGAAGCGAATGAAAAAAAAATGTAACAAAATATCAAACGGCACGAAACACGCTCATAACGCATACAGTTTGTCGTCCAACATCCGAGCGATGTTGTGAAATGAAGAATCGAAAAAAATCGCCATCATCATTATCATCGTCACATCCTAGCAGTTGGCACCCTTCACCACACCGTTGGCTGAACACTCATTCACACATGCAGGCACCCTACTTTTCCGCACACACTCGCAGAAATAAACCGTGCTGTATATAAGAGAATAGACCCAGCAGTCCCTGAACACCACCAACAAAATAGAAATATCACATCGGGAGCATACCTCGGTGTGCGGGTACTTAACCCTCTAAAACAACACACGAGTCTGCAGCTGCGCTGGTAGTGGTAGGAATAAAGCAGTGGGAAAAAAAGTATCTCGAAGCGATAGAGAGATACGCATTTGTGTGCCTTGAATGATATGCTTTTAGAGTCGGGCAAACGACGATGATGAAAAAGATTTTATTCGTTTCCCCAAAAATTGTGTGGTACATAGAAAAGAAAGAATTTGATTTGTCCCCTCTCTCTCTCTCTCGCTCTCTCTCATTCTGTCACTGCGGTGTTTTTTTTTTGCCTTTACCCCCCTCCCCGCATACCGTGACAACGCTATTGACGGTGGCTGTGCTTGAAAACATTTCTTTTTTTTTCGAACATTTTCTCTTTCGAATTATTTTATTCCTCGGCGAGAAATACTTCGAAAATAAATTGTTCCACGGATTCTTTCGAATTTGTTTTTTTTTTTTTTTGAAAACGACACGAACTCACTTGGTTTTCTTTCGTTTTTCGACTACCCACCAACCACCTCCCCCCCCAGTATTTTGACCAGTTTGTTCTTTTCTTTTTTTTCCCATCAACTTCGTCGCAGGTTATACATATGTAGTATGTGTCTTCTTTTTTTTTTGCCATAGCAATATGAGTGAAAAAAGATCATAAAAAATAATACAAGCAGAAAAGAGAAATAATCTAAAATTTTAAGTGTGCAAAACAAGAGTGCGAAAAATAATAAAGAAAAGAAAAAAAAAACAGACCGCGAAACGAGAAAGAAAAAGAATCAGCATACAAATGAAGCATATGAAGCATCAGTAGCGGTAGCAGCACAACTCCACCATCAGAAGAGAAACACCAACGAACGGCAGAAGTGAAGGAAAAGAGAAGAAGAAGAATAAAAAAAAGTAAATAATCACATTTTCATTTCTCTAGTATATACATACGCATACATATCCATTTATGTTTGCATATAGCTTATAGGTAGAATATTCAGTCTTGTTTGTGTAGTTTTGATTTAATATGTTTTTTTTGTGCTGTTGTTTTATTTTATTACACCACTGCCTCTCTTCTGCTGTTACCCTCCGCCAAGTACGAACATCATTATTCCACGCATTCGTTCTTCCTCTGCCAGTCTCCCACTCTCTGTCTCTCTTTCTCTCTTTCGTACGAACTTGTATCGTGTACTTGACACAGTGGCGACTGAAAAAATTCCATGCGCAAAACAAATGAAATTTTACTCAAAGTAAGCCTTATAATCAGATCGTAGCTATGCAGAGTTCGTCTGATCTTTTGGAAAACACCAACAAACAATCAAAAAACAAAAAAAAAACCTCCTAACAACCACTTAGCCCGAAAGTCCCAAATTTGATTTATCAATTGCCGACAGACTCCGCAGCTACTCGGTATATTCTTGACTAGAATCGTGTAATGCTGACTGGGGAATCCTGAAGGACGTTGCCTTATAGACAATTTTCAGGGTTTACGAGGTTTTTGTGAAATCCAAAAGATGTTCGGCAGTTTTATGCGCGAAACTGGTAGCATTTTGTCGCATTCATGAAGAAGTTTCGTTAAATCTGTCAAGTTGGAAGTGGCAAACTCAATCTTTCCTGATGACTAGCGAGTTTTTGATTTTAACGGATGTGACTTGCGAAGCTCTATCATGAATGTTTGGCATTGGAAATATTGGCCCTTCACACAAGTTTTCAATAACAAACCTTACATAAATTGCAAGAAAGACAACAACTGACTTCGACTTTTGACAAATGACTGACTAGAGAATCAAAAACGATGGGATATTGATGTCGCTTTCTAAGAGGCATGCATCCATCAAAGGCAATGTTAAGTTTGTAAAGACTGGGTAGCTGGCACTTGGTTAAGTGCCTGCCCTTCATTAGAAGGGTCCCCGGTTCGAATCAAAGCGAAAGCTAAGTCATAATGCTTTTATCGGGTTTTCAAATCTGGTCCAGTTACCATTTGCCATTGGGGTCGATCACTACACTGTCGATCACTGGAGTGGTCGATCAGCGGTAGTAGCCAGACCGGAGGTTGCTACCTGGCAGTGCAATGGACACAGTCGGTTATGGCTGAGTGTATGATAACCATGACTTACTTAATTTTCGCTGGTAGTTGAAAACTCCTCATGGCGATGATAATAGTTGCTCTAGAGTGCAATGTGATGCTAGACGCAGTTTGATACCAGACACCTACAGTTCTATGCGAGCCGACTCCGATTCCTTTCGAATCAAAATTCTTACGGTCCTGTCTTGGGTTGTATGTTCCATCCATCATATTCCATCATCCATCAGCTGTTAGAATGCACCTCGAATGCGACTTCGCGTTCCCATCTCACATTTATTTTCGTCAAACTAATCAGCTCCGAACGGCTAAGTTTGACAATCTCCTCTTGTCATTTTTGGTTTCATTATAAACCCCAAATCTCCTTTGTTTGCTGAAAGTGTGGACCGAGCTCCTATCTCGTCAAACTAACCAGCTCCGAACGGCTAAGTTTGACAATTCCCTCTTGTCATTTTTGGTTTCATTATAAACCCCAAATCTCCTTTGTTTGCTGAAAGTGTAGATCGAGCTCCTATCTACAAAATGGCATTTATTTTCGTCAAACTGACGGTCACATTGAAATCGTGAGACAACTGCTCTTTAAACTCGCAATGGAATCGTGAACTGTGACAGCAACTCCCCATCGGAGCAGAACGAACAACTGAGCCCCGTTCCAATACTTTTCCGCTCCACTGTAGCGATATTCCATATGTTTACCGCGAGAAGAAAAAAATCTCGATACATATAAATATATATCTTGGGGAGCAAAAAAAAAAACAAAAAATGTTTGCTGCCGCCGTTCAGTTGCTCGTTTATACCTCCTCTCCTCGGGGCGGCCACTTGCCTCTCGACGGGGAGAGTATTCCAATGTGCCCAAGTGCCGGAGAGCGTGTTACCGGTCATTTTTGCAGTTTTCAATTATTTTTTTTCTTTCTTTCATTTTTGTTGTTTTCCATATTATATTTCTTTCCACACATATATGAGTCAGTTTTGCATGGTTGTGTATGCGGTTGTATACAATGAGTCTCACTATATACTAGCGACCGTAGATTGTAAATGCATTGAAAACGAATTCTTTTATTTTCATTTTTCCGTTTCGTGTACTCCTTTTCGCGCAACTAGGGGAAGTAATGTAACGATGGTATATATTTATTTTCTGTTCTCCCATCTCGCTCAAATTTCACCTCGAATCGTGAAGAGTGTGTATGTGTGTGTGTGTGTGTGGAATTGAAAAATTCACCACACAAGTCAAGGGAATAAGGAAAAAAAAAATGTATATATATGTAAAACCGATCGAGAAAGGGAAGAGCAGAGATTTGAAAAGAATATCAGAAAACTATGATTTTAGGGGCAACAAATAGGAGACTCTCTCTCTCGGGGTTTTTGGCATTTTTGACACCTGCCATAAGGGCATACACACACGCACGCAGGGTGGCAAATGCTGATGAAGATGAGTGCGAGGAGGATACAATGTACTGAAGGATCCAGGGACCCACACTATGCCCGTGAGGTTTAGCTACTTACCTTGGTTCATGTTTAAACACATTTTTCGTCGGTCTCGAAAGTCGTAACAATTTTTTTTCCTTCAATTTCGTTGAAATTGTAGTAAAAAATAGGCACGATGATAGATTTGAGTTAACGGATGGGGAAAAAAACTGATGGAAAAACAAGTTAAACACCACGTGTACTTAAAGTATTATATTGAAAGCTTATGTATTTGTTGCACACACACACCGGCACACTGAGAAAGAGAGGTGTCTTTTTACACATGCGACGAGCTTGTGCGGGAGACAGAGAAGGAGAATATAAAGTTCTTTCAAATTTTATTATTTATTTATTTATTTTAATTGTATGTGATAAACTGCACTTCTTTTCTTCTCCTTTTTTTTGTTAATAAATAATTCTTTTTTGTGTTTGCGCTTGGTTGGTGTTTACTTCGTTTGTATTGTAACTATACGTTCCCTAGATACAGAAATATATATACCTATACGCATTCGTCGAGTTGACGGTGATTGACGTTTTGTTTTGTTTAATTCTTTTTTTTTTGGTTGGTCTGACAGTTGGCCAAGTTTCAGAAAGTTCAACTTCGAGTGAGGCATAGAAAAGTTTGTTGGTTACTTTCAAGTTCAGGTTATTATTTGATTAACGATGCTGATGACGTGTATTAAATCTATTCTTGGGAAAAGGGGTTGAATTGTTGTGTGTTTGGTTGTGGGTGTGTTTAATTATATCGACACAGGACATCGATTGTGACAACTATGGCATGTGTCATGTCAAACTGTCTGTGAATGTTGCGGACAGTTATCGAGGCAATTGACGTGACCGTATGTAACTTGTTTTTTTTTTTTAATTAAATTGATTGACTAGGTTGATTAGCTTGTTCTAATTTTGTGTGTAACTCTTTAGTACCAAGTGGATACTATGGATGTTCGAGGTGTACCTCAGAGAAAAAGTCTCCTCCGCTATCGCAATCTCCGGCTAGTAGCTGCTTCTAGTTCCACACATCTGCCAGGTCCTTCTCCACTTGTGTGCGCCCGACACAACGTCTGCTTCCTTGTTCAGTAAAAGGATTCTTAAAACGAATTTTAGTACTAAATGAATCGTAGTTCCACATGAACCGATGACAGGTTCAACCACCCCGGTTCTCACAAGCAGATCTCAATTTCTGCCCACCACATCTTCTGTCCAGCTGTCTGAATCTTCAGTGCACTTGAAAACAGGTGGCATTGCTCGGATATACTTGATGCCACGGCCGTGGTGTACCTAGTTTACCAAAACCTTGTCACCTATCGCTTCAGCGGCGAACAAACTGTCATAATGTACGTCAATTCGCTCACAAGGCTCAGAACGTGTAAAGAATTCCCAAACTGTGGGTCCGTTCAAACTGTAAGTCACTCCACACAATTTGATCACATCACATCCTCGCAGTTCGCCTTTAAAACACAAGAGTACATCAGGCGATCTCCTTCACTGTGTTTCGAAGAGAAAAAAAAGCAACATAAAATTTCACACACTTGACCTTCGTAAATATTTTTTGATTTAAATTCTTTCGGCAAAGACGATAGACGCGCGTACTCAGAAGTTTAATATAATTTTCTGACTCAGCTGTCAAGTCCGTAATCTCAATTTTAGCTTCACAATCTGCCAGCTTTCGATTGGGTGGTAATTCTGGCGACGTTACACTTCTGATACAATTTTCGTCTGGATTTACCGACCCCCCCTGTGAAACCTGCGCATCGTTGTTTTGTCTCAAAGACATTTCCCCATTTAAACTTTTCTGACTCAAATTCGCACGTCAAGCTGTCGCATGTCTCATAGACTTGAGCTCCTGTCAATTTCAGCGCTCCAAAGTCAGGATATGCTGGCGTGACTGTCCAAACAGCAGCCGATACTTCAAATGAACGAAGAATGAGTCAGTTCAAATAACGAATTATGAAACCATCGAACTTAAAACCACCGAGTAACGAATAATTCGATACTTTTTATTCGTTAATTTCCAATCAATCAATGTCAAACTGACACATCAATGAATCTGTCACATTTTCCGAATTTCAGAACTTCATAAATGTTCACACTTGTCTTGTGTTGACTTGACTTTTCTTTTCAATTGGCGTGTTCTGTTGCAGACGCGAAGACTTTCCACAGGCCTTAGTGCTCTCATCAACACGTCGAATGACCTCTTCTTCTTTCTTCGTTTTTCTCCGTTCATCATTACCCATCCTGCAGGTAATTTTCCAAACTACGCTAGTATCTTTCCACTCGTTTCAGCGAAGTGCTGAAGTGTATATGAGTTTGGAGCATTTCTTCTGTTGGATTCCATTCGGACTACTTGTTCGATTGTTTACACACGCAAGCATATGTATCGATTTGTTCGTTCTGCACATGTCCATGTCCAGTCCCTTTTTCTCCGCTTCCAGGCGCAGACATTACAAGAACCATCTAGCGAGTCTTAAGCGCAGCAGCACAAGCGCGCAGGTGGTTGAAGGTATTCCATCCGTCTGTTTTCGGTTTGGTTTTGTTTCGACCAAGACCTTGATTTGTTTCACATAAGTCTTGCAGTCCAAGGAGTCACACGGTTTTCGCACTCGAATCACACATGACCGATCATAGATTATTGGTGGCTACCGGCGCGGCGGCAGAATATACCGGCAGTCTTCGCGTCCAAAAGGGAACCAAGCAATGCCGCATGCGTTGCGAATGGAGAAGAAGAATGAACTTAAAGCCGGTTCACAACAAGGATCACACTCCGCCTGCTGTTGTGTATGTGCCCTTGCACAAGCGAGCGCGGCCATAAAATCATATTAGATGGGTTTTGATTTACGCGCGAATGGATTTCCCATCGTCATTTGCACACCCCCTCCTGCGTGTTGTTGGCCTAGTTCTCGGCTTTTACTTTTTCTGCACCTATTTCAAACCCATTTGACCGGCAGTCGTCATCCTTGTTTGGTTTGTGCTGTATGTGTGCTTGCTCCGTTCCCTTGCTGGTGTGTCGACTCATAGATTCGCGCTCGCTCTACGCGTGTATCGACACTAGAAGGCTTTGATTGTGTATTCGATTATATTTCGACGCGGCGTCGTTTGTGAATACTTCTGCTAAGTCAGGTTAGGGTTAGGGGTAGCACCGTCAGGGCAACGGTGTGTGGCAGGAATGGCACTCTCAGCGCGCGCATGGCAAGACAAATAGTGGATGTAATAGTAAAAATAAATTAAAATAAAATAAAACAATGTGCAGTAGGAAGGGGGAAAAACGACTGTGAACAGAAAACAAAAATAAATTGGGACAGAGAGAAGGAAAGTCCGTTGTTTGGTAGGTACACACATCATCCTCCTCGTCCATGCGCCACTGACAACAGGGCTTCGTCGGGCCGGGTCTTAAGGGCAGCGAGAGAGAGAGATGAGGTACTATTATCGCAGCGCCGCGCTCGTCGTCGGGGGGTACATTTTCACAACGCTTACATAAGTAAGTACATACCTCTATCTATCTAGTTAACACACAGCAAAACGATAAGAACGACAATTGACGGTATGAAGAGGAGAAGGAGAAGGAGAGACGTACAGAGGGACAGAGAGAGAGAGGAATGCTGCGGAGAGGGTGCTCCTCAGGGCATGGGGATAGAGAGGTGTAATGGTGTTGTTTATTTGTTTGCTATGGCTTTCGCTAGGTTCTTCGGTGTTTCTTGTGCGGGGACAGAAAACGAATAAGGATTTTTTTTGCTGTTCTTATTGAGGCGTGGGGTTCCTGCTTCGATAAGGGTTGCAGCAGTGTATATTATTTTATTTCATTTTGTGTGTTGTAACTTGTTGCCTCTCAAACACACAAACCAACAACATGCGGGGGGGACGAGGCGAGATATGGAGCTCTAGCGCAAGCGAATCCATTGAGCAAGACGGTGGATGATGGGTTGGGGGGTTTCACTTGACGTTGGGTGGTTAATGACGGTGGTGCTGTATGCGATTGGAAGGGGGTTGCTCGCTGCTGCTGGTGGTTTATAAATAAATGAATTAACTTCGAACACTCTGTGGGGAGAATGAGAATGTGGATGTGAGGAGGAAGACCAGGAGGATGAGGAGGATGAGGAGGAGGAGGTGGTGGTGGTGGTGTAGTGGTTGTTTGTTGTGAAAAAAAAAAAGAAATCATTTTATGTCTTCTCCTCCTTCTCCTCCCACGCCATAATCCTGGTCTTATGTACGAATGGATGTGGGGAGAGTTGAATTCAGCAACTAAACCAAGCGAAACGTTAAAAGTATCAAGAGAAGCGACGAGACGAGACACAAGCACACAGACGTACACGAACATTAGTAGTCACATAGAACCGTGCCTTGCTGAGATGGGACAGACGTGGAAAGGCTGGGTGGCTTAAATGGAGGTGTTGGCACGTGTATGAGTGTGTGTGTGTGTATGTATGCGGATGAAAGAGAACCACAAACAGGGATAATGAATTATATTAGAAAGAGAAAAAACAAGAAGCAAACTCGTGAGGAAAACACGTTTTTCGCAGGATAATCATGTACACGTTTGAATGTATAGCATTTCGATGGTTGTATGGATAGTGTAAGCATGTGTGTGTGGCTTGAACTCAACTCCACCACACGTCGTCGTCGTCGTCGTCGTTGTTGTTGATATCAGAAAGCAGCGCACCAGAAGCAGTGCATACTTGTGCTCACTGATTAGAGCCAGAGCCAGAGACAGAGAGAGAGAGAGAGAGGATAATGCGATGGGAATTTGCTGTCTGTTGAGTGTGCGTTAGGGGGGCGACGGTGCGGTAAAACCAACCGTGATGGTATGATGTAAGTTGATGGTAGTGGTGTGTAGTTCAACGATGGGGTAGCGGGGCCGGTTGAATATAACAACGGAAGCGAAGGGAAAACATTGCCATACTAGCACATTAACTCCGCCACATACATTTGAGTAGCACGTCATGCCAGCTTGAGTGTGTTGCCGAAGAGGGGTCCCGATCTAGCTTCGTGAACTGTCTGGCTTGCTAGCAATGCTAGTTGGCTAGTTAGCTGGACTAGCTGGATAACCGCTTAGACTGTCCTGATTGACGTGCGGCAGAGGGCAGAGGCCGATGGATGATGGCTGACAGTGCCAGCTAGCGGCTAGAAAGTGTCTGGCTGACTGTGACTGACTGACAGCAGGAGGATGTGGTGTCCACATCATCCTCATCCTCGTTTTGATGCTCTGTTCTTTCAATTGTTTCTCCTTGGTATGATTGTGTGTGAAAACACATGCATATGCATATGTACCTTTGCTGATGGCTTCTTTCTTTTTTTTTTTTTTTTTGTTAAATTTGTATTGTTGCCCGGATGAATAGATGGATAGATGGGGATGGTTGGATGGATGAATGGTTAAATGAATGAATGGTTGGTCGGATGAATCGGGATGGATGGATGATCCCATAAGGACGAGGAAGGGAATATAGTATGTAGCAGCATTTCTCTATACTGAGTGATGCCCAAAACCACTCCCTTACCTCTCTGTTTCACTCGGTCCTCGCTGGGCTGTTTTCTCGCTCTCCTCCATTCCGCGTCCCCTGTTCGTGCGAACTCATCTTATCTTCTTCATTTCAACCAGCTTCTGGTCTGGTGCTCGGCTGCTGCTGATTGCTGATACACTATGTCTTTCTTCTAATTTTTTGGTTTCCCTATTTCTGTCATCATCATACCTTCACGAACAAAACCCGAACGATTATTGCTTCATTCTCATACATACCCCATGTACATATACGTCTGCATGTACACATGGATGACTCCGTATGTTTTTTTTGTTATATTGTTATTATTTTTTTTGATTTCCTGGTAGGCAATATAGTTATTTTATTTAGATTATTTATGTATTTAAATTTGTTTAGTTTTGCTGGTTGTTTTTTTAAGCGTATGTCATGATATTTTATATTCCTAGCCTGACATATGGAAAGCTTAAAAAAAACAACGAAGTTTAGTCCTAAGTTTGTAGTAGATTATGCATGCACGCAATTTTATTTTGTACTCTCTTGGGTTTGTTAACGCATAAAATTGTTTGGTTTTTTATTTTTTTAATTTCGGTAAATTCTTCTTGTCGAGTCATCATCAGATTTTGTTTTCTCTCTTTTACCCGGTTTTTATGTATTAACCACCGATCTGAGTGCTGGCGCTGTTGTCTGAAAGTAAATCTATTACACAAATTGTTTCGTGTGTACCAGATTGTTTCACATTTGCCTGACATTAGCGAGACCGATTCGAAGTGCTTGTAATTGGCGATCACCTGTTGCTTAAGAACGCCGCAACGGAGGCAGACATTCTCAAAAAGATCCTTTGCAAAACCTTAACGCCCTAGATTTGATTTTCATCAGAAACTTGAAATGCAGTTTCTATAGTTGCCCTAGATATGGGCTTAATCAGAAACGTCAATATTTGGTTTGAGTTTCTGCTTTTTTTTCAGCCAATTTTGTTCGACACAATAGCACGATGCAAAATTGCGTTTTCAACAAATTTAACGACATGCCTGCTTTATGTATTTTTTCAAACATCATCTTTTTCACTTTCACAGAAAACTTTCTCCAAAAGTATACCAAACAAACATCCCTGCTGCGATGTTTCCAGCTGTCAGTTGGGACATTTGTCAAAACCTAACTGTTTTGACTGCATAGGTACTATTTGAAACGTGATCATTTCTGTTTTCTTTTCTTCATTTTTAACACAAAAATTGTACAATTAATTCTAAATTGTGGCTATTTCTTGGTAATTGTGTCATACTGCTTCAACGCATTGTGGTACGCATAAGTACGAAAAAGTGAATCTAATAATGCATCGAGACAACATCAATAGGATCAAGGAAAAATACTCGCCAGTCAGTCGTAACTAGTCTCTTATTCGTATTAGTCATGTTTCTGTATGTTTCTACCTTTAGCTTTCGTCAATCATACATTCTCTTTTGACACGTTCACAAATCAATGTGTATGCTAAGTTTATGCAAGATCACAAAACAAGACGCATCACACATTGGGTTGATGACTGCGCGGAATGGAAGACAAACAAAAAAATACTTTCTACTTGCTAGACTTTGAAGCGGTCTTTAATCAACAGGAATTTGGACACATTTGTGCCTGTAAGACGGTCAAGTTTTTGATGTCTTTTGACGTGCTAAGATCTCTTTTCTTACGATCAGTCTACATCGTCCTTTCTGGCGTCCCCAAAAAATGAATTGCCGCCACTGCATTTCCTTTCCCCCGTGCCGGTGTGTATTCGGAAGCCTTTATCGATTCACGTATGTATGTATCACAAGGAATCTAGGTTGCGCCGCAAACATCTGACAAACAGCAGAAGGGGAAAAGCCCGAATGATGGTACATCAACATCTCTTAGGCATCCTAGGCAGAGAACTCTTTCAAACATCCTTCTTTTTTTATGGGGCAAGTTACTGTGCATGTTTTGGGACGTTGAATCTGAGTGTGAATCTCGATGATTAGTGTGTGTCCTCCATACGGTTTAGGCAAATGAAGAAGACGATGAAAATCCCAACTACCTGTCAATAGATGAACTCATACGTATGTGGACTTGTACATGTCATCAATGTAAATATATTTTATACATCATATAGTCCCTCCTTCTGGCTGTTATGCTATTCCGTCAATCGTCCTTCGAATGTGGTGTGGTATGTGCAACGCGCGCTTGCCACCACTAGGTATAAGGCAAAAAGAAGCAGAAAAAAAAAAACTCGCGTGAAGCCATCAGCAGAACAACAGAAAAAAAAAATAATAAATACAAAGGGATATTCATATATTTACCATGTATCCTATCCGTGTGGTATAGAACCCAGAACAAAAACTCAATTGTATGTGTGGGCTTCCTACTCCCATGTGAAAACACGACGGTTGTGTACCTTTTGTTGTGATGTTGCATATCCTTTTTGCTTTCCTCCTGTCGTCGACGTCCCCCTCTTTCATAATCGCATCATGAATGTCGATGCTGGCCGGATGATTTTCTTCAATTCAATCCTTTAGTTCCTGTAACTTCCTGACTATTGTTGATGCCGCCGCCACTGTTGAAGCTAAAGGCTCTTCCCCTCTACTTCGTCTATAATTACTGCTGTGGAAGCCTTTAAAGCATTTGATTTACCTATTAGACATGTTTTTAGTGGATACTAGACACACGGGAATGTCCCTCTTCATCTCATGCTCCCATACCTATATCCACACTCTGTTCGTATTATCCTCCTTCTCCAGCTATGCACACCAACACACCGCACACGTATAGACATCGCAACATACACCCAGAGACGTGCGGAACGGTTGAAAAGAACGTAGGAGAATACAACATCGTTGCGTAGTGACTGTATCAAATAACACACACACACACAGGGAGAGTCACTCGCTTCTCTGCACTCGTTTGCCAGGCTTGACTGCCTGCTGTTTGCTGCTGCTTCGGCTGCCTGCTCGGCCCGGCTCGACCCGGCCTAGGCTGCCGCCTGCCGCCTGCCGCCTGCCGCCTGCTTGCCTCTCTGCCAAAATGATTCCTCTTTTGTATATCTGATTCAATTCGTTTTTGTTATTCATTTCTTTTCGTGTTTCTTTTTCCTTTTATTCTTGTTCGCTTTCCATTCGCATACAGTTTTCACCTCAAATTTGTTGTTGTTGCAGGAGTAAGTAACAGCAGGCAAGCAAGCAGTCTTCGCAGCACACAACGACACAGCATTCTGCCATATCGTGCACATCCCGCGTATTTGCAGGTAATGCGATGGCTATATGCGTGGCGTGTGTACACGCGCCGTGGTGTTTGTGTGATATTTTACAGGCTATCTCTCGAGGGCATGTGGCCTGTGACTGTGTGTTTGTTTATAGGAGGAATACAAAAAAAAAAAAAAAAAAAAAAAAACTATAAACAATTAACAGGCAGCGGCAGGGTAGTGAAAGAGCCGCTGTGGCGCTGGTGCTGCTGTTGCTTGCTTGGTCCCGCAACAAAAATCAAATTCAGATAGATTCGAAGAACCAGCTCAAGTGCCTCCGTCTCTCATGCACGTGTTAGTTGTTTTTTTTATCTACAGAGTTGGTTTTTTTTTCTCTTCTCTTCGTCGTTCCACCGCCTCTGGAATGGTGGAGGAGAGATTTTGAGGCTGATGACACATTTCCCATTGTCTTGTTGTTGGTTTATTTTTGATTTTGATTTCCTTCTCCCCTCCCTCGTCGTCCTCCTTCTGCACCGCCACTTATCGCGCTGCATTTTGGAGCCGATCCAAGTTGTGTCACTGGACAACACACGAAGACAATGTTTACACATAAACTGATCTAGTTTGGATACGTCGTTCTCCCCTCAGATTGGCAGCTTAACATAGTCTCGCTTATTGAACTCTATTCCTGACCTTCAGTTGAGATTGACATGCACCCCTAGGTGGATCGTGTACTATCGAGAAAAAAATCAAAAAAAAAAAAAAAGAAAAGAAATGAAATTCGTCATTTGCTCCTGGTGGTGGTACAAGGGAGTTTTGTAAGGAGGCGAGAAATGTGTGTATGGCAGGGAAGGAGAGAGAGAGAGCGTGAGAGATTGCGAGTGTAAGCGAGAGAGTTAGATTGTGGAGCGAAAATTGACAATAACCCAACCAAAGCCGATACAGTCAGTCAGTCAGTCAACCAGTCAGCATTAGGTGTCGTTGCCGGGGTCGGTGTCGGTGTCGTTTCGTCTTGTCAAGTCTTGTGTATTTTCCTTTCGTATTCCAATGTGATCGAACGTAAAATAGTGCGCATGAGAGAGAGAGAGAGAGAGAGAGAGTGAGTGAGTGAGTGAGAAGAAGGTTTACTTTTACTATAAATGCCGGTGCCTTTAATTGTATTTCTTTTGAATGTGCGTCTTCGGTGTTTCAACGCCATATGGCTTTGTGTAGAATCTGTCAGTCTGCATGTGTGTGTGTCCGCTTGGTTTTTATTATTATTTTCTTAAATTTTGTTTTCGGGAGATACTGAGGTTTTCGCCTCGGAATAACATTTTTATGTGATAAGTTGGCATTTCGTTTTCGTTTCTTTTGATTTTCTTCGTACAGAGAGCGCGCTCGTATTTGTGTGTGTGAGTGTGTGCATTCTTGCGTTATCCTTTTGCACTTGAAAATCGACTTGACAGACTAGCGAGAGCCGGTGAATTGTTATCCGCGTTCGCCTTATCCCCCTACCTTGTGTTGTGCTGTTCTGTGTGGATCGTTCGGTGTGCTCACTATTGTAGAGCGTGCGCTCTCTCCGTCATATCGGCAATCAGGTGGACAGTAGTTAGTCACTTTTGGCGTTAGTTCTATTTCGGCGGGAAAGCCTGAACATATCGTTTCAGAAACTCCATCACGAACACCTGATAGCGGTGGTGTATGGATAAAAAATAAAATCAAACATCGTCGAGTGTCTATGTGATCAAGCGTTTATTTTGTTCCCCGTTTCGGTAAATTGTCTGTTTGATGTGAATCTATGGCGATTGTTCGCTTATGTGCGCCTAGTGACGTTAATTTGGTTATAAACACAACTCATCATAAACACAACACCTCACCACCATCTTGCCATCGTCAAAGGTTTACCTCGCCACAATCACTGGGCGGATGGTCTCTGCTCCGTACTTTACAACTAATTATTGCTCCAATAAACCGATTACGTTGTTCGCTGAGGGGTTTTGCCTGCCCGCTTTGATTGCATTATGTGTTCCTGTGATGTTTTAAGAGGATCTTAACTGGATTATTATAACCTCAGACCACTCTGAGGGGGCGTTTAGATGCGCCGTCGAGGTGGTGCAACAACGTCTGTGCACAGAATTGATTCAGTCAATTGGAGTGGAGATTTGAATTCAAGTACAGGCAGACTTGTGAAGAAAACTAGAAGTACACTTCAGTCGTTTGGCATATGTTCGCCAAGTAACACGATTCATAGGTAGTGCGTGGACTAAACTTTTTGCACTCTTGGCAGAACAATCTGTACATTTTTTCTGTTTCCGTATCCAGGAACGTTGTCTCGGTGGTGCCAAGAAAGGCGGCTTATACTCCTTGAACTACACGTGCTCTCTAAACTGTCTTAAACACACTGGCTGGTGCCTACTGACGTTATCTCTTGCATGAATGGTCGGAACGGTATGCTGGTGGTGTCGACTGCATTTACCAAGAACAATTTCTCAGCTCCACTGCCGTGAGTTCCTCTGAAATGCTCTGCTCTGTCACACGGTGATGCACGTGAACTTCAGGTTTCAGCACGTGAGGGGAATCGCTTCTAGCCACAGGTCGCGATAGCTGGCGAGGCTAGCCTCTAACTTGCCGCACACAAGCGGAGAAGCACCTCAACCAAAGTGGGGGCGCACGTAAACTACTTAAACTAAGTGCACAAGAACATGAGGAACACTGCCGGTGGCGTATAAGACGCCTGCTGACATTGACTTTGACATACTTTAGGAGTGATTGCAATTCCATTGATATGCTCGCGAAGACAGACTAGGTGATTGTGTCTCAGATCCGGAAAATGATCTGGCGGTCTTCTCAAAGTCATAGAGGGCTGCAAATTAACATGACGCGTTTCGATTGCTTATCAAATACTGCACTGTTATGCCTCATGTCTGCTCCTGACACGTCGTCATAAGTCTGAAGATGTGCATGCATAACGAAATCGATTGAAGGGAATTTCCGATGTCCTCGTCTGTTCAAATAGAATACACGATTCAAGTTGTTTGCACACTGAAGCACAGTACTCAATCCTTTGTTGCTGAAGCAAGACTCGCTCAGATTCATTCGCTTATAGATCTGAAATCTTTTCATTTGTGATATATTTTCTAATGCCCTCTCTATGTTTTCCCTTTTTTTGCAGATAACTTAACAACAGCATAATCTTACAAGAGAAAACAATTAATTAACAATCAATACGCAATAAAATCATAATTGAGCAACAAAAACCTCACTCGTTCATCATCGTCATCATCATCTGCGTTATTTAATTGAAAACAAATTAAATTCTCAGCATTAGCACGTATAATATGAAAATAAAAGAAAATTAATATATTTATATAAAACTCGCCTTGTTGAGGAGTAACCGTATACATACATTTATATATATATATATTACCAAAACATCGAAGAGAAAGGCAACATTTTATTTACCATTGCCTCGCCCTTCCGAAAACATCAGCCTAATTCAAGCAGCAATATTTTAACAATCAGTACATAAAATAAAAAAAAAAAAAAAACACAACAACAAAAGTATATATATACATAACAAATTTAATAAATTTAATTAAAAATATAATGTGAAAAGGAAAACATAGAAAACATTTTACCACAGCATGTAGAATAAGCAAACTCCTACTATATAGTATAACGTAACACCAACACAACTCACGGGTAAATTTAAAACAAAAGAGTATATATATATATATTTTTTTTAATTAAGTGTTAAACAAAATACAATATTTAAAAAGTTAAACAAACAAACAAAAAAAAAAACAAAAAAACAAAAGAAACCATCTCGCAAGCGATGAAAATGAAAGAATAATGTTAATTAATTTATACGAAAAGATCAACAAGAAAAATGTGTAAAATTAATCAATTTTGTAGTAGTAGCGATGTAAAAAAAGATTTTATTTATCATTTAAAATTCAATAAAAATTTCAATAATCTTACAACATCAATTAATAATAATAATAATAATAATAATAATACGATAATTCAAATAAAAAACCATCAGATAACAATTGAAAATTCAACAAATACAAATAATAATAAGAGAATTCCAAAGTATTATTGTTGATAATTATGAAAAGTCTAAGTGATATAAATGATAAAAATTTAAACGTTATCGTAAGTGTGTGTCTATTGAAATCAGAAAACGATTACGGTATTTATAACCTATTAGTAAAAAATATACAAATATTTGCAAAATCATCAATAATAAACGATAAGAAATTCATTATAATAATAACAATAATAATAATAGAAATAATAAGAACATTAACAAATAACAAGAACAAAACATTGTTAATACAAATAAATAATCTATTGAATGTGTTGAGAAAAGAAAGAACATTAACATTAACAAGAACAATAACAACACCAACATTAACATCAAAGCGATTAACAATAAAAGTAAATCAAGGCAACAAATTTGAACAGATAAAAGTCAAACAACAACAACAACAACAACATCAGCAGCAACAACAACAATTAAATCTACACAAAGATAATTTCGTAACAATTGTGTTGGTAAAATCATCATTTCATAAAGCTACTTCATTAATTATGCTGCATCGTTTGCCCTGTTTTCGTCAGCATATACAGAAGCAAGAACAACAACAGCAACAGCAACAAGTAGTGGTACATCAAGAAGAACAAAAACAAAAACAAAAACAACAACAACAACAGCAGCAGCATAATAAAAAATTGGTGATTACAGCAACTATTAGTTATATCACAAGACAACAAAACAAATATCAAAATCAACAAGTTATAATTAAAAATAATACTTATAATAATAATAATAATAATAATAATAACAATAATATAACAGCAAACAATAACAGCAACAACAAAAACACCAAATCAAAGGCAATCTTATTATTTAAAATCAATAACATTCTCAGTAATAATTTAAGCAATCGAAATCGAAACAAAGCCTACAAATATCAGAGCAATATTAACAATAAATCGTCATCGTCGTCATCATCATCATCATCATCATCATCAGCATCATCATCAGCAGCATCAGCAGCAGCATCATCATCAACAACGTCGCCATCAATAGCATCAAAGAAATCAATTGCAACCGTTGCAACCGCAACAACCGCCGCAACAAGTAGATACTGTACAAAAATCAGCAAGCACTACATCGTCAACAAGTTGAAAAATCACAGGCTTGGCAACAGCAAGAGAAGGAGAGGAAGCTATCATCAACTAAACCATCACAACATTAGCAGCTATTGTGAATTCAGTCTTGACGAGAACACAAAAAGTTCCATCAGAACCCCAAGGGCCAGCTGCAGCAGAAGTAGAAGCTCAAGTGAAAATAGCTGTGCGACTGTCGATTCACCTGCGCCAGTACTACCAACTTCAACTACAACTAGAACTACTTCAGCTCCATCAGCGTCTTCGCTGTTGTCTTTGTCATCGCCGTTAACGTCTTCGTTGGCTTCGTCATCGTCGTCGTTGTCGTTGTCGTTGTCGTTGTCATCGTCATCGTCAAAGTTGTCAGCGTCGCCGCTATCCTTGTTGTTTTCATCGTACCCGTTTTCGTCTTTGACATTGTTGTCATCGTCTTCGCTTACGTCTGCGTTATCGTCGTTATCACTTACGTCGTCGTCGTCGTCGTTATTATTGCCGTCGTTAACGCCTATTTATAAACATAACAAGCATACGCTGTGGTGCTTTTTGTTGTCATTCACATCTACTTTATTATTGTTATCGAAGTCAACCTCGTCCTTATCCTTACTAGTTGCCGCTACAAGGCCTGTTCTAAACGTGTGAGTGTGTAATGTAATTATTTTTTCCGTTCAAAGACAAAACTAAACGTCTTCAGTGTGAGAGAAGACACAACAAAACTTAAACGAAAGAAAGAAAAAGAAAAAAAAAACAAAAAGAAACGACTCATAAACCAAAAAAAAAGAAGAAAAAAAAAACTTATTGTGTATGTTTTATAAATTATTTAAAAAAGAAGAAGCAAAAAATTAAAACTCACCTCGTCGCCCTTAATCTTAAATAAATAAACAAAGTGTCAGGGGGTGTGCAGAGTCTGTCAACTAAACTTAAACAAAACAATTCAATAATCGAATCAACAAGAAGTAAGGGCTTTTTTTTGTTTGTGTTTGCTGTGTTTTTTTTTTAAACAAGAAAAGGACGTAAAGCAAAAGCAGAAGCAAAAGAAAAACAAAAAACAAATTCACGGAGAAAACAAACTTGTATATATATTTATATTTATACAGACATATATATAAACCATTAAGTATACACTTCATCACGTCACAGAAAAAAAATTATGTATGGAAAGTCAAAGAATTCCACAGTGCCCTCGGATGCACAAGCTAGAGAAAAGTGAGTACTACTTATTTTTGTAATTTGTCAATTTTTTATGCCATTTGTTGCAGCAGACAGAGTGACAAAGTGTGGGTGCGATTCAAGAAACCCCCCAAAAAATTCATCGCCTCGTGTCCAATCTGAGTCAAGTTTGAAAATTTGATCTTCTCACCATTCGAGTGCGAAAATTCGCTCACTAACATCCCTCACCCCAAGCCAGACTAAATTTCCGTTGCTTTGTTGTTTGTTTCTCTGTCTATCATTACCGAGCGCAGGCATTTGCGGCGTCACAGTAAACATCGGTCAAGTACTTTGAGGTTAGCTGTCATTTGCCTCCTCAATTTAACTAATGACCCCCTCCATGCAGGGGGGCATGGTCAAAGTTCGTTTCGTGCATTTTGGGCTCCAGCAACGGCATGTAAAGATAATTGAATAAAATGACAGACAGTCGCCAGCGTTAGCAAAAGGGATCATTTAGGGGTGAATGGTTTTTGCTTGTGGCAGGAGTAGATTCGTTTCCGTTATGAAGTCCCGCCTTCGTTGAACAGCATTCCGAAGGTGATTTCTCATTGTTTGCTCTTCTCGCGTTGAAAAACGAATTCAGACGAATTCAGTAAATCAATCCCTCTCCCAGCCTTGCCTATTGTCCAACTCTTGACTCTTGACTATTGAGGAACCTCAGACCACAGAAACTTTCCAAGCTATCGCTTGAACACAATGTTGTAAAGGCGGCCAGATTGTGGCTTACAAATGTGAAGCCGGCCAGCTTGTGGTTGCACGGCTCACAAATGTGAATCCGGCCAGCTTGTGGCTTACAAATGTGAAACCGGCCAGCTTGTGGTTGCATGGCTTACAAATGTGAAGCCGGCCAGCTTGTGGTTGCATGGCTTACAAATGTGAAACCGGCCAGCTTGTGGCTTACAAATGTTAAGCCGGCCAGCTTGTGGTTGCACGGCTCACAAATGTGAATCCGGCCAGCTTGTGGTTGCATGGCTTACAAATGTGAAGCCGGCCAGCTTGTGGTTGCACGGCTTACAAATGTGAATCCGGCCAGCTTGTGGTTGGACGGCTTACAAATGTGAAGCCGGCCAGCTTGTGGTTGCATGGCTCACAAATGTGAATCCGGCCAGCTTGTGGTTGCATGGCTTACAAATGTGAAGCCGGCCAGCTTGTGGTTGCACGGCTCACAAATGTGAATCCGGCCAGCTTGTGGTTGCATGGCTTACAAATGTGAAGCCGGCCAGCTTGTGGTTGCACGGCTTACAAATGTGAAGCCGGCCAGCTTGTGGTTGCACGGCTTACAAATGTGAATCCGGCCAGCTTGTGGTTGGACGGCTTACAAATGTGAAGCCGGCCAGCTTGTGGTTGGACGGCTTACAAATGTGAAACCGGCCAGCTTGTGGCTTACAAATGTTAAGCCGGCCAGCCACAAATGTGAATCCGGCCAGCTTGTGGCTTACAAATGTGAAGCCGGCCAGCTTGTGGTTGCACACCTTGCAAGTTGAGCTTGGCTTGCAAAGGCTAGGCAGGTAAAATGGGGGCCCTCACGCCCGTGGCTCACTTAGACCAGCATGTCGGGTCCACTGTGTTCTTGATGGATGCTGTGCTTACTACCACGAGACCTTATTTCAGTAAATCCATCATAAGGAGACTTTTCAGTTCCACAACGCACAGGTCCCCCAGATCTGCCTCCTCCAGAACTGCTCTCCCAGCGTTCGCACTTTCTTGCGTCCAAAGCTGATCAGTGATGTTGATCCCCTTGCTTGATCCCATTTGCCACAAGGATTGCTATTGCCCCGATTTCCAGCCCGAGCCAGCGTGCTCTGGCTCTGTCCACGGCTTCGTCCATCAAAAGAAGTGGTGTGAGTGCCCATGTCAGATCAGAGAGAAAAAGGAAACAACAAGGATTTAACACACCTCAAATGGACTTGTACCCCTTCTCCAATCCCCTCTAAGGAGCCAATTTCCGGTCCAGATTATCCCCTTTTGACGATCTTCTGAGAATAGAGAAGACTAGAGACAGTACCTTTCCTGTCAAAAGCAGTTTCATGGAGACCACGTGACAGTTGCACATACAATGGCTTGTGGGTGCTCCTCGAGTGCGCCTCATAACAATCTTCCACCAGATTTATTTCGCTTCAATGCTTCCTTGGGCTTTAGGAAGTGTCCAAGACCTTGTCCCAAACCTCTGTTGCCAGAGTTCAGTGTCACCACTCAAAGTCCTTTGAAAGTCCCTTGGTCTGCACTTCTCTGCGAGAAACCAAAAGTCTTTCGACTTGGTGTGCTTAAATTGTTGGCTTACCTAGTGTACCCACTCGAGTAGACCTCCGCCAGCTAGGTGTCAAATCTGTCACAAAAACGTCCACCACCCTGTGCGCTTCTACTACTGCTCTGAGGTATCTCTGTTTTCCACGCACAGGCCTGTCATCACCACACTCGAAGATGTAAGGGATGGACGTGATATCACACGTCTTCGGGGTTTGACAAGTTGAATTGGCGACGCCCCAGATTTCGCATCGATACAAGTGGTACATGTGAGCGTTATCCAAACCGAATTTAAACCACACGCAATTATGATTTAGCGTGTGATTAAAGTTTTTCTTCAGTTAATTGTCGGGAGTTCTTCCAGAGCTCCATTGTGACACCCGTTGGGCAATAACGCAATCAAAACTCTGACGAACATTCGTTTTTAAAGCTTCAGCTGCACACTTTGCTGGGGTTTGTGTGCATAAACACGCGATGTCTTGCATAAGCCTTCACGAGAAGAAATTCGCAATGGCGGCAAATCATTAGCTCTCGTGGCGGAGGCTGTTTACATAATCAAGTCGCTGAGAGACTATTCATGTAAGTCCAGGGTCTTACAGTCATTCATGCAACAACAAGTGCCGCGTTGCGTCAGATGTTGGTGAAACCTCCTCATGCCGCCGTCCAGCATCGTCCACAGTGATGTGGATGAGTAAGAGCCTTCTCAGGGACGAGTGACACCACCGGACTATAGTCTGAGGTAATGCTGCTGTCAGAAGGCTCACTTCTCCAAGCCAGGTCCCTCTTCGGACAACGGCAGTCCCTTTGCGGAGGGGCCTTATGTTCATGATGGTTCTCCAAGTCCCTCTAAGGAAGGGGGCTCATGTTCAGTTCCCGACCAACGCGGTTCTCCAAGTCCCTCTAAGGAAGGGGGCTCATGGTCAGTTCCCGACCAACGCGGTTCTCCAAGTCCCTCTAAGGAAGGGCATCAGATTTTATGACATTTGGTCAACTTTAATTTGCCACAAGTCAAGTGGTGGCCTAGTCTGGACTGGACTGGAGTCTCAGCACTCGTAGAACACCCCATTGGATGCGTGGTCAACGAGACTTGCCCTAAATCAACGCTGCGGAACCCCAGTTCGTTCGCCAAGTTCCCCTCCGCATCGCCTTAGATTGCATTAAGTTGAAAATCAAATCTGAATTGTCTGCCCTTTTTCCACTTAGTGCTGACGCTCGCTCTGACACATTCCTCTCTCTTCGTCCATCCTGGCATCACTTTGTCTCTCATCTGTGCATTGCTTTGACTTAATAAGCAAATAATTAAATCATACCTTTCATCGTGTGGTATTCTTTTCCTTTGCAGACTTGCCCTCTACGTCTATGAATACCTGCTGCATGTTGGCGCACAGAAGGCGGCACAGACATTTCTATCTGAAGTAAGTTTTCTTCTTTTCTATCACCTTCATTGCTCCGCAAATTCCTTCATGTGCAATTTCTCGTCTTTATTTCAGATCCGATGGGAGAAGAATATAACATTAGGCGAACCGCCTGGGTTTCTACACACGTGGTGGTGGTAAGTGCATTATGTCGCTCATACTTTAAGTAATATTACAGCAAAAATGGATCTTTATACAAGCTTTAATGAATTCAATTTTTATCTTTGCTTCCTTTTGCATCGTTTCAGTGTGTTTTGGGATCTGTATTGCGCAGCCCCAGAAAGACGAGACCAGTGTGACCATTCATCAGAAGCTAAAGCGTTTCATGATTATGTAAGTTTTTTCTTCTTCGCTTTTGTACATGTTCCGGGGAAAGAGGGGGAGGATGTAAGGTTGTTGCTTGGCTATCTGGAGGGAGGATGGATGGAATCCTTTAAAGGGACATTTTCTGTTGGCCTGCAATTAATTTGTTTATGCAGGCAATGTGAGTCCTTTGATAGTTTATACTTTGTGTGCACGTGGTCACAAATTAAAACAGAATATGATGAGCTGTTGCAATTAGAGCGATTCACTGAGCGTGAATCCCTCTGATTTGTGTTGCTGTTTGAGTCTTTGACCGAAGCACCTGGTCTCATTCGCTATTGTCTATGACACCATGGATTTCATATTGATGAAGGTCTTTCATTAGAGTAGAGGACCTTTTTTTTTTCCAGTGCAATTATTAAAAATTAAACCGATAATAACTAGGCAACCAACCGACCAACCGAGCGACCTCGTAGAGCAGATTGCGCGTCGTCCTTATCAAATATGGTGTCCCCCGGTAGTCTCTGTGTGGGCTTTGGCATCTGCCCTCCTTGTGTGCTACACCCTTGCACCCTGTTGTTGGGTTGACTGCGATATTTAAAGGTGGTGGTGGTGGTGGTGGTTGGTGGTGGTATATAGCAGTGGAATGGGTGGTTGCCTTTCAAGGGTGTTCTTTACTTTTTTTGTCCTGTGTTTGTTTTGTTGGTTATGCTATTGTTGTTGGCGTTCTGACGTGTTGACACCCGTCCCATCGTAGTAAATATGTGTAAGTCCTATCGCAGAACGGGACGACGTCATTTATCCCGTCTTCCTCCCTTCCACATCCCTTCTCCGCCTGTTCATGTTTGAGGCATATGTACTTTTACTTTTTCTTCTTTTTCTTGTTTTTCTTGTTTTTCGCTTTGTGTTAGAAATCTGCTGTTTCAGTGTATGGCATGTTCGTCGTTATGTTGAACATTTCCCTGTTGGCCAAAGTGTTTGTGTTTCGGTTTGGTTTCAACGCAACAGTCGGCTTACACCACCACCAATTCACCACAAGATGAAATTTCGTATCGTTCGCATCCTACTCCCCTGCCATTCGGAATGTATTTGGCTTATATTAACAGTCGAAAAGAGAGAGAGAGAGAGAGAGATTGGTGTTTATTAGGTTCATCTTTTCGAACTCAGTGCCAGCGTGGCCCACCTCTCGGGCTCAAACCCGTCAAGAGGTTCGATAAGGGCATGTATGCACGTCCGATGCAATGAGTACCAATCACCGCACTTCTTCAAACCAATCTACTTCTCAAAGCAGCTCAGAACCCACCTCGACAACTATGCAAAACCCAGTCCTTAATCTTGGGCACAATTTGGCTGTGTAGAAATGAAGAACTGAATGAACGCCTTGGCAGAATCAAGAAACCATTGGATTCGGCGTAAAAATAGACGGAAGCAGAGTGGACTCCAAACAATATTTGAATTTTGGAATGCTGAACGGGAGAGGAACCATCTATTGTCCTTGCCTCCCAGTCGACGGTGTGTGGAGTTCTGCGATTCGATTCGATTTCGTCGTTTCGTTTTTCTCTTGTGAATGGAGAGGTCAAGGAAATCAAGGGTTGTGTTCTAACACACTTCACAGTTCAATCTGCGTCTCAATCAAAAATTCAAGCTGTCGGTAATTTGGTACAACAACTTGCAATTTAATGCGGGCGTCTTCTGTTGTGTTGTTCATCGCAGTGGCGCTCTAATTTGTTCGGATTAAAGTTGGCCATTTAAGCGGCTGTATCCTTCAGTTGCCTTCGGCGCTGACAGGACCAAAATTCTCATACTTTTTCCAAGACAAAGATCTGCACTTGTCCCGCTGGGACAAAGAACATCTTCCCAGAATTAAGTCTAGTGTCCGTACCTTGAACTTTGTCGACGGGGAACATCTTCGTCCGATGTCCCATTCCTAGGAAAGAGGCTACCGTCCGTACCTTGAACTTTCCTCGATGTGACCGAGAACATCTTTATCGTCCGTTTCTTAGGAACGCTCGTGCCTTGCTACTGTCCGTACCTTGAACTTTCCTCGATGTGACCGAGAACATCTTTATCGTCCGTTTCTTAGGAACGCTCGTGCCTTGAATTCTGTCGACTATTGCGCTACTGTCCGTACCTTGAACTTTCCTCGATGTGACCGAGAACACCTTTATCGTCCGTTTCTTAGGAACGCTCGTGCCTTGAACTCTGTCGACTGTTGCTATGGGACCAGGACATCTGCGTCCGGAGTCCTTTTCTTAGGAATGTCGCGTCTCGCAGACACAAAGAGCTCCTTCATCCGAAGTCCTCCTCCGGTTATAAATCAAGAAATGCCATATAGTTCTCTCACACATCCTCTAATCAGTCTCAAACCGTCGGGCTAATAAATTGATTTTAATTTTCTTTCAGGGATTCGTGAGTTCTGGGTATGGTGTAAATGGAATTGGCGGACATGTAAGTACACACAATCTCTGTCAACTAGCACTTCTAGACTCCTTTCTGGACCTTCGCCCAGTGATGAGACTCTCTTTGTTCGGTCCCGCATTAACCGTTTAAAGAAAGCTCGCCTGGCTTACATATTTTATTTTGTTAACATTTTAAAAACCTACTATAAACCATATTCGTGTTCATTCAAAGAATGCCGGACCAGCACCAAGCCCCCTAGGACAATTACCACCAAACGAAGGGATGCCAGGTGGTCCCATGGCACCTAATTTTTTTCCTGTAAGTTTAAATTTAACCGACTTGATTCCCTTTTTGTTTCGCTTTGTTTTTCCCCGATTTAAGTCTCACCAGGGATGTACGCATCACACAAAATTAACTATCGTTCCTTTGATGAGGCTTATCTCGTTGTAGTTGTTTTCTTTTGTAAATATAGCATTCGTTTGTACATTTTCACGTGGAATGTGTGAAACATAATTTATTCCTTAGTCTGTATGCAAATGCATCCGTATTTTTATTACGAGAAGAATTGCTTGCCGATTTGAAGTCATTTCCAAGTGAATTCGGCGGACACGTGTACGTGTGTCACTGAATTCTATTGGAAGCCGACGAAACTCAGCAAACAACTACCTCGACTAGTATTTTCGTCCTTTCCATCCTTAAGCTTCAATCAATTTGATTTGCCTCTTAAAATGTAGATTGTGTTGTGTAAATGATAGTGAACATTCATGCGGCTGTGTGTAGCATTTGAAATAAAATACTAATCTATGTGTAGTCTATTTTTTGTTCCTTCATACGCAACAATATGAATCCATCATCATCATCTCTCATGTCATTTTATATAGAAAAAGCAAAAACACGATCCTCGGGTAGAAACGAGTATCAAATCGAATCAAATCATTTGTCGACGACGCTGCTAGTCAAATTATTCACTCTTTAATTTGAGCCTGAACTCTTTATTCTTTTATTTACATTGAACATTGAAAAATTTCCCACAAATTCAAGTGATTTACAAGAGATAACAGAAGAAAGTTATTGTTTGTAAGTAAATTTTGTAAATTGCCCTGCAAAAGTTCTTACGATGATAATTATGGAATCAGTGTGAAGGAAGGAGATGTAAGAGTGTTTATGTCTGTCCTTGTTTTTGTGTATCAGAAAGGACGAAGATCTGCGCTACAGTAGGTGGTCTCCGCAGCAGGGGAGCATGTTTATGTTTGGATAGTAGTGAAATAGCAGCGCAAAAACTTGATCCGAGGGCATAGCAAAAGTCAGAATGCGTCGAGAAACTTGACACTTTGAGTAGAAATTATCAACGTCAGCCAGTTAAATATCTAGGCACAGCCACGAACTGCTGCCTGTAAGCAAATCAACCAGTCTCTGTCTCTGATGAAGTAATCGTAGTACCAAAAGCCTGGCTTTCAGACAAGAAACCACACACACAAAGGACACTCAATTTGCGTACAAAATCTTCAAGTAGCTTGTAATCTTCTAACTCAAAAAAAAAAAATGTAACAACGTAGGATAGTTGATGTACAGTGGATCCGCGGTAATCCGAATCGAAACGCAGCGAATTTGTCCAACTATAGAGCACTGCCTCAGCACGCATAAAGTTCCGAGTAATCCAAAAGCTTACAAATCAAAATGTGCCATCAATTATAGTGGAAAGCAAAATTCGTGCAGCTAGTTACACCTGTTCAAACATGCATTTTTCAACGAACATTTGCCCCAAAATGATCTGTCGCGTTTGTAAGCATGTCGGATTACAGGACGGTGCCGGCTAGGACAAGCCCCGATTACCGCCGGTTCACTGTATACGATATGCATGAGAAAGCAACTTTAGTTAGTGAGTATGAGTATGCTTTAAAAGTAAACAAACAACAAAAAAGTTACGTGCAATCAATACTATCTACAGTCTTGGGTCGAAGCGCATTATTATTTGAAATTTTTTGAATTGAATTGTTTGTTGAAACCTTCATCTCCTTTGTTTTGTTGTTGTTTTTGGTTTTTGTGTTTTTGCTGCTATATGTTATGTTTTCAGAATTCCACAATGCGGCCATCACCACCTACTCATTCATCCAGTCAGCAGTCCCCGCACCCTCAGCCCCCACCATCACAAATGATGCCCGGTCAGGTTAGTATTGTTTATATGACACACACCCACTCACATACAACCCCTGTGTATGATACAAATGATTGACATACTTGTCTTATGTTCGGTATAAATTTTATTATTTATCTAGTAGAGAAATCAATTTTGTGGGAAATTTTTTTGTATTATATGAAAAAAAATAGAAAAAAAAATAGAACAGCAGCGTAATACCATCGAAGTCAAGTCGAAAAAAAGAAAAAAAAAAAAAAAAACAAACAGTCCATCCACCACCCACCCTCTGTCATCCATTTGAATTCATTTGTTTTTCTTTCTCATCGATACACGAATTTAATGTTTTGAATAATTTCTGAAGCGTTTTGTTTGTTTGTTTTGTGTTCATCTATTCGTATGCAATAAAACAGCATTTATTGATTTATTGTAACATACTCAACCGGGAGTCAGTCAAGTCACTCTCGCCACTACTGTGTATAGTTTTCATTTAATTTTAATTTTCTCATTCATGTCTTTTTGTATGTTAATAGAGTTTACATAATATGAATGTTTAACTTAATCTACTCTTTGCCAATTTTTTGTCAATTTTTCACTAACATTGTTTTCCTTTTTTTTTTTGTTCAATTTGATCGTTCAAAGAAAATGCTGTACAAAATATTTGAAAACGTTCGTTCTTGGTTTGGTTTCCTCTCTTTTTGTATGTCTTTCGATGTTGTAACATATTTAGTGTTGATAATGAATTGTTGAATGAACTGATTTCTTCCATACGCGGGTAAAGAATATGGAATCTCTTGAGACATGAATCAAATAAGATCAGAGCTGCGAGCAAGACTGTTTTGTGCTGTGTCTACTTCGGTCTTGTGTGGAGGTCTGTTGCAGATCGTGTAGAAGATGTATGCCAAGTTGACTCATTGCAGTTGTTCATTAATGGCTACCAAAGAACTGGTTTCTGTTCCCGTTCGATTCACAACGAATTTTCATGCGCTCTCTCTATCTCAGTCTTAGCCAATTCAATTCTGATTTCTGTATTCGTTTCCCATATGATTAAGTTCGTTTATGACTTCCCTACATTGTAATTTTGAAAACCATTTCCCATCCCATTTTAGCCATTTATGGGAGCGCCCAGATATCCATCAGGTCCACGGCCAGGTGTTCGGATGCCACAGGGAATTGGAAATGATTTCAATGGAGTGAGTTTTTATATCCAAGTAAAAAAACACCTAGTTCCCAGTTTAGCCACTGTCTCTTCGGCATTTCTCATTCGTGAACAGGCTTTATTTATAACAATTATTTTTCTTCAACAGCCACCTGGACAACCAATGATGCCAAACAGTATGGATCCAACGCGACAAGGTATGCAAGCAAACCCACAAATGTCTTTTACTCGAGAATCCTAATTTGTTGTCTTTTTTTCCCTGATTTTCAGGCGGTCCACCAGGTATGGGTCCTATGAATCCACGAATGAATCCGCCCCGAGGTCCTGGAATGGGTCCAATGGGTCCTGGTTCATATGGACCAGGTATGAGAGGTCCACCACCAAATAGTAGTTTAGCAGCGGGAGGGCCAGGTATGCCTCCGATGGGTATGGCTGGAGGGAGACCTCAATGGCAACCAAATACGTCAACGGTAAGCGATAGCAGAACAAAAAATTACTTTGAATTCTGTACCAACATTTCGTAATTATTTCTTGCAGCCAATGAACTATTCGTCGTCATCACCAGGGAATTATGTAAGTACTTCTTGTTTGTATCACTGCTTGTTTTGGGATGCCCCCTCAATTTGTTTTGCGCACAACATGATGTGGTATCCTGAAGAGTATGAGATTGCTTTGAAGGCGCTTTCAAGCAAGCCGGTCTCAAAGCTATCCCTCACTCCTTGGTTGCTTTTCTATTGATCGTGTAATTCATGTAAATCTTTTTACTCCAATAGGGGCCACCGGGATCGAGTGGGCCGCCCGGACCCGGAACGCCTATAATGCCATCCCCTCAAGGTAATTTTGTGCATTAAAACCGAATTGTGCATTGATCTTGACCTTGTATCTCTTTTGTTTTGCCATCACAGACTCATCAAATTCAGGAGGTGAAAATATGTACACATTAATGAAACCAGTTCCAAGTGGCAATATGGGAAGTGTAAGTATATTTCAGCTTCGATTTGAAAAGTTTGTATCGACGGTGTATGGATTATTTTCGGGTATTTCGAGGCTACGACGGTTCTTCTTCCACTTCGTAAGTCCAACCACGCAACAGTTGACGTGGCGGTTATATTCCGATGTGAAGTGACTGAGACGCTTTTGAAATAAAACGACTGACGGTGTGTCCTAAATAGACATGTCATTTGTAGTTCTGATGCGTCTACAGCCACGAGGAGTCTCCTCAGAACACTTCTTAGATCCATGTGCGTTTCGGGTTTTTCGAGGCTACGACGGTTCTTCTTCCACTTCGTAAGTCCAACCACGCAACAGTTGACGTGGCGGTTATATTCCGATGTGAAGTGACTGAGACGCTTTTGAAATAAAACGACTGACGGTGTGTCCTAAATAGACATGTCATTTGTAGTTCTGATGCGTCTACAGCCACGAGTAGTCCCCTCAGAACACTCCTTAGATGCGTGTGCGTTTCTACAATTTAAAGCAGTCAGCTTGGGGCCCTCAAGTGACTTCTCAAAATCCGAATCTTTAATCGACTCTCACTTCAAAAAGAATTCAACTTAGGATTACTAATGATCCAATTGAAAATTCTGCCGTTTACCCAGTTCAGAAATAACCATGCACACTCCAGTCATTCAGACTACATGCAAATCTCAATTAACTTCACATTTAATCGTCACACTAATTAGAATCATTCTTCATCAATAGGAATTTCCAATGGGTGGAGGACCAGATGGTGGTCCTATGGGGCCAATGGGTCCTAATACAATGGGACCTGTACTTAATGGAGATGGACTAGATGGAATGAAAAACTCACCTGCTAACGGAGGACCTGGGACGCCGCGCGAAGACTCTGGGAGTGGTATGGATTACAATTTAGGCGGCTTTGGTGGACCCGGGGAAAATGTGAGTACAAATTCAATACTATCATTTTCAATATGAAATACAAATAAAAGTGTGGCTAATTAAGCTAAACAAACAAATTCAATATAAAATCAATACAATACTTTGAGTTAACACGTTCGCTCGAACAATGGCCCAACGAAAGCAAGCAAAACTAAAAAGAAAATCAAGCGAGGAAAGGTTTCTTTTTTCAATTAAAGCACGTTCGTTTTATATACATTTATATATTTATATATATACATTTTTTATTTTTTCTTTGTCGTATTTCTTTGTATATTTTTTGTTGTTGTTCGTTCTTTGCTTAACTCTTGATACATATATTTACTATATGATCGTTAAAATAAAACAAAAACATTTGATAAATCTCTTGAAATATGAAGTATACAAATGAAACAAAAAAAAAAAAAAAACAATAATAAATTATTTAAAAAAAGCGTGCCTCGAGCCCCCGGTGAACGTGTTGACATTGACTAACTGAAATTTGCACCACACAACAAAATTCAGGAAACCCATTTTTCCCTCACCCTCCAAATATAAAACTATATTTTTTTTTTTTGAAAAACAAAAAAAAAAGATCTGTCACAAATATCCGTTCGATTAAAATAAAAAAAAGAAATATTTACCGAAGTAACACCAAAACCGAAGGAAGGAGTAAAAATATTTTATTTAATTTTCCATTGTTCCATTGTTTTCCCTCATTCATTCTTATGAAAATTATGTTTTTTTTTTCTAAACATAGAACCAAAAAAAAAAAAGTTCAATAATTTTTTTCCTAGTTTAAAAATGTTTATTTGAAAAAAAAAAGAAATCTCAAATTTTAGAATGTGATGTTGATGTTTTTTTCTTTATCTTCTTCGCAAAAAATATGAAAAACCAACACGTTTGTTTATTTTTTTTTTTTATTAATTTCTATGTCATTTTTGTTTTCCTTAATTTTATTTACAAACAGAATTTCATTTAGTATTTTCTTTTTCTTCAAAAAAAAAAAATAAAAAATAAAAATGTTGCAAAAAAAGAGAAAAAAAAAGAACTTCCCTTAGTACATATGCAAACTGAATTTCATTAGATATTATAGAGAGAGAGAGAGAGAGCGAGAGAATTAATTATATTAGTTAGAGCGTCATCTCTCTGGCGTTTCTTTGAATAATTTATTACATTTTGTTTTTGTTTTATCTTGTTTTCTACTGCAGAAAACAAACTAAAACAAATAGAAAATAAACACATTTACCATATATTCAACATTTTGTTTTGTAATATTTTTAATGGTTGCCAATTGTTATTTACTCATTTTTTCTTTTTTTTTTTTTTGTTTTTCTCGATGTGTTTCATTCAAACTATTCTTAAGAATAATTTTTGTTAATATATATATACAAATATATATATAAAGACGGATCTGGATAAAGATCTTTTAAAATGCGTTTTTTTTTTCAATGAGACAAAAGTTTAAGAACTAGCCAAAAAATATTCATAAGATGCGTATGCTTTTCATTCATACTTGATTTCTATAAATATTGTTTACTTGTCTTTTGTTTTTAATTTCTCTTCATTTTTTTTTGTGTGTGAATCTCTTCCCTTTTTTGTAAACAAACAGTATTCCAACCAGTTTTTGTTTAATACATTTATATGTGTATTATCTTGCTGTTTTTGTTTAATTAATAGCTCTCTATTCAATACATATGTACTTGCATGTTGGTGTGCTTCTTATTTTTTGTTTTTTTTTTTTGTTCGCGTTTGCTTTGCCGCGGCGCAATGTTGTTTTTATGTTATGTATATATACATTTTTTCCACAAAATATTTGATCGTATGTATGAAGAAAACCGATGACTTTAATAAAATTTGTTGTTGATAATTGTTTGTCACAAAAGAATGAAAAAAAAAAAAAAACACAAAAGAAAAAAAAGAAGCAAACAAAACGAAAAAAAAGCCGAAAAGAAAATAGAACAAATTTCTACAAGAAAATAAGTACCAAAGTCTTGGGATGGTGTCGTTGAAATAATGAAAAAAAAAAAACAAAAAACCAAAAAAAAAAATATGTGTACCTTATGACATTTACTAATTTATTTTTGTGTTACTTTAATTTGTTTATTCAAAGAACTGATTATTTTTATTTTTATTTTTTTTTTTTGATTTTTATTCAAATTACAATTACAATTAATATTTGTAGGGCTAATTATAAGATCTCAAAATACTTTATTTTTATAACACACTCAAGGTAATTTTGACATCAAAATCATTGTTAAACAAATCAAAAAAAAAAAATGTATAATTGTTATCCCACCAACAAATTGTAAGATTTATTATAGATTATTGAGAAACAAAAATTAAACAATCAAACATCAAAAAAAGAAAGAAAATGCATTCCTAAACTATCAACATTTAATTATAATTAATGCTAGACACCATTTTAAGATTCTTAAGTTGAAACTGTATTTATTGAATTTCGATTATTTGTTCAAATTGGGAGAGTGGTAAGATTACAATAAGCATAAGGTTACGAGTATCTAAAATCGTATATCAATTGTCAAGAGAAACGTCTTCGGTTTCGTCATCGTTTTGATTTATCTCACTTAGTTTTGACAGTAGCCGTGTGTGAGCGTGTTTCTTTTCTATTATTTAACTTCGATTGATTCCTGTTAGGGTTGTTTTTACATGACTAGGGTACTTAAAGCATTTTTGCTTGGTGTGAGATGTGTCACCATATGGTAACATCTTGACAGAATCATCAGATTGCTCGTTAGCTAACTATTTGTTTGCCTTCCGGGGCAGTAGATGTATGTTCGAAAATTCAAAAAAGCGAATAGAGCTGTCCATCGCAGAAACTGCTGATACCGATGTTGCCCCAGGAACAAGATAGGGCATCCTGAAAAACGTTGTACCCGATCAACCTAGGAAAGGTATAGATGTAGAAAATGAACCGGATCATGTGTTAACCCCAGGAGTGGGGTGCAATTCTCGACATGAAAAATATGCATAACTTTCTTGAGTTACTGACAATGCTCACAAAGGAGTATATCCAAATACTATAGATCCCATTACTTTTAAAATCCACGCCCAATTCCACCTCAGACTGTATTACATTCCAGGACATCTGCCGACATCTGCAATGCTTAACTACATTAAAGATCTTATGGCTTGATGAGCCAACTCATACCATCGAGTCATCAATCTTAGGGCGTGATCAGCCAACTCAGAATTGGACTGTTTTCATTTTTGTTAGCTCAATTTCTCGACACATGTTTCAGTGTTCAGTCATATGTCAAAGGTTCTCTCTGATTACAAGCTAATTTATTTTTTTTTTATTCAAACTTCCATTTCCCTTCACATATCATTCGAGTTTTAAAAAAAAAAAAGAATCAATTATCAACTATCAAATTTATTGTTTAATTTCACTTCTGCATCAAAATAATAATTTGTCTGCATTCTTTTAGCTTGAAAAAAAAAAAAAAACTTATAATAGGAGAACCACAGGGTTTTCACATTTACCTTTTTACGTTATTTTAGTATTTAGTTTAAACTTTGTTTTTCATACATATTTTTTTGTTTTTTTTTTTTTTTGTCCTCTTACCATATTGATTATTTATTTTTTTTTTTTTTGCATTCGTAATACTAGTGCTTGCTCTCAGCTTCGACTAAGTTTAACCAGCCCTACCCTCCTTCTCTCATACACATTTTTTTTTGTTTTCTGTTTGGTTTCTTAATATTCTTTTCTTTCTCACTCACTGCACAAAACTAATCAGCTTCATTAATTTTTCATTTTTTATTGTTACTTTTTCCTCACTATAAAAGAATTTAAAAAAGAAACATTTCATACTTTAATACAAAATAATAATATTAAACAAAAAACGCTTTAAAAAACCCCACCCCCCCCCTCTTTAGATACCTAAAACAAGTACCTTTTTTAAGCCATTCAAAAAAAAAAAAACTACTCAGAATATATAAAATTTAAAAAAAAAATTGTTGATGAAAAGTTATATAGAATATTTTTACTTGACGAGCAGCTTACTTATTTAAATCTGATCGATAAAAGATTAAACTTATTGTTAGCTCCTTTTTTCTCCATAATTATTAATAATATTAATATTTAATTTTTTCCTTCTTCATATCAATATCAAAAAAAAAAACAAAAAAAAAAACATAGAAGTTTTGCTTTCTTGTCGTTGGTGTTTTTATTTTTTCACTTTTTTTTCTTTTATTTTTTTTTAATACAACATGTCAGTTGAATGTATGCATATAAATATGTATAAATATATATGTGTGCACGCATGTGTGTATATTTATATATATATATTATATGTATACATAATTTAAACAAAAAAAAATAAAAAATTTCGGATATGTATATTAACAAAAAAAAAAAAAAAATAAAAAAAAACATAGAAGATCGGTTTACCACATTATTTTTATTATTATACTTATTATTTCTTTATTAATATAAATGAAAATCAAAACAATCCAAACCAATGTTGTTTGCTTTTTATCCTCGAAAATGAAAATACGAAAATGAAATTTTGCAGGACCAAACTGAGTCGGCAGCTATCCTCAAAATTAAGGAAAGCATGCAGGAAGAGGCGAAACGTTTCGAGAAAGACTCTGATCATCCTGATTATTTTATGCAATAACACCCCCCTTTTTCTTCTTAAGGCTAATTTTAATTAAAAAAAAAAAAAAAAGAATACAAAAAAAGAAATAACAGAAAGATTGAAACAAATAATATGTTACATATGAAAAAAAAAAAAATATAAATATTTTTTTTGTCAAATTACTCAGATTTTACTTAATTTTGAATAGTTTTTTTTTTTTTTTGTTATCTTTATTACTCTGAGATTGATTTTTAATTTATACTTTATGTATGTTTTTCGCTAATTTATTATATATATTTTTTTTTTGTAAAAAAAAATACTCTCAACATAAAAATCAAAATGAGAAAATATGAAAGATGAACAATAGAGACGAGAAGCATATATATATATACATATACTTGTATTTGCAGTTATATGTATATATGTGTATATATGAATACATATTTATTTAAACAACAAAAAAAAAAAAAAAACAATGCATTCTACTGCACACACACAATAATATATCCTCTCCACTTACCCGTTTTTGCATTCTTCCTCTTATGTATCTCCTGCATCCTCCTGACATCTCTAACCACTCTCTCTCTCTCTTTCTTTCTTTCTTTCTTTCTTTCTTTTTACCTGCCTTCCCGAAATTTCAATTCCCATGTCCTCCAAAAAACCTTGTGAAATGTATAAAAAGCAATTTGAAAGACACCATCACCAAGTTGAAAAGAAAAAAATTTAACGTTTTTTTTAAGTAAAAATAAAATAAAATGCAATTAACAAAATATAATCTTAAAAAAAAAAATGAACAAACAAACGAAAAGAAAGAAAGTAAACAAAAACAAAAACAAAAAAAAAAAAATGATAATCGTAATCGTAAATAAGTTGTTTGCCTTGCTCTGGTCAGTGTAATTTTTTTTGTCAATCTTACTATTGTTTACCTTCAATTAATCGATGTTTTTAAGCTTTTTAGTTTAAACCAAAAAAAAAAAAAAACAATATGAATTAATGAACGAATTTTTGAAAATGTATTTCTGTGTTTTTATCAATCATACATATATGCGTATGTATATGTATATTTATATATAGTTCTATATATATGATAATAATTTTTCATGTGCGTATTTACTTCAAGAATCCTTTTGTCTCTTTTGAAGGGAATGATTCTGAATTTATGTATTTTTTTTTTCGTTTCGTTTTTTCTTTTTCACTTTAAGTTAATGTTTAATATTTTTCCTTTAGCACTAGTCTTTCGAAAAAAAACAAAAAACAAAAAAAAAAAAGAGAAGAAAATACGATAGAATTTTATTTAAATGTAATGTGTTACCTCAAATTCAATACAAGACAAACCAAAACATGAGAAAAACAAATCATACAGATGCTCGTATATATATCTATTACCTATTCTTTACTCTTACCGCTACATGTACAAGTTTTATTTCTTTATTTTGTTCCTATTTATTTTACTAATTTCGGGCTTTACTTTAAATAGCAACTCTAACAAAACATAAGTGACTAACAAACAGCTAGAAAAAAAAAAAAAAAACAAGATAATTAAATGAGAAACATTCCCAACATACCAGGCAAGGGAATGCTGATAAAATGAGACACTTTTGAGTTTAGTTCTTTCACAATTTCATTTGTTTGTTTCTGTTTGTTTATTTTTCTTTTCTTGTTTTCAATATGAATTATTCTCACAATTGACACAAGGACGATACAGTGTGTGTACATATATACATATTTATATATATATATAAATATATATATATATATATATGGAAAAAAATATATATATATATTTTGTGGAGCATGTTTGCGGGGGAAGTATGATATAATGGTTTAGTTATGTTGCGTTGGTGTTTTCTTGCTACCTGTCCATTGTCGTGATGTAAAAATGATATACATATTTATTTCTTTTAAGTTTTTTTCATTTAATTTTGAGAATTCTTTTTGTGTTTTGTTATTCGTTCGTTTGAATATCTTTTCCTTGTGATTTTCTGGAAGTTTAAACTTGACACGTGACATCGCATTACATCGATTTGCAATGGGCTATTACGAGACTAAGGAAGTAGTCAGTGAAAAATGTAAAATCAGTACTCTCAAGTCGGAAGACCTAACCAGAGTTTAAAATCAACTATCGAGTATCTTATCTGTTTCTACAACTGGCACAATCTGTATGACTTTCCATTCCATAGCATCATTAGTACCAACAAATGATTCTTGGCATACACCCTATCTGTTGCTTACACACACACCCACACACCCATACGCAATTTATTGTCAGTACACAACCAACTGTCAAATGCTAGGATTGTAGGATGACGACATAAGCATGAATCTCAAATTGAACAGGGAATTAGATGGAATACAAATACAGCAATAATAATATTTCGTGCTCTTAAACTTGCTGCTGGTTCAGCTGTGATTTTTTTTTTGTTTCGTGGAGGCAGGTCCTTTTACCTTTAACTAGTGACAATCGTTTCTGTCAAAACTGGTCTCTTTCATCGCTTCAGTTGGCTTATAGATTTTCCTTATTGATTTGCTGACGAGGTATTGTGGTTTCTTCGTCTTCCGTGTTGTAGCACAAGAGAAGCAGTTCGTTGATCTATGAAAAGTCTTCCGTTGTCTTTCGATACGCTGTGAGTAGTTTTTCTTTCTTATGAAGTAGTAGCTTAGGTAACAGCAATTCGCTCTTCTTCTCGAATTCAGTTGTGAGATATGTTCTCTCGTGATGAACTTCTACTAAATCGATGCAGTTTCTTCTTCAGTCGATGCTTAGTTGTTGTAAGAGGGGATCAATATATAGTTTCATCAAGAAGTGACCTTAAATTGACGTATATCTCGTAAAATAGCGTTGGCTTGGTCACCAATCAAAAGAAACGAAAGACTACAGGCCCAACCAGGTCAGCTAAACAAATGATGTACTGTGTATAACTTCTCTTTACGGACACCCCTCTATAAGGGACACCTCTCTTGACGGGCAAATTGTCATGGTCCCGGCATGAAGTATTTCAACCTCTTCCGAACGGGCCACTATTTCGGTCCCTCTGCTGTCCGCTATAGAGAGGATTCACTTTCATAATTACCATTTCTTTCAGTTTCGTTAGGAGGTACGAGTGTGTAACTTCTCAGAAGCACCGCATTGACAGTTTGTGGAGCTTGTGAGTGTGTACCTCCGCATAATCTAAGTGAGATGTGGCTAATACCAAACTAAATTTATTCATTCACTCAATCCGAATGTTCTTCTACCTTTCTACCCATCTCCTTGGACAGATACCAAAGGGCTCTTATTAGGATAGACCTTCGTTCTAGACATAATTCTCTTCGCTTCTTCATTTCTTCACTCTTTTCATTTTCCTTTTACTTTCCGCACTGATTTACTGTCAAATTTCATTAGAAGAGAAATAGTACTTACAAAATTTCCGTCCGTATAAACAATCAAAAATAACAAAAATAAAAAAAAACAAAAAAATAACAACATAACTTCATACAAAAAAAAAAATATATTTTCAATTATTTTTTCTTCTTTTAATTAAATCACATTTTTTTAAGGTCAGTTAGAAAGAATGAATGAATTTAATGGAGAAATAATAATAAAAACAGAGAAAGGCACATAAATTTATGAATCAAGTCAAACGATAAATTAATAATTTTAATAAAACAAAAGCCAAGTACTATTTTGCAATTTTAAGAAAGTTAAAGAACAAACCAAAACAAAACAACAGAACGCATTACGGAGAATTGGTAGAATCAAAAAAAAAAAAAAAAATATATATATATATATAAAACATAAACCAACCTAATTGTATCAAAGAGAAAAAGAAAAAAAATAATAAATCAGCATCACATTAAAAATAAAATTGTAATAAGGATATAAATCTTAAACAAGCAAAAAACAAAAAGAAAATGTTGAAATATTTACTACGCAACAACTTTATAATAAATGTTTTAAATAAATGTTATATGGAAGTGGCATATGTACGTTAATTAACAAACGAAAAAAAAAACTAAGCAAATCTATAATGAAAAGGAAATGCGTGTGTTCAGTAGTAGTATGTCGTGAAACCGATTATAGTCTGTTTCTTGCTAGAAACTATTTCTAAAATGGTAAAACATGTTTTTTTCTTAATAGTTTTTTTTTTCCCACAGAATGCAACTTTAGATTTTGTTTCGCGTTCGCAGTTGATCGCATAGGTTGTGCGTGGATTCGCGGAATTTTTGCGTGGGCTTACGTCTTTTCTTGTGACCCAAACGTAATGAACGGACGAAGGCTAAAGTTAACTCAATCAATCGAGCACACTCACTTTCACTTGGAATTTTTGTTAACTTCTCGTCTCGGTCTTGACATGATATTGAGTTAACTTAAGTCAATTGTGGTTGGATATTTAACGTCCATCAGTCGTAATCGCGTAAATTTTTTTTTTTTTTTGTTTCGCAAATTTTGACAGAATTTGATGTTGGCACAGTGATCACTCGTAGGAATAATTGCTTCCAGTCTGCGATCGCAGATAAATCAAATGAATGTTGTTATGTTAAACCATGACTTGGCACAACAGCTTTACTCGATAATCATGTGATTGGTAGAAGTGCTGTGGTGATGCGATGCTGATTACACTGCTGTAGTCAACAGTCTCACCACAGGCATGCAACAATGTTCTCGCACCTAGTAATGAAAGAGAGACAAGCTACAGTGAGAGATGCAATTGTTTCCACAATATACCAGCAGATGAGGGTGTGCCAAATACTCGACCATCTGATCATACACCTTTGCTGCCATCTGTGAATGTGATTGCAATCTCCAATATAAGTACTCCAGTCTGTTGGTAGTTCAATGCGGTCTGGTATTTTTTTTTAGGTTTTAGCAGATGACTATATCACGAAGAAACCAACTGACAATTTGAGCGAGGATATGAAGCGATAAGTCAGCAGAAACCGAGTCAGTTGTTTAAGTATAGGCACAAAGTAAAGAACTCGAACTGATCAATCATTCCTACAAGTGATAAGTGTGTCACCATCATATCCAATTCGGTAGCATTAAAGAGAAAACACAATTTTCATTGACCTTGAATGACCTTACCTTTTTTTGATTTTCTAAATACCTTGGTTTTTGTATTACAATCCCCTCCCTCAATCCAAACTCTCCCTCGCCACCACACCACCCACCATTGCCCATGTTTAAAAAAAAAAAAAAAAAAAACGAAAACTCAAAAAAAAAAAAAACAAAAAACATAAAAATAAATAAATAAAAAATAGATAATTTTTTTTGTTCGTTTTTATTTATTCATTTCTTTTATTTTCTTGCAGTTATGGAAATGATTTTTGCTTAGGATATTATTAAAAAAACGGATTTAATTAAATAAATAAAATGAAACAAAATTCAACAAGAGTAAACCATCAATATAATTTTTTGTTACATATTTTTTTTTTTAGGAATTATACAAAACAAAATACATACATATACTAATTGATACAAAAGAAAAAAAAATAGAAGAAAAATATTTACTGAATTTATTGTCATCCCTTCTCTCTTCATTTATTTTTTATTTTTCACTTCTACAACTTACACAAAATAAAAAATAAAAAAAAAACAAAAGAAAAAAACTTAGTTCAATTAAAAAATAAAAATAATATGATTTAGCAAAGAAATATATATATATATGTATAAATATATATGCATGCAAATATATGCGTATGTGTATGTATGAATATTGTATGTACACCCATATATATATATATAGACTCTAATCAAAATGTCAACGAAGAGAAGTGAGGAAAAAGAAAGCACACGCTGCAATTCAGAAATGCCGTGACAACAAAACAATATATATATATATATGCGTATATATGTATATCCTTCTTTCCCCCTATACATTGATTCAGGAAAAGTCATAATGCAAAACCTTTTTTCTTTTTTGTTTTAGTAAAATTATACATAAACAATTTTTTTATATAATATATAGATAAAACGAAAAATAAAAATTAAAAAAAAAAAAAACAACATAGTTTGCCGTTTTCTTCTTGTATCCCTTATCTTTTCCGTGTTTCTTTACATTATACTTACTGTTTTATTTAATTTCTTTTTGTTGTTGTGGTTCCTCAAAGTTTATGTTATAAGTATATATATATATTATTTATGCATATATATGTATATATATATATATAAGGAAAAGGACATAAAGAGATCAAAATTAACTAGTATGAGTTCACTCTTCAAATAAGCGAAAACAATTTGTAAACTGTATATAAGACCATTTTATTTGTTTTTTTTTTTTTTACTATATTGACGAAACATTATTCATATTTTATTTTTTCTTTGTTTTGTTTTGATTATCAATGAAATTACAAGTGAAAAACAAATGAGTCTAAAGTATAAGTTTTAAGTTCTATGTCGATGAGAATTAGGAGTTACAAAAGAAAACAAATTCGAAATAATTTAAGATGTGACAACAACAAAATTTTAAAAATCCAATGCGAATTTAAGTGTACAAGATTATATGGAAATAAACAAGCATAATCTTGTTTACTTAAATCCAGAAATTATTTGAATGTGTGAATGAGTGTACAATGCACGTGTATCTAAAGCTTTTTTTTTTTTCAAAATGTTATCCCTCTAGTTATGGAAAAAAAACACACTCAGTATGTTTGTTGCTGTACAAAGAAGTACTAAAAAAAAAAACACAGAAATAAAGAAAGACACACACACCGAGAGAGAGAGAGAGAAAGAGAGAGAGAGACAGAAAAAAAATATAAAACACGAATCTATTCAGTTGCAATAAATTACACGCACGCGTATAGTTTTGATTACATTTATTTATTTTGTGTGTAAATATTCAAAAGACATGAAAACTGATACTATAAATTGAATGAAATATTAAACCAGAAAAAGAAAACACATTTAATTCATATTTGAGATTGTTTCTTCTTAATTTGTTTGTCACACATCTGGAGGAGGGCCTTATTTGCCTTTTGCGAGGAAGATTCTTCCACACTTTTATTTCGTATTTCCTCTAGTTTTGGTTTTTTTTTTTTTTTTTATTTCTTTTGTTCGATTTTTATCTCAAATGAATACTAAAGTTTGTGTCTGTGTCCATGTCTAGTATGTGTGTGTGTTTGTTGTTTTACATGTCCTTTTCTTGCTTTTCTATACCTTTTCTTTCTTTTCTTCTTAGTTTCATATGATTTAAGACTCTTCAAATAGAGGGGAGATTCCGGTACAGATAGCTATTTATTTCCTACAATCTTTTAATTTAAATTTCTGTAAATAAATGTGTATAGTTTTATTTCTTTTTGGTTTGTCATTGATGAGATTAGCAGACAGCCTAGGCTTAGATTTAGTTTTCACACATAGGCCTGACGAGTGGAGTTTAGCAGAAGTATAGGGACTGCACAATTGATTGGCTCTTCGACCGACCTTACAGAAGCTAAACAAAAAAAAAAAAAAACACAATCAAAGAAATCTTAGTCCTCCATAACCGAGTGAGATCAGTACTGCTGCAGAAGCAGGTGATTTTGATCAGAGTCAATTGTAGGAGCTTAAACGTAAAACTATGATTATTTTTGTATTTTTTCCCCGTCTTACTTTTCGCTTGTGTACACAAAAAAAAAAAAAAAGAACCAAGAGTTTTTGTTGTTTTCGTTCATTAAAGTGGTTTTATGACACCAAATTGCTTTGATTCTTTCTTTTCTAGGTATTGGATTTCTACGATCATACACAACGACTTGTAAACTCTTAGAACTATGTTCTATCAGAGCTTAGTTCATACCAAATTCTTATTTCTCCCACGATAATGACTAGCAGGCAAATAGGATAAATATAAATCCCATGGGGAAAATTGATATGAATGAAATTTGATTAACAGAAAAAAAAAAAATAAATAATAATAATAATAATTAATAAATAAATAAAAGTAAAGCTAAATAAATAAAAAAGAAACAAAACAAAAATATATATATAACTGAATACATTTTTTATATACAGTTTTCAAGTGGAACTGAAATGAAGAAAAATTCAATTAAGCGTGCGTGTACAAAACAAAACAAAAGCTATATATATATATATATGTCCAACACAAACCCTCTCACATTAACCCACTAACACAAACACAAACACAGACACACTCAAATGCATTAGCAAACAAACAAGCAAACATACACTGAGAAACGAATTGAGCAAACATGAAATAAATTCAGCTGAATGGTGATGTGAAATATGCCACAAAATCTTATTTGTTTTGTTCCCTATTTCACATGATAATTGTATATAACATATATATATACATATAATATCCTCTTATATATAAATATATATATATGTATGAAGAAAAGTATATATATATATATATTCAAATAATCCTTATTTTATAGTTCTTAATTTCACTTTACCTTTAAGAAGAAATAAACAATGAACGAAGTAAATCTTTAAATTAAATTTAAGTCAAAGAAATAATAATGAAACAAAACAAAATAAAGAATACCTAAATAAAAACAAAAAACAAAAAACAAAAAACAAAAAATATATATATAAACAAGAAACAAAAACCAAGCAGAATGAAAACAAAACAAAAAAAAAAAAAACAAAACAAAACAAAACAAAATGATTAATCATAAGTAAGAAAATGATGAAAAAGAAGAAATTAATGTTAAGCTAGGTTGCTTGCATCTATGTATCTGTTTTGAAACTATTTTATTTTTAGTTTTCTTATTTGAATATTTTTTCTGTTTCCGTTAATATATATATTTATGTGTGTATATTCATATATATCAACATCTATATACATATATACATATGTTTATATATATGCATATATATATATATACACAATTTCTTAAGGACATATATTGTACATGTATATATACAAAAGTATTAAATTAATTTTTTTAATAATAAAAAGAAAAGAAAAACCATGAAAACAAATAAAATTATATCTGAATTATTCAATTATGTATTTATAAAACCAATTAACTGATAAGAGAAAGATGAAAAATACAAAACAAAATGCAAACAAAAAAAAAACACAATAAAAATAACAAAAAAAAAAAAAAAAACAAAACACCTTTCAAACAATGTAGTCTGCGTCGACATTGAGTACACTATATAATAGATACAAAGAATGAAGATGAAAAAAGGAAAAAGAAAAGAAAAAAACACAAAAAAAAAAAAACAAAAAAAAAAAAAACAAAAAACAAAAAAAAAAAATACAAAAATAAAAAAATGCGAACAAAATATATTTGAAAAGATTACAAAAAAAGAGAAATAATTTAATAAATAAAAATTAAAAAAAAAAAAAAACATTGCTGTGTGTTTATTCCTGTGATCATAATTAGTTCGCATATCCTTATCGGCGGAACTGGGAAAAGTCGCAAAAGGTCAAACGGTCCTTTTTAGAATAATCTATGCCAGGCAAGTATGACAATGCACAGCTGTGTTCAATAGTAGTGCGCCTAGTTATATTGGTTATTTAAGCTCTGTCGAATGACAACAACTTATTTTTGAATTTCTTGTACATACAAAAGTTTTTATTCTTAATTGCAGATATAAAAGGTGTATTTTTTTACAAAATAATTCATTCTTAATTGGCAACATTCTTTTTGGCAACACTGGCTTAAACAGCTGACGCACGTTTCTGACGTGTTTTGTTTCACTGTCAAACATTTTCAAACGAACAAACGAACTGTCAAACGAACAAGGCTTGCAAATTATTGAATTTTACTATCAAAATGCGTGCTCTTTTGAGAAAGTTCATCGCGCGCTTCTCCGGTTCCAAATTGTGTTCAGCGATGAAGCTCATTTTTGGCTCAATGGGTACGTAAATAAGCAGAAGGAGTGAAATCAGCCAGAAGCATTGCAAGAGCTGCCAATGCATCCAGAAAAAGTCACAGTTTGGTGCGGTTTATGGTGGCATCATTGGAACGTACTTCTTCAAAGATGATGCGAATCGTAGCGTAACTGTGAATGGTGAGTGCTACTGTGAGATGATATCCAACTTTTTTTTTTGCTTGACTTGCATGACATGTGGTTTCCTCAAGACGGTGCCACATGCCACACAGCACGCGCAACAATGGAGTTATTGAGCGGGGCGAGCATTTTATTTCACGTTCGGGACCGGTCAATTGGCCGCCTAGATCGTACGATTTAACGCCTTTAGACTATTTTTTGTGGGTTTTGCTATGTTAAAGCTCATGTCTATACAGACAAGCCCGCTTCAATTGACGCATTGGAAGACAACGTGAGATACCGACCGGAAAGAGTATGCCAAATTGGAAACATTTGCATGAAATAACCATCAAACATTAAATTATATGGACCGTACTAACGATTCAAATAAAGATTTCATGCATTTTTCTGAATTTTATGTGTTTCTTTTTTTGAAAAACTTTCTTATAGCTTTTAAAAAACACCCTTTACTAACCTTAAGAACTCACCTTGACTTTAGATTTCTAACCTTTAACTTGTATGCGTCGTAGCGGCATGGTTGGCATCAAACACGCTCAGATGCAACCTCCGCGGGCAGATTTTTTGAACAAATTCCTTTCTGGTCAGGGTTTCCTACACTTTTTCCACTGTCTCCGAGATAGCGCACAGATGCGCAATTGGATCCTCTGTCGATGCTCAGAATCAACCTCTGACGGCAGACGCACCATTTCTGAGATATGGCAGATCTTTCGAAGAAAGTTCTTTCTGGTCAGGGTTTCCTTTCGATGCTCAGAACAACCTCTGCCGGCAGACGCACCGTTTCTGAGATATGGCAGATTTTTCGAACAAATTCCTTTCTGGTCAGGGTTTCCTACACTTTTTCCTACCTTCTACTGGCTTTCTTCTTTGCTTCGAAAAAGCACCGTCTCCGAGATATCGCACAGATGCGCAATTGGATCCTCTGTCGATGCTCAGAACCAACCTCTGCCGGCAGACGCACCGTTTCTGAGATATGGCAGATCTTTCGAAGAAAGTTCTTTCTGGTCAGGGTTTCCTTTCGATGCTCAGAACCAACCTCTGCCGGCAGACGCACCGTTTCTGAGATAAGGCAGATTTTTCTAAAAAAAAACAGCTTTCGGGACCGGGTCTTTTTTATACACTTTTTCTTACCTTCTGCTGGCCTCATGCCTCATTGTGACGGTGTTGCAAGGCCATATGGGCGTATGTATCAAATGGAAAGTGATCCAACGGCAGAGGCATGGTGTATGGACGAGCATCGGGAATAGATGAGAACGCCACTTCATGTCATCTCATCAATTCTTCCCACCATCGCTCCGCTCGCAAGCCCATGAACTCAATAAATGATGAAGAAACAAATGCAAAAAAGCGCAAACGCTTCCATATGGAATAACTTATTTTATTTCAATGAATTTACAACAAAATTAATTAATCAAAAGGAAATGTATAAAATCAGAGTCTGAGGGGTATTTTGTTGCGTACACATTGAACCGTCTCAAAATCACAATCATGCCTCAGCTTAACAAAATGACTGACAATTCCAATTAAACGAAATGCAAAACTATGATACACGAGTATCCATCGAATACTAAATGACTTGCGATTCACTCGAAAACAAACACAAAAAAACAAAAAAAACAATTAACAGTGCCTCGGTGTGCGTAACTTCCACAAGACATAAGAAATAAAAAAATAAACAAAAACAAGAACGAATTGTATTCAAAGTACAACCGTTATATGCGGCTGGGGTGCTGATGTGCTGGTGGTGGTGGTGCTGTTGGTTGGGGTGACATGGGCTTTAGACTATTTATGGTTTAGAAATATATTTTCGAAAATATCGACCAAAATAATTGCAAAACAATGGCAAACACGAAGAACTTGATGCACTGATGGAGCCAATACATTCTGGGGGATATACAAGAAAAGAGAAATTAAAAAAGAGCCCATCCAAGGCAGGCAGCCGTCCTCGTACCTGTTCCATCTCACTAGAGCCTCTGGTATTGTTTCCAGTGGATCGTGCAGCAGATACTGTCGAATTCCGCGAAAGTATTGCTGCAGGAACAAGTCCCAGTCCAGTTGTGTCATGTCGAAGAAGAAGATCTCCTTGTCGCCGTCCGATAGGCGATTCCACAAGCCACGAACGTTGTCTATTTGGAACTCCCACTGCCTCATCGAGAAGTACTCGATGACATTCATGAATCTGTGTATTTTCTTGTACGTATTCAAGAGTCTGCGGGAGAAAGTTGGCATTAGTAAGGCGGTGAATGGCAGTGAATGGACCGAGGCCAGTGACTCACCTCGGTTTCCTTCCCATGCACACGGATATCGTATCGAAGATGACGGCCGGTATGTAGTGCAGGAACAGAATCGATATCAGATGCATCACCTTGTTGGGCGTGTTCGCGTAGCACAGGTACCAAAGCGCCTTCAACGTCGGATACATCAGGCCGTATTTGGTTGTCTTTGTTGTGAAATCGCCCCAGGTGAGCTGATTCTCCTTAGACGTGCAGAAATTGTAAACTGGGATCTCCTTTTCCACCGATATTGTACTGCAGTACACAAGGCATCAAATTGAAATACATCAGATACTGTCTGTAGGGGGAGGGGGACGTACCTGTGTTTCTGTGATACATCCCACGAAGCTGCGATGATACTGTTCACACACAGGTCCACGGGCACCATGTTGGCAACGGCCTTCGGGTCGCATCGCAGAGTTCTGATGACGCCTGTGCCAGCCCCAGCGATAGCTCCAGTCGGTCCGTAGAAGTTATCAATCCACCCGCACACTGGATCGCGATACGTTGATATGACTGCGTGGACAAAGACGCCGCTGGTAAGGGGAAGAACTGGCAAAACTAGCAAAGGGCACTCACCGATTCCGGGACGGAACATTCCAACTGGCAGAGAGCCGCCATACGTCCGAACCACATCCTCAGCGACGGCTTTCGTAAAGGTATACGTATTCGGCCATTTGTCCAGTAATCTAAAAGTGACATGATTAAACTGCCAGACTGCAATTTGTCCTGTGGTGGGATACGTACATGGGTGTCATGCCCTCCAGCAGCTTGTCCGGAGCGCATTCCATCAGGAGCATCATGTTCTTCGAGTCGCTCGGAGGTGGATAGAATTTCTCTTCGATCTTCCTCAGTGGACACTGTGTGTACGCCGTTGATACGTGAATGACACTCTTCAGATTCTTTATCTCATTGCACAGCAGCATGACATCGCGACAGGCCTTCACGTTGATTTGCATGGCAACCTTTAGCTTCTCATCGAACCGCACTGTTGCGGCCATGTGGAATACGATATTGACATGATCAATCAGTATTTGGCGATCGGTTGGGCTCAGACCCAGTCCGGGGAGCATGCAGTCGCCGGCGATGCCTTGGAAATGATGACGAAACTTTGGTGCTGCCTTTTTCATTGTGTTGAAAATCTATGGAATTTTTCAAGGGATTATTAAATGGACTGAAGTTGAGGTGGGAACAGGAGGTTTTCGAAACTGCGGCGGCGCGACTCTCCTGACCCAGCGATGGGAACGCTACGAAGTGAGAGTGGAAGATGTGTTGTGTTGACTGTGTGTCACAGTGGGGATACCCTCTGCCTCGACTGAAGACTAGATCCAGTAGCGGACTAAGGGGCCAATAGGGGGTGTCTGCAGTGACTTTCTAGGGGTTTTTGCTACATCTGGAAAGACCGGTCTGTCCGGAGTTAAAGCAAAGTCAATGAAGATAGTCTTGACATTAACCTTTGTCGGGCTCATATGATCTGATACGCCATGTGCAAACCAGTCTGTAAGCCTTTGTGGTGTTCACTCTACGGAAAGCACTCCTTCAAGTGCGACTTTTTTGGGACAGTAGAATGACTTGACACATTTTCTCAGCATCTACGCATCGTTGGGATATTTTCATAATCCCCCTTATTCTCTAAGACGAGGGGACAAATTCTCACATCGCATATTTCTGTCAACTCACATCAAAATCTGTATTCTTGAATTCAAGTGAGGCGACAAAAAACCCATCAAATTCTCAACCGGAAAAAATTCAACAAGTTGGCAACACATTCCGCGGATTTGTGTCTCCAAGTGGGATCAATTTTAAATCGGTGGTTGCATTTGATAACTTGTATAATTCGTGAATGCCTTTGGTTCAGAACACGGATATATTGGTGCGCGTATGTGGTGGATTACATTTCATTGGCCAACTGGTTGAATTTTTGTGGGAAGAGAATTTGATGGTGGTCAATACACTTGAGACTTCATCCGCACCAGACATCATCTTCAATGAAACCAACCCAGCGGACGACCCGACAGGAAACGAGGTCATCGCACAACGACCGAAGACATTGCGGGAAGTATTCAACGTAGCTGGGGCTGACAATATTTCGAATTTCGTCCTGAAGCGAATGCCACAAACTGTGATGATACTTCTCACAGTCATCATGAACAATTGCTAAAAATTGTGGCAATACCAAAAAGGGGAACGCTGCCAGTGTTTCAGGATTCAGGCCTATGTCAAGATCCTGAAGAACCTGGTCGTGCGAAAACTAAAGCGTTGATCTACCGACCCCACACATCATTCCAGATATTCGGAACGGATTTCGGGAAAAGCATTCAACGCTACATCCTTCAATGAAGTTCTACCACGATGCTGTAGCTGCGCTGAACAGTAACGAGGTCAGCGTCGCCTGCTTCCTGGACGTAGAAAAGGTCTGGATTGAGGGACTCGTCTACAAGCTTAACCAGATGGGATTCCCCTTCAACCGAGGTCACCGTTGCCTCCTTCCTGGACCTTCCTGGATTGAGGGACTCATCTACAAGCTGAACCAGATGGGATTCCCCTCCAACCCCTGCATTCCAGAAGATTCTACGTCTCAGTTGAAGGCAGCAAGTCGGGAGTTGCGCAAGGATCAAAGCTGGGACCGTGGCTTTGCAACGTCTACACGGCAGATCAACCACAATCAACGGACACAGGGAAGTGCTGTCTATTTGCAGATGACTCGCTGACTAATGCCAGCTCGATGTCACCACAGACAGCGGCGCAAAGGGTCGAAATCCAAACAGCGAACAAATTCGACTACTATACCAAATGGTATAGGAAATCGGTACTTATGTGCTTAAGGAGACCGTCCAGAGGTGGATGCAGATCAGCAGCCAAAGGTCTAAGCAAAGGTAGTGCACCCCAATGGTACAGAAGCTTCAACAAACGAAAAGGTCAAGTATCTTGGCATTAACTTCACGGAAAGGTTGAAGTTCCATAGTCTTTCGAACCTAGGCTTCCACCCCATCTATCCCTGGATGCGCAAGCAAAATGAATTAAGCCAGAGGACAAAACTGCTGCTATAACAGCAGCTTACACGGCCAATCTTAACGTACGGCTTCCCAATCGGGCACACCATCTCTAAGGCCAGCATGACGAAGCTCGCAATTTTCGAAAGGAAAATACTGCGAATATGTACTGGACTCATTTTCAACAGGGACTCATCTTCACCTTCGACAGGGACCATCAAAGGCACGGGACTCACCTTCGACAGGAACCGTCAAAGGCACGGGACTCACCTTCGACAGGGACCGTCAAAGGCACCGGACTCATCTTCAACAGTGACCGTCAAAGGCACGGGACTCACCTTCGACAGGGACCGTCAAAGGCACCGGACTCACCTTCAACATTGACCGTCACAGGCACCACAGCAACAATAGGCTTTACGACCGAGCATGCATCATCCCCCTGCAACAGTACATGGTGACACTGTTCAGGAAGCAGCTACTAAACATCAACAACCATCCTAACGAGGAAATCGGGAGCCAGAGAAACACAATCCCCGGACCAAGCTAAACGAGCAGAACTTTCCAACGACGTCGAACAACGAGCTGCATGGATTCTACCAGAGCAGCGATAGCAATCACCATCGAGGCTAAGTCGGCTAACACACCGCCACTCCATCCCAAAAGGACCGTCATGGACACCCGGAAACTGCATTTTTTAAAGCGGCGCTGTTGTTGAGATGGGTGCAGGTCCTATATTTATGGCGGCAAATTAATTGAGTTTATTCCTGCATTCATGACGATTCGCCACATGTGCGCGTGCGTTTGACATTTGTTTTCGCACGGATTTGCTGTTCGCGATATTTCGGGAATTTTGTTCGAACATCCCACATGACACTTAGGCGAACAGCGAAAAGGGAAATATTTCGGGCGAAATGCAAAAAAAGGGTCGTTCTGTTCACAAATTGCTCAACTTCCCGGAAAACTGTGAGTTCATCAACTCCGGGGTTGGTCTCAACTTGTTGTTTAATCGGCGAGTTGACAGTCTGACATTTGAAATCCAGAAGTTGTCCAAGTTACTCCTCTTAAATTTCCCCTGGGATATTTTTGACAATTCACACATGCAAAGTCATTTTCTACTTTCAATTTACGGTGTGTGCTGTTCGTGTGCGCTACTGTAAGGCGAATTGAGAGCAAACGTTTTCAGCAGAGGTAATTTCCATCCTCCAGTAGCTCTGGTTTTCACAGAGAACAGCTTACATCAAAAAGTCATTCGCCTATTGGATTGTTCCGAGCGAATAATATCGACGATTGGTCAGTGTGTAATTGCCCGCACTTCACGGGGCCTGTTAACAAATAAAAAAAGAATCTATCACATACTCTATCACATATATTTTCTCTCGTTTCACGGCAATGAATAGTGTTCTAGTTCGAGGACCATTAGTTTTGTCCGCTTTGAAGGACGAAAACGATAAACGACACACACGATGAGTCCATCTTGTATACAGATGTGAGCAGGCAACTACGGCAATGGAAGAAAAGAGAGAGAGAGAGGGAGAGAGAGGGAGAGCAAGATCCCTGATTTGAGGAGTTGATAAACTCATGAGTTGTAATTTGAAAGTTGAAACCATACAATTTGAGTGAATGAAAGCAAATCCAGAAGTTGAAGAGAAAAATCCCAAAGTTGTGGTCAACTTTTAGTCAACAAGACGGCACTTTATGAATCCATCAAAACATTCAGAGCACATTCGAAAGCACCATCTTTGCTCGTGTTTATTTCTTAAATGTCCCACACTGACCACATCAACCACAGATTTCACACACACACAGCAACATGAGTCGAAGCCAGGAGTCTAAAGAGCTGGGACCTCTTGGCACCGGCCCGAGCCACTGAGGTTGCCTGAGGTCTAGGTCCGCCTCGGAAGAAAATAGCTCTGTTTTAGGAGAGTGCTGTTGAGGAGAGTTCATTAAGCTGGCGTCCAGCACAGCACTCAGCACTTGACTCAAACTAAACAAGAATACACGTATGATTTAAACCTCTCAAGTTCACATCGCACTACTCATGGCAATCCATTGCGGATCTCATGTCCATTGGCTCGTGCACAGCAGAGGGTTGAGCTTAAGACACAATAACAAAAGTAACTACATACCGGGTCATCAAAGATCTCTTCAACTCTTGTGTGCACATCCTTGTTCTTCTTATTCCTGATCAGGATGTAAATGTTTTCAATTCCTGGGCACGATGTGAACAGCTTGTTGAGCAATACTAGAAGTGAAAACGCACAGAAAATTGAAATAAAACACGTCGACAAGGAAACGTCGATGCACTTACTCTTTCCCAAAAAGCCGGTACCGCCTGTGATGAGAATGTTCGTGCCATAGTAGAAGTTCTGCAGGGGTGTCAGTTGATCCTCGATATTCATGTCTGTAGCTATATGCATGGTCAATGATTTTTGCTACCTTTTCACTCCTCTCTCTCTCTCTCTCTCTAGACAAACAATTTCACAATTTTCTGCAAAAAAAGAGAAACAAAAAAAAAAACGCAAACATTTTATTGAAAAAAACAAAAGAAAATGTTTTCCTGATATTCAAGTTTCATCACAATTTTTGCATATCGTGACGACATGTGAACGAGCGTGAATGGTATGGCGGAGGACACGAGGACGCGGCTTGACTATGCAATCGAAACTGACATTGTCAGCTTCGGTTTCAATTGTCATTCAATAAGCGCTCACTTCGAGTACAAAATTGAAAATAAAAATAAAAGCAAACTTCAAACAAAGCCTGATTGACAATGCCTACGATTGCATGTACATCGTTGGCAGCGGTGGAAGCGCTGGTTGGCAGCGCAGCGAATGCTAATTAATAAATTCAAAACAAAAAAAAGTATATATATGCATATCTTTGTAATATACTTTTTCGCTTTTCCGTCGCCGAGTGTACGCGTGCAGTCAGTAACGGCGGCCCAGTGGTGTTTGGATATCTCGATCCAACCCATCATAGATTGTGGTTAATTGTAGTGCAGCCGCAATCGATTGGTCAATGGGCAATGACATTACGTAGTGAGTGTCATTAGATACATTTTCAATGAACGATCAATTTTCATTGGTTACATCGCAATAAACTGTGCCGAGTGGGGCTGGGGTGGCGGTTGGGGGTGTTTGCAAGGGTTTCGGATTACCCTTGACATTGTCTGCAAGGGTGATTGTGTCGTTCGAAGGAATGCGTCACTCACCGGTTACATGTGAATGGAAATGACTAGAAGTGGAGAATTTCCACCGGGGTGGCATTTTGGTTTGTCCGAGAAATGGGGGCGAACACCAGAGGAAACTGCAGCTGTAGAGAGAAATCCCCGCGTCATGGGGGATGACCGTAGGCGTAAATTTTGTCCATCGCCTGTCTAGAAACGACACGACGTGCAGCAGAGTTGGTCGTCCAAGCGAATGCCGACCAGAAAATTCGGCAAAAGTCCGTCTGGTTTTCGGAGGCAAGGTCCGCCTCGAAGTGTGTCCTTTTGGGCAGTCTCGCCACAGAAGCTGCGCTGGAAGACGGCGACGGGATGTCATGAACGACTGCTCCCTTTTAGCCGATCCGTGGCAGTAAAGTCTCATCGCCTAGTTCTCAGACTTCGGGACAGAAGAGACGACACGACGTGGAGCATGAACTGAGGCTCCCTCTTGGACTATCCTTTGTCGCGGTTACAGAAGATGTCGTCAGTCACTGAGTACAGGCTTGATTCGCCACCGATTTCTGGCTGAACAACGATTCTCCTTCTACTCGAACTGTCACTCATTCACAGAAAATCACAAACAACGCACTCCCCGACGTCATAACTTGAGACGGAGTCTGGATAAGCTAAGTGCGACTCGACCTGAAACCAGTCGCCACAAGCGCCTCTCCTTTCCCAATTCATTCCCAATTCAACTCAACCCAACATTACCTCACTGAGTTTAAGAACAAAAAACACAACAGCACAACCCCTTGGTCAGTCGAAAAAAAAACACAACAAATTCAATTCAGGTCCATTCACTGGGTGGTGGAATCTTTAAAACCCTTCTCGCAGACGATCGAACGATAAGGTTAGCGAGGGAAAGCAAGCACTCTCGGCGGACAACGAACGGACAGTCACAATCCGAACGCACTGAAGCTGAGTACGTCGTACGTCGTCGTCGATCGCCTCATTTTCAAATGGCCAAACCGTTCGTTCACTCGTATTAGAAGTTCTCCGTACATCACATTCACCACGGTTGTTGGTGGGTCGGCTCGTTGGCAAGACGCAATCCACATGCATGCCTTTGTGAATAGACACAATTCGAGATACGTCAAGTACACCGTGTGTACTGAAGTCATTGATGTTGGCTCGGCTCGGGGTAGAGAATAGGAAAAAAATAAACATATTATCAACCGAAAGTAAATAATCTAGAGTGTACCGGACATCGAGATGGATGTCGGTGGTGTGTGGTCGCATGTGGCTGAGATCGACACAGACACTGTGCTGTGTGTTTATCATTCGACTTAGGCGAAGGTGTTTGCTTAGTCGGAAATTAGCAAAGTTTTGTTCGCGTTCGCACTGTACGCCCGCTCGGTGTCCAGTTGACCTTGGTTGTCTTGTTCGAATACAGACAATGCCATCGTTTGCTTTGCACTTGTCTTCTGGAGACTAGAGACAGCTTGTGGTTTCAGACGAGCTCAGCTTCAGGGCGACTCCCCACGGTCGCGGACTTGGAGTCGACGGCTAGTTAAGTGACTTGTTTGGCATTGATGCTCGATCCAGTGGCACATCTGCAGCCCAAGTATTCGCCGCAACTTCAGATGGGACCTCGCACATGAGGTCGCCCCTAAGGCAAATGCAAACACAAAATGGGGGACATCTCGAAAACGGTGCGGTTTGCTGGCCGTTTCTGATCCCGCAAAGCACGAGTGCACACGCGCTCAATGGCAGCCATTCACGCGTTTCCGACTGTAGGGTGACGCGGCGAAAAAACTCATCACAATGCAAAGATACAAGCAAATATGTAAAGTGACGCAGCAAAGTCATACCTCTTGACGGGGATCGCTGTAATGTCTTTCCCGAAACAGAAATGACGTGATCCTCTACGGCGCGCCGCTAATAAGTGTTTACACTGATGTAGACGTTAAAAATATCACGGCGACGTTAACTCATAGGATAATCGACAGCCAATGACACCAGGGGAGTGAGTGTAATAAAGAACTAAATTTCGGACTTTCAAAAACCCCGGGGACCACAACGATCACAGTTGAAATCACGGTCCCGCGGGTTTGTCCAGAGAGTGCGTGTGTAGTGGGTACATCCCCACCGCAACCGCTGCTGAGCACACAACTAATCGAACGCAATGATCTAACGTGTTTATTGCTATTTTACTAGACTTGAGTTAAGACAGGCAAGAAGAAAGAAAAAACAAATTCAAAAGTAAATACATGGGCTTAGGCAAATATTTGGTTTGCTAAGCTTATGGATCAACTCGTGTGCGTCCGACGTGCCACCAATGACGGCGCGCACGATCGTGCAATTCACCTATCACCTCATCTGGCAAATCAGCGCCTGTAAGCCAGTGTAAACGCTTGTAATAGCGCTCCGATGAGTCAATGGCCTTAAAGCGATTGAAAAGTCGTCAAAAGTTGCGACGGCCGGAACGGATTTGATACCGAGAACCGCGCCCTTAAGCGTAGCTTCCACGCAGTCGTGTTGCCTTAGTTTGAATACCATATATTCATTTACACGCTGTTTATGGTTTTACTGCCTTACACGGCGCACAAGTGCATGCCCCACGTCGCTTGCACAGCTCTCGTGTTGGACAATTTTTGCACCTCATTGTTAAGTGGATGGATGCCACAGTGAAGGTCAGAAAAGAAGAGAGTGTTTTCGGAGAACTTCAAATCGTGTGTTGTCATTGATTGTGTTGCGAGTGTATTGACTGCAGTTGAATGATCGAAAACTCAGAAATAAAGAACTGATCGCTGGGGCTTTTGTTACGAAATCGCTGAGCGATCACTGGAGTGGACAGAATCCGGTCCGAGGCACATTCGAGTACATTCGAGGCACATGTGTACACCACGCCAAGAACGTACATTTGCCGCGCGCACTAAAACATCTCAGAGGTACTTGCGATTTTTCACATCTTCTATTTGTTAAGTAATATTTGCACAAAACATTTAGAAACAATAATAAAAGACGAAGGCGGGCACAAAAGAAAAACTCCACTCACGGGCTATGATCGAATCGGCGGCGATGACGAGCGAGCACGAGCTGCTGGTCGTCTAGATGACAGGACGAGGCGGCAAGACGTTTTGAAGACGCACAAAGGTTGAGGGTTCCTTTTTATAATTGACGCAGTGCTGTCGGTCTAGGGGTAGTCGCACGACTTGTCACCAGGCGAAAGTTCCTATAGTCGTGCGTTCCCCCTCCAGATCAACCACCCACCCAGTATGTGACTGGATGTCAGCTTGTAGAGTGCTATTGGGTAAATATTGATTTGGTTTGCATGATTTACGACTAGTATGGCTGTGAGCAGTGAAGGGGTCCGATTCAGACACTCGATACGATGCGATGGAAATGAATAGCGCATAAACGCAACGTAAGTCTGTGCATCTTGGTCCGCATGATATCAGAGCTTATTTCAACTGCTGCTCCTTAACGATTGATTGAACGGGTAGTCACTAATGATCGGCACCGGTTAGCTCTTGAACTTTATTCTAGAGCTGGAGAGTGCTCATGCAGAGAACATTAATCATTTTAAACTTGCGGAAACTGACTGGGAGCTGTCACCGGATTCGTCCATGTAAGACGGGGTTCTGGGGAAGGGGAAGCAGATGGGAACTAAATGAAATTATCTCCTCAAAGGCGATGAAGACAGTGCGAAAAACTTGAGTCAGGCCAGCGGTGAATTTGTCTAACGACAGAAGTCGCACGAGACGTGCGAGTATTTCAAAAAGACAGACAATCGTCCGAGAGTTTCCTGTGAAGTTGGCTGGAAGCGAACAGACAGCTTGACAATGTTTTTGTCTGGCCAAGGATGCTGGCAGGTTAAAGTCCACAAAGCGTCGGCCTAAGGGAGCTGATCAGGGAGACAATCGTTTGAAGAAACAGCTGTCCTAACGACAGGTGATCGTTGTAGAGAGCTGGTGGTCTAAAGAAGACTAAGGCAGGTGTCCGCCTAAGGCAAGTGTTGCCCTAAGGCAGCTATTCGTTTAAAGGAAGAAGGCAGGCGATCGTCTCACTGAGATAATCGTCTAGTGGACATATCCCCAAAAACACACCGAACCCGTAAAGGAACCATCGACCAACACAAAGTGCATCCTTGGCACGTGCATAACCTCATTTCAAGCAGCTCAAAAACTGAAACAACCCAAAAGAAAAGGCAAAAATATATTGCAGCAATACTTACACTTCAAATTTTCTGTTACAGCAGACACATACACAGACGCGCGCGCACGCAGTCACTCGCATAAAGTTGAAACGACGACGGAGTATAATTTATGCGTAGACTACCATACCGATGGTAGTGGGCAATGGGGACGGGGGAATTTAAGTCTTTAGCATAAGACACTAACTGAGCAGACGTCCGACAAGCGAGCGATAGATGTTCTCCTCAATTATTCGGTGACATTTAGACAGTTTTGATAGCAAATAATTTCCACTTACTCTATATCTAGTAACACAGATGGCATCCTCTTTGAGGGAAATTCGGTTGTGTGACTTCACTCGCCGTTCACACACGCACAGGCATGAAGCGGTTAAGTAACGTTTCGTTCGGTGGATTAGTGTTTAGTTTAACGCTGACTAGCTCTTTATAGCGGATGGCTTATCGATTATGAACTGAAAGACAAAGAGTACCGATTACATTAAATGGTCTGTGGGGGGTGTGTTTAAAAATTCATAAGGAACAGGGCTTGATTCGATTGGAATGGATTTTGGATGGTGGGTGAAGGGTGAAGGGTGAAGGGTGAAGGGTGAAGGGAGCGTAGAATATGAATAGACGAGTTCATTTGTTCGTTTGTTCGCTTGACTGCATTTGGTTTGGTGTGAAGAGAGCGAAGCAATGGGTTCGATGAGCATGTTACGTGCATATGCACTGGGCCGCGAAAATGTGCATTTTTCTTTCGCTCGTTGATTTTACGAGATCACATAAATCACTAGAGGCAGTTAGACAAAGCTCATGCTGCCTGCAGGCCACTGTCTAGGTCCACCCCGGGCCGTAGCCACGTCTCCTTCGTTTGCACTTGTGTGCTCGAACTGGCTTGTCATAGCTGGCAATTCTATGTGGCCAACTTCTCAATGTTGCTTGTTCAATTGCACTGAATTCCACAAATAAGTGGTTGTGGTCAACCCGACCGCGTGTCAGTTACTTGGTGTGTTCAACGTTTTGGTTTCGTTTTGGTTTCACTTTAAAGAGGACCTAGGTTAGGTTAGCTGGACCCTGGGGAACTTACTGGAAACGATCTCACTGAGCTGATGAAGACCATGATTTGGTCCCATGAGAAGTCCACAGCCCAGTCTCCCTTGGGAACGAATCCTCTGAATGGTGCCACCAGCCGAAGACCAGTTGCTTTCAGTTCGTGGTAAACAGACATGTTCGCCTGACGAAATATTGAAGTCGAGTTGGTGTACAACTGAGGCGTATGGGCATCATTGATTGTTCAAAAATCTGGTGGACCAGAGGCTAAGGCCTGGAGGGCGAGGGATTAAGAGGCAAAACCATCATTCGTTCAATGTGATGAGGAAGGAAATAGGATGCAGACAAAATGATGATATGCCAGATTACCCAACAGCAAACGTAACCCAAGGGTAACATAATTATGTATTTATTTTCTTTCATTCCCACACACAATCTGCATAAAAAGTTTCTATTTTGTTTCTTGTGTTGTGTTCACCTTTAGCAATGATTGCAACACAGCACAAGAAACAGACATAGACACAGGCACTTTCTTTGGCCTTGAATGTGAACTAAGTTGAAACTTTCTTCCTCCGAATTTGGTTGTGCATACATTATCGTTGGAATATAGCATAACAACAGCTCAATCTGTCTATCGGCGTCTGCATCTCTTTAAAATCGAATCCACATATTGTCTCTCTGTTGCGTATCTCTGCTGGTGGTGGGGGGGGGGGGAGTTGTAACGCAACGATTAAGGGGGATAGAGATAACTATCATCATCAACATTCATAACAGCACTTAAGCCAATTATGACATTGTAATCATTATTCAATAAGGCACCACCACCGCACTAGTTTACCGTCCGTTTCGTCTCCCCCTCCCCCCCACCACCCCGCACACACACGCACTCCTCATCAATTCATTTGCCCTACTCCCCTGATTCACAGCCGTCGCGATGTGTATGCGCGCGTGCATACTCTCAGTTTACATCAAACGGATGTACACTTGTTTGCTGTGCTTCTCCCAAAAGAGACTGAATAAATAAATGATACGACGAACGAACAGAGACATATTTTCGCACAAATGATATGCGGATACGAGACACAGACGCAGAGACGGAGGTGTACTTATTTTTGAATTTTTATTTTATTTTTTATTTTTTTTTTTTACAGATCAGAAATGTGTTGAGGTTAAGTAATGGCATGAAAACTTGCAACAGCCGATACGGCGTACGTATGCTCTCGGTTGTATTTGTAAATACCACTTTCACTTGGCGATAAACCCTGTTTTGACACAACAATGACAAAAATAAACCAGCCACTAGCTTCAGTTGATGAGGGAACTGCGTTTTGGCTGCGTTTTGCTTTTCATCCTGGATCGTGCATAATTCACAAATAACATGATTTCGGGTAACATAACATCACCATCAAGCACCGCCATCATCAGCATGAGCAGTCATTATCATAACCACCAGCACCAGCACCAGCACCAGCAGGCGATCGGGCACACAACGTAACTCTTCACTTTCACTAATTGAATAAATCAATAGAGGGCCGGAGACCTAAGAGATTCGAATTAACTTCGATTTCGATTACAATTCCACCGTTGGTTGGATTAAATTAAGTCGAACAGAATGTATAATTACAACTCAATAAGGTGCTTCCTTCGCATGCGGAGCTAGGGGGAAATGCGGGACTCATTGGACGAGGGTTACTTTCTTTTGAAGTTTTGCATCACACTCTTCACACACAAACAGACACACAGCGAATGCATCCGTTGACCCTTTTATGCGAGGACTCTGCATCTGTAACGTTTCTTTTCTTTTCAAATCTGAGGCGTTTGCACACTTGCACTTGCATCTGATGTAGACACCGTTGGTGTGTCTGTCCTGTACGTCAGTCGAGGCGAAGTTTAGCTTTTCAAAAAAAAAAAAAATAACTAAACGCGTTTCGGAAGCCAAGGATGTCAACAAGGAAACAAACGACACAAAATTCGGGAAATCTGTTGGTTTTTTTTTTTTTTTTTTCAAATTAAAGGGTAAGACCTAATCGTCCACACGAGACACACACAGAAACGGAATAATCACCAACCAAAAAAATCAAACAACCACCGATAGGTACTGGACTGGACGACGGCTTGGAGAGACTTGGAGTCTTGGATGAGATTGTGAAGCGCGCGTCCCACCACCACCGAAAATGACCGACCGAAGTGACGAAGAGAAACACGACACACTACACGTCGGAAAGAGAAGAGGTTTTTTTTTTGTTGTTGTCCACAATATCCACAAGTTTGGTGGTGGTATTTATTGTGTATCTTCTGAGGCAAAGAGTATCTGTGTCGCACCGTTTCATCGTTACATAGTCAGCTGCTCAAAGGTTAATAATAAAAAAAAAAAAAAATAATAAAAAATTCACACTCTTTATATGTTTACATAAATGTGATTTATATAACAGTTCTCCTTCCCCTTGCACCTGCCATTTGGTTTCGTCATTTTGTTTTTTTTTTTTGTTGTTTTTCTTCATTTTGTTCATCTTTACCTTCTTGGAATTTCTGACGTGAATCACTGCAGACTGCAAACTCACTTGCCCACTCACTGTAGGGGGAGAGAGTGAAAACGCGGACAGAGACTGTGTCGTCAGCGCGCATTTGAAGCGCTGGTGCACTTAAGCTGAGGTCTGCAGATTCGGATTACGATAAAACCAGGACAGGGACAGTGGAGGAGGGGGCAGACAATCAACGACCTTGAAGGGAACAGCCGCAATGAATGGATCACATAACGCCGAGGCGTGAAGTCATGGCGTGTGACATTGTTTTCGACTCTAACTGGGGCGGTTTCGTCATTTGAAGAAATTCAAATTCGATCAAAAGAGCCAGAGCCTCTGTGTCTTGCTCTTGGAGACCGACGTGGATCGAGCGCGCGAGGTATCGCATTCGAATCGTTTATTTGGGGCGTAAACTTGTGCAATTGCGACGTGCCGTGAGAACTCTGCAGGGCTGTCTGCATTTGTGGACGGACCAGCTTGAACAAAGCCCGGAAAGGACTCCGGGTCGTGGTCATATTTGGAGTACTACTGCGGAGAGGAAGGAACTGACGGCTATTGCAAATGCTGACGCGCCAATGAGTGCGGTAAGTGCAAAAGCAAAGTGCAGCACTAAATGTGGATTCTCTCGAAAAGGAAAACCTGAGAACACACACTCCAGAGGTCCTTTTTGAGGATCATCTGTACAAGGTGAATATGTGACCACCCTTCTCGAAACACCAACGAAGTCACAGAAACCCTAAGGAAACTCTCCACCCCACAGGAGAGCGTCAAAATTAATTTTCAGACAAAATACCCCGTCAGCAGAAGCACCAGGCATCCTCGGTTTCAGCCCGGACAGATCATGGCAAACGCCGTGGCGTACTCGTCTGGCGGAAAATTAAATGGAGCGGGACTGGCATAAGTCAGCGAGTCATCTGCAAATAGACAGCACTTCCCTGTGTCAGTTGATTGTGGTTGATCTGCCGTGTAGACGTTGCAAAGCCACGGTCCCAGCTTTGATCCTTGCGCAACTCCCGACTTGCTGCCCTCAACTGAGACGTAGAATCTTCTGGAATGCAGAAAGCTATAAATTGGAGGTTGGAGGGGAATCCCATCTGGTTCAGCTTGTAGATGAGTCCCTCAATCCAGGAAGGTCCAGGAAGGAGGCAACGGTGACCTCGGTTGGAGGGGAATCCCATCTGGTTCAGCTTGTAGATGAGTCCCTCAATCCAGGAAGGTCCAGGAAGGAGGCAACGGTGACCTCGGTTGGAGGGGAATCCCATCTGGTTCAGCTTGTAGACGACTCCCTCAATCCAGACCGTATGGGAGGCCTTTTCTACGTCCAGGAAGCAGGCGACGGTGACCTCGTTATTGTTCAGCTCAGCTACAGCATCGAGGTGGAACTTCATTGGAGGATGTAGCGTCGAATGTTTTTCCCGAAATCCGTTCCGAATATCCGGAATGATGTGTGGGGTCGGTAGACCATCGCTTTAGTTTTCGCACGACCAGGTTCTCCAGGATCTTGACATAGGCCTGAATCCTGAAACACTGGCAGCGTTCCCCTTGTTTGGTATTGCGACAATTTTTAGCAATTGTTCGTGATGATTGTGAGAAGTATCATCACCGTTTGTGGCATTCGCTTCAGGACGAAATTCGAAATATTGTCAGCCCCAGCTACGTTGAATACTTCCCGCAATGTCTTCGGTCGTTGTGCGATGGCCTCGTTTCCTGTCGGGTCGTCCGCTGGGTTGGTTTCATTGAAGATGATGTCTGGTGCGGATGAAGTTTGAAGTGCATTGACGTTGCAAATTCCGGGTCATCGGGCGGTTATGGTTGAAAGTTGCCTTCGCAAAAGGATGAAAAGGCTTCTGCTTTCTCCGGCGGCGTGCTTGCGTCTCCTTCCCTTGTTGTCAGTGCTTGTGGCAGTTTCTTCCTCTAACCGATGATTTGGTGGATTTGTCGGAATGCGTCGGGTCCTGGCTGTATCTTGCGGAGCCTGTTCTCCAGCTGATGATTATTCCAAGACTTTTTGCAGTAGTAGCCCACTCAAGGGGGACACCACTGAGTACAACACGTGGTAAACAAGTAAGGTCGAAAGGCTTGTTAAATAAAGCAACTACCTTCGACTTCTTCGAATTAAGACGCAGGTCTCCTCTTAATGACCAGTCATAAATTCGAGAGAAATCATCGTTATTTATTGCACTGGCCATGTCATTGAGCGTTCGACAAAAAGTTGAACGTCGTCGTGGATGCGTATTTTATCGAAGGCCTTTTCAAAATCTGGAGAAAGAATGGTAGCATGGTGCCGAGCAGAGAGTGCCGTGGTTATGTAAAAGTCCAGATGTATGAGTGCATAGACACGTCCCTTATTTGCTCTGAAAGCTACTTGATTCTGTTTCGTTTCAGTGAACCACAGTAAGCACTAGCCAGTAAGGTATTAGCCCACCTTAGAAATACAAATCAGAGGGAGATGGGACGCTTGTCGAACTGTTGCTAACTGCCAATATTGGGGAACTGTATCAGCTTGTAGTGGGTTGTTATGAAGTTAGTCTGGACTGAGCTATGTGTGGAATGGGATCCCTGCTGGGTGTTCTGCCTTCTAGTTCTGCCATTGTAACGTCTGATTCTATGCGTCTGGCAGGGGCTGATATTGGGTTGGACGCAATTGAGCAGGATAAAGCTAATTGCTTTAGTGTTCTGAAGCCAGGGGGAAATTATCATCTTTAGAGTCATTTGACCATCTACTTGCAAAATAGTTGCTTGTTTCCTGAGGAGAAGTTCTTGTTCCCTGAGGCGATGGAGTGTGGAACAGCGTTACCACTAAGGCTACGAATACGATGCCAGATTTTTGTCGGTGCCGTGGTGGGGCTTATGGCAGATGTGAACTCAGCCAAGCTTTTGGCTTTGCTCTGCTGGACTGTCTTTTGAAAGGTTTCCATGCAGACTGCTTTTCCATACGCAGAGTTGCTAAAAGGGGACTCCACCGTGGCACTGCTCGTATCCGGCTGCTCGGGGTGGTTTGTGGGATAGAAACATCTGCGGCTGTCCTTATAACTTTGAGTAGCGTCGCGGCCTCTTTATTAATGTTTGCTGTAACAATCCCACTTAGCCCTGTTGGTACGGAACTTAGGGTTAAATGGTGTTTTCCAATGGTTCCTCCAAGGGCAGGACCATCCAGTATTCCCCAAGAGACTGCTGTATGAAGTCCGGGAGAACATCATCTAAAGGGTGCTTCAATGTTAAGGGTTGAAAACCACCTGAAATTTACCCCCCAGCTGGACAGGGAAGGCAGACCCTCTAGCAGGGACACCCCAAACCATTCCATGATGAACGTGACTCGCGGGCAGGCCTGCAGTTCATGTAAGAAGCGGCACCACGGCCGATCACCTCGCTCAGACCATCCGAACTAGCAACCATGCAGAAAACGCTGGCAGTCCATTCTTTAGTCTTAGCCTCCTTATTTAGTCTTTATAATGTAAAAGCCTTCAACAATTCAATAAAGAATACAAAAAAAGTAAAAAAATGCATTTTTTTCTTAGTCAACCTACATATAGACAAACAAGAACAAAAGGTCCTTTTCAGGATCCGAAATCAAAAGGTAAGTACGTTCTATATTTTCACTCCCCCTCATACTCCACCACCCAACGCCAACCAGAAAGACAAAATCGCAATTTTCATACAAAATTCAGTTCAAAATACCAGGCCACCAGAAACGCAGAAAAAGCAGCAGGTATACCAATTTTTCAGCCGGGAGGATATGCAATGATTTTTGACCTGTGCGTGCAGAATTTCGTTGCATATCGTCCGGGCTTAAATTGAGGATACCTGCTGCTTCTGCTGGTTTTCTGGTGGCCTGGTATTTCAGATGGAATTTTGTATGAAAATTCGATTCCGTACCCCCTCATGTTGTACTGGTATTTTAGAACGATTTTTGGGTGATTTTTGCCCGAAATTTTGCGATCGTCACGCTCTGGTTGGGCGGAGCGGGACGGCCGGCGCCATTTTGAATGGTGCACGGTCGGGCGCTTCAGCTGGTATGCATGGTGGCATGGTCAGCGGTACGAGGGGCGCGCCGGCCGTCCCGCTCCGCCCAACCAGAGCGTGACGATCGCAAAATTTCGGGCAAAAATCACCCAAAAATCGTTCTAAAATACCAGGCCACCAGAAACGCAGAAAAAGCAGCAGGTATACCAAATTTTCAGCCGGGAGGATATGCAATGATTTTGTGTCACAACCCATATGATCCCATACCACGAAAATCGTTGCATATCGTCCGGGCTTATTTGTCGGATACCTACTGCTTCTGCTGGTTTTCTGGTGGCCTGGTATTTCAGCTGGAATTTTGTATGAAATTTGCGATTTTGACGCCCTGCAGGAGTGGGTTGATGGTTGATATTTGGCGTTGTATGGGGGGAGCGGTTCTTGAGGATTTTGTTGGTGTTCCTGCGGAAAGCGAACACATACTTACTTTGTATTTCCGATCCTGAAAAGGACCTTTTGCATATTTTGACATGTGGTTTTGATTTAAGAAAAAACAAACTTTTTGATTGATTTTGTTGCTAATCTTTATTGAATTATTTTGTGGGGACAAGGATTTAAGGATTTTACAATATTCAGGAGTAAATAAATAAGACTAAGACTATGGACTAGACTAGTGTCTGACGCTGGGAGCGAAGGGTGGCGGAGCTTGCGCCCAGACCTGCCTGGCCATCTGCTGCGCCTGGGGACTGAGGTGTATCTACTCTGTAGTGAAACTGATGCTGGTTCTGTGCTTGCTGCTGGCTCTGACGTGATCTGTTGTGGCCCGGCTGGAGGCTCCTTTTTGCCAGGGGAGACGAGCTAGGAGTTGGATACCCACCAGCTGGGCAGGAGCCACCATCTGGACAGCTGCTGGAGTGGTGGATACTTGAGCGCAACAGGACTGCCTACGGATTGTGATGTAACTGCTTGGTTGGAAAGCTGATGTTCGTTCTGTGCTTGCTACTAGATCTGGCGTGGTGTTCGGTGCACGTTTTCTGTAGACCCGCTGGGCCGGTGGACTGCGACTGGTAACTTGAGGGTGGCGGAGCTTGCACCCAGAACCTGGGACTGTGGTGTATCTACTCTGTAGTGAAACTGATGCTGGTTCTGTGCTTGCTGCTGGCTCTGACGTGATCTGTTGTGGCCCGGCTGGAGGCTCCTTTTTGCCAGGGGAGACGAGCTAGGAGTTGGATAGTAGCTATCTTCGGGAGAGTAGCCGGCACCACAACAGGACCCACTAGTTGGGCAGGAGCCACCATCTGGACAGCTGCTGGCCTGGTGGATACTTGAGGGTGGCGCAGCAGTGCTGTCTGCGGATTGTGATTTAACTGCTTGGTTGGAAAGCTGATGTTCGTTCTGTGCTTGCTGCTAGATCTGGCGGCAAATGTTTGGCATGCCTAGATGCGCACTTCAATCCTCTACCGACGCCCAGAAGAAAGCTTGAATGCCGGACTCACCGTTTCCGGGATATGGCCGATTTTCTGAAAAAAGTGCTCCGGGCCAGGGTTTTTTACACTTTTTCCTACCTTCTACTGGCTCTAGAGGCTTGGTTTTGGACTCAAACGAAGCGTCATTTTGCAGCGCATCTTTTGTGGAAAAACTTTACCAAAAGCAAAAACGCCGAAAAACGCACCGTTCTCGAGATATGAGCGATTTTTCCTTACGATGTACTTTCTGGGCAAGTTTTCCGCGAACCTATTGGGGGTAGCGGCAAATACTTGGCATGCCTAGATGCGCACTTCAATCCTCTACCGACGCCCAGAAGAAAGCTTGGAGGGCGGACTCACCGTTTCCGGGATATGGCCGATTTTCGGAAAAAAGTGCTAAGGGCCAGGGTTTTTTACACTTTTTCCTACCTTCTACTGGCTCTAGAGGCTTGGTTTTGGACTCAAACGAAGCGTCATTCTGCAGCGCATCTTTTGTGGGAAAACTTTACCAAAAGCAAAAACGCCGAAAAACGCACCGTTCTCGAGATATGCGCGATTTTTCCTTACGATGTACTTTCTGGGCAAGTTTTCCGCGAACCTATTGGGGGTAGCGGCAAATACTTGGCATGCCTAGATGCGCACTTCAATCCTCTACCGACGCCCAGAAGAAAGCTTGGAGGGCGGAGTCACCGTTTCCGGGATATGGCCGATTTTCGGAAAAAAGTGCTCCGGGCCAGGGTTTTTTACACTTTTTCCTACCTTCTACTGGCTCTAGAGGCTTGGTTTTGGACTCAAACGAAGCGTCATTCTGCAGCGCATCTTTTGTGGAAAAACTTTACCAAAAGCAAAAACGCCGAAAAACGCACCGTTCTCGAGATATGAGCGATTTTTCCTTACGATGTACTTTCTGGCCAAGTTTTCCGCGAACCTATTGGGGGTAGCGGCAAATACTTGGCATGCCTAGATGCGCACTTCAATCCTCTACCGACGCCCAGAAGAAAGCTTGGAGGGCGGACTCACCGTTTCCGGGATATGGCCGATTTTCGGAAAAAAGTGCTCCGGGCCAGGGTTTTTTACACTTTTTCCTACCTTCTACTGGCTCTAGAGGCTTGGTTTTGGACTCAAACGAAGCGTCATTCTGCAGCGCATCTTTTGTGGAAAAACTTTACCAAAAGCAAAAACGCCGAAAAACGCACCGTTCTCGAGATATGAGCGATTTTTCCTTACGATGTACTTTCTGGGCAAGTTTTCCGCGAACCTATTGGGGGTAGCGGCAAATACTTGGCATGCCTAGATGCGCACTTCAATCCTCTACCGACGCCCAGAAGAAAGCTTGGAGGGCGGACTCACCGTTTCCGGGATATGGCCGATTTTCGGAAAAAAGTGCTCCGGGCCAGGGTTTTTTACACTTTTTCCTACCTTCTACTGGCTCTAGAGGCTTGGTTTTGGACTCAAACGAAGCGTCATTTTGCAGCGCATCTTTTGTGGAAAAACTTTACCAAAAGCAAAAACGCCGAAAAACGCACCGTTCTCGAGATATGAGCGATTTTTCCTTACGATGTACTTTCTGGGCAAGTTTTCCGCGAGCCTATTGGGGGTAGCGGCAAATACTTGGCATGCCTAGATGCGCACTTCAATCCTCTACCGACGCCCAGAAGAAAGCTTGGAGGGCGGACTCACCGTTTCCGGGATATGGCCGATTTTCGGAAAAAAGTGCTCCGGGCCAGGGTTTTTTACACTTTTTCCTACCTTCTACTGGCTCTAGAGGCTTGGTTTTGGACTCAAACGAAGCGTCATTTTGCAGCGCATCTTTTGTGGAAAAACTTTACCAAAAGCAAAAACGCCGAAAAACGCACCGTTCTCGAGATATGAGCGATTTTTCCTTACGATGTACTTTCTGTGCAAGTTTTCCGCGAACCTATTGGGGGTAGCGGCAAATACTTGGCATGCCTAGATGCGCACTTCAATCCTCTACCGACGCCCGGAAGAAAGCTTGGAGGGCGGACTCACCGTTTCCGGGATATGGCCGATTTTCTGAAAAAAGTGCTCCGGACCAGGGTTTTTTACACTTTTTCCTACCTTCTACTGGCTCTAGAGGCTTGGTTTTGAGTATCTCTTTATTCTGTAGGTGTTTTGGACAAGAGTTTGATGATGATGAGAGTGCTTCTGCACAGTTAGCGCACACAGTGCGATTACATTCTGCGGGGGAAGTTAGCAATTTGCGCAGACCTTGGTCTTGGAGCATCTTTTTGTGGTGTGTCCAAGTAACTGGCAGTTACGGCGGCGCAAAATATCCAATATTGACTGTACTCGGGTGCTGATGGAGATCGAAGGTTAGCACGACGTGTACCGTCAATACGTTTCGTGAATTCAATCACACCGACTTCATCTCAGATATAATGTCGCTATCTGCAATGTTGATTAAGCAAGGGGCGTATACGGTTTCCTTGCAGGAGTTCAAATTAGCGTGTCAGTCACAGGGCATTGGTTCGCGATATACGCAGAAATTTGTCCGCAACTCTTTGTCTCTCAATTGAGAAATGCTCTCGTATTCTGCACTTATAGCATCTATGGCTTCATTTAATAAGAAGTTGAAAGTGTTTTTCTTTCATCTTTCGCCGATAAAAGTACGAATCTGGGGTTTTTGGAGGTTAGAATTAGAGGGAAGGGTTATTCTTTGAAGGGGGTTCAAACGAAATTCGCTAAATTTGTAAATTAGGCCCCGGGGCCATGATGCATGTGGCGAAGTTTTTTGTGAGCTTGGGAAGTATGAACACGCGGTTTTAGAAAAAAGAACTGGAAAGGGAGAGGAGAATATTACTCAAATATGAACGCACTGAAGAGGACCAACTGTCAAATAGTCACCAGGATGTTAACGCTACGAGAGTTAGACGGAGACTGCGCTTTAGCAAGTAAAGCCAACACACGTTGCACAAAAGGTTATTTTTAAATAATGTAAAGTCTAGTTTAGTACGTGGGGCTTATTGCGAGAGTCTATTCCCAATGGAATTGAAATCGAATAGAAATAAATTCTATTACCGGCGTATTGCGAGTTTCTATTGCTATCGAAATGTTTCCATTTGGTAGCATTTAAAATTCTGTGCAATTCGGTGAAGTTCTGTGAAATGGAAAGCAACGAAAATAAGTAAATAACGGATACATATGCATATTCAATTGGACATATAAATTATCATACAAAATAGGAGACAATCTACAAACAAGCGGCAGATGGAAAAATTAGTGTGTCGAATGGAAAGCAGTCCACTGCCCACTTTGCAAAAAGCTGCAGGCAGACCATCATTGGAAGCAGTTCGCTGTAGAGCTCAATAGCCTGGGTCCTCCTACAAAGAGCAAGGTATGTGAATGTAAAGGCAAACATTTTACTATTTATAAAAGTGTCTCGTTTCATACCAATTTAGGTTTGGATAGATTTGAAGGCGAAGTTAAACAAAAAAGAAATAATTTTGAATAAAAAAGAAATGAACACCACTGGCGGTGGACCCAACAGTTTGTTTGTTTTAACACCTTTGGAGGAACGAATTGTGGAGTTCCTAAGCTTGGACAAAAGTGTGGAACCGTTTGGTTTAGATATTACCAACAGATCCATAGAAGGCATTGAAATGGTTGCAGATGCAGTAACCAATCTAAATCAACCTCATAGCCCGGGAGGTCCTAGGGTAGAAAGTGACCAACCAATGCCAGGCACCAGTCGTAGTTGTGGTGGAAATAGATCGGAGAATGCAGTCCATGCTAATATGTTGGGAATTGAAGAAGATCTGTCGCATTCAATGTCTTGTAGCAGGTTTATGAAAACATTCTTCGTCAATCTAAAGTTCTGTTTTAAACCTAAATTTAACAACTATTAAACATTGCTTCCTTCATGGAAAATGTTCATCCATGTCCAGCGGATTAGAAAGCACTCGTAAATATTTTCTCTTTCGAAGAGTTGATACAACTGCCGCACGATGAGCGTCGTCTAGTTCGTCCTCAAAAATATTGAACGCATTTTTGAATAAAAGCAACACAAAACAACAATTATCTGCAAGACAATAAACAAAATTGAAGTTAATTTGACATTTTTGAGCTTTCATTTTCTATTTCGAAATTCGATGCTATCATCATCAATTCTGTTGCCTTACGCGATACCACAAATTCGGTTAATGGAATCGAATAGAAGCCCGCAATAAGCCTCCGTGACTCGATGAGGACCTTATTAGATTTATGCGTCGTCTTATGCAACAGCTGGGCTAGGTGGAAATAGGAAAGGTGTAGCAGTGCTTTGAGACATCTCTTAATCCTACCTCAGACATTCGTTCCTCAATATCCTGCTCTCATCAAGTGAGTTGAAGGGTGTACCAAGCGCTCGCTGTCTGGCTCTAGTAAGAGCGGGTGTGGTAGGGTCTCTCTCCTCACTGGTGTGTCGTTCAAAATTAGGCAAAGGACAAGGACAGAAAGACGTCGCTCGTGGTCAGCCGATCCCCAGAAGCAACATTCAACTTGTGGTCAAAGGAAAATTCCACCGCCAATAAAATGAAAATGCACTTTTCACATATACAATTCTTTTTGCTTTAATTTACTTGTTTTTTTTGTTTTTTAAATTGTATTTACTTATAGGAAAGACGTTAACATTTTTTAATTTGTATAGTTTTCACTTTTAAAATGTGTTATCTCGTGTAATGGTAGGTAATGACAAAGGGAATAACATAACAAAACTATGTTTTTTTTTTTTTTGTTTTTTGCTGTAATTCTATATTATTTGTTTTTTGTTAACAGCATTTATTCGTAAATGAAAGACACAACGGCCGAAACTTCAGTTTTCGTTATACAAAGAGGAAAAAGAAAATAATGAGAACAGGCTTAAGCACTCTACACCGGCACAGAAGACTGTGTGTTCTGGCTAGACGATGTTTTCTTTCCTTTTTTTTTCACAAAACAAAATAGAAGAAACAAACGAGTATACATATGACTATACACAAAAAAAAAAAAAAGGAACGAGTAGATTTTCATCGATTCTTGGCAAAAGAAAAAAAATATATGATTACGTGTGTTCTTTTTTGCGGTTTCTTTTTTGTCTCATACTAAAAACCAGAGATAATAATTATACACAAATGTTCATTTTTTGTTTTGTTTTTGGTTTTTTTTGGAAGATAATGTGAGTGAAAAATGTTCATATATATATACTATATATATATATATACTTTTTGTTTCAACTGTTTTTGTTCTCTCTTGTTTTGTTTTTGTTTAGACTAAAAATGCAATAATTTCATTTTTTTTTTTTGTTTTCCAAATTTTTTTTTTTTTTATCTATAAGATTTATTTGCTTTTTTTGTTTTTCATTATTTTTATTTCATAACGTTTAACTATAAGGTGTCACCTTTATATCCTCACGTGTGGAAGAAGAGAAGGAGATCCAATGTTTGCTTTAAATTGCTACTTTGAGGAATTTGTGTTTTCTTTTTTTTTTGAATCTTTAACAAGATTTTTTGTTTGTTTGTAAATGATTTTGGAATTTTGACATTTGGAATTGTTGGTTGTTTGACAAAGAAAAATTACATACATACACAATCGTTTGGGGGAGGGGGAGGGGGGGTTCTTTTTTTGTTGTTTCTTAACGAGATTTTTGAGTGTGCACATGTGGATTGTGGCTGTGGATTTGTTGATTTCTTCTCCTTTACATACTGATTGCTTTTATTCATTAGTAATTTGTATATTTATCTTTTGTTTATCAATTTCTTTTTTGCACTTAAAGTAAGACGCATTGCAGCCGTCTTCGTGGTTGGAAATCTTTCTCAAGGGGACATTTGATTCTGCTTGCAATTTGTTTCCCTTGGTGTTTGTTTGTTTCTTTTTCTTTTGACTTTTCTTGTGTTGCTTCAAGAAAGTCAACAAAAAAAGGAGGAAACTTGTTGTTTAAAATGAATGTGGTGTGAATTTCTGACGTTGATCGGATTAATTGGATTAGTGGTTTGTTTGTTGATCTGTTTGCTGTTGTTGTTGTTGTTGTTCTTGTACAAATTATTGATATTGATTTAATATATATGTAAATTTATTTTGTAGATGATTTATAGGAGGACACAGATTGATTTCTTCTTCTGTTTTTGTTTCTTCTCGGGTGATTTTTTATTAATTTGTCGTACTAAATCATAGAAAATCTGCAAAAGAAGAGGACAAACAAAACGCCATCATTAGGAAAACGAGGGATAATTCATTCAGTCAGTCAGTACTCACATCGTTAACATTAATTTTTGCTTTGGCAGATGTTTCCATAAATGCGCAATTGAATTGAGTTGCTAGACTTTTCCCCAATTCTTTACCAACTACGCGCTCTTCTTCCAAATCACATTTGTTCCCTACCAGTACCATTGGAACATCATCTGTGTCCTGTGTATGTGCGGCAAGAATGAAATGAAATGAAATAAATATATATATATGTACAGCCATGTAAACATAATTTATGTGCGACTAACCTTTACTCTCAAAATTTGTTCCCGCAGATCTTGGAGATCATTAAATGTTGATTGTGCTGTTATTGAATAGACTAAAACAAAACCTTGACCGTTTTTCATGTACAAATCTCTCATGGCGGTAAATTGTTCCTAGCGCGAGTTTTATAATATGAGTTAAATAAGTGTTTGTTTTGCTTTTGTTAGAAATAATAAAAATAAATATATGTTCATAGAATGAGGTTATACAAGAAAGGACATAGGAGGGGAATTTCATAAAACGTCATCTAGCTGAACTGTGCGGTTTAGGCACCTTGTATGCATGAACAAATTTGAGATAGCAAAGGACTCGCTGGGCTATCGTAAAGGAGTTCGTGCTGGTCGCTACGTACTCTGCGATTCCCTATAAGGCAAACAATTTTCACGGCGCCACCTCTTTCGAGTCACTGCTGTCTGCAAAACAAACTTCTTAAGCTTGGCTGTTCGGAGTCGGTACATAAACTGTGAGAGAACAAGAGCAAGCACCTTCTGTTCGGAGTTGCTGTGGGCCCCCCGAACTTGTGACAAAACAAGAGTAAACACCTTCTGTTCGGAGTTGCTACATTAACTGTTGGCCCCCCGAACTTGTGACAAAACAAGAGTAAGCACCTTCTGTTCGGAGTTGCTACATTAACTGTGGGCGCCCCCGAACTTGTGACAAAACAAGAGTAAGCACCTTCTCTTCGGAGTTGCTACATTAACCGTGGGCGCCCCCGAACTTGTGACAAAACAAGAGTAAGCACCTTCTGTTCGGAGTTGCTACATTAACTGTGGGCCTCCCGAACTTGTGACAAAACAAGAGTAAGCACCTTCTGTTCGGAGTTGCTACATTAACTGTGGGCGCCCTGAACTTGTGAGAAAACAACACAAGTGGTTACTGTAGATGCTACCTAGATTTTGGCCCAGACACTGCCCAAGGAGTACATTTGCCTAGATCACCATTCGGAGTCGGCATAACAGTCTAGGCCCCCAGGCACTGGTGAAAGAAGAGTAGCTGCCTGAGCTGAGAAAAAAGAAAACTCTCTTCGACATTAATTACCAATTAAAACACAGACAGCAGTCCATTCGATTATCTAATCAATCAATTAATTATTAATCATTCGAACACAGCCCCTTGTAATAACATGTATTAACCAGGGAATAAGAATGCGGGCTGAGACCGACACCAAGTGACCACCAAAAGTATGTGCACATACACAATACTTGAACCTACTCCGCTGTGACCTTTTCCCCCGTGTCACGCAGGCTGTGAGCTGTGTGTATTCATGGCACATGCCACATGCCGAGCAACCACAACCTACCCCTGTCAGTCATTTCTGCGGTATGCGTTGCTAGATGAGGCAACAAAAACAGAAATGCCATCGAGGCAGGAGGACCACCACCTCCGGACACAGGATGACACGTTAAGGAATGGAGGTCAGTTATAGTGACAGTGATAACGATACAAATACCTTCAGCCACCTCCTCTCCTCTGCCATAGTTTATTAATAAACCCCGTAGATGTCAATAATAATGAATCCTATCTGGCTGCGGCAGCCAATACTCGTACGAACAAAAGAAGAAACAAATGATTTGAGGAGATTGCAAATAATACAAAAGGATGTGGACTACACGGAGCACAAGTGGGAAGAGAGAGTGAACAAAAGGAAAACAAGTTAACATAGAATTTGGTTTTGTTTGTACTTACAGTTCCAGCGGTGTCCAAAATTTCCAACATACACTGTTGCCCGTCCACTTCGACTTGTTTTCTGTAACTGTCTTCAATGGTGGGATCGTACTTTTCAACGAAAATACCCTGAAAACAGGCGGAAAGGAGAGACATGAATTTTTGAAGTAAAAAAAACGGATTTGCTACACTTCGATGAATTTAATTCAAATTTGCTCACTGCCTCGAGCGACCCTGCGTATGCGAATTCATACTCTGCCAGAGGAAAGATTCCAGAGGAAGGCACTTCGATTAGGATATCGTTTATTTTCTGATGGAATTTGCGGATGACTTCAATGATGGGATGTGGGATGTGGGATGTGGGATGTGTGTGTGGCAATAAATACTACTCATCGAATATCCGTGTTATTTAAGATGAATATTCTAAAGTGTACTTAACGAGGAGGAGGTGAAGGATGTTTTCATGCAGTGTTGCAAATGTTGAATCCCCGTTGTTATGAGAGATATCTCTGTGTGTGAGATGTCTTGACAAGGAACACATGTATCCTCATGTGCAATTACAGCGAATCATCCTTTAAACTGGGCATCCACAATTAGTCATAAATGTGAGCATTTGTGAGGAGCGTGTCCTTTCATTTTTCTCACTTCACACATGACCGTGGTATTAGGCGTTCGTCTTTCTGTACAGCGAAATGCAGAAGCGCATTGTTTAGTATAAGGCACAGCAATTGGCGTGACAAGTTTCCATGGCAACTCTTCGAATGCTTTGGTCGATGTGGCACCTCCTTGAAATGTTGTCTACTGCCACAGTTTCTCTTCAATACTTGAAGCGTCCATGGATAAGTTTCGGCAACACAGTCAGTCTCTTCTGCCGATGACGAACGATTATGTCAACAATGACACATAATTCCTCTTCCTTGTGCGGCGCAATAGTCGGCGATGTTTGGAATGCTGTATGCATATCTCGAGGGTGAGCTTTACGTCATATTCTCCATGTCATTCGTATGCCTTTACAGTCAACAAGTCCCTTCAAGCAATGTATACACCTTTTGAATGGTTCTGGAGGGCTAATCCGGTCATTCGTTCTTGCATTCTTCTTGTGGACCTTGTGGACCTGAATCTTATCCCAACAATCCAATTCCTACACTGCGGGCATTCACCGCGTCTCACATCTTCTCTGTGTGGGCCTCCGACATGGATCCGAAGAGCCTTTCCAACCAGCTGCTTCCAAATGGACACATCAAGTCCTTCTTCACACACTGCCCGCAGTTTACCGCATCTCACTTAGATCCCACTTGACCGACAATGACGATTCACACAGCCTAGACGAGAGCGGTCTCGGTTACGTTCGTCTACAGCCTCGAACCTCGGCTTTGTTCTCGAGTTGAGTTGCTTCACCAAACGTCAAACATCAAAGTGCCTCCCTCCTAATCAAACTGAATGCACTCGCATGTCTACTGAAAGCAATATGTTAGTAAAGAGTTTCACTTACTTGAACGAATTGCACTGTTAAGGCCGATTTACCGACGCCACCACTGCCAAGCACGACAATCTTGTATTCACGCATTTTGTTTGTATCTTCTGTTGCCTTATTATCTTTGTCTTATTTTCACTAAGTTTCACTTATATCTTATATCTTAAATTTTGTATAGAACTTACGTTAGCTATCGGAATAAACGACGTGTATAGATAGAAATATATATATACCTACATAAATATACTTGTATATATTAATTCCTGTATACGAACAAAAATATCTAGACAACAAGCAACTGGGCAAAGCTTGTAGAAATACACGATTCACTACGGAGAGTGTTCTAGTCCTTCGGACAATGTGCACTACCGAAAGTATACACAGTCAATCAAGCGAAAGAGGAGTTTTGTTCGTTCTCGTTCCTCGTCCTTTTCTATTTTGTTGCTCGAAGGAACGTGTGCGCGGCTCTTTTAAAATTGAATCTATATCTTATCTTACAACTGCTCCGGTTTGTATGCTTTTTTTTTTTTTGTTTTGTTTGTTTTTTAATAAAATAAAAAAAAAACTATTTCATATGTATATATACATGTGTATACGGTAAATACTCAAAATGTACTCTACTCTTATGTTGTGCTCTAGTAACAACGACGACGATGGTTGCTCGGTTTGAAAACTTGTGTGGTGTTAAATATTGCTGAAAATAGAAAGAAGAGAGCATTTTTGCATTAGAACAAGAGCTAAAGTGAAACAGAAGCAAAACAAAACAAATGTCATACAATTTAGTGTGAATATGATGTGCACGTGTGTGTTGGTTGGAGTGCTGTAAGAGTTGTGAAGCCCTCCTATTCCTACCAGGGCGGCACACGCTAGTGATTCGAGAGGAATTTTTCAATTCTGATTCACTGGGAATGTGCTGAATAAGCGCAGATCCCATTCCCGCGAACAGCACATGATTTCGGTGACGAATTGATTGGGCGTACTTGTGTAGTGGAGTGGGAAACTTCGTATGCGTCACATGGTGGGTGATATCATGTTAAGGCTACCTAGCGATTCCCATGCAATTCAAGGCACTAGTTCACTTGGGATGATGGCGTACACTCGTGTAAGTGCGTACTTTGCATCAAATGCCTTAGACTTGTCCGACTTGTCCTAGGCATCCTGCTTTTAGATTACCGATGGGGATTGTGTTTGCCACGAGGGATGGCTAGACATGGAGAGATACTTATGGATGCTGAGCTTGTGAGACAACTGCAGCGGCTGAGGTGGCATAAGAAGGACATCAATCAATCATGGTGTGTGCAAATGAAATCGTCTAGTTAGAGATGACCTTGCTGCCCATTTACCACCGCTGGGTTGCGAGAAATAAAGGTTCGTTGAGGCAGTTTTTGAGCCCACGCGAGTGCAATGGCGCCAAATGAGTTAAGACACAGGTCCACCCCAGTTTGTAGCCTCACACGACCTACTGATTGGATTAGGCGCCCGTAAGGACTGGCACAGTATAAAGTACCAACTGCACCAACACGAAATCTTTACATCTCTCCAACTCAAGTTGCCGCTCCTCCACTGAATCTCAGTGAATAAGCCACCATTCCTAAAACGTTCACTTTGTCTGCTTAGATTAAGTTGCTTTGCACATGTGCCAGCGAAAGGGTCGTCGTTACAGCCACTTGAACAACCCCCACATCTCCGTGTCTGGTCGACAAACTCGTTGTTAGTGGGTCAGCCCTCCGGAGACACGCATACCCCTACACTAATGTCTACCCAAGCTGCACGGACGAGGAGGACGGGACCAAGCATCACTTCCTCCGCTCGTGCATTGCGCTCGTTGCCCGTGGGAACATACACTTAGGGGACGACTTCTTCATTAATTTGAGCGAGGAGAACAACATCACGTACGGAGACCTAAGTCAACTTAATCAATCGGCTGGATACACAGAAATAATGCACGGGGACCAGTGAGTGGGACCGCCTCGTCTTCAATTGTCATCTCAATGATGGCTCCTTGGTGCTTTAGCTTAAGTCTATGTTTGTGCAGGGTTGGTATGGTTGAGGCTTGAGCCAGCTAGAGAGAACTGATGGAGAACAAAGTGACCGACCAACTTAAACCAGAGTCAGGAGTTTCAGTTCACTAGGTCATCGATTGCCTAATCAAACTCCGAAACCACTACATCTCTGTCCCATCTCCACCCACACAATTGAGGTTAATAATTCCATCGGGAATTGAAATGAATACCATCATCGTCCGAACGGCAAGTCCGACCATCCTTCGAAGAGAAACTAAAATGAATGGCCACCTGTGCCACCACCGACATCCTATGATCTAATTTTGTATTCCCTCAGTCCAACATCTTTATATTTACCGCCACCACTAACCGCCACGGCCACGAGCAACCCTACCTCGTCACCACCACCGGATGGTATTCATTTGAGCGTTCAGTTAACTGCATGAAACAAAGAATAGGTCAGTTTGTAATCTACACTCGCCTGCTGATAGATTCATCCCCTCCCTCGGCTGTCACATGTGGTCGCAGTTAATTATACTTTGCGCCTCACTTCCGCTGGTCAGAGGACAACACACACGCAGCAAGAGACAGAGGGAAAGATGGAAAAGTTTACAAAACTATATCAAACATACGACAGATCTCCCAGCCAATATCTTCTTAATGAATTAATTCACTCAAGCAAGGGCAAGGGAAATGGATTTTTGTGTGCTCTGCGGGCTGACTGTCAACCCTTTTCCTAATATAGCCCACATCTTAAAAAAAAACTGATGTTAACCTTCGTTTCGATGCGAGAACAGAGAGCGAAATAGAATGGGTCGAGGATATTGTCCTCAAAAGTTTTTTAATTTCTTATCTGACGTCACTGAGCTATGTGAGTGTGTGCTCACTTAGTTGGACATCCGTTCATTCCCCAAACAGACACACATCTTCCCATCTGTGGCAGTTTTGTTTTGTTTTGACTGCCACAGAACGCCCCGGAAAATATTGAATACTGCCCAACGTCGTCGCCTCTTGTGCAGCACACTGTGTCTACAGAGAGCACATCGCTTGTTAAGTGTATAAATTATCCAATTGGGGATAAACCTCTTTGGCAAATGCACTTCTTCTGTAGTGAGGAAATTCGAATTTCATGGAATATTTGTCAGCCCCAATTTGTCATTGTCAATTTGAAATGCACACGCATGAAACTGAAGAATTCAATTATCTTAGCGTTCCACAATTGCCAGAGAGTATGTCAAGTCAATTTCAATGATTTATTTATTTTGTGTTTTGTGTTTGTTGCGCCTCACAATGGGGACAATGTGAAAAAGGACGTGCCACTGTTTGAAGAGAAAATTGAACTGGCGGTTGAGAAGATTTCCCACAAGTCAGGCCAGTGTTGTTGTACTTGTTGCTGGATACAAGGACTTACTGCATGATGTTTGCCTCTGTGAAGGGCTGAGCGAGTGGAGTAGGAGTAGAAATGGCATGTGTGCTGTACACATGAATGTAAACTTGCCAAATGTTTGACATTTCTCATTTCAATCATTTTATTCACATGGACGTCTTTAGTGCTGCAATTTGCATAGTCTTCGGTCGGCACTGTTCCCGTTCGCGGGGAAAACACATTATAAACCGTTAACTGGGACATTTAAACGAGCTTCATGCATTTACCAGCTCATGTGTAAAGCACTTTAGGTTATGTTCGGCTTTTTTTTCAAAACCCAACAACCCCGCATTGAGTCTCAAAACTGGTGCAACACTGGAAGTAGATCATTCTCTCAATAACCCGTCAAAGATTGAGAAAAAAAAACAGAATTGAGGTTACCACGTTCCTAGCAGCGGTTCCACAAAAGGTTACCACGTTCCTAGCAGCGGTTCCACAAACAACATCAAAGTTCTCTGTACGGTGGTCCTTGTGGAATATATCCTTAATGTCGCTGGTTTTGGGGTTTCTCCCAAGCCGCAGAGCAAAATTTGATGATGTTAAACTCAAGAAAACTAAACAAGAAGAAATCTCCGGAAATCTCCCTTAAAAGTGACAACTTGTGAAAATAAAAATAAAAAACCACTCTCAATGACTTTACAAATAAACCACATGCACACACGGGATTATAGTTTTTGAGATTCACTGCTGACAACTGTTTCACATGAAGAATCACTGCTTACTGCACTCTTCAATTGGCGACGACGGCGACGACAACAACGACGGCAATGCCAATGGCAAAAAGATACACGTAAGGACTACGCAGGCTTCTACAGAACTTCACTCTCAATATGATCACACACTAACAGCTATACATGCTACACAATAAACTCAAGCACACGAGCTTATACTGAAGCACAAGACCACCATCGCACACTTGTGGAGCATGGAATAGCTTTGCAATTTAATATATCTCTCTTGTTTTTTTTTGTGAGTGATTTATTGATATACTCTACATGATTACGTTAAATATAAGCCAACCCGTACAGAAGAACAAACACTGAATGAACAACCATTTGAGCACGCGAGGAGGAGGAGGACTCCACAGAATGCTCGTTTTCAGTTTGTACATGAACATAGTTTGTTTTGGGAGGACAAGGAGTGAACATGTAGACCATGTTTTAACCACCCTCCATAAGCGTACGAACAAAGTATGTACTCTTGCTAGCCTGCTGGTTAACTAGACAAAGTTGAGTGTTGTTGAGAGGAGTCAGACGGAAAGAACAAAAATGCAATTGATTTGGTTCAAATGGAGGACAAAGGAGAGTGTGGTGAAATGACGGCTTGTATGTGGTTTGAGTTGCAGCAATCGACTGCAAATGACTGACCACAGACACCGTCCTAGTCCAAGATTTTCACGTGACGCCTCCTCGAAAGGTACTGTATTAAGTAAGAGTTCGATGACAAATTGCATAGAGTCCCAACAGTCGACTTTCAACAAACCACAGACACGGTCCTGGTCCAAGACACCTCCTCGAAAGGTACTGTATTAAGTAAGAGTTCGATGGCAAATTGCATAGAGTCCCAACAGTCGACTTTGAACAAACCACAGACACGGTCCTGGTCCAAGACACCTCCTCGAAAGGTACTGTATTAAGTAAGAGTTCGATGATACAAAGTTCCACTGATTTTGTCAATACTACCTTCAACATCTACGTGAAGTGGTGACACTAGAAATGAGAGATAACACAGTCAGTACCCACTTCTCTTCTTGTTTCACGTTCTTTTAGCATGCAGGACACAGCTTTTAATGCAAAAAAAAACACGAGAGAAGCGCAAAACGCGCGTCGATATTTTTTTTCTAATATTCGATGTACAGGGAAACATTTGGGTGTCGATGTTTTTTGAATGTTGCAGCTTGATGCACGAAGCAAGGCAGGGCATGTGTAGCATGTTCATCTGCACTTTGATGTAGAAAACATGACAAAGGTATAGCATGTGATCAGCCCTGACATTAATGTCCAGTGATAGACTGTGGTGTGGTTGCATTTGTGTCATGGACTTGGGCGCAGAAATAAATGAGCAAGGAGATATCAAGGAGTTGCCTTGTATTTCACACATACTGTTACAAAATTCATGGATCCACCTTCCTCGGTGCACAACAGCGCTCACGTATGTACAGATACGGGACAAAAAATCATGTAAAAAGCACTGTCTGGTGAAATCAAGGGGGAAGTTGAATATTCCCTTGCCATCACAAACCTTTCCCTTTCTTCGAAGCCATTAGCGTTCCTAGCTCATGTATGAAATTTGTTTCCTCACGAAATTACAAATTCTCTCGCGTGATGTATTCTTTCTCACATCTTTTCCCATTACATTGATGAATCTTGTGATCAATTCAGCGCGTGTAGAGGTCGCCAGAGGCCGACTAGTTGCCACGAACTCCGTACGTTCGGACTGAAGGAAAGATACGCGTTCGCAAGACTGTTCATACTTGTCCACCGAATATGTACCACCGTCATCATTAACCAGCTAAACATCTTTGTCACAACTACCAACTGATTCCAATGTTGGGAGAAATCAATCCGTTTGGTATCACAATGGGTCAACTCTGGCCTAAGTGTGACTGCTTTCTACAGCCAGTCACTCCTACCTGACTGAACCTTTGTAGTTCATGTTCCGCTTGAGATAGACAGGGGATCTAGAGAATGCCTTGGGAAATGACGTAACGACAAAAAAATAAACTATTTATCTTTCGTGACAAGTAGCCCTTGAAGCACTTAACAGACCGTGCCTCGTATTTGAGATAGTCTCCCAGGAAAATGTCTTCGAATGACTAAAGTCACTCAAGTCAAAGGATTTGCTTCGAATGATGTGACATGTGATGACTGCAGCAGTCTACTGATCATAATGAAACGACCCGCGTGACTCATCTGTTGGTTGTGGCATGCTTTTTCAAGCTGGAAGATTGTCATAATGACAGTGGGTGTACAATTTTATGAGATGGGGTGTGGAGCCATAACCTAGACATCCATTGTGAGAGTTGACGCCCCTATACAGCAGCCGACAATGCCTTTTCAAGCGACTGTGGCCTCCACAGGGAGTGAAACTCGTTTCTCGTGTCGGGAATTGAACCCTAACGCCACACACCGGCCGGCTGGAAATTCGCACAGAACGCATCATTCTATGACCATGCCACGCTTCTCCATTGTTTTCCTTATGACGCCAAAGCAACAATTACGTATCTGTACCACGCCACGGCCGAAGGATATGAAATTTAAATTCACAGCAGAGGATGACATCCAATGATGGATGATTTGTGTTGAAAGGAGGTCAAATCTCGCCCGAGATGACATTGAAGCCATCACAATCCATCTTTTTTCAAATGCTGTCATCCCTCTCTCTCACTGAATTTTGTTTCAATAAAACCAGGGTATGATCTCTTAACAACAACTGCAGACAGATACTAACCATTGCCTCCTCTTTTGGTCAACATGACGTCACTTTAAAAACACATGCCAGACACGTTCAAATTCAACAAATCTTCAAAAATCAGACCTTCCTTATGTTGTCCTTTTTCAATCAACAAAAAAGAAAAAAAGAACAAGTAATCAACTGTTCAAAACTTGTGAGTAGGGATGAGGCAGTGTTATAGTTTGAAGTCAAAATATCGCCGAACGAACAAAGGAAGTTGAAAGCCACTCCCTTTCCGTTTTTCTTCAGAAATGACGAATGTTGCTACCCCACCGCTGACGCTTGGGTTGTCTCACTTCTTGGAGAACATCCCGTCCGTCTGTAGACGAAATGCATAATTTACATCCAATTGAGAACGTTGATCAATTAAATGAATTAATTAATAGCAAAGGAAGAAAAGAATAAAGTGAGACCTAGACGAAACAGACAACAGCGACAACACCCTATCCACGATGATGATGATGATTATCATCATCACCACAAGCACCAGCAAAGCACTGCACGGGCACAGGCATGGCATTACTCAAATTTCATTCAGCCAGCAAATTCAGCGGGAGAAATACTTTATTAGAAGGCGTGTAACACACAAAAAAGGGAACGAGAAGGTGCGGATATAGTGTATATACACACATATCCAGCCCCGTCATACGAACAAGAAATGCCTTCTCAACATTGACTGACACAAGCAGCCACACCAGCAGCAACAGCCCGAGCACCAGCAACACGACCTGACCCTACATAAATTAAATATCCTTCTCTTCTCTCCCCCATCGAGGGTAAAAATAAAAAAAAACTGAAAAGACTTGATCTCTACAGTTCAATCGTTCTATTTATACGTTACAAAAGAAAATATCCTCCTGGCAATGAATCAAATGGGAAGATCAATCATGCGACCAGAGGCAACTTTCAACCTTAGGACAGTTGCAGAGAATGCATTAGGTAAGCTGCCGCCTCCAACTATGTAACTCATTAGGGAACGAACGATGATGATTTGTGGCGAACTATCAACTTACACATTCCCCCTGAGCGCTGTAGAGAGGCGTCCACACGACGAAAATGTGGTGGAAGTGCTTTAACCCAAATGTCAACAAGTAAATGCAAGAAGGAGAGGGCATGAATCTTCATTTAAACAAAAAAAAAAATGAACTGAACACCAAGTAAGACGGACAAAAACATTACCAGCATGAAGGAATTGAACAAAAAAAAAAAAAAAAAAGTTCACCTTTGGACCAGGCTTAGCCGCATAAAAAATATCAAATGGAGGAGATTTTCTCTTGTAACACTGAATCCAACACAAAAACCGATCCACAAATTATTAGGGGAGGGCATGTTCCAGAAAGAAAAAACTCAATATAAATACCTTCTTGGTTATAGGCTCCACAATACGCCTGGCCAGTGGAATGCGTTTGCTTTTGTAGATTAGTTTTGTTCTCTTCGAAATTGTTGCTGTTTCTTTTTTTTTTCTTTTTGAATTTTCTTCAGACCATCAAGAAACGGAATTTTTTGAGTGTACCGAATTTGTGGTTTTTTCTGTCATTCAGTTGCTGACCGTTCTTTTCGTGCGTCTTTCTGTCTCTTTTTTTCCGCAATTAATGATGATGGTAATGTGAAATGCCAATTGCATTTGACTGCGTGTGAAAGAGAGAGAGAGAGAGAGAGCGTGTGTGTTTAAGGAGAAAAAAAAATTATCTAAAGATGGGGCAAAATATTTCAATATTTCAATTTCTTGTCCCTTTGTATTCACTTGTTTTTTCTTTTTCGCTCTTTTCAACTTGCTTCGTTTTGGAATAAAAAAAAAAGATTATTTTTTCACTAGGTAAAAAAAACAGAACGATTAACTTGAGACCCAACAACATACACTGTAAGCACACCCCACACTGCTGAATTTCACTTCAAGCCGAGAGAACAAATGAGAGCACAGATGAATGAACCACACGCAGGCACTCACACTTGGCGTAATTAGATGTCAAAAAAAAAAATTTAAAAAAAAAACAAAAAAAAGTGAACTGTTGGAAAAGGGGGAATTTCTAAAAAAAAAAATTTAATTTTTGTATTCGAGACCAAAAAAAACATGGACACCACCGAACCGAATAGATTTCCTACGTTTCCCTAGCTCGGTATCTGACGAGTGTGTTGTTTACTCGAGAGTTTCTCTAGGAAAGCTGAACTAAAACTGCGTGTGGACAGAGGAAAATGAAATCTAAATATCGACGAAGGCAACAATTTTTTTTTTTGTAATTTTACTTCGAGACGAAGTGCTTTCTCACAGTTGGCGCTGCTATCTCGTACTACGAAAATGACAAAACATGAGCCCGACGTTGACACATGCTAGGAGGAACATTCTCTGCGCTGTACATGTGTGTTCTTTTCTTTTGGTTTTCTCTCTCACTTGTTCGTTGGATTTCTTCGGCATTCGGCGTGGAAATTGGGTACGTACAGGGATATGGGCTGCTGTTTCGAGTGTTCTATTACATTGTTGCACTTGGTATTTCGAAGATGAAGATTAGAGTTCGCACAGAGTGGTGAAATTGAATCGGCTGTGTTGAGATTGAATCCTTGGTTGAATTCAAGTTTAAATCAACGGCAAAGCTTCTTGGGGGCGCTGGAAGCTACTCATACAAAAACAAAAACTGCTTCACGAATGCCAGTGTTGGCTGAGGCCAGGTCCACCTCGGGGTGTAGTGCCACTAGAAGGAGCCGAAAGGCAAGCCGTTGGTCAGTGCCAGTCGGGTACAGCGACTCCTATGCAATCCGTAAAGGCATCGCCTTTGAGCCAGTCCATGCTCAGTAAAATCCCTTTAAATGTCACGTGGGCCCTTACACTATTTAAAACGATAGGAAGACCTTCGCAGTCTCTACATTTGACCCTCGTGTCCATCCGAAGACCTGTACCATCTCCAAAGGCTTCGCCTTTGAGCCAGTCCATGCTCAGTAAAATCCCATTAAATGTCACGTGGGCCCTTACACTATTTAAAACGAAAGGAAGACCCTCGCAGTCTCTACATTTGACCCTCGTCCATCCGAAGACCTGTACCATCTCCAAAGGCTTCGCCTTTGAGCCAGTCCATGCTCAGTAAAATCCCTTTAAATGTCACGTGGGCCCTTACACTATTTAAAACGAAAGGAAGACCCTCGCAGTCTCTACATTTGACCCTCGTGTCCATCCGAAGACCTGTACCATCTCCAGATGTTCCCCCAAAGGCATCGCCTTTGAGCCAGTCCATGCTCAGTAAAATCCCTTTAAAAGTCACGTGGGCCCTTACACTATTTAAAACGAAAGGAAGACCCTCGCAGCATCTACATTTGACCCTCGTGTCCATCCGAAGACCTGTACCATCTCCAAATGTTCCCCCAAAGGCATCGCCTTTGAGCCAGTCCATGCTCAGTAAAATCCCTTTAAATGTCACGTGGGCCCTTACACTATTTAAAACGATAGGAAGACCCTCGCAGCATCTACATTTGACCCTCGTGTCCATCCGAAGACCTGTACCATCTCCAAATGTTCCCCCAAAGGCATCGCCTTTGAGCCAGTCCATGCTCAGTAAAATCCCTTTAAATGTCACGTGGGCCCTTACACTATTTAATACAAAAGGAAGACCCTCGCAGTCTCTGCATTTGACCCTCGTGTCCATCCGAAGACCTGTACCATCTCCAAATGTTCCCCCAAAGGCATCGCCTTTGAGCCAGTCCATGCTCAGTAAAATCCCTTTAAATGTCACGTGCGCCCTTACACTATTTAAAACGAAAGGAAGACCCTAGCAGTCTCTACATTTGACCCTCGTTTCGCATTTGAGCCAGCCCATGCTCAGTAAAGTCACCTTAAATGGCCCACCGGCCCCTATACATGCAGAGTGCTTGGTTTCAGAACCAGGTTTCTTCAGTCAGCGATTTCATAAATTCTAATTTCCGCAAGTCCATTACATGTGAGCAATCCAAGCACGGTCCTCTGCAAGCCGGATTATGCAAATTTTTGTACCCACCCTGTACACACTCTTCCACACACACCCTGCTCATTCTCCCTCTTCTCGGAATCAGAACAAACTTGTGCGCACATCCATTCGAACTCGAAAGCAGCCCCTCATGAAATTATGGTTAAGTTCAGCAAGTGAACCGAAGCTTTCTAATAGGCATTTTCTCCAATTCGAATTTGACATTCAACACATCCCTCAAAGTGCGAACATCCCTCAAGAGCTCTGTCGAAAAACCACCATGCGCATCGGACACTGAAAAGAATTCCCCTCGCCATCTTGTGGTAGAACGAAGCACATTTCATCGAACAACAACAAGTGTGAGCAGGGGGCAGGGAGACTTCGAAATCGGAAAGCACATTGCCCATCTCTCCTTCTCTTTCTCTCTCTCTCTCTCGGCAGTCACTCTCCAGAGAAACAACTCACCATTCTACAGTTCAGACTTCGAAGAACTCTGGCAACTTGACTTGGGTTCATATAATTTTTCCATTGAATTTCCCTCTTCTGTATTCACCGCCGAATAAATCAGAACCACGGAACATTCTCGCTAAAAGAAAAATAACACAAGAATACCCGTCGTATTCACTAAGTATCCGCGTTATCGGGACTCAATTCGAGACAGTTCATATATTTTCAAATAAATAGAAAGAAAAATAAAAAAAAGACAAATTTTTTAAAGAAATCGATGATATGGGCATTTCGAGCCTTTGCATAAAATTGTAAATTTTCAATTTAATTCCCGTATGATATAATCAATTTGAATTGAGCGAGCAAATGAATACACCTACTTATATTTTAATTTGATTTTGGGCAATTCTGGTGCGATTCTGGTTGCGAGGATGAGTTGCAAATGAGATATACATAAATTTATAACCCAATTTCTGAAGAACGAAAAAGAAAAAGCGATTATCTATATCCTATTTGCGAGTGGTGGATGCAGTGAACAAGAAATAACATACATACAACATTTTTCGTTTCTTTTTTTTCATTTTTTTTTTGTTTTCTTTCCAAAAACAACCATCTTATGTTAATTATATTTTTATGTCCTTGCTGTGTTGCTCTCCTCCTGCGTGAACGTGCTGGTGTTTATCATATGCGTTTTTAAATAGATACATATATCTAAACAAGAATCTATTGTGTATTGTGGTGTGAATAAGTGGATGTGTATATGGAACTATATGCATATTTGAGAGAGAGAAAATATTGAAAGATTTAAGAAATAAAAAATTAATTAAGAATCGGAAAGAAAGGTGAAGAGATGTATTTATGAATGTTTTTTTTTTTTCTTTCGTTTTCTATCTTACACTCCCTAGTTTCGTTTCGTTTTCTTTTTTTTTGTTTCATTTTGATTTGGTTTTTTTTTTTTTTTTTGTTTGAAAGTGTGTTAAATTTTTTTTAAGCTGTCATGTTTTATATTTTCCAACTTCATTCCGTCGTGAGAATATAATCTGCCCCCCCTCCCTTGCCTGGCAACAGAAAAAGGATATGAGCCATTTTGAATTTGATGGTGTGCAATATTTGAGAGAAAGAGTACAAATGAGGCCCGAAGAGTGAGGTAGACAGTCGATTTTCCGCGTGTACCTTGAAATTGTGGATGGTGGTGTTTCCCGTTTATCTGTTTATTTCATTCGACAACCAGATCCAAACGAGGTTACATTCGGAGTATTGTGTTATCTTTCCTTCTGATTGTGTTTTTTGTTTTTGTGTAACCTTATCCTGCGTATGTTATTGTTGTGAAACTTTTTATTTTAACCCCGCTTGGTTTTTGTTTCTATTTTTTTTTTTGGTTTTTTTGGTAGGTTTCTTCGAATGGGTTTTGTTTTTCCATTCACATTGGCTATTGCAGCTGGGGTGCAGGGTTAGTGGTTGTGATTATCTCTCGGCGCACATCCTTCACCACATCCATTGACATTTTCCATATACACTTGTTCCCTGATGATCGACGAATTAAAGTGCAAAATTTCTTAGGATCGTCGCCCTTCGATGGTGGTTGGTGGTGGTACGAATTAAAGTGCAAAATTTCTTAGGATCGTCGCCCTTCGATGGTGGTTGGTGGTGGTACGAATTAAAGTGCAAAATTTCTTAGGATCGTCGCCCTTCGATGGTGGTTGGTGGTGGTACGAATTAAAGTGCAAAATTTCTTAGGATCGTCGCCCTTCGATGGTGGTTGGTGGTGGTACGAATTAAAGTGCAAAATTTCTTAGGATCGTCGCCCTTCGATGGTGGTTGGTGGTGGTACGAATTAAAGTGCAAAATTTCTTAGGATCGTCGCCCTTCGATGGTGGTTGGTGGTGGTACGAATTAAAGTGCAAAATTCCCTGATGATCGTCGCCCTTCGATGGTGGTTGGTGGTGGTACGAATTAAAGCGCGACTATCAATCATTCATACCAACGCGAGTGCTAAAAGGGAGAAGTTTTCTTTTCTTTTTAAATTCACAGAATCTGAGACATTGCAGACCTTCATTGAATATCGATAGCGCGCCGGTATCCAAACCGAACCGATTTTCTCTCATTTACATATGGAGTCCCCAATAGGTTTTTGTGCGCTCTGGTTTCAGTGGGTTTTGAAGTGACAGTGAGATGTATGTGGCTATCGGAGAATGTTGAATTGCACTAAAAAAAAAAAAAAAAAAAAAGAAATACAAATTCACACACACACACACATTAACCCCGTCATGCTGAATGGTTTGGTGATGATGTGCAAAAGCGCGTTGTTCGATAAACTCTCAAAGAAGTGATTATCGCTGGCGACGAATGCATGGCTTGTGAACAAATAGGCATTATTTTTGTTTACATTAATTTGCTTTCTAGTTTGTGTATGTTGTTAGAGTGTAGTAGAGTACGCACCCTTCCTTCTCCTTTTGTGCAAAGTAAAGGATTGTTTCGTTAACACGTCCCGTGTCTGCTCAGAATACGAGTTGTGTATCTGGAAAATAAAATAAAGAAATGATTTGTGCCGCATTAATTGCAATTGTACATCAATCGTGTGCGCGCCAAGAGTGTTTGTTAAGACTTATTTACTGGATTTCCTTTTTATTGGTTTATTTAAATTTTTAAGTTTATTTTTTTTTGTTTATTGTAAATGCTTTTTATGCATAAGAGTGTTAGAGGCTAGAGGACGGGAGACTAAAAATCTTTTTTTTTTCTGTTTTGTTTGTTTCTCTTCCGTTTTGTTTTTTTTATTTTTCATTTTACAGAATTGATTTAGTGTACCAATGGATTTCGTACAAGTGGCCGAAGATGAAGGAGAAGAACCAATTGAATTGCCAACTGAGGAGGATGGCACACTGTTGCAGTCAACACTACAGGCCCAGTATCCTGGTTCGTGTGGCCTAAAGTACCGCAGTGAAGACACAAAAGTCGTTCGCGGAGTTCGCTTGAATGAGGGACGATTCTATCCGCCATCATCAGACAATGGATGGGGTAGTCAAATATATTTTTGCGTTTTTCCTAAAGGTATGTTTTCTTTTTTCATTTGACTCACTAGTGCATACAACTTACTAGCTTCTCAAAACTTGGCCGTTCGGAATCGGCGTAAAACTGTAGGTCCCATCAGCTGGTGACAGTAGAACGGCTAGCCGATGGGCTGTAGCGCCACCTCATATTATATAATTATATTATCATGAATTTCGTTAGACATGGATGCTTTACATTATATTTACCATCATAAAGTGCTAGTCTGTTTCCCAGAGAATAAGCGCAAGAGTGACGACAATCTGGAGAATTCGACTGCAAAGACAAAACGCGTTGAGACCAGACCAAGGTGCACAGATTTGATTGTCCTTGGATTGCCATGGAAGACCACCGAGGAGAGTTTGCGTGAACATTTCGAGGAATTCGGTGATGTTCTAATGGCCCAGGTGAAGAAAGATCTGCAATCTGGTCAGTCGAAGGGTTTCGGTTTTGTTAGATTTGCCTACTATGAAGCACAAAAAAGAGTTCTATCGACACGGCATTTGATAGACGGCAGATGGTGTGAAGTGAAAGTGCCGAATTCCAAGGTACGTGTTGACAGCGTTCAGAGTGTTAGTCTTGGCTCTGTATTGTAGAAATCTCTTCGACAGCAAGGAATGGTTCATCAGGTACCATGCAAGGTGTTCGTTGGACGTTGCACAGAGGACATGACTGCTGAGGACCTACGCGAGTATTTCTCCAAATTTGGCGAGGTGACAGATGTATTTATACCAAAGCCGTTTCGTGCATTTAGTTTCGTTACGTTTCTTGATCCCGAAGTTGCGCAGTCTTTGTGTGGAGAAGATCACATTGTAAAAGGTAAACTTACTCCATCACTAGTGGTTATTGGCAAACACATTCCTTTCATTTGATTTGCAGGAGTCTCAGTTCACGTCTCGAATGCAGCTCCAAAAACCGAACAGAATCGAAACAATCCAAACCACGGCAATTACGGAAACTATGGCAACTATAACGCCACTCCTAATCAGGTTGCTGCAAGCATGCACGGGTTGTCGCCACACGGCCGTGGAAATTTGAATAGCGGTGTGAACGGCTATGGTAGTGCAATGAACGGTGTCGTAGGCAGTGGCCTAAGCGGCGGCAATGGTCTTGGCGTTTCGCCCAGCGGTGGTATGATGGGCAATGGACTGGGAAGTGCTGGAATGGGCGTTGGTGCCATAGGCAACGGATCAGTCGGCGGTGGTGGCAGTAATCCGAATAATGGCGGTCTAATTGGATCCTCAAATTCGGCATCAAGTGCTATGAGCCGAGAGACGAGCATGCAACAGAGTTACAATTCACAAAACCGCGGCGGCGGTGGTGTATACATGCAAAGCCAATCGATGCAGCCACAGCAGCACAACGGCGGATGGAACACACAGAATCGCGGTAATTTGGATATGCCAAACCTGCAAGCGCTCGGCATCAATCCGCAAGGACAGAATCCTTCAAATCAAGGCCAAAGTCTCAATAATCCACTTGGCGTTGGACTGAGCCTGAATACTCTACCCATGAATCCGGCCATTGTTGCAGCGGCCTTAAATCAATGGGGCCTAATTGGAAATCTACAAAATCAATCACAAGAGCAGGTATGTAATCACATCATATTGAAACAAAATGATGTGGTCTCCTCGAATGCAGATGGACGTTTCTTTTCAGGGTTTTGGTGGCGGCAACGGACAAAATAGTCAGAGTGGTTCATCAAATCAAGGCGGCGGCTTTCTGTCTTGGATGACCCAGGGTGCCGGGGCGAATGGTGCGAATGGAAATGGACAGGGTTCTGCGACTGCAACTGCTGTGAGTAATGATACGCAGCAGGTAAGAAGAAGAAACCTCATCGAGTGAATTTTGAAGTTAGTATCTATTGATTTTGTTTTTTCGTAATAAGTTTGTTGTATTTCTTTTTTTTTGCTTATGATTTGTTCCTTTTGATGTAGCCCGTCTCGGCTACGGTTCAGTGTTTTGTTTTTGACTTATGGTTTCTTGCTACGTTTTGTTTGAACTAACTTTGCAAATTATTTGATATTCTTTCGTATGAGGAAATTTTTGAGGGCATCCATGCATCATCTAACATCTAACATACAAGTGCCATTCAAACTGAACAAAATGTGAGTTAATTATTTGTTGTTTCTATTTTTCAAGGCGGTTCATCAAGTCTGGCCACCCCGACCATGTAACAGTACAGGAAGCGATGGCATCGAACAAAAGCCAAATTTGATATAAACAACAATCTAATACACTTGACTTCATTTCTCAAAAAAACAAACAAACAGAAACAAATCAAAATTTACTTTCTTTACACCTGAAATGATGAAAAAAAATAACAAACAAAACAATATTACTTACATAAACGAGAGAAAAGAAAAAGAAAAAAAAAAACACCACAAAACGCACTGCATACGTGCAGTTTTTACAGCAACCACATGAACACAGACAGCCAATATTTGGACGGCAGTTATAAAAGAATACATAAATATATGTATACGAAAATATAAACCTAATCCTAAACTTAGAGGATTCTTATCTCCAAAACATAATTTTGAAGAGGACATTGATTGAACTGAATACAAATAGGAAAACGAAAAACTTTGCACTCAATTTCATACAGACAATATAAAGGGACGCTGACTAGCAGTAATTTCAAATCTCTTTGTAAACATTTAAAATGTATTTTAGTGTGCTCGTCGGTCGTGTCGCGTTCTTTAGCAGCTGTGTGGTCTGTTCGGTTATTTTACTTTAATTCGGCTTTTACATGCTCACCAGATTCGGTCGGCCCGACACGAAAATGTGTACGCAAAGGGTCTGCTCATCTTGTCGACCCTTCTTGCCAGCCTACACATGTTCGTGCCTGGCCAACGAAATGTACTTTTATCTAACTCATGACAGCACATCTGTTTCGTTTTTATTTTTAATTATAAGCGATTGCAATACTTTCAATCTCTATCCAAAGACTGTAAGACATGAAGTCGTTAAGTTTTGTCCTGTGTTTTTAGTTTTGCTACCGTACCGCTCACGGAGTTGGGGATCGTCTATATTCAATTTCTCACTAGACTTGAAAAGATATCTATCAATTGAATTGGTCTATCTAGCAAAAACAAAACCCCGCATGTGTTGCGTTCAAAGTTTTCGCCGAAATTTAGTCTGTGGTAGACGATTGCGGGGGGGTCTGTTTTAACAAAACGGAACACACTCCTCTAGTCTACTCTAAAAATAAAAATAAAAAATGTCTTTACTTGATCCCCAGCTTAACCGAATATGAATTTTCGTTAGATAAGCTGTCGAGAGATGATCTATTTTTTTTTCTTTTGTTTTGTTTCGATTCAAACGAATCTGTTCTCTTTTTTTTTTCAGTACAATAGCAGATAAATAAATATGTTCATTTCTTTTTTTTATTCATTTTCAATTCATGAAATAAATAAACTATTTCCTAATGTTATCATACAAAAAAAAAAAAAAAATACTGAAACAAGTCTTTGTTGTGGAATAAATGTATAAATGGATTATAAATGAATTATATATGTTTGATGTGTGAATTTACTTGTTCAGACAATGGAAATAAATGTATAAATGTAAAAAAAAACACGACGGATTTATTTATTTCGTTCCTTCAGCTTGTTCAGACATCGAAACGGGGTTAACTCCTAAGCATATCAGAAATTGTTTCATGTTTCATAGCCTCCTTTAGAGGCGCTCCAATTCGGGGTGGACCTGAGCTTCAGACCAGAAGCCTCTCCGGTTGGTTGGCAGGATCTTTAGCCAGTTGCCTCCGATTTCGCACGCTAAGGGGGCTTATTGCGAGATACTATTCCATTCCATTAACCGAATTTGTGGTACCGCGTAAGGCAACAGAATTGATGATGATAGCATCGAATTTCGAAATAGAAAATGAAAGCTCAAAAATGTCAAATTAACTTCAATTTTGTTTATTGTCTTGCAGATAATTGTTGTTTTGTGTTGCTTTTATTCAAACATGCGTTCAATATTTTTGAGGACGAACTAGACGGAGCTCATCGTGCGGCAGTTGTATCAACTCTTCGAAAGAGAAAATATTTACGAGTGCTTTCTAATCCGCTGGACATGGATGAACATTTTCCATGAAGGAAGCAATGTTTAATAGTTGTTAAATCTAGGTTTAAAACAGAACTTTAGATTGACGAAGAATGTTTTCATAAACCTGCTACAAGACATTGAATGCGAAAGATCTTCTTCAATTCCCAACATATTAGTATGGACTGCATTCTCCGATCTATTTCCACCACAACTACGACTGGTGCCTGGCATTGGTTGGTCACTTTCTACCCTAGGACCTCCCGGGCTATGAGGTTGATTTAGATTGGTTACTGCATCTGCAACCATTTCAATGCCTTCTATGGATCTGTTGGTAATATCTAAACCAAACGGTTCCACACTTTTGTCCAAGCTTAGGAACTCCACAATTCGTTCCTCCAAAGGTGTTAAAACAAACAAACTGTTGGGTCCACCGCCAGTGGTGTTCATTTCTTTTTTATTCAAAATTATTTCTTTTTTGTTTAACTTCGCCTTCAAATCTATCCAAACCTAAATTGGTATGAAATGAGACACTTTTATAAATAGTAAACCTTGCTCTTTATAGGAGGACCCAGGCAATTGAGCTCTACAGCGAACTGCTTCCAATGATGGTCTGCCTCCAGCTTTTTGCAAAGTGGGCAGTGGACTGCTTTCCATTCGACACACTAATTGTTCCATCTGCCGCTTGTTTGTAGATTGTCTCCTATTTTGTATGATAATTTATATGTCCAATTGAATATGCATCTGTTACTTACTTATTTTCGTTGCTTTCCATTTCACAGAACTTCACCGAATTGCACAGCATTTTAAATGCTGCCAAATGGAAACATTTCGATAGCAATAGAAACTCGCAATACGCCGGTAATAGAATTTATTTCTATTCGATTTCAATTCCATTGGGAATAGACTCTCGCAATAAGCCCCTAACTTGGTTCGATTTTGTGGGCGTACCGTGTCACTGATTCGGCGTCGAAGACTCTTCGGACTGGAGCAGTGTTGTCCATGCGCTCTGCATGGCAGTTCATGGTTGAATCTTCGTCTCCAGAAACTATCAACGCAAACAGGAACAAAGATTTAACGCAGAACTTTTCTCTCAAAAAGACCAAGGACTTCTTCAACTGCTTTTGAGATTGTTGGCTTCCGCGGCACAGAGCAATACAGGGATGACCAAGGTGTTCCATAATGTTAGCTTGGTCCGTCGTAAGTGGGCTCTGCTGTGCAATTGTGCGCGCGCACAAGGGATTGTTAACGCCCTTAACTGTCCAGAGTCAAGACACAGCACGGGCCGAAGGTATAGAGAGAGAAAGTGAGAGGAGGTACCTGTGCACATTGGTCTTCAATATCTGCGAATAAGTGTCCAGGGTCAAGACACAGCACGGGCCGAAGGTATAGAGGGAGAAATGGAGAGGAGGTACCTGTGCACATTGGTCTTCAATATCTGCTAATAAGTGTCCAGGGTCAGGACACAGCACGGGCCGAAGGTATAGAGGGAGAAATGGAGAGGAGGTACCTGTGCACATTGGTCTTCGTCCGTGGGAAATATTAGACTGGGAAGAGCATTCCATATTCGTGCCGTGCGGCTAATGAACGAGTCTCTAAATTTGACTGTGCGTCCGAAAGTAGACTTAAGGGTAAACTGATGAGCATTCCTGGCGAGACAGGTATTGCGTGTGAATTCATGGGGAGGAGGAATGCAGTTGGCTAACTCACTTGAGCATCGTTTGTTGAAATAGCGATAAAATACGGATAGAGACTAGACGGTAAGTCGATGTTCGACCGAGTCAAGTGACTCTGCAATATTGTTGCCTCCTATAAGTTTTAACGGTCCCTTTTGGATTCTATCTAGTAGGTGCAGGGTGGTCTTGGGGGCACCAGACCAGATATGAGCGCTGTACTCAAGCTTGGGACGGATATACGCTTTATAAATTAAAGCCAAGTCAGAGGGGGTGAAGTATTTCTAGCATCGATTGAGGAAACCTACAAATTTCGCAGTATTTTAGGCGACCTCAAATATGTGATCGTTCCAACTAACTTTTGCGTTCGTACACCAACCAAAAATGGAAAGTTTTCCGGTTTCGTGGACACAGGCTGCATTCATGGATAATGGCTGATTAAAAAGGGTTCGCTTGAGTGACAGCAGGCAGCATTGAGTTTTTGAAGCACTGAACTCCACACGGTTGATTATGCTGTCAAGATCGGAATTAACATAAGCTGCCGTTCCAATTCCCCGGCCGAAGGGCGGGGTCTTGAGTCTTGGAAAGAACATGAAAAGCTCAGGGTGCTGTCATCAGGGAAGGAATGGATCGGATTAGAAGTAGCAGACAAGAGATCATTTGAGAAAGAGTGTCGGAGACATTTATTTGGTGGACATCAGACTTGACATAGGCTGCCGTTCCAATTCTACGGGGTCTTGAGTCTTGGAACGAACATGAAAAGCTGAGGGTGCTGTCATCAGGGAAGGAATGGAATGGATTAAAAGTGTCGGAGACGAACAGAGCCTCGGGGAACACCAGCATTTATTTGGTGGATATCAGACTTGAATCCATCCAAAACAACTTGAAGTGAACGGTTCGAAAGGTAATTTCTAACCCATTGCAGAAAAGACTAGCGAGCTTGATGCCAAACTCTGTCAAATGCCTTACACATATCAAGCGCAACGATCTTGCTTTCGCCTGCATTGTGCAAAGATTGGTTCCACTTTTCGGTGACATAAGCTATCAGGCCACCAGTGGACCTGTTGCTGCAGAGACCATACGAGATCATACGCGACTCAAGATATTTCATAAGCTGACGATTCATCAGCGTTTCCATGACCTTAGAAAGAAGGGACGTAAGTGCTATGGGTCGGTACGAGGTGGGTGACGAAGCTGGACGGGCTGGACAAATGCTGTTTTCCATTTGCTCGGAAAGAGACCCAAAGAGGAGGAGAGATGAAAAAGCTTACGCAGTGGTTTAAACACCGCTTCAGAAGAATAGAGGGACTACCATCCGGGCCAGCGGATTAGTGCACGTCGAGATCCTTAAGTACTCTTGCAACTGTACGAGTGCGGAAGTGGATCTGTCCCCGTACTGGTGGCGACATATTGGAATCTGAAAGTGTTGTTGTTGACTGCTGACTGCGGCTGCAAAGTGCGCCGCAAGTAGATTGGCTTTGTCTAAAGAGCTGGCAGCTGGGATGTCATGTAAATGAGCGTGGCAGTTGAAGACGACGCGGAATTGGCAAGAGTCATTTTGCATTTAATCTCTGTAGCAGACGAAGTCCCTCACTACATCGAGCAAGTAGCTGCTTATGGTGACGTTCTCACCGAGTCGTCGAGTCGATGACAGCATCGCTTATCCCCTGGCAAGAGTTATTCTTCGTTTGATTTCAGCGCTGGTGTCGTTGTCTGAATTGATAGCGGTGCCTAGGTAGACAAAGTTTTTGACTGCCTCTGCTGTGACGTTCTGACCGAGACGTCGGTGTTGGGTGTAGTTTCTCGTTGGCAGCATATACTTGGTCTTACCCTCGTTTACCACTAAACCCATCTTAGCGGCCTCCGTTGCAATACCCACAAAAGCGCCATTGACATCACGCTGTGTTCTTGCGATAATGTCAATATCGTCGGCATATGCGAGTAGTTGGACGGACTTCTGAAAGATTGTTCCTCTGGTGTTGGCGTTCGAGTTTTGAACAATTCTTTCAAGAACGATGTTGAAAAAGTCGCATGACAGCGCGTCGCCTTGTCTGAATCCTTTTTTGACATCAAAGGCCTCGGTTAGGTCTTTACCGACCTTGATGGAGCAGCGTGCATTCTCCATCGTCATCCTGCACAAACGGACGAGTTTGGTAGGGATGCCAAAACTAGACATTGCTCTGTATAGCTCGTCTCTATAAATGCTATCATACGCGGCCTTAAAATCGATGAAAAGGTGGTGGGTATCGATTTGTTGCTCCTGGGTTTTCTCCAAAATCTGCCGCAGTGTGAGTGTGAATTTTCCTGGCCTAAAGCCACACTGGTATGGACCGACCAAGTTGTTGACGAATGGCTTTAGGCGGTCACACAGTACGGCAGATAAGATTCTGTATGCGATACTTAGGAGACTGATGCCTCTGTAGTTGGCGCAGTTCAAAGGGTCTCCTTTTTTATGGATCGGGCAGACTATGCTGAGGTTCCATTCATCGGGCATGTTTTCCTCCGACCATATTTTACAGATGAGTTGTTGCATGCTCCTTCCCAAATCATCGCCTGCGGCCTTAAAAAGCTCGGCGGGTAGGCCGTCGGCTCCCGCAGCCTTGTTGGATTTTTGTTTGGATATGGCAATCCTCACTTCATCTGGGTCGGGTGGACGGAATTGTTGATCTTCATCGTCCCTTTCATTGGGGTTGAATGGTTCGTCCTGCCTGACTGATTTGGATTTGGTTCTACAGTCTGCAGAAATGGTTTCTCCATATCCTCAGCATCGACTGTGACTCTGCTACGATGTTCCCTTGATCATCCTTACAGGCTTCGGTTCGGACTTTACAACCTTGACTGGTTAACTTTACCCTTTGGTAAAATTTCCTTACCTCATTCCTGCAGTAATATCCCTCTAGTTTGCCGATCGCGCGCTTCTCATGCTCCTTCATTTTTCTCCTGAGACGCCGGTGTTCGTCTCTCCTCTTCTGCTCGTAGAGCTCCCGAGCAGCTCTTGTCCTTCTTTGCAGTGCCGCTTTGTATGCTTCTTGCTTGGCTGCATTCGCCTGCCGACACTCGTTGTCAAACCAGGGGTTTCGTTGTGGTGGCGGATTGAAGCCCAGCACATCAGAGGCGGCATCTCTGATGGCTTTTTGGCAATGCTGCCACTGATCTTCGATACTTGATGTTGGCGGCGTAGGATTTCTTAAGAGGTTAAGGGAGACACGATCGGAAAAGGATTTGGCAATCTCTTGCGATTGTAGCCGGCTGACGTTGAACTTCCTCACAGTATTTCTTTGTCTTGGCGGTGTTCGGGATATCCGCAACCTTATCCTGGATATCCGCAACCTATCCGAGTCAATGTTGGCGCCTCGGAACGTTCGAACATCTATAATACTGGAAGAGTGCCTTGCGTCGATCGCAATATGATCAATCTGATTGACGGTTGATTGATCAGGAGATCGCCATGTTCCTTTGTGGATAGCGAGATGTGGGAATCTTGTACTGGCTACTACAACATTTCGCCCCGCAGCAAAGTCGATCAGCCTAAATCCGTTATCGGATGTGGTGTCGTGTAGGCTGTGCTTTCCGACCGTACTACCAAAGATGTTCTCTTTTCCAAGCTTTGCGTTAAAATCGCCAAGGACAAAAATGTGCTATGTTCGTTGGGTTAATGAGCGATGTACGTCGCAAATTTATTTTTTTTTGAGGGTTTAAAGAGTCTTATCTCAAGATGTAACAAATGCATTGATGTTAGGGGAGACGCCCCTCGAATTCGCATTTTCCTTCATATCGATACGGAGAATATATTCAACGCCCCTCGTAAATAGCTGGAATTTAATTCTAAGAGTTTAGTCAACTGGACGAGTGTCAAACTCTGTTACCAAACCGGGTATTAAAAAACATAATTTGTACCATAATTTTATTTATTAAGCAAATCAAACGCTTATTTTTAAATATTCCCATTCGGGGAACAGGTTATGGACAACTGAGCACTTCGTTCGTTGGTGGTTGATGGTTCGCCGTTTTTCGTTTAGGAAACCTTTGCAAATGGAAAGGTCCAATTAAAAGGGACCTCCATAGTCCGACAACAATTCGTGGCCGAGTTCGTGGCAGAGAGGTCCAGTTTGACAGGTCTTAAGGCAGATTCAAAATCTGAACGAATGACATAACATCCGACCTTCTACGAGGAGAGACCCCTCAAGAAGAAGTGCAAAACAAAACGGAGTCACAACACTGAAAACGACATTTATTGAATCATACAAAACATATATAATCTTGTTTACAGAATAGATAGATATTTTAGTCCTTCAGTAGTAATGCTCGTTTCCGGTTGATATACAATAAACATATATAAAATATACACCTATACATATACATCTGATTTTTGGTCTAAAATTTGGCAAAAGAACACACATTCATGTGCTTTTCTTTCTAATTCCATATATACTCTAGTGAAGTTCATTTCATACACATTAATAGACATCGTAAGAAAATGTTCTGTACATCAATGAAAAAAAAAAAAAAAAAAACATATATTATGTGGTTTCAAAGTGCATGAATGATTGCTTCCAGCAATCTACATCAACATTATTTTGGTTTTAAAGATCAAAAAAGGTTTTTACCTTCTAAAGATCGACATCGAGGAATGCTTGGAAGGACATGAAAGGTTGTTCGCATTAATCAACATCAATTATTTGGCTTGGAAGGACATGAACGTTCTCTTCCAGTTATCTACATGAATATTTTTTTTTTTTTTTTTTTAGTTTCTATTATTATTCCACATCAATTGTGTGCTGGTTTTAAACAACATCAAAGATTGCTTACAGCAATCGCCATCAATGCTGTTTATCATTCGAGGTTATAAAATGTTGTCTCTAGTAATCTACATCAATATTGTTTCAGCTTCAAATACAATGAATGGTTGCTTATAGCAATCGACATCACAACAAAATTCTTCAATAGACATCATTAGGTTTGAATATCGTGAGAGATTTCTTACAGCCATGCACATCCATATGTTTGCTTTTAGCAATCCACATCGAATACATTTATTATTATTTTTATTTTTTTGTTTTTTCAAAAATATGGATATATCTATATTGATGCTGTATCTGTAAAGATACGTATGTATATTTAAAAGTATATAATTTGGGTTTTAGTATATGTTTCTTTGGCCACTGTTTAAACAACTGTTTGGTACAAATTTACAATGCCAAAACTGGTCATTTTTGAATCAGTTTTCTTTCAAGGTACACTACTTTCTCAGATAGTTCATAGTTACATGTGTTTATTCTACGTTTACAAGGAGTTTATATGAATACATATATTTGATGGAGATAGTGTATATTATCACTTTATTTATAATGTACGGTTACTCGGTTTAGACATTCATTTATACACTTATTACACTGAATCAAATCGATAAATGATTTTGTTAGCTCTTTTACACAACACACGCATAGTATGTTTGCTATTGACTTAATTAAGAGGCGTTCTTGTTGTTGCTTGCAACCACACCAGATGTTTCCTTAGCTCACAAAATTTCAATTCTCACAAATTAGACCAATCCTGCTGCTGTATCAAATTAAATCCCAACGTCCTCAGGCTTCTGAGGGGTCTATAGAACTTCTATGTGTTGTATCCAGTTACAGCCACCAATGGGTGAGAAACCACCCGTACTGGGCTGCTGCTCTCCAGCCAACTTTCACACACATTAGCTAGACCGCCAACGTCAACTCCTAACCAAGAGAAAGAACATGCTTGTAATCATACTCCGCCTGAGGACAGACTATTCGGAATGTGACGAGTACCCAAAAGTGTTGCCTTTTCAAGGAAATGTTGACCTTTGCTGATGCAACCCTACCGATCCACTCTGATCGAAACCCAACAACGTCCGGGGCCTACCAGGGCCTCAATCAACTCAACTTCTGTTTCCCACGTTAAGTTGACTGAGGTCCTTGCGTGTGCTGTGCACCACCATACACCAAAATCGGATTTAAAAACACCTACAACCCTGCAACAGACCATTCTACCATTTCTCCAAGACGAAACGACAAAAATTCCAGCAATTCGATAACATCTGTTGTGGCTCAAATGCTTTGACTATGAATACCAAAAAATAAATAAATGAAGATATATACATCAATATATACAATGTATCTGCTTAAAACCCTAGTGCCTCAGTAATATTCTCTTACATGCTAACCACAAAGCAGAGCCGGGTCGCATCCGCTTGTGGACATTAACTCTAAAGCTTGGAAAGATTTTTGTGTCTTAGTTTCAATTTTACATCACGTTTCAACGTTTAAAATTATAAATTAAAAGCAAATTCAATCTGATTGGCTTCAAAAAAAATTGAAGTTACCTTCCAAAATGACACTGCTCGTGACCTGTGTAAGGGTGGCTGTGGCCGATGTGACCGTGCATGTTCTGGCCGACGTTCGTTTTCGAGCTGTGCATCCCATATATGTGGCTGCCGGAGCAGCCTCCGACAGTCATATGGACGGTGTTGTTGTTAATTTTCTCTTCTTGGCGGCATCCTGAAGTTGCTTTGGCATTGGAAACTTTGACTTGATGTCCCAGCGTTTCATCCAGTTTCGTAGGGTTTTCCGCGGTACTTCGTGTTCGCGGGATGCTCTGAAAGGACAAGGCATAAGGTAGTTGAATGGTATATTGCCTGGTCTTACCTGTAAATACTTTCGCCATGTTTGACTGCCATTAGGGCCCTGTAAAGGGAATCTGTGCTGTAATGTCGTGGTTGATTGCACCGAGGACTGCGCAATATCACAGACAAGGCTGAAGGCGAATCAGTTTCCCTTTTGGGAGACAAAAATTCGTCCCCAAATGGCAAGTTAATCGTCTTCAATGCTTCCTCGTCTGTGATGGTCTGTTGAAAGTAAAAATGTTCTGCTGCCTCACTGGGCGAGAGCACGGACAGTGCCTCCGATGTGGTGAATCCATGGGATGATGATGGCATAAAAAACGATGAAGTCATGTCGGTTGTTTTCTTGGGCTTGTATGGCCTCTTCTTTGGTGGCTTCCGAGGTACGGTTTGCAGTTTCTCTGGCTTTTGATCTCCACCTGCATTACCGTATGTTTCAGCCACAAGGCGATCGTAGTCAATGCAGACTCCAGGTTCGTCATCCTCACATTCGATTTCGTCTTTGTCGTCATTGTCGTCATAATATGAGACATTTGGTTGACAGATAATGTCTTCGGGTTCGGTTTCATGTACTGCGCCTGTTTCAATGGTTTCGGCAGCAATATCCTTTATCGGGTCATAGGGTGCGGTCTCCGAGCCACCAGAACTTTCATAAATTTCAAGTTCGAACTCCGCCTCGGGAACTTCATCAATTTCATAATATTCTTTATCCTCTTTCTCTCTCTCTTTAAGTGCCATTGCGTCCTGTTCCTTTTTGATCATGGCATAGAACATTGGGTAATCAGCCTGTCGAATGATCGTGCTTCCCATTGTCACCTCTCCGTCTCTTGGCTCGACTTTCACATCGATTCCTTGTTCTTCGGGCGGCGGTGGAGGAGGGGGCGGGGGAGGTGGTGGCGGTGGTATAGGTACTTCCGGTGGCAGGGGTGGCAGGGGCGGCTCTGCCGGTGCTGGCGATTTGGGTGGAGACGGGGGAAAAGGGGTCTTTGGAGTGGGAAGTGGTGACTTTGGCGGTGGCGGTGGTGGTGGCAGCATGACACCTGCATCTGACTGGGTCGATGTGTTATCGGGCTCGCTCTCCAAAGCCATGTTAACAACTCTAACCCGTTCCTGCTTATCGGTTAGGTCTAGATTCTTTACCGATATCTGCATTGAGTTGCTGTTGAATTTCAAGTATGATGTGCTCGGCGGATTATTTTGTGGAACCGGATTTATATTAACCGGACTGGTGATGTAAGCTTGACCTGGCCTCAATTGCGGCAGGAGTGTTATTGTAGGTTTGGGTAGAATTGGTCGATTGATCACCGGTTTCATGACGTTAGGGCGCAAGTGCGCACTGACATCTGGCAGAGTTGGAATTTGCACATATGTCCACGGTACAGGAGCTGACGTAGTCGGGATTGTATTCAATCTCAGCTGATTGATAGCTGGATTTTCCGTCGTAAATTGAAGTAAATTGATCTTCTTCACGCTCTCTTTGACATCGACTTTTGGAAGCGAAGTTATAGTGCACGAAGGCTTGCTTTTGCCCAGTCTCAAGCGATTTGCTTCTTGAAGGATTGTCTCGTTGTCGTTAGTAATAATGGAGGGGTCCCGCTCGCTGTCCATTGAGTCAGAGTTGAATTCGATCGCTGGATTTTCATTTTTCGCATTCAGCAATGCATCGTCTGTTGAAGTTTCTTCTATACAAGCGATTAAGAGAAAACAAAATGCTTAGCATATTTGAAGGGGAAGGCAATCACCTTCCAGGTCTTACCTATAATTTCCAAGCGTGGTTCGTCGTCGTCGTCGTCATCATCGATTTGAATATATTCTATGATATTTTCCTCTGGCGGGGCGGATGTAGATTGATTCCTGCATTTGGTTTTTCTGCCCAACAATTCAGTTTGAGTTTCTCGCTCATGGACATGACGGATTTTCATTTTAATCTTTTGAAATAGCAATTCGAATCCCTCTGGCTCCTCGTCAACTTCGTCATCATCGCATTCAACGTAATATTCTCGGATAACTGTGTTTGTGTTAAACATGCCAGTTACTTGAAGGATCTCAGCGCCTTCTATTAGATCAGTAAGGCCGACCTTATTGACATATACTTCGCGTGTGTAAGTAAAGTCAATGATGCTCCTAACGGTGGATGCTTTAATGCCCAATGGCAATATAACGGTTGGATAATGTGTCGTATTGTCAACCAGTAGCTCTTCGAAGAGTGGAGAAATAGCCGCCAGCATCAATCGATGGCATTGGATTTTCTCGCCATTGCAGGCAAGTGTTACATCGATGAAACGACTCTTGGTCAGCAGCTATGCGTAGCAGTTCAAAGAAATCGTTGAGAATTCCTATTGACTTTGTGTAAAATGGCAAATGATGCTTACCCGAAAAACAGAGTGGTCCATCGGGTTGGGGGGATGTGTAGTGCTGACCTTGAACCTTGAGACCCTCATTCTGATTTTCTGAATTTCGAAATTATTTCAAATCTAATTTGAAGACATCACTTGTCTGAAATTTAAGAGAAAACGTTTCAAACGGTTGCACTAGATATTGTGTTTGTTTTGGATTCGAACAATGGATTGGGGTGGGTAGGGTGGGTTTAGGTTTGTACAACTTTCGTTCACAGGCGCACTAGAAATCACTCGGATTTGCCGGACGGCGATGGTACAACAACGACGAGATGTTCACAGAAGAGATGAAACAAAAAAAACAAAAAAAAAAAAAAAAAAGTTTTGAAAACTGATGTGTATGTGGCGAAAAAAAAAGAGTGTGTAAGTTAAAGGAAACTCTCCGTTTAATGGAGCTCTCTCCTCCCCCAAGGGAGGAGCTGCCCGCTTTAGGAATGCATCCACCCCTAAGGGAGCGCAAACGCTTTTCACTGCACCGCGGATTTAATGAATTTTCAGCATCTTTTTCGAAAGCGAAAGAACAACTCAATACAATTTGCAACCGAACGTCTTAGCAAGTCCTTACACCTCGGAATGAAAAGCCTGTATGTGCACTGAAAAGATCTCTTCCTGTGAACGCATCCCCTATGTACAACAGTAAAGCTCGGGCTGAAAAATGTATTCGAAAGTTTATGAATGTCCTTAAGCTTTCCTCACAACGTCAGTTGAAAATGTCAAAGCGCAGTATCCTGGACGGGTGTGTATTCGCAAGAGCCTGGATGCACCCTGGATGCAAAATTAAGTGCGCCAAATACATACACACACTCGCACAACCACAGCGCAGTATTGCATTGCGAAAATAATGTACAGAAAATAAAAACGAACCCCCCCCCCACACACACAAATATTGATGAACACACATGCATATGTGTGATTGGGTTGATTAATGACCGCGCACACGCAATGATAGATAACACTATTCCCGGGTTGAGGCAACCCCTTTTTTTCTCGGTTCCAAGGGGATGATGGGCCAATGGCCAGTTGGTTATGTATTGTCTTCCCGGTAATCTCTCCATTAACGTTGATCCTCCCGCCCCTCCCCGGCCCGCACACACTACTCGCCCACCCCTCAGACGGGCAAATTGAAAACGCAACAAATGCATACACATTTCCAAGCCAAACAGGAAAAAAAAGAAAATATGTATTCGAAAACAGATAAACGAATGATTCCGTATGCATACCGTATGATTTGTTCGTCGCAGTTTTATAAACAGGGTTGTTTGCTGTTTTTTTGTTATTTTTTTTCTCCCTCTGAGACCGCAAAGTTCGTCCGGCGTCGGTGGTGTTGCGAAGAAAAAATGCGCGCACAAAAATTGTATTTTCGCCGGGAAAATCTTACAAAATACCAGAGGAGAGAAAATCAACCGATAAACAAATGAAGAACGCAAAGCTGCTCCGGCTCAATGGTGACTTGATATGAACTCTGTATGCGGCCAATGGCTACTGAGACCATGGATAACGTCGGCGGACGAACGAACATCCTCGGCCGATGGATGTGGCGCTGTGCTATGTATTTATTTTTTGTTTCCTGTTCGTTCTGCACTCCAGCTGAGAGACTCTATGCGAGTGAGAATGGGATGAATGATATGGATGTTGCGAGGTCCTCGCATGACTCTGGTTGTTTTTTGTGTGTCTTATGCTAGAGCGAGAGTTCTGAGTGGTGTCGTCAACGAGGGGGTTTTTTTTAGTTTTATTTTGCTTTGCTATCGGTAGGTACATGGGAAGGATGGGAATCTTATTTTCCCTTCAGACCACGTAGGCAAGTTATGGTTATGGTGGATTTTATTAGTTGAATGGTCTGAAAGTGGGATGATCATTTTATACTCATACTCACTTTGAACAGAGAATCAGACAGATCCTGAGAGCCGTGACGTTGAGGGGCTTCGAGGAAGTCACCGCAGTCGCTGGTCTTGAGGTCACAAGTGCTACGTCTGAGTAATTTGCTTCACAAGTCAATGTCAATGAGATCGTGCCCAAATGCAGAGAGCGAAGAGCACACAAGAAAAAATATGAATAATTTAAGATTAAATAATTTTGCAATTCACACTTTGTTTTACACACACAAACTTTGCAAATTCACTGGACACTATTTTTAAGGGGCACATCAGCAAGGGTTGAAAACTACTAATCAACTGTACCTAGCGAAGATAGGATAGACCTGCAGAAGGCATCGCACAGAAAATTGGAGTTTGCTCAGTGGAGCGCCGTGAGTCCACTTGGGGGTACATTGAAATCCAAACTAAGGGTTGTTCGTTCGTGTTCACAAATACATGCACACTTAGGGGGTCCGCTAGGGACGAGTAGACAGCCGCACATAATTCATGTACAAAACCGCAGCATAGTCGATTGGGGTCTGTTGCGAGGTGAAAGAATAGACTGTGTGCGGCCCACCCGTGAGGGTGTGAGAAAATCGATACACATCTTGCGTCTCTCTTTCCCCATGGACCTTTAAACCGATACGATGCTCTGAAAATAACATCGCTCGTGCGTTGGGGTCGGTCGGTGTGGAGTGGTGGAACGGGCGGGTGGGAGTGCGGGCTTAGTGATTGAGGGCAACGATGAAGAGGTACGAGAATGTTGCCCCCACAATACGAGTGCATGCGCTCTATTTCGAGGAAAATTCAATGTAATCGGCAACCGAAATCCACTTGCAAGCGTATACAAACATGCTGTGTGGATGCGAAGCAGACAAATTAACAGATTCTAGACCTCCTATGAATAGATGTCTAAAAATATTCAGAAACGAGTTGCGGCCTGCGGGTCTGTCCTTGCGATGGGAAATTTCTCTCTTTGTTCGTCTTCTCTTTGCAGATTTCGAAGAAGTTTCTACGGCAAATCATGCGAGTGCCCGGGAAAATAACAAAACGACGGGTTGCCCGTCTTTCCGGGGGCTCAGGGTATGCGATGAAAGAACGGCAGATGCAGCAGATGTGGATGTGTATGGGTACACTTAGGGTGGGGGGATATTGTGGTGCTTGCGTTTGTATTTATTGCGTTCGTTGGAAAAAGCTGAGATGCATGTACCCCATGTTTTTGTGCGCATTTCCTGCCCAGGGAGGTCTTATAAATTTGTACATAAATGATGACGCTGTATGAGTGAGTAGCTTTTAAACTGAAAAATAAGACTGCATTTCTCTCGAAGGATAATTTCCATAGAAACGGATTTTTCAAGGAATTCTTATGAAAAAATGGCATCATTTGTTGTAGCATGTGGGTGCGGATTCCTTAGCTGACCTGATGCACTGGGTGATCTGTGACTTAAACCTTTTCGCAAATTAACTCACATTGAGGTGCAAAAAAATGACTTGTCAGTTTGCCAACGCAGATCCGACTAGGGTCCGCGATTAGAATGCGAGAACCGTTCTCCCATTATCTTTGAGACTTTGGCGAAGGAAAGCTGGGATGAACTGAGTTGCCTTGCCCCTTCGGCAATGATGTTCCATATTTTTTCTCAGCTTTGCAAACACAGTTTCCATCAGTACGACCGTCAGCCCGCCAAGCATTCCGACCATCAGTCGGTCCACCAGTCCACCCATCGCTCCGTCCATCAGTCTGATCATCAGTCCGCAAAACGTCAGTCAGTCTATCAGTCCGCCCATCAGTCTGTTCATCAGTCCGTACGACAGTCCTCCCATTAGTCCGTTCATCAGTCTTTCCATCATTCAGCCCATCAGTCCGTCCAACAGTCCTCCCATCAGTCAACCTATCAGTCCATCCAATAGTCCGCCCATCAGTCCGTCCGTCACTGCGCCCATCAGTCCTCCCATCAGTCCGTCCAACAGTCCTCCCATCAGTCCGTTCATCAGTCCGTCCGTCAGTCCGTACAACAGTCCTCCCATCAGTCCGTTCATCAGTCTTTCCATCAGTCAGCCCATCAGTCCGTCCAACAGTCCTCCCATCAGTCCGTTCATCAGTCAGCTCATCAGTCCATCCATCAGCTCGTCCGTCACTGCACCCATCAGTCCGTCTGTCAGTTAGCCCATCAGTCCGTCCATCAGTCTGATCATCAGTCCGCAAATCGCTCCGACCATCAGTCCGTCCTTCAGTCAGTCTATCAGTCTGTTCATCAGTCCATCCAACAGTCCTCCCATCAGTCCGTTTCTCAGTCAGTCTATCAGTCCGCCCATCAGTCTGTTCATCAGTCCGTCCAACAGTCATCCCATCAGTCCACCCATCAGTCAACCCATCAGTCCGTCCAACAGTCCTCCCATCAGTCCGTTCATCAGTCAGCCCATCAGTCCATCCATCAGCTCGTCCGTCAGTCCGTACAACAGTCCTCCTATCAGTCCGTTCATCAGTCTGTCCATCAGTCAGCTCGACAGTCCGTTCAACAGTCCTCCCATCAGGCCGTTCATCACTCCGTCTATCAGTCCGTCCGTCCCTCTGTTCAATCATCGTCACGAAACCCTGCAAGAAAGGACGCTCTAGCAGAACTCCGCTTTATTTCCCAATCTATGGCTTCACTTTATTTGTTTATTAATCTAATCCTGGAACTATTTATTCTTCTTCCACATTTCATCCGCCTCAGCTATGGTGTTCGGGAGTTTCGATGACAGGGTCTCCGGGAGGAACAGCGTAACCGATGCCGAGATCAACAATAGCCCCGCCATTATCCACAGTGCAACATATGCTGGCATATAGTAGATCTAAACGAAATCGAACACTTAGCGAGGCAGTCACTTATTATATGTCCAATGTCATACCAGTTGCATTAGCTGCGGAGCAAGCAAACTGCCGCATCTTGCCGAGAAGCCACAGAGTCCCAAGCCGAGGCCCCGGCACACAGTCGGAAACAGCTCACTGCAGTAAACGAACATCGAGCAGAAGCAAGACACAGCGAACCCCTTGGCAACGAGGGTGATAATAACGATGCACCATTCTGCAAGGAGAAACGAAGAAGTCAGTCAATGTCGTCTCATCATCGCTCTCTCACTCGCTTTTCAATGGAGTGTCGTCTGGAATGATCGTTATCAAGCCGATAATAATGAGCAGCAGTGCATTCGCGTACTGGAACACAGACATCGGGATCCTTCGTCCGAACGCCAAGAGGACAAAGTATCCCAAGACATAGGCCACCAGTTCGACGACGGCGCCCAAGAAGAAGTTCAGATGCCTCTCCCCCGCGAGGTTGGGCATGAAATAGAGGATGCCATAGTAGGACAGAGTGACACTGAACCTGTGAAGGAGTGCATACTAGGGTTAGTGTGCGCGAATGCCGTGGTGGCCGATGCACCCACCAGATGTCCATCATTGCGAAGAGATGTTTGCGCAGCACTGAGTTCCGCACAATGTCCACCAAACTGGGTTTTGGTTCCAGAGCATTTGCAGGAATTTGCTCGTCGTCGAGCTTGACCGGTTCCTTCAGATCCATCGAGTTGCACTTCTGGACAACATCACAGTTCCCATTGTAGGAGGCGACCTTTTGCAGAAGTTTTATGGCTTCCCTCTCCCTTTTATGCGCATACAGCCATGTTATGGACTCTGGGAAGGACCTAGGGGATCAAGATTAACGAGAGTCTCGGAATAGAATTGTCAGTCTCTCACCAGGAGTAGGCCACGCTGAGGAGTGTCGGAGTCGTGAGGACCAGCGTGAGAAGTCTCCAGTCTCTGATGAAATACGATGCTCCGCTTAGTATGGCCAAGCCGAGGGCCCAGTTAACCTCCCAGACTGTGGCCGCCATGGTTCGGTATCTCGCGGGGCAATACTCCAGCATGAGCGTGTACGTGCACGTTTGGAGGCCTTGAATGAAGAAACCCTGCAGTAGCCGGAACACCATGAACACCTCCAGACTGTTCGAGAAGTATTGCGCCACCGACATGAGGGCCTGGGCGTATAGACAAACGATGACGAGCTTCTTGCGTCCCCACACATCGCACAGTGCGCTGCAAATCAGCGCGCCAATGGTGACGCCTACGAAGTAGATTGTGTTCACGAGCGGGCCAAGCCAGTGCCTGCTGCACACCAGCGACCACTGCAATTTGAGATGAATGAGAATGAGACGGCAAAGGCAATACTCTCGCGTCGGCTTACCTCGACGACTATGGACTTGGCGTCCGCCTCGTCGAATGCGTATCCATCGGGGCATTCTGTCCCGTTCACCGTCACGCCACATGTGCTGTTGGGCTCGTTCTAGGGAAGGACGAAAGAGAATGGCATGAGTGGGGGATGATTCGTGAGGTATTTGAAAGAAGGTGCGATCGAAAACGAGAAAGGACGGCTACGAGTTCTCTCTTTTGGGCCTAAGACGGGGGCACACAAGTGGAGAAGGACAGGGTCTCAACCAGAGTAGTGTAAGCAGTTCGCCGAATCCAGAATCGCCGAAGTTCAGGGAACACTCTAGATCCAGGAGCGACACACAAGGACAGAGACGGGAGTTCAGCGAACCAATAAGCGTCGTCACGTGCAAACAAGAAGGAAGTTTCGCGAGCAGTCCGAATCCAGAATCGCCGAAGTTCAGCGAACACTCCAGATCCAGGAGCGGCACACAAAACCAGAGATGGGAGTTCAGCGAACCAATAAGCGTCGTCACGTGCAAACAAGAAGGAAGTTTCGCGAGCAGTCCGCATCCAGAATCGCCGAAGTTCAGGGAACACTCTAGATCCAGGAGCGACACACAAGGACAGAGACGGGAGTTCAGCGAACCAATAAGCGTCGTCACGTGCAAACAAGAAGGAAGTTTCGCGAGCAGTCCGAATCCAGAATCGCCGAAGTTCAGGGAACACTCTAGATCCAGGAGCGACACACAAAGATGGAGGCGGGAGTTCAGCGAACCAATAAGCGTAGTCACGTGCAAACAAGAAGGAAGTTTCGCGAGCAGTCCGAATCCAGAATCGCCGAAGTTCAGGGAACACTCCAGATTCAGGAGCGACACACAAGGACAGAGACGGGAGTTCAGCGAACCAATAAGCGTAGTCACGTGCAAACAAGAAGGAAGTTTCGCGAGCAGTCCGAATCCAGAATCGCCGAAGTTCAGGGAACACTCCAGATTCAGGAGCGACACACAAGGACAGAGACGGGAGTTCAGCGAACCAATAAGCGTCGTCACGTGCAAACAAGAAGGAAGTTTCGCGAGCAGTCCAAATCTGTAGTGTTGGCCTTCAGAAGTTTAAATTTACTCGAATCGCCCTCTCTCCGCCATAAGTGACCGTGTGTTTTCAGCGCCAACGTGTTCATTTTCGCTAATCGAAGTCAAAAAGTGCACACCAAAAATACCAAACGCGACCCACCTCCAGTCGCACCGCTCTGACTGACACGCGCCACCAATCCACACGCAAGCACACACATACGAAACACCGAAATCGAATGGCTTACCCGACAAAAGAACGCTGGCAAGTATGTGTGAAATACGGTGACTGTGTGATTGATTCCCACCGATATACTGTTCAAACTCAACAACAGAATTAGAATGTACTGAAACTTGCCCCCCTGGTCGAGGAATGCCATGATCGTTTCCGACACCGACATCGAATTTTCCGATGGATTTGTCCGCTTCGCTTTGGTCACTTCGGCCGTCGCGTCCGTTGCCATACTCATTGCGTTGCTGCTGCTGTCTACTTGCTCGAAAGCAATCAACGTGGACACTATTTATACAGGTTGTCGTCCCAAGAAGAGTTGCCTGCGAGCACTAATAGAAATACGAACAAATTTCCGAGCACAAGATCAGCACTTTTTAAAGTTCACTGAAATAATTTCGATTTCCTTTTGCTGTTGCTGTGCCGATGTCGTCCGAGGGAGTGTAGGTGTTTCACTTGAATTAAACTCTGAGAACCCGACTGAAAATTATCTGCATCCTGTATTCACTGCCCGTCGCCCAGAGTACAAGCGCCTTTCAGAGCGTTGCAAAAGCAACTGCTGGCAAAAAAAAAAAAAACAAAAAACAATACAAATTCTTTTTTGAAGTTTTTTTGTTTTTTGATTTTTGGTCAGGTTAGGCCAAGCTGGGAACTTCGTTTATGAATTGCTCGACGTCGGCGTGAGTGCAATACCTGCTAGGCGGAAGTAGAGCATACTCATGGCCATTCCTTGACGTCGCGTCGTTGAATTCGTAATACGACCGAATTCTTCTCGTCGCCCTCGCCGCCGCCTCTGCTCTAGAACCGGAGTATCGTATACATTTGCGATTGTTGCCACACTCGATGGGGTATTGAATGAGTGTTTGTGCATTACATTTTTCTGGTTTGTTAGTTAGCTTGTGTTGTTAATACACGACAGTTAGCAATGACAAGTCGAAAGTTCGGCCGCTCTCGTCGCCAATAAAGATATCGTCGCGTATAAAATTCGTAATCGCTTGCTCAAGATAAAACATGTGTATTTTTGGATTAACCCAAAGAGGACAGATACGACAAAATCAGATACCCGTGAAACTTTAACCCATCGACAGATGATAATAGTCTGCTCAGATTTTTGTTTACGATTTGATTAGAGGGTGTGCTTGTGACACAGTTACCACATTCTAGTCAAGGTTCCTAGGCAAGATACTGTTGGGCAAACAGAGAGCTACAGAAGAGTCACACTTGTTGGCTTCTAAACTGCCGCGGGCTGTAAGGGGGCGGAGGAAACGACCACGACATCGACATCAACGAAGACGGTGCAAGGGCGTCGATCTGTTATCCCACTCGGAGAGCAGATCAGTCTGCGACTCGGTAGACAACGCCAAATTCCAGTTGACTCGGATAGGCAAGCTGCCGGGAGAAAGCTGGTCCGACAATGGACGGAATAACTTTTGCTGGGCGAGTGAAACCGTGCAGACTGAGGACAACAGTCCCGATATGGGTGTACCCTGGAACTAGATCAACAAACGCCCAGATGAGCAACGCCTGTGCCTTGAGCCCAAAGGAACTGTAAGCTTAAAAGACCGAGATCCCAGGCTGATGCCCATAAGACTACGAAAAAGATGGGGATCGCTGAAATGGTGAGCCGACCCTTGAACGAAGTCGTAAAGGACAAGCTAGTCTATGGGATCTCTGACCTAGCAACGACGGTGGCAGAATCAGCGTGGGAACGCTGGAACAGGTGATCTTTGATTATGTCATGGGGAAAGCATCAACAAACGTACCAAATTTCAGCAACGCTGGTTGGTGTTCTAATGGAGCTAGGCTCCTCAAATGCCACAATTAGAGCCCAAATTTTAAAGAACCACTGCTCCCAAGTTCCGATCAGGCCTCTAGCCAGAACCTGGACTCCTCCGGACTCCTCGGTCTTGACGAACACGAACACATCCGGGTTTTACTAAAGCCACAGGTCCCAGCCACATCCATTGAAGGTCTTGAAAGCAGACAAACAAGAGGAGGCGAGTAGACTAGTTTCATTCCCCATCGACACTGGAAGAGGTGGGAGAGAGAGAGGTTTGGACTGAACGAAGATTCATCTCAAAGTTCGGGATGCAATCGAGTTGCTCGCATCGAGTATGTCCACTGCGCTGGGTAACGCTGGCATTAACACCAAGGACCAGGCGGTGGCGAACGAGACTACTAAGGCCACTACTTCCAAGCCCCTACTGTCGAGGAGGCCACTTGTTGCCAATTGTTTTGCGCCATAAAACGACATCTGGCGATAAACTCATGTGGAACGTATTTTTTTGTGTGGCACTTGTCGTGCATCGGTATTGTGAAAGTCGATTTACGCCAAGTAAAACGACAAAAGAGGGAAAAACAATGGAAAACAAATAAAAACGGCACGAGAACAGCGAATTCTGAATTCTTCGTTGAGCCTTTCTGTACGTTCGCAAAGCAGCTCGCTTCTAGACCATGGAAGGTCTAAAATCATTTTTAAAGTTTTGTTCTGTGCCACTTGCAGTCTTTTAAGATGACACTTAGCCGCACCGCACCAGACAGGACAACCATATGTCAGCTTCGCTTGCAAAATAATTGAATAAGATTAAATAAAAAAAAACACAGATTTTATATTGTGCCAAAGGGAACGGAGATACACACATGTTCGTGGAACATTTCCATTGCTTGTTTGACAGGAGCTTGGCGTGCACCACTGCCATTTAGCTCTCTAACCACCATATGTGGAGTAACCAGTTGTATGGCCAATCGAGTTGAAAACTTACGACTTTTGTTGCAGAAAACTAACAGTACTTAACTTAAACAAAATAACAAAAAGAGAACAAAACAGAAGTGGTAGATTGTACGCATTGGGAGGAAAGAGAGAGCACGATATACAACGTTATCGATGGTTTCGGTTGTAACTTGGCCTTCATTTTGTGCATAGCAGCATCACGTGAGTTCTTTGGCTTGGCGCGTGCTTGGACAATCACAATCACATGGCTTCGGCTTGGCTTGGTTGTACCGCTTTTCATCCAATGCATAGCAACATCACGCGAGAGCTTAGGCTTGGCTTGGTTTTACCGCTCTCCATCGATGCACACCATTATCACGCGAGTGGCTTGGACGCGTGTTTGGATACTAGTAGAAACACTGCCAAGTACAGTCTGCACCGAATGCCTAAGGTAAGCCCTGCCTTATTGGCATTAGAATCCAAGATTTAAGGTGGTAACGCTGGCACTGATTGTCGGCAGAACATTATACCTGACCAGCTCCCACAATGGCGAATCCAACTCGAAGCAAATGCTCGGCTGAAGACAAACAAAGTGCGATCTGAATTATCATGTCGTTGGATCAATGATAACACCGCTCCTTCGCCTTGATTCACTTCTCGCTTTGTGTTGCCTAATTTGCCGGTATATGTGGGAGTGAATCGCATGCCCACCAGACGCTGATGCCGCGACGGTTGGGAAACAATTGCTCGTCAACGGTTATGTTGGCACTTGGCGTATACTTCTTCTTCTTCTTTGTTTGGCTCTACAGTCCGGGGTGCACCTGGGCCTCAACCAACAAGCCTCTCCAGCCAGCACGATCTTTCGCCAGCTGCCTCCAGTTGTGCACACCAAGTTGGTTGAGGTCCTTCTCCACTTGTGTGCGCCATCTTGTTCTAGGACGCCCTCTTATGCGTTGTCCCAAATGCTCGGAATCGAAGACTCTTCGGGCCGGAGCTGTGTTGTCAATCCGCTCTACGTGACCTAGCCATTTTAAGCGTTGGATCCGAAGACGCTTAACTAGGTGCATGCCGCTGTACAGCCCGTACAGTCCGTGGTTGAATCTCCTTCTCCAGACGCCATCAATACAAACAGGACCAAAGATCGCACGCAGAACTTTTCTCTCAAAAAGACCAAGAGCTTCTGCATCCGCTTTCAATAGCGTCCATGTCCCTGCGCCATAGAGCAGGACGGGGATGATTAGGGTGTTATATAAAGTCAACTTGGTGTTTCGAGAGGTGGCTCTGTTACTCAATTGCCTCTTGAGCCCAAAGAAACAGCGATTGGCAAGAGTAATTCTGCGCTTGATCTTTTACTGCAGAGCCAAGGTAGACGAAGTCCTTGACTACCTCAAAGTTTCTGCTGCCCATTACGACGCCCTGTCCGATGCGTCGATGTTGTGCGTCCTTTCGTGATGACAGCATGTACTTTGTTTTGCCCTGATTAACTGCCAAACCCATTTTAGCGGCTTCCGCTTCAATGCTAGCAAAGGCCTCATTGACAGCTCGCTGTGTTCGTCCAATCACGTCAATGTCGTCCGCGTAGGCAAGCAGTTGAACGGACTTTTGGAAGATCGTGCCTCTGGTGTTGACATTTGAGTTTCGCACGATCTTCTCAAGTATGACATTGAAGAAATCACATGACAGCGTGTCGCCTTGTCAAATACCTTTTTTGACATTGAAGGTCTCGGCGAGTTCGTTACCGATCTTGATGGAGCAGCGAGAGTTCTCCATCGTCATCCTGCACAATCTGACGAGTTTGGCTGGAATGTCAAAATTAGACATGGCATTGTATAGCTCGTCTCTATGCACGCTGTCATATGCGGCCTTGAAATCGACGAATAGGTGGCGGGTGTCGATCTGCATCTCGTGGGTTTTTTCCAGGATCTGCCGCAGTGTGAAAATTTGGTCGATGGTGGACTTTCCCGGCCTGAAACCGCACTGATAAGGACCTATCAGGTTACTGACGAATGGTTTCAGGCGTTCACACAAGACGGCAGAGAGGATCTTGTACGATATGTTAAGGAGACTGATCCCTCGATAGTTTGCGCAGTCAAAAGGGTCTCCTTTCTTGTGAACCGGACAAACGACGCTGAGATTCCACTCATCGGGCATGTTTTCCTCCGACCATATCTTACCGATGAGCTGGTGCATGCGCCCAACCAGATCATCTCCAGCTGCTTTAAATAGTTCCGCGGACAGTCCGTCCGCTCCAGCAGCTTTTAGGTCTACACCCTCCGGATAACTGTTTTACCTTTTGGTAAAACTTTCGGCCCTCCTTCCTGCCGTAACATCTCTCCATCTCTTCGACCGCGCGCTTGTCGTGCTCTTTCTTTTTCCTTCTGAGAAGCCGGCTCTCTTCCCTTCTCTTCTGCTCGTGGAGCTCACGAACAGCTCTCGTTGTTCGATGCAGAGTTGCCTTGTAGGCCTCCTGTTTGGCTGCATGTGCCTGCCTGCACTCGTCGTCAAACCATGGGTTCTTCTTTGGTGGTGTAGTAAAACCCAGCACATCAGTGGCAGCTTCTTTGATGGCTTCTTGACAACGTTTCCATTCCTGGTCTATTGTGGTTGTAGGCAGGGTCGAACTTTCGGAGAGTTTCAGTTATAAATGTCAGAGCACGACCGCGCGACATTTTGATATGGGTATTAAGTTATTTTTCAGAAGTGGATTCGGAAAGTGGAACCGGACAAAGGTGGATATTAAATTCCAACAGCCGAGGAGCCACCAACAGCAGAAGGATCTCCAACAGCAGAGGACCCACCAGCAGTAGAGGAGCCACCAACAGCCGAGGAGCCACCAGCAGCAGAGGCGACACCAACAGCAGAGGGACCACCAACAGCAGAGGGACCACAACAGCTGAGGAGCCACCAACAGCAGAGGGACCACCAACAGCAGAGAGACCACCAACAGCCGAGGAGCCACCAACAGCAGAGGGACCACCAACAGCAGACGAGCCACCAACAGCCGAGGAGCCACCAAAAGCAGAGGAGGCACCAACAGCAGAGGGACCACCAACAGCAGACGAGTCACCAACAGCAGAGGGGCCACCAACAGCAGACGAGTCACCAACAGCAGAGGGGCCACCAACAGCCGAGGAGCCACCAACAGCAGAGGGACCACCAACAGCAGACGAGCCACCAACAGCCGAGGAGCCACCAAAAGCAGAGGAGGCACCAACATCAGAGGGACCACCAACAGCAGACGAGCCACCAACAGCAGAGGAGCCACCAACAGCAGAGGGACCACCAACAGCTGAGGAGCCACCAACAGCAGAGGGACCACCAACAGCAGACGAGCCACCAACAGCAGTGGGGCCACCAACAGCAGAGAGACCACCAACAGCCGAGGAGCCACCAACAGCAGAGGGACCACCAACAGCAGACGAGCCACCAACAGCCGAGGGACCACCAACAGCTGAGGAGCCACCAACAGCCGAGGAGCCATCAGCCAATTGAATTGAATGGAATTTTCACTTTTTGCCCTAAGGCTACATCTGCAAAAAGCTGCTTCTAAAGACACATGATTCTGTAGCTACTTCGCCAAAGGCGTGGCGTCTAGATCGGAACTAGTCTACAGGAGTCCTGTAATTTCAAATTTAGACTTTTGAGCATTGTAACCTTGTAAAAATTGCTAATATTGATACAGATCACCCATCACCCGATTCGACCGTAAATTTTCTATAATAATCCCGACACGACAGCACTGGTCAGAACCCCCGGCTGAGCCGGAAACTCTATTAGTCTATTTACAGACGGTGCTGGTGTATACAATGCATCGCAAGACATCAAAACCTGCGACAAACTGGACGCAAGAAAGGCGGAACTGGTAGCCATCCAGAAAGCAGCGGAGAGCCTGAAATGCCGGACAAACCGCACTCGCATTAGATAGTCAGTCAGCGCTCAAAACACAAACTCACACAGTCCGAAACGGTACTCAACTGCTTCGCAGTGCAGGACGTCTGGTGTACCAACGCTCATATGGGTTCCTGGACACTTGGGATTCCAGTGATAAATCTATTGTGGAATGGAAAAAATTTATTGAGAACGAAACAAGAATGGAATTTGGGATAGGCGTCTAAGATGGAATGCAATTATACCAAGTGTACGTTTCATCAGAAAAATGGTGCCATATACGTTGGAGATTTTCAACACCCGGGGAAACGAAACAGCGGACGAAGTAGCTAAGTGTGGCGTCACAATGTCACCTGACAATTTGTCTCCAATGAACTCGACAATGAACTATTTATTACAGCAAACAATGCGCCGAATAGTGGCCAACATGGCCAGAACAAATTTAATAATTTCTTTGCCAGGAGATAGCTGGAGTACACTTGCAGGGATCATTACAGGCCACTGCCTAGTGGTTCACCATGCTCATAGACTGGGCCTGGTTGCCACTGATTGTTGCAAAACTCTGAAACATCTTCCTTGTTTCTGCCAGGTTTTGGCTAAAATTCGATTGATTCTTTAAATCCTTAGACGATGTGGTCATCGTGAAACATGTCCATTCGCAAAAACCACTAGAATACTCGGTTTTAATAAAGCTACAGTGGACTACAAGTGAGTTTACTCTGCAGCAGTTTGGACCAACAGGTCTATGTGAAGCTGAGTCGCCACCTCTTAGCCCACCTCTGCCTAGAAAAATCTTCGATTCCGAGCGCCTTAGTTCGAGATGGAGAACAAGCGTGAATTACCGGAATGAGGACACAAGACAGCATCGATCGCGTTGACACCAGTCCAGTCAAGAGGTTAATCGCCTCCTAGGCCCCGGAGTCGAGAAGGAGACCAAGTCGGAATTTTCGGAATGAAGACGCAAGGCGGCATCGAGCGCGAGAGGTTCCTCGAGACCAAGTCCGAATTTCCGGAATGAAGCATCGATCGCGTTGACACACCAGTCAAGAGGTTAATCGCCTCCTAGGCCCCTGGGTCGAGAAGGAGATCAAGTCCGAATTTCCCGAATGAAGACGCTAGGCAGCATCGAGCGCGAGAGGTTCCTCGAGACCAAGACCGAATTTCCGGAATGAAGACGCAAGGCGGCATCGAGCGCGAGAGGTTCCCCGAGACCAAGTCCGAATTTCCCGAATGAAGATGCAAGGCGGCATCGAGCGCGAGAGGTTCCTCGAGACCAAGACCGAATTTCCGGAATAAAGACGCTAGGCGGCATCGAGCGCGAGAGGTTCCTCGAGACCAAGTCCGAATTTCCGGAATTAAGACGCTAGGCAGCATCGAGCGCGAGAGGTTCCTCGAGACCAAGACCGAATTTCCAGAATGAAGACGCAAGGCGGCATCGAGCGCGAGAGGTTCCCCGAGACCAAGTCCGAATTTCCAGAATAAGGGCGCAGGGCAGCTAAGTACGGCCTGGCAAGTGAGTTCTCAAGAACGATGTGGCGAGAAGTCTCAACACGAAGGATTTTGTGCCGTCAATCAGTCTTGAAAGCTAGGAACTTGCTAAGCACTCCTTACGTGGTAAGGGCCATCCATGCTAAATCCGTTCACGGCTTACTCAGAGTGTGGCCTACCCAGCCCTACCTTTGACATTGGATCTCTGCCGTGAGGGGTTTCGGTGATCCATTCCGGCCAGAAGACCTTCGCGATTCGTCATTGCCCTTTGAAGGTCCGTATAGGAGTACGGATTTCACGTTGGAATTGAATGTCTTGAGTGAGATGGAGACCTGGTTTTACGTCCAGACGTTGCCAAGCGAGTGCTAAGCATGCACAACACTGCGCGTCACAACAACGAAAAAAGGCTTGCTCCTCGGCAGGTCTCGATTTTCGAGATCTTGAAAGGTCCCGTCGATTGATACATCTTGCAAGGGGCAAGGTTTAAAAATTCAGCTTGAATTTGCATGCCTGGAGGCAACCCAGAGCGTCAACCTGACCCCCTCCTATTTTTAAATGGCTTCGTATACAAACTGAGGCATGAGGGGGGACTAAAGTAGGTGGGTGGACAGGTAGGAGAGGCTGCTGCACTGATTGACCACTCCAGTGATGTTAATTTGATCCATTGTGTTGGGACCAGATAGAAGCCCCCCCTTCACATCCCATAGCCAACCAACTGCGCCATTCAGCCGCCTGATACATAACACAAGCATTGCATATGAATCGCTTCATAGAGGCAGCAACTGTACCTGTGCAACAGATAGAATTGCGGGGGTGGCTCGGGTGGGCGGATGGAGTGGATTGATCGATGGACTGAGGGAGATGGACGAACAATGAAAATATGAAAAAGCTCCTGTTGACGGAATCTTCAAAACGCATGACTGATGTCCCGATTGCTTGCAAGTGTATATGATGCAGTGAGGGTAAATAAAAGAAACGCTAGCTACATACCGGCACATCCCCTTACTGCCTCAATTTTTCATATCGCCATCGAATGTCTTTGATTTTGTTTTGCTTGCACAACTACACACGTGACAGGATATGTGTTCACCTTTTCCGCGATTTACTATTTCGAGTGCATTCGTAGGCATTGATGAACCTGCGCTGCAGTAGCAGCATCTGGAAACAAAGAAAAAAGGTTTCACCAAATTGACCAAAGCAACAGCGGACAAGAAAATGACCAGCCTCGCCAATTTTCTACACATCTTCAATTAGCATCCATCTTTATCGTAAACAATTGCATTTCGAAAAAAAATAAGCCACCAATCAACTTGTTCAAACGTCCATTGCAACAAGTCGATTGGCGCTTGCCCCACCCAAAGATGTTCACTTTTGCTTTCGTTTCTCTGCAGCGGTCAGGAGAGAATCGATTTAATTCTTCTACTTCTCTACTGCCGCCAATTTAAACGACATTTTCTCATGTCCACTGCACGTACATACATAATTCCATGTGGTTTTATGGTGGCCCCACCGCCACAACTCCTGTAGTCGCTAAGTGCGTGCTAAAATTAGCCGGCCAGTCCGAACTCGCACAGGCTGTGAGCAAAGGAGCCACACCACCCAATCAGTCCCACAAATGCTGTACATTTGCGTGTAAGACCAGAAGAAAAAAACAAACATCGAAACCAACTTGAAAACGCTTAAAACTGAAAAATCCAAAATGAACTAACCTTCAAACAAACAACTGTCCTTATGCCTCCCTGTGGGACCTTTGTTTGTTTTGTTCTCTCCCGCGAACAGTTGCCACACGTCAGTGCTGCAGAACACGTCTGAAATGCAAGCATGGATGCATGAGATTTCCAATCCCTTTGCGAACCAACTTCGGAAACTAGCTGCAGCAGGTGAAAACTAAATGAAAACTTTTATCCGAAGGCAGAACAAAAACCAATCTCTTGTGGGAAATGCTCCGATATTCCTCAATAATTCCTCTTAGTCTGGAGTTTGAAAAAAAACAAGGGAAAAGACCAAGGATTCTCTTGCAAGACAGAGGAAATCCATTTTATAGGAGGAGCCCGTTGAAAACATCGCAAAATGCATTGCAGACATTCTCCTAGAATGTTCTTCATTTGCGATGAAAAAAAGCTCCTCCAACCAGCGGGGTCGGAATGCAGAAAGACGAAAGGATCCCAGGCAAATTCGATTATGTAGTCTGTGCTTCCCCTATTGGAATGGACGGAGGCTTGAAGGGAGTACATGGGGTTTGTCAAGTTCCACCATATGCCGTTGGAGGGATGACAGCGGGGAGCATTTTCCCTTGGTGTGGGTGGAAAGCTCCTTTTCTCCGCCAGCCAATGCAATGCAAAGCGCATCAGGTATACACAGCCACAGATGCGCGTCAAAGGCATTCCTCCCCCTTTCGGTATCCCTCGTCTCTGAACGATGCAACGACGGTTCCATTGCACGTCGCACTTCCCTTGTCCGTCCAAGGGCGTGGTCCCGGTTGTGAATACCAGGCACACGAGCTTGGTTGATGGCACATAGGACACACGGGAAACCCTCTCTTTCCCAAAGAAAAAACCACAACAAAACTCAGCTTGAGAAAGGGCATTCCAGCACACACACATGCATTCCATCCCCAGGCATGCAACAAATGGCTCAAAGCTTTGGTTTTAGGGAAAAAACCAAGGATTTCGTGGCGGGCGTTGGTATACCCAAGCCCCTGGATTCGACAGAGCTTCCAAAGCCATTGGTCCTCAACCCCCGGCAAAACGGAAAGCGCTCAAGTTGCAGGAGAAACAATTTATTGATCTGTCCATCTGGAAGGAAAACTCCTGCAAGGAGGGTGTCAACGATTAATTGAATCCTTGTCAAGCCGGGTAGAGATGCAACTGGTCTTGCAACAAATCGTGGATGTGCCAGCCGCTGTCAACAAATGTGCGGGATAATTGCACAAATGCGGTTGATGGAGGTTTGTTGGTTGAGGCCCACGTCTCTCATGTTGCCTCCAGCCACTGACAAAGTAGGCAATACACCGCCATGCCTAGGCCTGACAATCCTGACGGAGACTTAAGATTCAACCATGAACCAGACAATGGCCAAAAGAGGGCGACGAGGTTTTCGCTTCAAACGCGACAACCTTGAATTTCACATCTAGCCAGGCATCACGCAAACCTGGGGTCGTCCTGCTTGTCATGAAAATCGTTTCACAAAAGACCACATCTTCAAACGGGTCACATTACAAAGGATAAAGGAGGACGTCCGGTTTTTCGCTTTAAACAAGTAAGCCAGGGCACATCTACGTGAAATTTCCCATCCATCCTGGTGGCCCACACCACTCGGCTCATCCTAGTTTCCGAGAAAATTGTTTCATAAGGACCACATCTTCCAAGTCAATGACCAAAGAAGGACGTCCGGTTTTTCACCTCAAACAAGTAAACCACGGAACGCCCGTCAAAAAACTGCACCTTATTCCGCATCTACGTGAAATTTCCCATCCATCCTGGTAGCCCACACCACTCGGCTCATCCTAGTTTCCGAGAAAATTGTTTCATAAGGACCACATCTTCCAAGTCAATGGCCAAAGAAGGCCGTCTGGTTTTTCGCCTCAAACAAGTAAACCACGGAACGCCCGTTAAAAAACTACACCCTATTCCGCATCTACGTGAAATTTCCCATCCATCCTGGTAGCCCACACCACTCGGCTCATCCTAGTTTCCGAGAAAATTGTTTCATAAAGACCACATCTTCCAAGTCAATGGCCAAAGAAGGCCGTCTGGTTTTTCGCCTCAAACTACTAAACCACGGAACGCCCGTTAAAAACTCATACCTTATTCCGCATCTACATGAAATTTCCTTTCCAAATTTCCACACCTCAGCACTGCGCTCGTCCTAGTTTCTGAGAAATTCGACTCGTAAAACATCATGAATCAATCATCATGCTAAAATAGACGTTTTCACGGATTTTGCCTCACACACATCCGCCCCGGAACTCCACGCAAAAAGTCGCACCTCACTTCGCATCTACGTGAAATTTCCCATCCATCCTGATACCCCACAACCTTGGATTCCTCCCAATTCCCGAGAAATTCGTTTCACAAAACCGGGTAACCCAGAAATCGATGGCGGCGAAAATGCGTTTATTTTCAGCAAAAAAATGCGACCCAAGTGCGATGCCAATTTACTGCATTTTTTCGACAAAATCATGCATTTTCTCGATTTTTCAAAAAACAACAAACTTTCGCAAGCAAATGCCTTAAGATGATGGCTTCGAGTGTCCCAACAGTGATTGCGTGCACTTCATGTGGTTTCCCAGCGGTTTTCAGTGAAAAATCGCGGATATAAGGTTGAATTTTCACTCTCTGACGTCATCGGCTGGCATCGAATGAGGTCAGTGTTGGGTGTGCTCTTTGTTGGCTTTTATTTTGGAGATAAAGTGTGGAGTGGATTACATTGCTGGAGTGTAAGTTCCAGTAAACGGAACCAGAGAGGTTGAACATGGGTCGAAATTTACTTAGCTTCACTCGGTACGAGGAGTGGTCAAGCAAATTAATGCCTTATCATGTCCTGGACTACAACATGACATGTGGATGGTGGCTGGTGGCCTGTGGCTGATGGCTGATGGCTGGTGGCCCGTGGCTGATGGCTGGTGGCCTGTTGACTAGTGCCTTGTGACTGATGTCTGGTCCTGGAACACAACATGACATGTGGATGGTGGCTGGTGGCCTGTGGCTGATGGCTGATGGCTGGTGGCCCGTGGCTGATGGCTGGTGGCCTGTTGACTAGTGCCTTGTGACTGATGTCTGGTCCTGGAACACAACATGACATGTGGATGGTGGCTGATGTCTGGTCCTGGAACACAACATGACATGTGGATGGTGGCTGGTGGCCTGTGGCCTGTGGCTGATGGCTGATGGCTGATGGCTGGTGTCTTGTGATTGGTGCCTGTTGACTAGTGCCTTGTGACTGATGTCTGGTCCTGGAACACAACATGACATGTGGATGGTGGCTGGTGGCCTGTGGCTGATGGCTGATGGCTGGTGGCCCGTGGCTGATGGCTGGTGGCCTGTGGCTGATGGCTGGTGGCCTGTGGCTGATGGCTGGTGTCTTGTGATTGTTGCCTGTTGACTAGTGCCTTGTGACTGATGTCTGGTCCTGGAAGACAACATGACATGTGGATGGTGGCCGGTGGCCTGTGGCTGATGGCTGATGGCTGGTGTCTTGTGATTGTTGCCTGTTGACTAGTGCCTTGTGACTGATGTCTGGTCCTGGAACACAACATGAGATGTGGATGGTGGCTGGTGGCATGTGGCTGATGGCTGATGGCTGGTGGCCCGTGGCTGATGGCTGGTGGCCTGTTGACTAGTGCCTTGTGACTGATGTCTGGTCCTGGAACACAACATGACATGTGGATGGTGGCTGATGTCTGGTCCTGGAACACAACATGACATGTGGATGGTGGCTGGTGGCCTGTGGCCTGTGGCTGATGGCTGATGGCTGATGGCTGGTGTCTTGTGATTGGTGCCTGTTGACTAGTGCCTTGTGACTGATGTCTGGTCCTGGAACACAACATGACATGTGGATGGTGGCTGGTGGCCTGTGGCTGATGGCTGGTGGCCTGTGGCTCATGGCTGGTGTCTTGTGATTGTTGCCTGTTGACTAGTGCCTTGTGACTGATGTCTGGTCCTGGACTACAACATGACATGTGGATGGTGGCTGGTGGCCGTGGCTGATGGCTGGTGGCCTGTTGACTAGTGCCTTGTGACTGATGTCTGGTCCTGGACTACAACATGACATGTGGATGGTGGCTGGTGGCCGTGGCTGATGGCTGGTGGCCTGTTGACTAGTGCCTTGTGACTGATGTCTGGTCCTGGAACACAACATGACATGTGGATGGTGGCTGATGTCTGGTCCTGGAACACAACATGACATGTGGATGGTGGCTGGTGGCCTGTGGCCTGTGGCTGATGGCTGATGGCTGATGGCTGGTGTCTTGTGATTGGTGCCTGTTGACTAGTGCCTTGTGACTGATGTCTGGTCCTGGAACACAACATGACATGTGGATGGTGGCTGGTGGCCTGTGGCTGATGGCTGATGGCTGGTGGCCTGTGGCTCATGGCTGGTGTCTTGTGATTGTTGCCTGTTGACTAGTGCCTTGTGACTGATGTCTGGTCCTGGACTACAACATGACATGTGGATGGTGGCTGGTGGCCGTGGCTGATGGCTGGTGGCCTGTTGACTAGTGCCTTGTGACTGATGTCTGGTCCTGGACTACAACATGACATGTGGATGGTGGCTGTTGGCCTGTGGCCTGTGGCTGATGGCTGGTGTCTTGTGATTGGTGCCTGTTGACTAGTGCCTTATGACTGATGTCTGACATAACAGTGGCATCATCTTCACCCCAAAAAGGCTGGCTCCTCCAGCTTTTGAATGTCGCTTGGTCCCACTAAGAGGGTCTTCGAATATGAGCCTCATTGTTGGCGTGATGAGCGAAGGCCAGCCAATGAGAGGAAGACGCGAATGATCGAGGCCTGGAAGCATCGTGTCCCTGCCCGGAACCCTTGACATGTTCGGATCCTACATGGTTCACTGGCCAGTTAGTAGTCTAGAGTTGGGACAAGGCACTGCGACTTTAACCAAGCTGTACTGGCACGTCCCGCCGCCGCAAAAAATACCAAAAATGAAACTTGGAATATGGAGTTGTTGCATTAACTGGCCTATGTTTTCCCAAAGCAAGTTCTGTCAAGGGATGTGCTCGTTTAGTTTTGAAATTCATTTGTTTTCTTGCGATAACTCTTTTTTTAGTAAATACTTTGTTATTTAAGCTTCCAAAATAGAATTAAATTTGCGTGTCTTAGCCGGGAATTAATATTCTCTCTCTCTCTTCCCCTTGAGCTACAGTCTTAGCTTAAAGTCTTAGCACAAAGCTCCAACAAGTGGGTAACAGTTTAAGGACGCTACAGTGTCCATCTTCAGCAGTACCCGCCCTGACCCGCCGGCGCACAAATTGGGTGGTTTTGAATTTCGTAAGTTTACAAAAGTTGCAATTTCTTGGCTCGTAATTGAAAATGGGAAAATGGTTGGAAAGACGGCAATTGGGACTTTTTTTTTTTTTTTAAACCAATTAAATGACGGAGCATTGAGACGGACATCGACGGAGCTCTGAGATATTCAATTTCTTATAAACTATGTAGAACCTTAATTTAGCACGTGGGTCCTTAGTGAGATGCACCACGTCCTTAGTGAGATGCCAGACGTGGCTTGAAGTACATCCAATGGTAGCCCTGTTGCAGCACGTCCTTAGTGAGATAGCAGACGTGGCTTGAAGTACATCCAATGGTAGCCCTGTTGGACCACGTCCTTAGTGAGATACCGGACGTGGCTTTAAGTACATGCAATGGTAGCCCTGTTGCACCACGTCCTTTGTGAGATACCAGACGTGGCTTTAAGTACATCCAATGTACAATCCATTTTTGGTGATTAAAACGTTTGTTGGGCTGCGCAAAAAACAACCCCCGATAGGCCAGCTACTTCCCCGTCCAGTCATTCGGATCGTTCGAAAAGAGACTCCGTCCACCCTAAGACTAAATACGAAAGAGTGTCTTTTTCCCATCTTTCTGGTAATTTGTGGATCCCATCCCAAAAGAACTGCGCCGGCTTGGCAGCCAAGAATGAATCTAGCCAATTTTTGATATTCTGCCTGATGTGAACCGTATTTCAGTGAGGGCGTCCTGCAGCGACCGGAACAAATGGCAGTCAGAAGGGGCAAGGTCTGGGCTATAACACCCGCCTTATGTTGGGTAAGACTTCTCATTCACTGTTTATTGCCTCGTGTCTGGTCGCATATTTCGGGCGTTTTTCAGCTACTGCTCTCTTCAAAAGGATTCGGATTCGTTCGGTTGGGTTGTCCGTTGATGGTTTCACCCGGTTTTAGCAGCTCATGATACAGCACACCCTGAGAACAGCGAATGTGCTTCTATGGCCGCATCCATCAAATCATACGCCTGTTCTCCCTCAGAAAAGCGCTGTTTCTCGTGTCCTTGTCGCTTCGCCACCAAGTCCGCCGACACCATCAATCGCCAGCTTTTTGTCGAACGACAACGAACAAGCCGGAGTTGTGAGTCGCATTGGCGTCGTCTTGGAGTCGATTGAAGCCACTAAGACAGCGTTGCCGAGCAAGGCAGACAACTGGGTGCATGTAGTTGCCTACACCTCTCTGTCTACCGCTACAGCATCCCTTCCGACAAAGAAAACCAGGCACGCACCTCAGCCATGTCCTTGGCAGCTCCTCCTCGTCGTCATCATCGTCGTCATCATCGTCGTCTAGTGAAGAGGAAAACCAAAAGTAGCGTCACGCCGCAGTCTTTACTCCCCAAACCACATCAAGAAAAATAATGCAGCTTCCTCGTCCTTGTCCTCAGCAACCTCGTCGTCGTCCTCTTCAGAATCCTCCCAGGATTACAACTCACCCCGGTACTCTGCCAAATACCCACATCACTTCCAGCCACACCCCGAGATGAAAGAAGCCACTGAGCAGCCAATGCACCCATTCACCGTCGGAAACAAGGGAAAGGAACACCTGCAGAACGAGCAGAGCGCTACTCCCTTCGAGCGCTTGGCCATCGTCGCAGCCCTCGACAAACTCGTGAAGACATACCCCAAGTTCGCTCAGAAAATCCTCTGTAAGATATGCGCCAACGTCGTTTGATGCTCGCTGACCCACCAGCAGCCATGCTCCAGAAGATGGCCGTGGCAACCAACAACGACCCCAGCAACGCACGGACGTGGTGCAACAGGGATGTACTTCAAGCCACGTCTGGTATCTCACTAAGGACCTGGTGCAACAGGGCAACCATTGGATGTACTTCAAGCCACGTCTGGTATCTCACCATTGGATGTACTTCAAGCCACGTCTGGTATCTCACTAAGAACGTGGTGCAACAGGGCTACCATTGGATCTACTTCAAGCCACGTCTGGTATCTCACTAAGGACGTGCTGCAACAGGGCTACCATTGGATGTACTTCAAGCCACGTCTGGTATCTCACTAAGGACGTGGTGTCCTCCTATAGACTAAGATGGTTGCTGGGAAATCCTGTTTTTACTGGCTGGATGTACTCTGCCGATTAGTCAAGCTTCCAATCCTTCCCCGTCCCCGTGTGGTTCCCATTGAACGTTGTAAAGACTGGTCGTCAAGTGTTGACAACCACCAAGTCAACTGACTCATTGCCGAAGAAGGATACGACACTTAGTCTTATGAAACCATGTCGCTGAATTTTGAGTGTGCTACCAACTATCCAAAGAAGCATGACGAAAATCTAGCCTCCCTATGCCCAACCTTCACGGTAAACATTTCAGACAGACCTGACTTCGGATTGATTTGAAATGACATCAAAAAACAGCATTAGTTAATGTGGTATTATTATACTCGGGGGGACACTTTCTTTCTAGACAAAAGCAACCATCAACAATCACATTTGGGTGGAAGCTCCACTATCTTCATAGCTTAATCCGTAACCTACTTGGGTTACCATTCGCCCTGTCTCCCACTCAAGCAGGTGCGAATGCTCGCGGGCACATAGACCTAGATAGTCCAATGCAGAAATAAATGGTCAAGCTCACGAATAAGAAATGAACTGTGTGTGACCTGAGCTGACAAGGCATCGCAACTACGTCGTCCCGTTGGTACGGACCGCGTTGGAAATGTGAAAACCCGCATCTATTCAACAAAATAAAATATAATTAAAAACACCCAAAATCTGTTGATTTTTTTACCAAATTTTAAGGGTAACCCTCATGTGTGTTGGACTTAAACTTCCCTTTTCGCTCTCAGCGCCATCTCTCCGTGAGACACTCCCCTACAAGCAAGTTGATAACTAAAGAGCAACGATTTAACCAACTTCCTCCATGAAAAATTAAAATAATAAAATAGAATAATACAGCATGCATTAAATATGTCAGTAGGAAGTTCTGTCACACGCCTCTAAAAAGCCGTACAGCAACCCGAACTTCGCTGCACTTCGTCTCACTTTTCTCGCATGTACATACACCAGCGCGTCAGCCAGCCAGTCAACAAACAAACAAACAAACAAACCATCCAACCATCCAACCACCCGTCCAACCCACCAACTAACCAGCGGCCATATTGTAATTTTTTTCCAACCATACTTCATTCACTTCAATTTGTGTGCCTGCGACGTACGGTGTGTTATCGATATTCAGAATTCCGTTATTCAATTTAAGAAAATACCAAGATTAGAGAGCCAACTTGCAACTAATCCGACATTTTCTTAACGCATTATCTTCAATTTAATTTTTTTTCGTTCTTTTTTCAATTAAAGTGAGACATTAAATTATATACAATTGTGCAAAAAAAAGTTTTAGTTGAAATCATATTTTTTTTTTTTGCTGTCGCTTCTAACATCCACTGGCTGTGACATTTCATCGAGTCCCGAGAGGGAGAGATTGAGTTTTCATCCTGTTCTCTCCGTCGCACTTTCGAGATTTCTCTATCCATTTAAATTTTCTCTCTCTCTCTCTCTCTCTCCCATTCTAAGCACGTTTCCTTCTCTCACACTCGAGCTGATTTGTTCGTGCGCTGTCGTGAAAAAATTTGCATCAACCGAAGAAAATAAACGTAAGCAGGCGGTCAGCATCTGGCTGTCTCTATCGCTCTGTGTCAAATAAGAAAAAAAAAAACATAGTAGTGAGCCCCGATTGTGTTTTCGTGTTGATCAGCTTGAGACAATTTTTTCTGTCATCTCGTGTCGTTCGTGCGTGTTCTGCTTTTTTGTGTTGAAAAAATTCAGAAAAATTCGAGAAAAAAAAAAAAACGTGTGCATAAATATTACAGGTTCTAGTAGTAGGAAATAATTTCGAAAGAAAAGGTTGCTGCTTCGTTTCCGAATGTAAGATAGAAATTTTATGCTTTGATTTCTGATATGATTTAAGACAGACAGACAGACACCACACACAGGAAAAATGTATTGACCAAAATTGGGAATGGGAAGGACAAGGGCTGCATCATACAGCACCACACCACAGCACGGCACAGCACACATCGTGGTCAAGTCCAAGTCGCCGTCCCCCCAGTGTATCGTTCATATTCATTCGATTGATTTGATGATTATTAACCGACCGGTTAGTGAAAATTGAGGAAAATTTGAAATTCGACTTGAGTAAAAGAACGAAACGCATGGTTTTGAGTTTCAGTTCTCATGAACACATTCCCCCCCCAAACGCATTGGCTAATCTCTGACTAATCTTTAGGAGAGTGAAGGAATAATTAATTGTTCTGTTTTATAAAGAATTTTCCGGGGGAGTGGTGTGGTTGGAAATTCGGAACATTTTTTTTTTTCCTGCGTTGTGTTGCTGTTGGATGTTGGAAAGAGAAGGCCGTACCTAATGGAATGTATTTTTAGTATGAAGTAATACACATTGTGGGCCAGAGCGGAATCTTATACGAAAAAAAAGTACATGTGTATGCACACATGTATGTATACTTAAAGACAAGGACAAGTGTAGGAAATAGGTCTCCATTTTTGTTCTTCCCTCCCATCCTCAGTGCCATTGCAACAGCTCCAACAAATCACCGACACACACAGCTCATCGAAAAAAACATAGAATACGAATTAATTTGAGTTTGAGTCGTCTCTGAAACATCTCATTGTTGCTCTCGGCATTGGGTAGTACAAGCGAAGTGTAAGGTATTCAATATCATTTGAAATCATTTCGATGACATACGTGGACGATTCGATTTTCTTTTTCAAAGGCAGTATACCATATGTAATTTTGTATTTTTATTTGTCGTCTTCTTTTTCTTTTTCTTTTTCTTTTTCTTCCTCTCTCTCTCTCAATTCCTCAATTTCCTATGGCTATTTTCTTCCAACACATGGTTGCTCTTATGCCTTGAATTGTGTGTATGCGCGTGTGTGTGTGTGCGCGTGTGTGCGGCTGAAAGCTATCTCACATTGAAAGAGGGAGAGAAGGAAAATTTTTAACTAAATGCTGACGGGTCGAATGTGGTTCAATTACTACGTAAGTACCACGACCTTTTTTTTTCCTTCTCCTCTGGTTCTTTGATTGTGATAATCTACACTCCTCTTCTCGTATGATAATACATATCTCATAGTTTTCCGCAGCGCACAATTGATTGCATCAAGAAATTCGTATTTAATTCAAAATCTTAAGTGTGTTCTCGTGCCTCATGTGTGTCTCCTCCACCCGCACTCTGAAGCAGCGCCCCCACATTCTTCTCTTGGATATTGAAAAATTTTCCTTCATTCACCTTGGGCTTCCCTTATTCCCCATATTTTTCTTCAAAGTTGAGACATTTTGTTTCGTCTTTTTGAAGCTCACATTGATGCAGGGGTATTTATTTATTTATTTGCCGCATTCGAACGCGGGGAGGGGAGCATCAAATGTGATATTGCATAACATTTCATATTAATTTGTGAGTGAATGAAGATCTTTTTCTCCTGTTCCTCTTTCTGCTGTATTCTCTCTTTGATACAATTAATAATTGTGATGAGACATTCTCCATGTGTCGTGTGTAGTCGTCATTGTCGTGGCCAGTGGATAAGCAAAAAAAAAAATGTACATATCTTCTCTCACTTGTCACATTCTCAATTAGGACTAGTATGCGTTGCATTTTGTACAAAGCTTATCGCCAGTGCTTTCATTTAATTTCAGTCAGTCCATCTGTTAACTTTAGTTTTTGTTTTCTTCTTTCTTTCTCTTCCTGTTTGTAGAAAAAAAGGAGTTTTATTTTGTAAGGAAAGCAGAAAGAAATCCTAAGCAAAGATGACAGATTCAATGAAATTCGGACCGGAGTGGCTGCGAAACATGGCAACTGATACTACAAACAATCAATTAGGCTCCGGTGGTGGTGGTGGTGGTGGTGGAGGTGGTGGTGTCAGTTCATCGACATCTTCAACATCATCAACAAATTCAAATGCCATCAACAATGGATCTAATAATTTCCAATTATTACAACAACATCAACAACATCAGCTACAGCAACAACATCAGCAGCTGCAACAACAGCAAACATCTTCATCACAATTGCCAGCTCGTAATCTATTTCCAGAGTTTCGATATGGCAGAGAAGAGATGCTATCATTATTCAATAAGAATTGCAGTATGCCAGAATTGTTACCGACTTTTAAGAATCTTTTCGTAGAGAAGGTACAATACCCTCTCGCTCTCACTCCCAGTACTGAAGACGAGCTCTTTCCATCAGTTGCACCACCGCCAACAGTAAGTTAAAAACAAATTATTATCAATTCATTCAATTATCTGCGGTTTATCGTCGTTTTCCCATTTTATTAGTTTCAAGTGCAGTGCGGAGTGCGTTTTAAGATCCCATAGAGCACGTTCACTCCATGAGCACATTAAATAGAATATTTGCTTAGCTTGTGTGTTGGTGTGGTTTTTTTTTTTTTTTTTTTTTATTATTTATTGAATCCCATAAATTAGTTGCGCAATTTGAATGAACACTTGAATGTGTTCCGTCTTGCACTTGAAAATCTGTTTAAAGTACCATGCAATGGGCGCAAGTTAACTGGACAAAGATTTGCCTAAGAGCTTGATGGGACGCAGTTATTGTTGTTTATTCGATCTGCCTTGCATTCGATCATTGCACTACAACGTGTCTTTGTGTGTTTTTTTTTTCTTCTTTCAATTGAAGCAGCGGCCACAGTGGTTGCAACGAAGTCCAGTTGCATTCAATGCAGCAACACGGGGCAATGGTCGTGGTGGATCGGTTGATCGTGGGCGCATGCGAGGTAAATCCATGTATCATCCAATGTTTTCGCGGCCAACACCAATGTTTGAGGATGACGCCCGCAATCCAAAGGTAAAAGCGCGTCATTCATCTGCAAGTTGCTGCGAACGGTCAAAGTTTTACCAATTATATTCCCTCTATATAGACGGAGAGAGGCTGGTCCGAACGAAATGGTGGTGCCGGTGAGAGTCCCTCAACGGGTGTACCTGATTGGACCATTTCACCATCTTCGAGTCCACGAAAAGATTTCTCCAGTCATGCGGCCAAGAATCTGGAGAACTGGCGTCGGAGTCGACATGATGAGGATGGTGGTGTTAGTGGTGGACCCCCTGGCGGAGTGAATGCAAACAGTGGCCTTAGCGGTGGCGGGAATGGCAGTGGTGGTGGGGGTACTGGTGTTGGCGGCACTGGTGACGGCGGTGCAGGTGGCGACGGTTGGCGTGGATCTGGGACGAATAATTTCGGCAACAATCGTTGGGGTAACATATCTCACACCTCATTTCTCTTTCATACACTGACCAAAATGATCTGAACTTCTTTTTAGGTCGTTCAACAAGTTGGCGGGAGGATGACGGCGGGAATGGTGTTCCAGAGGCAAACGCTTACAACATACCACCTATGCAGCGGTCCTACTCAACGATTGCGACGACAGAACGAACCTATTTCTCGGGACTTTCGAAGAGCTCTTCGCTGACGTCGGCTAATGCTGGCGGAGGTGGCAGTGGTGGAAATGCAATTGGTGGCTCAGGTAACAGTGAAAATGTGAGCAAACCCAATGCGACTGGTAGCAACAATCGTCATCACCATCAGAACTCTGGCAATCATCAGTGGGATGCTGATGATATGCTGCCAGAGTGGGCCATGGAGAATCCCACAGACACTGGTGGTACGTTTGATGCAACTGGCGCATTTCACGGCTCAGTTGAGGAGGATGAAGAAAAGCGACGAAGCGGTAGAAGTGGTAGTTCATCGACGTCGTCGTGCACTTCTTCATCGAACAATCGCGAGAAGGCCAAGAACGTCCGCATACAGGATGGCAACAATCATCGAACCATCAGAAAACCATCGAAACGAGAAGTGGAAAGCGAAGAAAACCGACAAATGGAGCAAGACAGGGTCAGTACAAATGAACAGGAGCCCGAATCAAATGATCCTGAGCAGCGGACATTGGAAGAGGAGAACTCGCAGAGTAACACGGCTGTGGACAATCCCATTCAGGCTGCTGCTGAAGTATCACCGTTAAATAAATTGGAAACTAGTGATGAACATTTGTCGGACACACCATCATCTCCATCGCAGATGACATCACAGACGACGTCCACTCCGAACTCGTCGAATACAACAGCAGTCTCAATGTCATCGTCGCGCAAGATCCCCCTCACGGAGCTTTCCGATAGAATGCAAGAGGTTGCCGACGACATGGTTGAGAAGCTGATCATGGACGATGACAATGTGGCACAGAATAACAGTCAGAAGCAACATTCTGCTACGCCGGTCGCTAGTTCTGCTGCAGCCTCCGCCCCAGTGCCACCTGTGAAACTACCGACAAATGTGCTAAATATGCCATCTGCAGTGATGCCAAACGTGCTGAAAGTAGCCGCAATGTATAATAATCCAGCGCTCCCCAGCAAACCAATGTTCCTTCCAGTGGTAGATCCTTTACTCCACCAGCGTCACTTGCAGGAGCAGGCGGCAGCTGTTGCAGCGGCTACTGCTGCAGCCATGGGCACCGTTGTGGCACCGCCTGGCGCTAGAATAATACCACCAATTACAAAGCCCAGCAACGAGCTGTGGTACTACCGCGATCCACAGTCCAAGGTTCAGGGGCCATTCACCGCCATGGAAATGATTGAATGGTACCGGGCAGGCTACTTCAACGAGAACCTCTTCGTTCGAAGAATGTGCGACAACCGATTTGCTGCCCTCGGCGATCTTATTAAGATGTGCGGTCAGATGCCATTCCAATCTTCGCATTTGATACCACCACTCCAGTCTACTGAAATTCCATCAATACCAAACCCAATTCCAATAATGCCCATTCAGAGTCATGATCAGAGCCGCCAGCTGAAGGATCCTACTCCCGTTGGCATGGTTAACGTCCCGAACATGAATGCCGATCTCAAAGGCAATGTTACGGCGACTGCTGATGCGCTAAGCGCTGCCGTCAAGAATATGATGAATCCGGTTGACATGTCGCAAATGCTAAACGCACATTTCCAAATGCAGCAAGAGCAGTATCTCCGCCATCAGGAAATGATTGTTTTGGCTGAGTACTCCACTAAAGAGACATTCAATCGGCTAACCCCGAGCGAGAAGGCAAACATCGTTCGCCAGAAGGTCCATATGATGGGTTTGCCAGAGCATTTGACTAGCTTGTCGGGACTCAGCAACTCGCTGGCATCCTTGAATCCCGCTGCTGGGAATCAGTTGTATGATGTCATTGCTGAGTGCTCTAAGAAGGACGCATACGGGATCTCTCCACTTGAGGCCCAACTGCAGCAGTTCCAACAACAGCATCTTCACCATCAACAACAACAGCAGCAGCAGCAACAAGCACAACAACATCAAGTTCAACATCAACAATCTCAACAGCAGCAAGTGCAGCAGGTACAGCAGCAGCCATATCTTGAGGCTGATGAGTTTATCCAGCAGCAGCAGCAACAGCAGCAACAACAGGCACAGCAGCAGCAACAACAGCAGCAACAACAACAGCAGCAGCAGCAACAAGCTGGAATGTTTCAGAATGTACCTTATCGCACGGGATTCCCACAAATGGACGCAGCCGGAAACGCTGTTCCAGGCGAGGAACAACTTAGCGCAGATCTTATGAATGAATATAACTTACGGATGATGTTGAGACAAGGTGGGCTTCGAGCCGGTCGTGAACAGGCACAGATGCCTCCACCGTTGGGTGCTCCACCAAATGACTTTGGAGCTGAGCTCCTTGCTAGGACGGGACCACAAGTCATGGCCCCGGGAGTGGTTAGCATGATGTCCCAATGGCCACCACATATGATGCCGCACGCACAAGTGCCGCAACAGCCATCCCAACAGCCACCACCGCAACAGAAGCAGAACACACAACCTCCACCGGTGGTTCCGAATCAGTGGGCAATTATGGGTGCAGTTCCTGTTCCACAAATGCAAGCTGCAGTTGGCAAGCCTCCGGCTGCAATCTGGGCTGCTGCTGAAGCTGGGGCACAGATGTTGATTCAACAGCAGCAGCAGCAGCAGCAACAACAACAACAACAACAACAACAACAGCAGCAACAACAACAACAGCAGCAGCAACAACAACAGCAACAACAACAGCAACAGCAACAACAACAACAGCAGCAGCAACAACAACAGCAGCAACAACAACAGCCGCCACAACAACAACCACAACCACAGCAACTGCAAGCTGATGCAATACAGCCAAAAGTGGACACTAGCTACTCGGCAGTTCAAATGCCACCAACCCAACCGCAGTCGCAACAACGACACGTTGATGCCAATAGCAACAGCATTGGCAAGCCATCAAAGAACGAATCAGTAGTGGAGGAGAATCCCGCTGGCGTAAACAACAACGCCGCCACTGTGACTGCTGCCCTCAATACCATCGCTTTTCCCAATGTGTCTGTGGCTCAACCAACATTCGCCAACATCGGCGACACCAACAAACCTAAGAACGAGAAAACCAAATCATCTGACGACGGCCAGGCTGCCCCCCATATCAACAGCAAGCAACAACAACCAGGCGTAAATAATGTCAACACCCCCAACAATGGAAATCCAAATGCAAATGCTAACACAGCTGCAGTCGCAACTAACGCTGTTGCCAACGCAATCAACGCCAATAATACAAACAACAATAATAAACGCACTGCTAAGCAGAAGGCCATCGAAAAACCATCAATTGAAATGTCCAAGAACAAGTCTCAACCACATCCGCATCATGCTCCGATGCCGAACGAAGAAGATCGTCGCAAGGAAGCTGCCGAGGAGAAGCGAAAGCAAAAGGAAGAGAAGAAGCGCCAACAGCAGGAAGATGAGAAGAAACGTCTTCAATTGGCTGAAGAGGAGAAACGACGACAGGCAACGGAGGAGAAAGAACGCCAGAAGGAGATTCATGCTCATCGCCGCAAAGCAATGCAGAGCGGTACCACTGCAGGTACTCAAGGAACCTTGGGATCAAACTCGAATTTAGCTGCTACTGGAAAGTCAGCAACTTCTAATTCTGGAAGTACAATGTCGAAGCAGGAACGCATGCAATCATCGGTTGCTCCGTGGTCTACTACAAATACCAATGCATCCACCGCTTCGAGCCTGGTTGAGATTCAAAAGGCCGAACGACGTGAGCGGCACGATCAGCAGCGTCTTGTGGAAATGATGGAGAAGCAAATGCGGATTGCAGCCGCTGCTGAATCGAACGATAACGTGGTCAAATGGAATGCAGCACCAGTTCCTGTTAAGTCCCTCACGGAAATCCAAGCTGAGGAGGCTAAACGCTTGGCCAGCGAACAAGCTGCAAACGCCGAGTTGCAGCGTCGCAAAGAACAAGAGCATGCTGCTGTTGCAGCGGCCAACCTGAACTCTCCGAATCCATTTTTGGTCATCTGGAGCACCCCCAAGGTATGGGGCACTTCCAACAGTACATCTGGCTTTTGGGAGGAATCCCTTAAGTTCTCAGCTGCAGCCGCATCTGCACCGACAGCAGCCTCAGTGGCGGCCAAAGCAGTTGGCGCTCAGACCTCCACCACTGGTGGCAGTCACAATGCAAACGCCACCAATAAGCACAGCGCCTCTGTTGCATCAGCACCGGCTGGAAATGCTCCATCGTCTGCAGCCACTGTCATCGGTGGCAATCGCAAGAGTCAAACAGCATCGAATGCAGTAAGCTCTTCTAGCTGGGTCAGTGTCAATGCATCAAACAATGCAACACAAAACAAGTCGCAGCAGCCAAACTCGTCTGCCAAGCAACAACAGCAGCACGGCCATGCTCCGGCAACTGACATCACCAAGGGCGGCAAAAAGGGCAACAAGAACAACACTGCTGGACCTTCGAATTCAACCAATTGCGCATCGTCCAATACGGCTTCCACAGCAAATGCGGCCACCAATCACGTGACGAAGAACGACGACTATCGCAGTGAATTCACCGGCTGGTGCATGAAGAGCTTAAACAACATGAACACCAAGGTTGATGGTAAGTCAAATTAATCGCATCTATCCTCGTTCCCAATCTGACGCACATCCATGATCGTTTCTTTCAGTCCCAACATTTGTCACTTTTCTGCAAGATCTTGAGTCCCCCTACGAGGTGAAGGACTACATCAGAATGTATTTAGGTGAGTAATCATTTTCACCGCCTTGTGATGTGATTTGTTATTTGTGCCCAATGCAGGCGAGAGCAAGGAGTACACCGAATTCGCCAAGCAGTTTCTTGAACGAAGGAGCAAATACAAGAATTTGCAACGAGCACAGAATGCGCACATTGATGACATGTGCAAGCCAGCACCGGCCATTAATCCGTCCGGTAATGACTCTTTTGATAATAAGGTAATTAGTTTTTGGTTTGCTTGGTTGGTTCGACTGAATGAAAAAGATGACAGGGGGTTGGGGGGTGAGGAGAGAGAGAGAGAGAGAGAGAGAGAGAGAGAGAGAGAAGAGAATGAATGGATGGTATGAATGATGGTGTATGTCCCTAGCTTGTTAAGGATAGAGTTTGTCTTGTGATGTGATTGGTGTTGGAGGATGTCTACACTGGACTGGTTGGGTGTGATGCGTGCAACTGGGTGTACTTGCGATGAATGACTTGAATCCATATCTGCTTCTTTTTATTTTGTTTGGTTTTTTGTTTTATCAAAATTAGATGTTTCATCCTTAATCTGTTGTGTATATTCAATCAATCAAATTTGGTGGTTTTTTTTTGGTTTTTGTTTGTTTGGGTTTCATTTATGTTATACGCTCCCACGTGTGTGTGTGCGTGCGAGCGCGCGCCTATACATGAGAGAATCATAATTTATTAGCTGTCATTTAATCTAACATTGTTTTTTGTTTTTCTTCAACTTTCACACTCGCGCAGGGAAAACAGAAAAAGGTAAAAAAAAGTAAAATGACCAAATTGGATGCATGTATCTTGGGATTTTCGGTAACAGCTGCTGAGGGTCGCATTAACGTTGGCGATCGCGACTATGGCGATGCTTCATAGAACCCAAGAATAAGTAAACCATGCAAAAGTAAAAAGAAAACATTTAAATAAAAATACAACAAAACACTTATAAAATATATATATAAAAAAATATATATATATATAAACACTGAGACAACTCAACACAAATACTTAAAAACAAAAAACAAAAAAAAAAAAAAAAAAACATAAAACAGAAATGCAAAGCAAAAGAAAAAATCAAAAAAAAAAAACAAAAAAAAACAGAATTGTTTACGGCAACACAAATATGAACTAATTTCGAGGCAGAAACAAAAAATGGAAATATATATAGTATATATATTTAAATATGAGAACAACAACAACAAACAGAAACCAGAAAATCTAATAATAAAGCTATTTAACTTTCTTTTTTTTATTATAGTTATAAATACTATTATTACTATTATCATTACTATATGATTACTATTATTATTAAAAAAAAAATAAATCGTTGAATTTTAATAAAAATGAAACAACCTGCAAACCACTGTAAAACAAGGGTCTCATGTTGTGCGTGTGTGTAAGTTGTTCACCGGTAAACTATCGGTAATCTATTACGGAAGTCGGTTTAAGGCGCTGTTGTTTCTTTTTTTTTTTTTTGTTTCACAAGAGCGGAGTCTTCGTAATTGTCTTCACATTGAACGATTTCACGAATCTTTGACTAAATGAATGCTTAGCCTGTTGATTTCATTTTCATTTCAATTTCATATTTTCCACACACAACATGGATTCACTCGTAACACATTTGTCTGCTTCAGACTTCTTATTTTCTCATTTTTCACATTCATTGCAGACACTGAAGTTTTCATATTCTTTGTTCACATTTTTTTTTTTTTTCATCGTTCACTGCTTTCAGACAAATCGTTCAATGTGAACTTCGGCTTATTTCAAAGTTCCTTCAACACCGAATGGTTATGTAATTTGTACACACACTGATGCAATGCTTTGTCGAGTCGGCGAAGTTCATCTGTGAACATATCTTCCCAATAAACTATGTTAACCTCTAGCATAAGATTTTTTGTTTTTTGTTTAAACTCTTAAACGTATATGTAAAAGAATAAATTAAATGTACTACATGTATTACAAAAAATGAATAGTTAGAGAAACATACACAAAATCTAGAAGTTGGTATCTGTCGATTCGGCGATGGGTCCAGGGTTAAGTCGAACGATCCATGGCATTCGCCTCTCGTAAGAGCAGTCGTCGACAAGTCCAGGGTTGAGTCGAACGATCCATGGCATTCGTCGACAAGTCCACGGTTAAGTCGAACGATCCATGGCATTCGCCTCTCGTAAGAGCAGTCGTCGACAAGTCCAGGGTTAAGTCGAACGATCCATGGCATTCGTCTCTCGTAAGAGCAGTCGTCGACAAGTCCACGGTTAAGTCGAACGATCCATGGCATTCGTCTTGCGAAAGAGCAGTCGTCGACAAGTCCACGGTTAAGTCGAACGATCCATGGCATTCGTCGACAAGTCCAGTGTTAAGTCGAACGATCCATGGCATTCGTCTTGCGAAAGAGCAGTCGTCGACAAGTCCACGGTTAAGTCGAACGATCCATGGCATTCGTCTTCCGAAAGAGCAGTCGTCGACAAGTCCACGATAAAGTCGAACAATCCATGGCATTCGTCTCTCGTAAGATCAGTCGTCGACAAGACCAGTGTTAAGTCGAACGATCCATGGCATTCGTCTCTCGTAAGAGCAGTCGTCGACAAGTCCACGGTTAAGTCGAACGATCCATGGCATTCGTCTTGCGTAAGAGCAGTCGGCGACAAGTCCACGGTTAAGTCGAACGATCCATGGCATTCGTCTTCCGAAAGAGCAGTCGTCGACAAGTCCACGATAAAGTCGAACAATCCATGGCATTCGTCTTCCGTAAGAGCAGTCGTCGACAAGTCCACGGTTAAGTCGAACGATCCATGGCATTCGTCTTCCGAAAGAGCAGTCGTCGACAAGTCCACGATAAAGTCGAACAATCCATGGCATTCGTCTCTCGTAAGATCAGTCGTCGACAAGTCCAGTGTTAAGTCGAACGATCCATGGCATTCGTCTCTCGTAAGAGCAGTCGTCGACAAGTGAAAATCGTATCATTTTCGTCTCCGGTCTTCATTCCAAGACCCTGAAATCATCAAAGCTGGGTTTTTTTTTTTTTTGCTGTGCACTCTACCTCTTCCCACCAGCTTGTCCAATCTACGTCTGGGTCCTCTTTTATGAACCCGCACGCAAAACCGAAGACCAATCAAAGACCTAAAACGACTTTCGTAATAGCGACAGCATTTCATGCCTGAATGCTTTTCAAGCAATGGCCATTGGTTCACTGTCACTGCCATAATGGACCTACGTGTGCCGTCCCACACTTATGTGGGAGCCTGGCCTTAAGTCTGCGTACGTTAATTATGGCCAAAGTGTCTGATGGAATCTGATTGGTCCCATTTTCCTGCCACTCCGATCCCTGATGACTCGCTACACGATGCAATAAAGCCCCAGCGAATTCAAGTGATATGATATATCCCTTGTTGCATCGTCTAGCGACATCCAAACCACTGGAGATCTGTTGATGACGCGACGTAAGTTTGCAATGGGTATTCCACTTAACCCTTCATTTCCCGAATCATTTATTGTTCATAAAAAAAGAAAAAACAAAAAACAAAACCCGCATTGCCACAACGCTCACTAACTAACCCTTGCTTAGCTTGCACTAATATTCAAACCAAAAGCAACAACCTTCACCCTAAATATACCATTGTTTGCGATCAGTAGAGACATTTAACGATTTCTTTTCCCCCCCATTAATTACTTAAGAACAGTACTCAAAGACAATCTGTCAACTGTAGTGTGAAACCGTATTCATTCATTTAGTATAACCCCTGGTAGAACGGATATTTTTATTTGACCATCTGATGCGCACTATTCTCAACGACGGAACTTACTCTTTATAATGGCACCCTCCATTTGGAGACAGTTTGAACAGGGTCAAGCTGCTGAACTCTAGTGAGCTCCGTCGTTGAGACAGCAGCAGATGAGGTGTCGTATGCTTACTACTTTTTTTTCCATTGTATTCTCTTTTTTTTTAAATGAATGAATTCATTAGTTTCTATGAACTCTTACACTAACTTTCACTCTACATGTAATTACCCTAAAATTCATGTCATAATACTTAGAATAGATGTTTATCTCATGTATATGTATGTAACATCATAATGTTTTGAAGTAAGATATTTAATGTTGTCTCAAATACATCTATATTTATATGTAAAACATTTTTCATTTCATTTCGGATGGGGAGGGGGACTATGCATAATTGGTGGCCTTCATAAGCGACTTTTGTTTTGCATTTGTCCAAGGATTGTAGTCGAATGACATTCCATTGGTAGCGGTTATAGACCGAGCAGAAAAAAAAATCATTTAATTTATGCCTTCCCACGCGTAGATTCAATCCTGAGTACCCGTGTTGGAGCAGCATCCTTCCCCTCATCCAGCTAAAGACCACTTAGACAGCGTTTCTTTCTGTTGAAGTCACTCGCGAGACGGATAGACTCGGCTCTGAAACCGCTTTGAGTGCTCAAGCATGAGTCATTGAAAAATGCATCGACAACAAGGCACGATCTAGTGTGCGGATAGACTCAGCCCAGGCTGCGTTCGGAAACCGCTTTGAGTGATCAAGCATGAGTCATTGAAAAATGCATCGACAACAAGGCACGATCTAGTGTGCGGATAGACTCAGCCCAGGCTGCGTTCGGAAACCGCTTTGAGTGCTCAAGCATGAGTCATTGAAAAATGCATCGACAACAAGGCACAATGACAGCTTTTGTGGCTATCTAGTGCGCCATTCACAATGGCTACCCGTACGCCAACTGGAATAAACCATCTATTTACGAGCAGAATCATCAATGCACAAATGGGTTCGCCAAATATCTCAAGCAGGGACTGGGTCTCCGGCTAGGTTAGGTGAGTGGGTAGACCAGGTGCTCAAGAGAGGTCCCCCGTCCAGCCATCTGGAAATCCCAACGCACCGGCAAATACAATTTAGTGGAATATACCATACACGTCCTGCGATGGCTCTACTTAAAGCAACACAAGTCTTCATCAGCGGGTTCTGTTTGAACGACGCCATCGGAAGCATCATTTGACTCCTCTTGATCGGCTGGTAACAAGCTGCAAGGACGGCGATAAGGTTTGAATAGAGTGAGTATATGAAACGTCGAATGAACATGAGTCGATGCCTGTTCGATATTTTTAGCAGTCTCACATCAGCGTTGAAGAGTATAACATCCCCTTGTTGAACCTCATCACTTGCCATCCTGCCATTAGGTGTTGTCAAACTATTAGAAAGAGGTCTATTTGTGTGATCCCCTGCCAGGAAGCCAATGCTAAATGGTCACGGTGCACGGGCACACTTCAGTCCCAGCAGAGAATGAATAAACTTTGCACATTTCTTCTAGCGCACAACCCTCTACCGCTTACGGAATCCGGATCCAAGTGTCAGTGGATATGCCAGAAATTGGTTGACCTTTGACCACCCAAACGAATCGATACACCCTCCTCCATCTACCAACGATAAGACAGCATTGTTGGTTTGTATTTGTAGTGATCTGACTAGTTTCGGGTTTCAAAATGAATTGCGAAAAATGGTTTTCCGATTAGATAAATATGACGTCTGGTCTGGTTCGATTAGATACCTTTCAGTGTCCAAAGGTATCCCAGATAGAGCGTAGTTCCTAAACAACAACCATCGCCGGTAAGAAGTGATGTTTCACAATTAGAAATGGAAGAACGACCAACAAACACCACCAACACCTCCTCGAATTCAATGAATCATGGAATATGTAGTTTGTAGAATTTTCTGATTTGATAAGAGTACGTCAAACTGACCGAGGGAAAGCGAGAGAGAGAGAGACAGAGAGAAAGAACTAAAGCACTGTGTGAACGTAGACTGTGGAGAAAGTATTCATTAGACAGTGACACTTCGGTGGGTGAGAGTTGTCTATGCGGTTTGTTGTCGGTTTCCTTTGAGTGAAATTATTTTTCCGTTTGTTTTCTTTAATTTGCGTGCACATTGAATATTGCTAAGCAAACACCTTCGCCATTCTTGATTCAATAACTTCATTTCTGCAGACACTGCGAATGCTCATGAATTCCGCATAGATTCGAGCGAAGAATAACATTCAATTAGCATTCAGTTGGAGATTGATTCTTAATTTTCCGTTAATTATGCTGTATCATGTGGGCAGTAAGTACTCAAAGGTCACCAGTGCCGTTGCATTGCGGCACATCGGGCTGAGTCAACAACTCATTCGTCGGAAGACAACAACATCGAATGAAGTTTGCTACCAGTACTTGCAGAAATCGAAACTGCCAACGCTTTACTTCCAGCAGTCTCTGCCGCGATTGCCGATCCCACTTCTTGAGAAGACATGCGAGCGGTATTTGTCAGCGGTGCAGCCGATTCTAAGTGCCGACAGCTTCAATCACACCAAGACGGTTGTCTCGGAGTTCGAGAACGGAATCGGGCAAGAGTTGCATCAGCTGCTGAAACAAAGTGACAGTGCCAATAAGCACACCAGCTACATTTCCCAGCCATGGTTCGATATGTACCTGAGCGATCGCTCTGCCCTGCCCATCAACTACAATCCATTGCTGGTGATGAAGCACGATCCAAAGCCGGAGTACAATGCGCAGCTAACACGCTCGGCCAATCTGGTGGTGAGTTCACTGCGATTTATGCGGTCGCTGCAGGCAAACTTGCTCGAACCGGAGGTATTTCACATGAATCCGGCGAAAAGCGACACAGACAGATTCCGTCAAATAACAAAAATTGTTCCAAGTGCAATTGCAACCTACGTTGCGTACGCGTTCAAGGCATTCCCCCTCGACATGAGTCAGTACAATCGACTGTTCGGTGTATCGCGAATTCCCCAAGTCAACAAAGATCGCATTTATCAGGCAACAGACTCACGTCATATTCTTGTTATGAGGGGTGGGAAATTCTATGCGGTGAATGTCATCAACGAGGAGGGAGAGATTGAGTCTCCGAATGTGATTTTGGGACGTCTGAAGGTTGTACTGGAGCAAAAGACAACAGCTGATCATCCGCTGGGTGTGATGACAGCTGCAAATCGCGATGTGTGGGCGAAGACACGGCAGTATATTGTGGATATTGGAAATGGCGAACAACTGGAACTGATTGATTCAGCACTATTCTGCTTGTCCTTGGATGGTGACGATGTGAAGTATGATGAAGCGAATCCAGTGAAGCTGCTGAAGCATTTTCTAGCCGGTGATGCAGTCAACAGGTGAGACTAGTGTTAAGTCAGTCTGTACATTCCTCTCCATCATTTAATCTGTGAGACTTTCCTCGGAAGACTTGTGGGGCCGGCGAATGCCTCCGTCCTCCCTAGCACCACAATGAACACAAGAGCTTTCTCTCTTGCCATGAGTGTCATCGGCAAGTACTTAGGGTTCCTATGGTTCTTGGCTTGGCACGAGTGCGTGTGGAAGACAAGTCACTTCCCCGGGCAACCTCTAATGTTCAGTCCCAGTCCCGTCGACCGGGTCTAATGTTTCTGCGGCAGCAGAGTCACACGTCACAGTTGACACACATGTTTGACATTTGGTTTCACTCATTCACAGGTGGTTCGACAAATCGATATCACTCATAGTGAGTGGTGACGGAACAGCGGCCGTGAACTTCGAGCACTCGTGGGGCGATGGGGTTGCCGTGTTGCGCTACTTCAACGAGATCTACAAGGAGACTATTGAATCGCCACACATCCATCCAAATACCATACCCTACCTGCCCCACAAGGGCGACACGGCCGTTCGTCTGATTGAGCTGCAGCTGGACGATCGCATCTGCGACGATATTTCAAAGGCCCGCAAGCAGCACGGGGAGACCGTCAGCAGCCTGAACATGAGCATCTTACGATACAACGGCGGCATTAATAAGAACTTGTGCAAGCGAAACAGTGTAAGCCCGGATTCGGTGATGCAATTGGCATTCCAGCTTGCTTATCGACAAGCATTTGGCAATTATGTTGGCACCTACGAGTCCTGCAGTACAGCTGCATTTAGACACGGTCGCACCGAAACCATACGTCCCTGCACAATGGCCACGAAAAATTTCTGCGAATCCGTCTTGGGCCCGGTGGACCGGCGAACAGACCTTGCCGAATTGCGAGCAATGATTCGGACTTGCTCCAGTGTGCATGGCCAGCTTACGAAGGACGCCGCAATGGGGCAAGGATTCGATCGGCATTTGTTTGGATTGCGTCACATGGCCCAGGTGAATGGCCTCGAAGTTCCTCAGCTGTACCGTGACGAGGCGTATAAGAAGATTAACTACAACATCATAAGCACGAGTACATTGTCGTCACATGCCCTCTTGGCAGGATCATTCGGACCGGTTGTTGGTGATGGTATCGGCATTGGGTAAGAATCTGCACATGTTCCACTCACAAATACATGCACTGACATTCGTTCTTCGTCTCTCACACAGCTATTCAATTCAGGACGATGAATGTGGGGCCATAGCAACCACTTACGAAGGGAAACGTGACGGAAAGCTGTTCATTGACAGCCTTGAGAGTGCCTTCAACACAATTCGTGACGTACTGCAGAAGCCGCTTTAGGTGAACACGGAGGTCCATCTCGTCTCCGTGTGCTGTGACACTGTTTCTCGATTTTACCTTCTATCTTTAGTCTTTGTTTCCGTTGAATACTTGTGTACATTTGTGCGTGCTGGTGTGATCCTTTTTACTTTGAGAGTTAATGAAAATATATACAAACGTTAATAGAATCAAAAATACATACAGTTCTGTGGCTTTTGACGGCTATTTTATTTTAACTTGACACGCCACAAGGAGGCAGCAAATTGACTAACCTCTAGCATTTTCCACTACAAACAGAGACACGACAACAGCACATAACAGGTAATGCCAGTTGTTGTAAAGGCCGGCCATGCCCGATGTCAGATGCGCAACTGGCTGCGGTTCGCACGAACTATCGATGCCCTTGGCTGGGCCCATGCAGCCGGCGTAACTCATAACGAAGGCCACGTAGTTTTGTTCGAATACCCCCCGGAAGAGTGAGGAGCCGGGACCACTTGCAAATACAGCCACGTCTTCGCCACCGTGAGACTCGTCTTTCAGTTCAAAAGTGGCCAAATGGGGATAGGTCGGGCGCATACGTTCAACGCCCAGCTCGTGGACGGAGATCCAAGTCGCTTCGCTGCTGATTGCTGTCATCTCGGTGTTGTTTCTCCGATGGTAATCGTAGCCGGGACCGTTCGCGTAGGTTAGAGTTTCGTAGGGCATGACGTCTGCTGTCTTGTTGGCGAAGCCCAAGATGTCATTGCCACGCATTGGATAACCGTTGAAAGTCAACGAGTGCGAGTGGTCAGCCGTGACGATGATGAGCGTCTCATCGACGTTCGTCATTTCGAGAGCTGACTCGATAGCCTTGTCAAACTCCACCATTTCATGCAAAGCCGCACGTGCATAATTCTGATGATGGGCTTGGTCAATACGCCCGCCCTCCACCATTAGTACATATCCAGCGGATTCAGGCCGTTCCAGGAGTTTGATAGCTTGCTGCACCATTTCGTAGAGCCTTGGTTCGCCCTCTTCAGCAGCTATCCTGTACGTGATGTGATTGTTTCTGAACAGTCCCATCACGTAGTCAACATCAGACGTGTTCATACTCATCAGTTGGTCCCGGGTCTGGACGAAGCGACGCGTGCCAACTGCATCCAATCTCAGCCATTCATCTGTAAGGTTCCTTCCATCCGCACGGCCACAGATCGTCTCGGTGTCCCCGCCGAATGTGACAGTTTGCACTTCGGATAAGTTCTCGTTTCCCATTGGCTTCAGGCCTCCACCCATGATCACATTCAGTCGCTTGCCAGGGTCCTCCTCCACCAGCTGTCGAGCTATGTCAACATGCAGCTCCTTCACATCCTCCGGCACTTCAGTATCGCATTCCCAGTCGCGATTATAAATGCCAGCGTACGTTGCGGCTGGGGTTGCATGTGTTATGCGAGTGGTGGTGACTATACCGGTTCGTTTGCCCTCAGCTTGTGCCCAGTCCATGATTGACGTCACTCGACCTCTTTTGCGATCTGTTCTACTGCGTGTTGCGTCCAAACCAACAACACTGTACAGAGTTTTGACACCAGAGAACATGGCTGTTGCAGTCCCAGCCGAGTCGGGAACTTGTTTGTCCACATTGTAGGTCTATGAAAAAGAAAGTAAAGCACACATGTACCACTTGCATAAGCGGAGCATCCCTCATGAGCATACCTTTGCCAGTCCAGTGTGTGGAAAATCATCAAACACCAGTGATGCTTCTTCTCCCGTGGCTCCATTTTGCTGTCCCTTGAAGATTCGGCCAGCAGTGATTGTCGTCATCCCCATTCCGTCGCCAACAAATATGATAATGTTTTTCGCCTTAAGAGCATTGCGGCTTTGTGTTGTTTTCGATAATATTTGCTGAAGCTTGCTAATTCCGATCTCCTGCCAGTAGGACGCGTCTGTACACAGAGGACAAGGGTAGAAAAAAAAAACACACAATTGCATTGATTTAGTTGAGCCGTGAGCTGAGATATGATATATTTATGTATCTACTGTCCAAGCGGATAGTAGGGTCTCGAGCATGTAGCGCGATTTGTGGATTTCTTCTAGAATTGTTTGAGTACTTGAACCAGCCCTTTACAGTGCCTTCTGTGGAAACATTCATTCTCAGCTTAGTCATTCCTGTGTCAGTACCGTCTGTTACCAGTGTAATGGGCACAACGGACCCAAGAGGTTGGTCTAAGCGAGCCGCGGACATTAGGCCTTTAGGGCACACACTACGCTAGCTGTGCAATGGCAACTACACTATCCATCGAAACAAGCACACTTAGCTTGCACCTCTCAAATGTGCATCCATTCTACCGACTTGGTCGAGACATGTGCATTGTACACATTCAAAGCGCACAGAAGACAATCTTGAATGGACCACGAGAAGTGAAAGTGGTTCGAAAGAGATCAAAGTCCCGAAAGTACATACAATTGGACGCTTTTTGCCAACACTGGCACATGACTGGAGACTCAAACTGCAGCAAGGGACGTACAAATAAGCAATGTTGTCATTAATGCAGAACAAATGCATTGATCACAGTTCTACAGCTGTACCTGGGAATGGTAGTTGGTACCAAAGCATTTCTTGGGAAGCCGCATCACTTGGTTGGAAACGAGTAAGGCTGGCTAATGGCTGTTGGCGAATGGATGGTTGGGCACACATCGACTACTCGATGCTGCTAAATTTGAGTCTGTTAAGCAAGTCCCCCCGATGCATGATACAGAGGGGACACGCTTGTAGTTCTTGAAATGCAGTGAGACATTCGGAATCGCCTTGTTTGAAATTTGTCTCGCCATGACTTGGAAAATATATTTAATCCCACCACCCTGATGGTCTCCGTGCTTTTGCATTGTTTTTGATACGAGCAAGAGTTGACGAGAAAAACGCAGAAAAATACAAATTTGAGTATGAAACCTGTTTCTACCTTCTCTACCGCGACAATTCATGTCAAATATGACATGTTTATGTGGTATTGTCACGTCAAACTGTCAAATGGTAGCGATGGCCTACTTTATCATTATAGATGACCGGTTTGATGGATAGATGGCGTACATGTTGTTTTTCATTTGAATTCATCTTTCTCGGTCAAATGATGTTGTTGTTGAAATATGTTTCTTTTCGAATTTTCATGTAATTTATGGTGATTTGAGATAGGAATCGTGTGTTGGTCGAGAAAATACGTGAGAATTTGCCTGTGACAGCGAATATTCTTTATTTTTAGCACAAGTATGATCTGCTGCCAAGCACCTGGTTAAATTGTGTACACTTTTGCATATCAAATGCACAGAAGCTGAGAATGTTCGAAAGTTGTGTTACTTGTTGGTACAATGTTTATGGCCAAAAATAAGCTATAAACGAGATGTGACAGATTAGGAAGTAGAAGAGGAGAATGGGATCTCTATCTCAAATGTGGATTGCTAGTAATGCCTTTGGCGAGACGTCATCATCATCGGTAGAGATGTGCGTGCCCTTGACGATGAAGGTGACTGTTCAAAGGCGTCTGTACATTCCTCCATCTTCAAGGGCATCTCTGTCTCAAATCTGGATTGCTCGGAGTTGCCTTTGGAGAGACGTGTGCTTCTTCAGATCGGTAGAGATGTGAGTTCTTTGTCCTTGACGATGAAGGTGACTGTTCAAAGGCGTCTGTACATTCCTCCATCTTCAAGGGCATCTCTGTCTCAAATCTGGATTGCTCGGAGTTGCCTTTGGAGAGACGTGTGCTTCTTCAGATCGGTAGAGATGTGAAGTGCTGGGGAAGACGACGAGACAACTTCAGTGTCCACAGGTTGCGGAAGATGTCAGATTTCCTGATCGCCAGAAATGCAACTTCCAGTGATGAAGATGAGGAAGGGGTCGAGACAACTTCAGTGTCCACAGATTGCGGAAGATGCCAGATTTCCTGATCGCCAGAAATGCAACTTCCAGTGATGAAGATGGGGAAGGCGTCTCCTCAGGGTACACGCGTCATTCGCAAACAGAAATTGCGACTCGTCACATGAATTCACTTATCTCAATCGCACACAATGCGCACCTGTGCCTGATCAAATCATCAGAAATAATGGCAACAACAATCAATGTTACTAATTGTTAGGTTCCTCCACACATGAGACACATTGCCAATCCCAAAGCACACTGATGCGAGATGAATTATGACATGAATCGGTAAATGTTTAACACCTTATCAGAGCAGGTTTTTAACCTCTTCAAACTTGCCGCCGCTTTACTTCGTGTTCTCAATGGAACTTTGAAAAGGAACACCAGATTGATTCCAGATGATTTCAAACAGTAGGCACACAAACTGGTTTTATTTAGGATCTTCTTTTCGTGTTTGTTTTACCTTCCAGTCGATTGGTGGTCAGAGGAACAGCATTCACTTGAGACGCGGCAAATATGCACAAAACTGCTGCAAATGCAGTTATCACAATGCACTTTCTTAACATTTCAAACGCACAAGCAAACGATTCACAACAACTGTCCGAGTAATTTATTTTTACGTTTTTTTTGTTTTGGTTTGTTCGTCAAATTGAGCACCCTATTGGAAATCAAGTGTTAACTGATTGAGCACGAGTGTTGAACCGCGAACATCTGATATTCAATTGGATATGTAACAGCCGAAAAACCAAGCGCTACAGGGAACTTCCAACTGATGTATGAACGTTGTGTCTCGTGAGCTTGGGTTTTGTACTCCTCTTACGAAGCGTGTATGACGGAGGTTATTTTTTTTTTTTTTTTTTTGTTTTTTTTTATTACAGCGGAACAGATGCCACACAACAACGAGCGACAACTATGAGAATACCTTAGCTGAAATGTGCGAATGGGTATATGTGTATGCACGTGGCTGCCATCGAAAAATGACAAATAATTCAAATTATCAAAGCCTTTGCGCGACAATCACACCGAACACACAGATTGAGGCTGGACAAACAGACGAGAGTGCAATTGCATTGATGGCAGTAAATCAGTAAATCATGCTGAATATATGAGAATGTAAGATAAATAATAAGCTTGTCTATATTTATTTATTTTCCGACAGCTTAACACCGAAACGTTACAACGGCTTTGCCGGCAATAAGAACGATGATAATGATGATGTGTGAGGCGCTCGGCGACAGTGTGATCATTCGACCGACTGGTGGTCCGCTAATTTGTAAACTGCCACTGGTGGTGGTCTAAAACGCACGGATCAGCCGGTCGGTAGTCTTCGACCGACGTAAGCACTTGTATCAAATCTCTTCCCTGCGGGTCGACGATAACGCACGGCGCTACATATTTTCCTGAATCTGTTTTGATAGACGAGGAACTAGGCGGTATACCTTACGTCTGTTATTTGCTCCTTCCCAGTGCATCAGACAAGCGCATGGTTTTTCTCTTTCTTGTGATTTTCTACTCAGTCACGCAATCACTGGCCTATAATCAGTTCGTTCTATTGAACACGACGGCAACGTTTTCAAGATCAATGATTTTATTGCAAGCACGTGAGTTGAAGAAATAATTAGCATAGTTGGACGTATCGCATCGGAGACACGTGATATGACAATTATTTTTGCTTCTCGTATTATTACTGCTCGGCTAGTTGCGCAATCGCGGCTTCCATTTCAAGATATTATTTATAGATATATATTTTAGTGAGGGTTGGCGGAGGCAGCCTGGAAAGGGTTGTGAACTTGGTGTGCTTCACGCTGAAGGTGATTATCGCGTGTACGTGAACGGAATCATCAAAGCGTAGCTACTAGACTGTAGACTCGACGGCTGCACTGTGGTGAGGCTCAATGAGTGTACTGGGGTTTGTGGGGTTTTTTTGTTTTGTTTTGGTCACGTTGCAACTGCTGGGCAATGTACGAAGTTTTGTTTTCAGAAAAGCTGACGATCAGAGGGACAACTAAATGCGGAGGCACATCGCACATGCTCGGACCAGTACCAAACTTATTCTCCGCGTTGGACCTGGACCTGGACGACTTCCAAGGGTCCGGTTCAGAGATGATGGAGGAAGAGATGGGCCACTTCTACGTTTCTTGCCCCTCAGATTCATCTAGTAAAATAGTATGCGTGACTTTAGAGCACAACTGCGGTTGACTGGGGCTTTTCCATTGGGAAGAGGAATATCGCTTCCTCCATCATCTCTGGTCCGGTTGATCTCGTCCATGCTGTTGTGAAAACGGGTCCGCCTTAGTTAGGCTGTAGATTGTAGAAAGAATCCCGGATGGTGAGTGGGAACGGCTGAAGGCGACTCGCAGAGCGATGCGGGAGCATTGGCCATCAGAACGAATGTCCGGAAGTGTGTGGATAGACGTGGGATTGGTTAGCATAGTCCTCGGAGTGGGCACAGCTTATGTTTGATGCATTGAGCGGCCGCTGCTTCGAAGGAGCAGCCCTGCCTGCATCAACGCTGTTCCTCAGAAATGGGCGTCCGTGAGCAGGGTAAGGGATATTTAAGAGCCCTAAGAATTACTCCTACCAGAGTGGTACCAGAGTGATTTTCAGGAGTAATCTGGCGAAGCCCGCTGCACGTTCAAAAGGACGTTCGAATGGCAGTGGTTTCAAAGGAAGTCTCTGTAAAATAAGAATACTCCTGCCTTTCCATTCCTCAAAGTCAACAAGGGGATGCGTGGCGACTAGCACTCAATCTGGACCTGAGGACCCCCCCCCCCCCCCCCCCCCCCCCCCCAATGCCCGCTGTCTCTCTAGGGGAAATCCGAAAGCGATTTCCTTGTTCTCCTCTAGACATCTGAGAAGTTCGTACTCGCTGGAAGTAACTATCCCCCGTGGCAATTAGAAGTGAATAGAAAGAACATCGCTAAGTGCAGAAAGAACTCAAATAAGGTAATTATAGTCGACATCATGCTGAGAATTATATTGTGTCGTTCGCTTGAATCCAGCGAGTAGTGCTCTTCAGTGTTTCTTCCTCGCGTAGCCGGGGTCATTGCGTGTAGCGATTCGGCTGGATTCAGAGATCGCTGCATTCCTTTGGCATTGTGAATGGAATTCCATTTGATTTGGGGGGTGACGAGGGGCGACGCAGACACACAGATGTGTGTCTCTGCGAGATAATTGGACAATGTGCGATGATGCAGTGGATGTGACAATAAATTATAAACAGTTGGGAAAAGTTTGTTGCTCTTATCTCGGAGACAAACGATTGCATCACGGCCAGAAAGAGGAATCTTCTGTCAATCTAGTCAATCAGCAAATAGCATAAACTGGTGCCTCGCGATCCTGGTTATCTGGCGTTGGATTCTGTAAACATTGCACTGTCCGTGAACACACGCTGTAAGCGTTGAACAAGCATTCGCAAGTGATTAAGCGAACTTAATTGAAGCCATTCGACTGACATGTGGTTCGTATTCACGTGATCTGCTGCTTGGATCATTCAACTTCGCACCCTATTTGATGTGGATTAGTGCACATCACTAGATTGAAACAACATCGTGGCTCCTTAAGTAGCGTCTCTGATTCCCGGTCGTTGTTGGGTGGAATTTCAGCTGATGCGCTTTCCCTTGGATCGGCAGCTGGAAAAATTCACATGATGTGTCGCTGTAATCATTTGCGCGTCACTTAAAAGGGAGTTTTGGATTCCGCAGCTCCCTTTGTGAACCCTTCTTGGCACGAGTGGCCCTGAGTGAGTTCGATGCGATTTGGAGAGGAGGCAGCAACAGAGACACGATCTTCGAGAAAACAGCTTGGCGTCAGTGAGACGCTTTGCTGGCTTCGAGACGGAAAGAGGCTCAAACGTGTCTGGGCGGTGCAGGGCCTTGGCAAACTGGTGGTGAGTGATTAGAGTTTGGTTTGGTTGGGTTTTGACTTTTATGATCTCATTTTTTATTTTAGGCGTGTTTTATTGAGCATTTGTACTCAGCTCAGTATTACTTCCACACGCGAAACAACAACAAAACAGATTACTGAGCAGTAACCACTCAGTCATATTTGACAGTCATCACTGACTATCTCAATCACAGGTGGCGCCTCACCTACAATTCCGATGCCATCACTGAACAACAGATGCCGCTGACAACAGCAGAATTGTCGTCGCTCAGTTCTTGGGACTTTCATACAACAAGGAATTATTTTCACAATTGGGCTTACAACTAGACTCACAAACTAAAGGTTAGGGTGTTGGCTCAACAATAGGGGCCCAGCTGATGTGCTTTGCTTAATTTAATGCTTATTTAAAGTTTATGTTGTATGTCCTGCAATGGTTGGTGCTTACGTGGGGTTGCTCAAGTCCGTGTGTCCATGGTGGTCCTTTTGGGATGGGCTAGCCGACTTAGCCCCGATGGTGATTGCCGTCGCTGCTCAGGTAGAATCCATGCAGCCCGTTGTTCGACGTCGTTGGAAAGTTCTGCTCGTTTAGCTTGGTCCGGGGATTGTGTTGCTCAGTTTCCTGATTTCCTGGTTAGGATGGTTGTTGATGGTTAGTAGCTGCTCATGTACTGTTGCAGGGGGATGATGCGTGCTCGGTGCCTTTGTCGGTCCCTGTCCAAGTTCAGTCCGGTACATATTCGCAGTTTTTTTGTTTCGAAAATTGCGAGCTTGGTCGTAGAGATGGTGTGCCATGTGCTGAGCTGAGTACTGAGTTCTCAATAAAACACGCATTTTAATTTGTTTACAGAATCGATTTTTCATACAGAACGGTGAGTCGCGGTTAAATTTTGCACGGCACATATCTGAAGGGTTTGAGCGCATTCCTCTTCTCTCTTCCATCGCGTGTAGAGGAAGAATGGCGGCTGCTTTAAGCAGCTGTCATTGCCTCTGCACGGGATGTTCTTGTGGACTGGTGGTGAGAAAAGATCAGCTTGGCTTAAAACGCCAGAAGCCATCAGAGAGAGGAAGAAGATCTACAGAGACTGGACAGAGGGGGACTTGGCTTGGCTTAAAACGCCAGGAGCTTAGGAAGCCATCAGAGAGAAGAAGAAGACCCACAGAGACTGGACTCTCTTGGGGGACTTGGCTTGGCTTAAAGCGCCAGGAGCTTAAGAAGCCATCAGAAAGAAGAAGAAGACCTACAGAGACTGGACTCTCTTGGGGGACTTGGCTTGGCTTAAAGCGCCAGGAGCTTAAGAAGCCATCAGAAAGAAGAAGAAGACCTACAGAGACTGGACTCTCTTGGGGGACTTGGCTTGGCTTAAAACGCCAGGAGCTTAAGAAGCCATCAGAGAGAAGAAGAAGACCTACAGAGACTGGATTCTCTTGGGGGACTTGGCTGGCTTAAAACGCCAGGAGCTTAGGAAGCCATCAGAGAGAAGAAGAAGACCTACAGAGACTGGACTGTCTTGGGGGACTTGGCTTGGCTTAAAACGCCAGGAGCTTAAGAAGCCATCAGAGAGAAGAAGAAGACCTACAGAGACTGGATTCTCTTGGGGGACTTGGCTGGCTTAAAACGCCAGGAGCTTAGGAAGCCATCAGAGAGAAGAAGAAGACCTACAGAGACTGGGTTGTCTTGGGGGACTTGGCTTGGCTTAAAACGCCAGGAGCTTAGGAAGCCATCAGAGAGAAGAAGAAGACCTACAGAGACTGGATTCTCTTGGGGGACTCTGCTTCTCGTGCCGGACTGAGGGGGGAAGAAAATTTCCTGCGCGAGCAGCTAAAGAGCAGACTTGGAAGGAGTTCGGCAAGAAGTTTTGCCGGCAAACCATGCGCCGACTCAGATGAAGGAAATTCAACATCATCGAAGGAGTCAAATCCAGAGACGGATTGTGGCTTTCCAACGAGGTGGACATCTTTTCGGAGCAGCTCAATCCCGAACAGGGCAGACCCGTAGCCTTGAGTGGGGCGGAGAATAGTCCAACGGTGGAGGAAGTCAGTTTGGCGATTGAATCACTAAAAGTTTGGCAAGTCCGCAGGTGTGGATGAAATCCGGCCAAATATGCTCAAGGCGATGGTTAAAGAGGGAGTTTTATGGCTCTCTCGTGTCATTAAAGTGGCCTTGGAACGTGGTGCGACACCTGACGATTGGCAAACCGGGGTGATTGTCCCTCTGCTCAAGAAGGGTGACAAAAGAAATTGGTCCAACTATAGGGACATGTCTCTTTTAAGCCTCCCGGGGAAAGTCTAGCGCTATGGTCGAGCCCAGGATGGTGGGTGGACAGTGCAGCTTTCATCCCGGCAGAAGTACAGCCGACCAGCTTTTCACTTTAAGAATGGTACTTGAGAAGGCTGGGCTTGGAAAAGGCATACGAACGAGTTAATCGAGGTAAACTCTGGAGTGTTCTGCAGGAGCGTGGGACTGATGGTCCGCTTCTAATGGCCATTCCGTGTCTATACACAAACTGTAGCAGCTATGGTCCTGGGTTGAAGGTGCTAAATCATCAACTTTCACCACGGGCGTTGGACTTCGCCAAGAGTGCGTCTTGTCACCTCTCCTTTTCATTGTATGCATGGACTGGATGTTGCGGCGCAGACGAGGAGAGGGATGTTTCATATTGGGAGAGTTGAGGGTGAGTCATCTTCTTTTTGCAGATGACTTAGGTATCCTCACATCTTCCCAGACGGAACTGCAGCGCGCACTCTATAGGTTTGTGGACGTGTGTGCTGACGCTGGAAGGAAGGTCAACGTGGACAAATCGGAGGTTCGGAGGTTGGTCATCTCCAGAGGGCCTGGTTAGTGGAGTCCCACAAGTGATGGAGGGAGTAATGCTGAGGATTGGTAGGACTGGGTCAGTTCCGAAACAGCCTGGAAGTTCTGTAACCAGGAAGGCCGAGCTTGGCGTCAAAGCCAAGGCGGTTTTGAACTCAGTACTTATTCCAACTCTGATGGTCAGATCGCGAACACAAGCTGATGAGATGAGATTTCTGGGATTTACCCGCCGGGATAGGGTGAGAGACACAGCAGTGCGTGAGCAACTCAACTTGAGCAGCTTCTTTGGATATGCTTCGATGGTTTGGTCTGTGTGCTCAAGCCTGTTGAGCAAATGATTTCTTCTTTTCCCTGAAAGGACCGGGCAGGTTCCGAGGTACTGTAACAGAGTGTCTTCCTCCTGATTGATCTAATGTAGGTGTCTGCTCAGAAGACAAGCTCAGAAGCGGTCGTTCCTCCTGTTGGCCTGATGACACCAACGCCCCACTAGAAAAGACGCCGAGAGGCAATGATGCCCTCGCAGCAAAGGGGTCACTGGAAAGGTACAAACTGCAGGCACCTAGCATAAGTGAACGACGGATTTCTAGTGAACGACGGATGATTCTGAACGCAACAGAGGACGCCCGCGGTGCGTACAACCAGACGGAGGCTTGTTGGCTGAGGCCCAGGTACCCCACCGACTGTGATGGCACACAAAGGAGAAGGAGACGAGTTCGTTGCTCGTCCTGGTTGAACTGTCAAATTCAGGCATTTCTCTGTGTACGTCGTCTCTATGGACACAGTAACGTGCGGTCTAAAAAAGCGACGAACGGACAGGTCTTGAGGCCAGAGGCGGAGAGGGTCATGTCTCGCATTGAAGGGCATTCTACAGACGTGTCATAGGACTCAGAGGGTCCTGTCTCGCCTTGAAGGGCATTCTACAAACGTGTCATAGGACTCAGAGGGTCATGTCTCGCCTTGAAGGGCATTCTACAAACGTGTCATAGGACTCAGAGGGTCCTGTCTCGCCTTGAAGGGCATTCTACAAACGTGTCATAGGACTCAGAGGGTCCTGTCTCGCCTTGAAGGGCATTCTACAAACGTGTCATAGGACTCAGAGGGTCATGTCTCGCCTTGAAGGGCATTCTACAAACGTGTCATAGGACTCAGAGGGTCCTGTCTCGCCTTGAAGGGCATTCTACAGACGTGTCATAGGACTCAGAGGGTCCTGTCTCGCCTTGAAGGGCATTCTACAAACGTGTCATAGGACTCAGAGGGTCCTGTCTCGCCTTGAAGGGCATTCTACAAACGTGTCATAGGACTCAGAGGGTCCTGTCTCGCCTTGAAGGGCATTCTACAAACGTGTCATAGGACTCAGAGGGTCCTGTCTCGCCTTGAAGGGCATTCTACAAACGTGTCATAGGACTCAGAGGGTCATGTCTCGCCTTGAAGGGCATTCTACAAACGTGTCATAGGACTCAGAGGGTCCTGTCTCGCCTTGAAGGGCATTCTACAGACGTGTCATAGGACTCAGAGGGTCCTGTCTCGCCTTGAAGGGCATTCTACAAACGTGTCATAGGACTCAGAGGGTCCTGTCTCGCCTTGAAGGGCATTCTACAAACGTGTCATAGGACTCAGAGGGTCCTGTCTCGCCTTGAAGGGCATTCTACAGACGTGTCATAGGACTCAGAGGGTCCTGTCTCGCCTTGAAGGGCATTCTACAAACGTGTCATAGGACTCAGAGGGTCCTGCCTCGCCTTGAAGGGCATACTACAAAGGTGTCTAGGACTCATTTCCGCACCGATTCCCCCGCACATTTTCGATCAGACCTTCATATTCCCCCCTCCACTTACTCCAACCCCCCGCGTTTTTCACTCAAAACACTGCGGAGTCTTCGGAAAAAATCACTTTTCAAAACTGCACCTCCGCAGCGGAAAAAGTCGACTCAGTTCGTTTCACAATTGACTGCGTTTTTTCCCGCGAAATTATGAATTTTCTTGTGGGTGACTTGTGAGATACATTTCTCGATAAATAGAACGGATCCACGGCAGATGGATGTCAGTATGAGGGAGTTCAATTTCGGTTTTCCAGGTCGCAGCTGGAAGCTCACACGTAATGGTGCTTAATGGCTGTCAGTAACTTTCAGCTTTATTGAGTGTCCTTTGCCCTTGTAACCATCTCCAATTGGTGCATCAGCCCACTCATCCACCGCCTGAATGTGGCTCCTCTAGAAACAGTGCATCTTGTCGTGTGTGCACCCTGGTGTGACCACAAACGAAAGAGAAAGAGAGAGAGAGAGGGAGGGACTCTGCCCGTCAATTAGCTTTTAGCACTTGACTGAGTTGAGTGAATGGGCGATAAACGCATCATTCAATATTCAACGAGCAGGTGCATGGTTGCATGCCACTGATGCTTGTCACCACGCGTAAACTGGCAGCAGAACACTCTCAGCGATCGTCAGGAAGCGCAATAAAAGTCAACACGACAAGAGGATGTCCGCAAGGAGGACTCCTATCTCCTCTCATGTGGAACCTAGTTGTGGACGAGCGCCTAGAGATGCTGAACAAACAATGGGATCAAATGTCAGGCACACGCTGATGGTGTAGTCAGTGGAGGAGACCCTATGCGACCCTATGCACTCAGAAGAGGAATTTGTCGGAGCTGGGCGGGGAAATTCTGGGGATGGATGTACAAAGCTACACTCAACTAAGTTCAAGGGCTGGCGGGGGCCATGAGAACTTGCCCAACTGCCGCCATGGACGTGCTGTTGGAGCTGACTCCCTTGCATCTACTGGTTGCTGAATGTGCAAGCGAAACAATCGTGGGAATGGCAAAAGAAGGGATAGGACGGAAAAGACGGGAAAAGACAGTCCGAATTCCGAAGGATGACGCGATTAGGTAGTTCGATTTCCGAGAGGAGCTTACCATCCAGCTGAGCACCAAAAAGGACTGGAGCCATAGTCCACAGGTAAAATGGTGGATAAAGAACTGATGAAGGACCAAGGGCGGGAGTATTTGACAAACGCACCGGTGTCCTGCAAGCAGAAGTCTATGCCATAGGCAGGTGCGCTCAAATCAATCTTGACAGGAACTAGTCAACCAACTGCGACATAGCAATAATGTCCGACAGTCTAGTGTCTAGTGTCTAGTGTCTACTGTCTAGTGTCTAGTGTCTACTGTCCAGTGTCTAGTGTCTAGTGTCTAGTGTCTAGTGTCTAGTGTCTAGTGTCTAGTGTCTAGTGTCTAGTGTCTACTGTCTACTGTCTACTGTCTAGTGTCTAGTGTCTAGTGTCTAGTGTCTAGTGTCTAGTGTCTACTGTCCAGTGTCTAGTGTCTAGTGTCTAGTGTCTAGTGTCTAGTGTCTAGTGTCTAGTGTCTAGTGTCTAGTGTCTAGTGTCTAGTGTCTAGTGTCTAGTGTCTAGTGTCTAGTGTCTAGTGTCTAGTGTCTAGTGTCTACTGTCTACTGTCTACTGTCTAGTGTCTAGTGTCTAGTGTCTAGTGTCTGGTGCCTAGTGTCTAGTGTCTAGTGTCTAGTGTCTAGTGTCTAGTGTCTAGTGTCTAGTGTCTAGTGTCTAGTGTCTAGTGTCTAGTGTCTAGTGTCTAGTGTCTAGTGTCTAGTGTCTAGTGTCTAGTGTCTAGTGTCTGGTGCCTAGTGTCTAGTGTCTAGTGTCTAGTGTCTAGTGTCTAGTGTCTACTGTCTACTGTCTACTGTCTACTGTCTAGTGTCTAGTGCCTAGTGTCTAGTGTCTAGTGTCTAGTGTCTAGTGTCTAGTGTCTACTGTCTACTGTCTACTGTCTACTGTCTAGTGTCTAGTGTCTAGTGTCTAGTGTCTAGTGTCTAGTGTCTAGTGTCTACTGTCTACTGTCTAGTGTCTAGTGTCTAGCGTCTAGTGTCTAGTGCCTAGTGTCTAGTGTCTACTATCTACTGTCTAGTGTCTACTGTCTACTGTCTACTGTCTAGTGTCTACTGTCTAGTGTCTAGTGTCTAGTGTCTAGTGTCTAGTGTCTAGTGTCTAGTGTCTAGCGTCTAGTGTCTAGTGCCTAGTGTCTAGTGTCTAGTGTCTAGTGTCTAGTGTCTAGTGTCTAGTGTCTAGTGTCTAGTGTCTCGTGTCTAGTGTATCGAATCCAAGCTTGCGTGGGAATGTCTACAGAAGCTTAAGGAGCTGTTCGGCAGAGTAACAGAGTAAAACTCTGCTGCATACTTGGCCAGGGATAGGAGGCAATGACCTACCCTTGCTCCCTACGACCCCCAACGATGCCAGCCGCAAATTGTAGTTAAAAATGAATTCAAGAACTGACTCACCTTTACTCTGCGGCCTGAGAAACCTTGGTGCGCGTTGGCATCTCAGTCAGTTCAGTCAGTCAGTCACCATCTCTCGTCTCTCTCTCTCTCTCTCTCAGCAGTCATCAATGGGGTTTGGCGGTTAATGGTGCGTAGTAAGCGTTCGTTGGTGGACGTCGGTCTGCCCAGACCGGCGCGCCTGAAAACCTGGAGACGGCTTCTGGAATAAGGGTCGCATTCGAGTACAAAATACGCATTCGAGTACAATAAATATAGAACCCCAGATATAGATTCTCGTTTATTTGTAAATAAATATTCTTCTGTGGCATAAATTACAGAACATCATCTGAATACGACATGAGGGCATCTAAACGTCCGCTAGGGCTTAGTCTCGGGCCAGGGCCAACCTTATGTCCAGCGTCTGAGTGCCCGGAATGATGGGGCCCATGGTAATTGAGCGCGAGAGTTCGCGTATGAACAATGCCTCATCGATGTCTAGATCGAAGCTATTGACAACCATACGGTTGACCTCGTCCATGCTGCTGAAATCGGTTCCACTTCCCGTAAATATATCTGTGTCCTGGATGACTGTCTTGGCAATGGATTGATCGCTGTCGCTGTAACGTCGAATAGTTCGGCGGATTCCGTGGTGCTTTGAAAACGGGTCTGTCTTCGTGATGCCAGATGACCTCGCATATGTGTAGGAGCTGATGGCTGTAGATTGCGGAAAGAAACCCGGATGGTGAGTGGGAACGGCTGAGGGCGGCTCGCAGAGCGATGCTGGAGCATTGGCCATCAGAAAATGTCCGGAAGTGTGCGGATAGACGAGGGATTGGTCAGCATTTGATGAGTTTGCCCAGTCGTCGGAGTAGGCATAGCTTAGGTTTGATGCATTGGAGCGACTGGAGGGAGCGGTCGCTGCGCCAGCCGAAGAGGTTTTCGAAGGAGCAGTCCTGTCGGCAGAGAATGCATGCATTGTTGATCCTTCGTATGTTGCCAGCTCTGTTCTGCAGAAACAAGGCCCCCGTGTGTACTGTAAGGGAGATTTAAGAGCCATAAGACTACTGCTAAATAATATCAAAATATTCTGCATGCAGAATTGCTCGTACCAGAGTTTTCGAGTGGTTTTCAGGAGCAATCTGGTGCAGCCGCTGTGCGTTAAAAGTAAGTCTGTGCAAAATAAAAACGTTACAACACTCATGCTTTTGAGGAATTTGGGACGCTATTATCTTACCGCTGCTGTTGAGTTTTCGCTTGGTTTTCGGCAGCAATCTGCCGAAGTGTGTGCTCTTCACAAAGACGCGCCTCCACAAGCACTGTAAGGGCTGAGCAAGAGTACAAACTGGGCTGTTCCAGACTGATTTGTGTGCGTTCCTCTGTGTTCGCTACTGAGTCTAGGGAACAACACAAAGCGAATGCATAAGACTATGATAGTAAAAATTAGGTTAAATTGAACATATGCCTACTGCAACAAGGACTCGCGACCAACTAAACCAGTCCGCAACGGGGAACACATCGGAAGCTCTGTCAGCAGTCGGTGCCTCCGGTCTACCACATGGTGGGCATTTAAGTCCTTTGTTATTTGGGATTTTTGTTGATCAAACACAACACATTCAACACTTTTTAATGACAGCCACTTCCTCGGAGTCAGCCACGTGGTCCTGTGACCCTCTTAGATTCCTGCACTTGCATCTGAAGCCGACGAGGCCAGGCAAAGATTTGATAACTGCATGAAATCGTCGCCACCGATGCACAGTCCGACTGTGCTGCTCGCATCAGATCCAGGGAAACGGTCACTCTCTATGCTCTTCGTACCACATCCTTGAATGAATATTGCAGTCATCAGAGCCGAGTCTAAATCCAATTGCTAATTGAAAGCTGTTCCACCGAACATTTCTTTGACATCATCGGTCGAGTGTATCCTCTTCCAAACCGCAAATTGCATACCCCACCGTTCTGACTGATGCTTCTACGAGTCACCTGTCGGCTGTGTGTTTATTACAAGCTCCCATTTCGATAGTTGAGAGCGTCGGATGTGGTGTGCGTGGGAGTTCGAGAGCGATATCAATCGATACTTTAAGCAATTACTTGCAGCAACAATTTGGATCAATTAAAGCGTTTAATTAAAATATTCTTCAACACAGGGGATGTGCGTTAATGGGGGATAACCTCAAATGGAATGGTGACTAATTAGTGTGTGCAGGGAGATGCCAGGGCACAACCAAATTCCAGGACGGATCAAGGCAACAGCGGGCAATCGATTTGTGGAATTCTTTTCCGATCGTAGGCTAGACATAACGCAGAGCGTGTATATTCGGACTTAATCAAGACCACAGCCACAAACGAGGCATTTAAGGAATTCAGAAACTCGAGTAGGCCGTCTGATAGTAGGCACGGGAAGGGAAGGGGGTTGCTAGCGAATACACCAGCGCACTTAGACGTAGCCTTAGTGTGGCTGTTGTCTCTCCTTACAGCGGTCAGTCACTTCAAGCTAGACCATGATGGTCCACAGTCAGACTACTATCTCTTCTTCTTCTTTGTTTGGCGCTACAGTCCTAGGTCTCAACCAACAGGCCACGCCAGCCAGCACGATCTTGTGCCAGTTGCGCACACCAAGTTGGTTGAGGCCCTGCTCCATTTGTGTGCGCCATCTCGTTCGAGGGAGTCCTCGCTTGCACTGTCCCAGAGCCCGGAGTTCCGGAGTCTTCGTCTCCGAATCTGTGTCCATCCACTCTACCTGACCTAGCCATCTTAAGCGTTGGATCCGAAGACGCTTAGCAAGGTGCATGCCGCTGTACGCACGCACAACTTTTCTCCCAAAACGACCAAGAGAGATTTTGTTCGTGAAGTATTTTGGCAAGGTTTAGGAGAGTTTGCAATGCAGCAGTGGGAGTAGTTTTAAGCTGTCAAAGGCATCTGTCAACCAATCAAAGCAGGCGGTGGACTAGGGGCTACGGACGTACGATCTCTCTGAACTGTCAAATTCATCGGTTGACCACCACTGGCTGTCAAAGGCATTACCAATCAAAGCAGGCGGTGGACTAGGGGCTACTGACGTACGATCTCTCTGGACTGTCAAATTCATCGGTTGACCACCACTAGCTGTCAAAGGCATTGCCAATCAAAGCAGGCGGTGAACTAGGGGCTACGGACGTGTGATCTCTTTAAAATGTCAGATTCATCGGTTGACCACCACTGGCTGTCAAAGGCATTGCCAATCAAAGCAGGCGGTGGACTAGGGGCTACGGACGTACGATCTCTCTGAACTGTCAAATTCATCGGTTGACCACCACTGGCTGTCAAAGGCATTGCCAATCAAAGCAGGCGGTGGACTAGGGGCTACAGACGTGTGACCTCCTTAAAATGTCAGATTCATCGGTTGACCACCACTGGCTGTCAAAGGCATTACCAATCAAAGCAGGCGGTGGACTAGGAGCTACGGACGTGTGATCTCTTTGAACTGTCAAATTCATCGGTTGACCACCACTGGCTGTCAAAGATAACTGTCACAATGACATCATTATCTGTCAGATTTTTCGCTGAATGAGCAGTATTATCAGCCGGAAACTCGAAAATCTCGCTCAGACTTGCATTTTCACATCGATGTGCTATGCTTTGACTCCCACACTGACTGCGTCCTCACACACTCATTCAACCCATCGTCGTCCGTGCGGAATCGGCAGATGTCTGCAAACGCGACGTGCCCACTTGTGCGAAACCCAACCCCCAGTCAAGTGGCTCAAATATTGCAGGAACTCCTGCTGCGTGCAACTACTGGAATGTAGTGCAAAACTTTTAATTAGCTCCACCTTCGCAGTCCTTCGCCTCCTTCGTTGGACGTCACTTCGAAAGGGGAAACCGATTTGGTTACTTTCCCGAATCAACACTTCAACTCGTTCAAGTTCAAGTTCATTTGCACCGGTTTGCATTCCCGCAATTGACTGGGGGGACGGACAACAACGTTGAAATCCAATAAGCAGCAAATGCAATGACTTCGAGCTGAGTGCGCTGCTTTTCGGGTGCAATTAATGGGACGTTCGTTGGTGATTTCATTTCGTGTTCGATTTATGACTGCCCTCGGCGGTGGCGGTGACGGTGACTCGGGGATGAGTTGGAGCATTGATTTTTGGGGGCACGCAAACAGCTAACACTGTGCAGGTGACATTACACACGGATGAGGAGATTAAACCTATCAACCGCAGGCGGCTGAATAAGCTCCAGGCAACCACCAGAGGTGGACGAAACGGAAGCAAATCAATACAGTCTCGCAAACATCACATAATCATTAGGCATTATCATCGTTTGGGTGACGCGGTCCTGGAAGTGGTGTGAGCAATGCACATCCGTGCGAGCGTTCATCTAGGGAGGCTGTGGGAGAAGGAGACGATTGTGCACTTGCGGATGTGGATGCTTGGCATTCGACGTATTGTTGTGTTTGCTTTTCACTTTCACTCGGTGGTGGAATTGTGCTCCTTGTTGTTTGCTTTGAAAAGTGAAATTACGCAGTCGAGGCAGGTGGTGGGGAGTGAGAGAGGGAGAGAGAGAATGCCTGATGGGTAGACAGGCATCATAGAATTCAGCGCAAACAGGTCTCGAGGGTTGATCTTCACCTTTATTTGAAGGAGCCCCGCTAAGGACGTCCGGGCAAAGTTCCGTGAATTCGGACAGCTGAGTTGGGTTTAAGGGCGGTTTCTGCACGATTTTTCGCAATTGTACACAAAACAGTAAGTTTTCCATCGCGTCCACTCTCTGTTTGCTGTGCGAAGTGGATCCCGGGGGCGTGGGGCGATTTTCTCGGTAACTAGCACGAGTCGCGGGATGTGGGGCTCCAGGATGGACAGGGGACTTAAGGCGGAAGTGTGATAACCTGAGAGAGACCGATTCTGGTCTCCACTGTGTAAGGATTCAATCGACAACTAGGTGGAATCTAAGTTTCAGCGAATAAATAGGGAAAGTAGAAGGCATTGCATGCCAGGTACCAGTTGCGACTAAGACTAGATCCCGAGTGAGATCCGTGGCCTTAGGTAGAGAGGTAGGGTATATAAGGGGGCTGACCATGTTGGTCCATTGGGATACCCAAGGTCCACAGGCTGCTGCCACAAATCGCACGCTCCAGTGACAGTGGCCCAACGTCAAATGATGACTGTACCAGATTGAAAAGCAGATAAAAACGCATGTACCTTGCTTTCAGTGGAATTCGAGCCGGGGACCCGCCCGATGATGCGGAATTTGTCACAGAAGTCAACACCTACGCCAATGCACTAGAGAATCCATCACCAGCACCAGCCATCAGCTTCGGCGAAACCAACGACAGGAAATGATGACCTCGCGACGGCCGGAGACATTGCGGGGATTATTCAACGTTTGCTGACAATACTTGGAATTTCGTCCTGAAGCGGTGATGATACTTCTCACAATCATCACGAACAATGGCAGCAACAATTGCTGCTTTCCCAGCAAGTGGAAAATAGCAGGAATTGTCGCAATTCCAAAAATGGGGAAAACGCTGCCAGTGCTTCGGGAAGATCCCGGAGGACCTGGTGGTGCGAAAACTAAAGCGATGGTCTGCCGACCTAAACATCATTCCGGATATTCGGGACGGATTTCGGGAAAAACATTCAAGGCTACATCCGCGAATGAAGTACCACCACGATGGTGTAGCTGCGCTGAACAGTAACTAGGTCACCGTCGCCTGCTTCGTAGAAAAGGCCTTCGGTTCTACGGTCTAGATTGAGGGACTCAACTACAAGCTGAAGCGGATGGAATTCCCCTCCAGCCTCGTCAGAATAATTTATAGCTTTCGGCATTCGAGAACATTCTACATCTCAGTTGAAGGCAGCAAGGCGGGAGTTGGACAAGGATCAAAGCTGGGACAGTGGTTGTTCAACATTCGCACGGCAGATGAACCACTTACCAACTGACACAGTGAACTGCTGTCTATTTGCAGGTGACTAGCTGACTTATGCCAGCTCGACGTCACCACAGACGTCAAATGGGGTATTCGTATCAACGCTGGGAAGTCTGTACTTATGAGCTTAAGGAGACCATCCAGAGGTGGATGCAGATCAGCAGCCAAATGCCGAAGCATAGAGATAGTGCTCCCTAACGGTGCTGAGATATCAACAAACGAAAAGGTCAAGTATTGTAGTCATGGCCAACCTAAGCTTCCATCTTCCGTCTATCCCTTGAAGCGCAAGCAAAATGGACCAAGCCAGAGGACAAAACTGCTGCTCTACAAGCAGCTTTCACGCCGATCTTAGCGTACGGCTTCCCAATTGGACACACCATCTCTAAGACCAGCATGACGAAGCTCGCAATTTTCGAAAGAAAAAGACTGCGAATGTGTACCGGACTGACTTTCGACAGGGACCGTCAAAGGCAACGGACTCACCTTCAACATTGACCGTCAAAGGCACCACAGCAACAACGGGCTTTACGACCAAGCACACATCATCCCCCTGCAACAGTACATGGTGACACTGTTCAGAAAGCAGTTACAGACAACCATCCGAACGAGGAAATCAGGAACCTGAGCAACACAATCCCCGGACGAAGCTAACCGAGCAGAACTTTCCAACGAAGTCGAACAACGAGCGGGATGGATTCTAGCAGAGCAGCGATGGCAGTCACCATCGGGGCTAAGTCGGCTACCACATCACCTCACCCCATCCCAAAAGGACCACCATGGACACAGGGACTTGAACAACCCCATGTAAGCAGCAGCCATTGTAGGACATCAAAAATAAAGAATAACCATTGAATTAAACAGAGTCCATCGGTGATACCCACCGCGTTTTGTGGGCGACACACACAAATGCAGGCGATAACATCTCTCTGCTTCCATCTCACCTTCTCATGAGGGCACATAAAGTGCCTAAGAGAGTTCAAAATTTGTCAGAGTGACGCATATTTTTGGGTGGCACGAGTAAGAGGATTTTGAATGTGTCCATTGTGACCCTAGTTGCACGAGTAACGGACGGGAGTTATGGACACCCCACGCCTAACCACCCGTCAGCGCTCATTCCAGCCTTTAAGTCCTGCCACAGGGGGTGGCAATGGTAGCTCTCGTCAAACACAAGCAACAGCATTCATCCCTCGCACTGATTCAGCTCTCGTTTTGATTTGATATGTCGTGACAAATTAAATTCATCGCAGCAAAAAAAAAAAAAAGACATAGTTACTGGCGCACACTGACGCCACACGTGGCTCACGCCATTCGGGGTGGGATCGGAAGAGGGCAGTTATACCCCAGTTCGAGGATGATTGCATGTCCTCAGCAGCCCGTGGTGTGTAGATACATCGACTCCTACGCGCTGTGAAAGAATTATAAGCAACAAGTCCACCAGCAGACGAACACAAATGCATGGAAGGACTCACGCCGTTTAGGTTACCGTTTTTTCACATTTAAGGGGGAATAGCATTGAAACGAAAAATATGACAACTTGAATGCAATGACAGTGACGCTAAAAGCAAACATCTCAAGACTGCAAGAAGCTGGAAAGGTCCAATGACGCTGAGAGCTGTTGAAAGGTCGTTCAAATTCTCCTCTCTCCTACTCCAATTGCTGTCTCAGGTTCCTTCTGTTCTCTGAGGCATTATTTATTTAATTTCTACAGTGGGGATGGAAAATTTACGCACACCATGGCAAATATTCGCTCCAACGTAGTCTAAGTGAGTGCAAATTTGGGTTTAAGAGGAATATCCTCTGATTGGCTGTACAACATAAGTAATTTTGAAATTTTTAGAAACGACAGGAAAACCGTTGTATGCGGTGGTGGCGTCCCTCTCAATTGTTAGTCTTCAGACTGACTGAGGCAGGCAAGCTACGGATGGCCCGAGCCTGAACAATTGCCGCCTTCCATCGCTGACGGCCCTGGGCACTCTGCTTCGAGTAATCAATTCCAAGCAGTCTTGCAACCTTGTTTATACCGGAGATTCGGTCTTCATCTCCCGTGGCACGGATTCGAAGACCCTCTTAGCTGGAGCCTTGGTGTCCATTCGCTCGATGTGGCCTAGCCAGTGCAGTCAACGGTTTTTTGCGCGCCGGACTGTATCCAAAGCTCACAGAGTGTCTTCTCCTCCTCCGATGTCGAATTTGTCTTTTGAAGGCACCAACAATCAGCTCTGCAGTCTTGTTTAGCGTTCAACTTTCAGCTGTCTAGAGCAGGACTGGCAAAATAAGGGTTCTGTAGAGCACGATCTTGGTCCTTCGAGTCTGCACCGAATGAGTGGATGCTTGTGGGATGTTCTGTCCAAGGTGCTGTGCGAAGGACCGTTTTTTGGACGACAGCATATATTTCGTTTTGTCCTCATTGACAGAAGAGGGAGACAGGTCATTCAATCGCAATGCACCCCCAGTTACGCCGATTGGGATCTCTACAAGGGGGCTCTCAACTTGAAGGTGTTGAGGAAAGCAAACAAATAGCACGGGTGGTTGTTGGACAAACTTGCAGCGCCACACCCTTGGTATGGTTCCACTAGACAGCCCAAAAGGACCACCAAAAGGACAAGAGTAACGCGTGTCAAAGGCAACGTCTAGAAGGGTCATTTATTGGTGACTGGACTGGATACCTGTTAATCAGACGCTGGCTGATGCCCTGCGCATCTTCACTGATGGCTCGAAGACAGACGAGGGTGTCTGTCTGTCCTAAGACCTTAACATAGCTATCTCCCTGAAGCTCCCCGAGCACTGTAGCGTATTCCAGGCAGCAGTCATTGCGATAAAGAGGCGCTGTCCCGGCTCAAGAGCAACTGTAGCGTATTCCAGGCAGAAGCCATTGCGATAAAGGAGGCGCTGTCCTGGCTCAAGAGCAACTGTAGCGTATTCCATTCAGAGGAGGCGCTGTCCCGGCTCAAGAGCAACTGTAGCGTAGTCCAGGCAGAAGCCATTGCGATAATGGAGGCGCTGTCCCGGCTCAAGAGCAACTGTAGCGTATTCCATTCAGAGGAGGCGCGATAAAGGAGGCGCTGTCCCGCCGCAAGAACAACGTAAACAGTCAGACGGTAATCAAGTCCTTGGACAATGTCATGTTCAATTCGGAAACAGCCCTTAATTGCAGGCTGTCTCCTAACGAGATGGCTGAGCCGGGACACTATGACATGCCGAGCAATTGCAAAGCCGGCGATGGCACATCCTCCACCCAAACAATAGGAGGTGTTCCACCATTTTGGCCTTCGCTTAATATCAAAAGATCACTCGATCTGCTTAGACTCAGCAGATCTCCAGCCAGGACGCTCATCGGCGGCATAACAGGGCACTGCAGGGGTCCCCTATAATGACTTCTGTACAAGCTGCAGGGATGAAGAGGAGGCTGAGACCACAGATCACCTACTCTGCTTGTGTAGCACGCTGGCAGGTCGTAGACACTTCCACCTACGGGCCTACTACTACAGTATTAGCTAGCTAAACCGCTTTGTTACAAGCACCAACTGGTTTTGATTGCTAGGGAGGACTCAATCCGCGTGGCATCACAACGGGCCTACTTTGGCCGAAGTGGGACTGCCTTCTGCAGCCAGCCACTGTAACCTCATCGCACCAGAAAATCATTGTAAAAACCCCATAACGCATGTGTACATACCGATGACCTTGTGCTGCTGTAGACAGAAACAACCCCAGATGAGCAAGCACAATGCCCGTACACGCACTAAGCACAGCGCTAGATTTAGTTCGGAGTGTAAGGCTAAGGCTGAGTGTGGCGATCTACTGAACTAAAGTGGCACTGTGAACTATTTTCTGAGCTGAACTAGCTCGTTCATGATCCACCCCGTATGCACACTTTTGCGACAGACTGTAAATACACAGAACTGCAGGGTAGACCGAAGGGCAAACGAAAGAGAATACGCGCCTAAAACAATGAATTCACAGAAAAAACAAAAAAAAGCAACTCGCCAGCCCCACTGTAGAACAAAACATGACCCCCACACACACACAAACACAAACAAACACACACACACACAGGCAGACACATCCCACAAGCATCCACTCATTCGGTGCAGACACATCGTATTAAACAAAAGTGAAATCAAAACTCCAGCGCCCGACCCCCTTTCGGTGAAATTCATGGAATTCCGGTGACATGATGAGAGACAACCTTGCCCTTCTGAGAACCCCATCGAAACTTTATCAGATTTCATAATTACAGAAAGTACCCACATGTGCACTTGCAAACGATGCCAACGATGCTATTACTGTCAATTAAAGTTTCAAACACCCACCATCGACCGGGTCGCCTGTTGAATGAAAAACGCTAGCGTTCGCCGGAGACAGTGCATAGCCACCGATACTTGTCGCAACGACTTGTGATTTTCCGGGAATTCGTGTGCACCCCACAAGGGATTACAGGGTTTTGCGTACGATTTTCGGCTTTGCAAAACAACTTGTGAGGCACATCTGTGTTCAAGTGAATTCCTGGAGAAGCCTTTGAACGGGTTCTTGCGAAAGCTTCAACCGTCAATGGCACCCATGACTTTGGGTGGATTTCCTGCTTTCGTTTCTGACATTGAATCTCCTTCGAAGGCCGCATGCATTTGATTCAACAGTCTCAGTCAAATGGAGGGCATGCACGGCATTAAGTGGCGGAGTCGCTTTGGAATTGGTTCCGCAGAGCGAAGCTGTCGAATCGAAACGGGGATTAATACGATTTAATTTGTTTACATATTTTTAATTCGTGTCTTTTTCAGTTGTGTGCATTGGCTTGATTGGTGGTGACACAACGAATTACTCGTTATTCAGAGGGAACATATTTTGTTAATTCATTTCGCTCGAATTGTTGTCCTTGACGTGGACAGCGACCAATTTGAATGTATTCACGGGCATTGAATACGTTTTATTTCCGCACTGAATGATGGACATTCTGTACGATTCCATTGAGAGGGGCTTTAATGACTGCGTCACTGTTGTGTCCCTTTCGTCCGCAGCTTTGCATGGGATCAATTTGGCATATTTATAGCCTCGCCGTCTGGGTCGTGTGTCGTTGGTGTGTGAATGAATCCTCGCCCGATGTGAAAACGGACGACGGGACCAGTCGAAACTCAAGATGGAAGAAATATTCTGTTTTGGAAGTAAATGACACCACGACGGCGGTAGGTCTTTCTTCAAATTTGCGGATAGCCGGCTGGGGCTGGTATACCTTGGAGCCCAAGAAAAACTGAACGAACCGGACTTGGTCAGACGAGTTCGAGCCTCTCGTCGCAGGTAGCGTGAATGGACACCAATTCTCCGGACACCAATACTACGGGCAGTCCACCCCGGACTGGTCCACCCGGACTGGTCCACCTGGACTGTCCAGCTGAGCGTACGTAGCTGGAAGCAATTAGCACGAGACCGTGCTGAGACCTATGGCCACCCCGGACTGCCAGCTGAGTGTGCATGGAAAACTAGTTCCATCCCGGAATTTAACGCCTATCAGCTGAACGTGCGAAGCTGGAAGTAAGTAGCACAATACCGTGCTGGGACCTAGGTCCACTCCGGACTGGTGTTGCGTAGGTGGAAGCATTTAGCAAAAGACCGCCCTCATACCTAGGCCCACCCCGGACTTTAACGCCTGCCAGCTGAGAGTGCATAGTTCGAAGCGACTAGCACAAAACCGTGCCGGGATCTAGGTCCACCCGGACTGTATCCATCCAGCTGAGCGTACGTAGCTGGAAGCAATTAACACGAGACCGTGCTGAGACCTATGGCCACCCCGGACTGGTGTTGCGTAGGTGGAAGCAACTAGCACAAAACCGTGCTGGGCCCTAGGTGCACCCCGGACTTTAACGCCTGCCAGCTGAGCGTGCATGGAAAACTAGTTCCACCCCGGACTTTAGCGCCTATCAGCTGAACGTGCGTAGCTGGAAGTAAGTAGCACAATACCGTGCTGGGACCTAGGTCCACTCCGGACTGGTGTTGCGTAGGTGGAAGGTTTTAACAAAAGACCGCCCTCATACCTAGGCCCACCCCGGACTTTAACGCCTGCCAGCTGAGAGTGCATAGTTCGAAGCGACTAGCACAAAACCGTGCCGGGATCTAGGTCCACCCGGACTGTATCCATCCAGCTGAGCGTACGTAGCTGGAAGCAATTAACACGAGACCTTGCTGAGACCTATGGCCACCCCGGACTGGTGTTGCGTAGGTGGAAGCAACTAGCACAAAAGCGTGCTGGGACCTAGGTGCACCCCGGACTCTATGGTCTATCAGCTGAACGTGCGTAGCTGGAAGTAAGCAAAATACCGCGCTGAGACCTAGGTCCACAGAAGAATAAGAACACAATGAAGGCGTGAGAGGGTGGATATAGCAGATATCCTGATGGGACTCAAGGAAGTGTTGGGAACATCCGTAACGAATGCATGCCTGTTTTGCTCTAATCTCATGCACTGGAGCATCTGTTCAATCAATAAGAAGCCGACCTCCCAAAACGGGAAAGGACTACCCGATGCCTTCGCATTGAAGCTCTCCATCGGCTGGAAACAGATTCCAGCCGAACCCCCCCGACGCAAAACAGTGTGACAAAATGGACAATTGGGTGGGATTTGGTGAAAAGCTCTTCTTTAAAGCAAGAGGCCACTCAAATAAAATATACAGTCGAGCCTCTGTAAGACGCCGCGAGTACGATAACCTTGCTTTGCAGTGGGGTCACAGTTTGGGACGGGGTTCCACCTCGCCGCGATTCGGAGGTTATAAGAAAATGACTTCCAATGGACAACGGCAACACTCACAATGAAGTACCGTGCTGAATTTGTAAGCCAAAAGCATGTTTTAGTTCAAAATTTAAATAAAATTTTGAGTGTCCGTAGTTTTTGAGCAATTCGCATGCAAACTCAAATTTTGAAGTTTGGCAATTTTTTTTTTTCAAAATTGTCACATGATGTTCTATACTGACCTCTTGCGGTCAATGCTTATATCAGTCAATTCTGAATTGAAAATTGCTGTTTTTTGTTTTTTGGAATTTACAAGGTCTTCCACGTAACTCTGTTGCCGCGGCTCAGGATAGGCAGCAGGCGGCTGTGTCAACAGTTTCCCTCCAAGCTGACCGGCATTGCTCACAAGCAAAGTTTACAAACATGGCGACATGGAATTTTGCCTGGACTGAGCACGCATAGTGGAGGATTAGATTCAAACTAAATCATAACTAAGTGAGACAAGAAAGGGTTGGAGTCGAAAGGGTTGGAAAGGAATAATTGCGATGTGGTCACAATGCACAAATGTCAGTAATGCGGAAATTGTGATGGCAACCTTGTGAGGTTTGAGCTGCTGGGTATTCTGGCGAAATCCTCACAAGAAAAAACCCAAGAATAGTTGGTTTTCATGTGAAAAATGTGTTCTTTTCGCTCGCTTTTTCCCATATTGAGAGGGCAATGCAAATAATGTGAAATTGAGGACTTCGAAATTGCTTTGAAAAATTCTCAGCAAATTGTTTTCTAGAATATTCCCTCCTTGTGATCACAATTAATGATGGTCCTTGTGATGCTCACAGGCTGTGAGGTTTTGCTCAGAATACGAAAACCTCACAATTTGTGACCCACCATGCTCTTGCTGGGCTCTTGTGACTTATGAGACGTCACTGACGTTTGCCAGAAAAGGCGGTTGTAGGCGTTGTTCACTGCCTACAGCTATACCACTTCAGAGTTTAATTTTGAAAAGAGTGTGTATTTGAAAAAGAAACACCCAATTCTGGTTTTTGCACGGTTTTGATTTGACACGGTCTGGACAAACAAACTATCTCTCAGCTGTCATCCACTTGACATTTCGATGCATTTTTTCGTGGCTTTTTTTTGGCGGTTTTTTGTGGAACGTATCGGCAGTGTGGGTGGGTTGGTGCGTCAACTCCTACACAGTGGGTGCCAGATACCCGGCACCCACCGAATCACCGAGTGTTGGTGACTAGAAAAAACGGAGTCGGCTTTAAGTTGTGCGTGACAACACGAGTGGTTGCCATGGAAGCAAGGCCGAGGTCCACCTCTCCGTCACAGCTTGAGAACGACTTCACCGATTTCATTCAATTTGTCTAATACTTATGTGAACTTATGGAATGAAAATTTATCAGAAAATTGGATGATAGTTCAGTTAGGCAGACAGCCTAACTGAACTATTTCACCTTCGAGGGTTGGATGAATGAGGAACTGGGGCAAGTTTTGGTGACAAAACGCTTTTTTTGCACTTGCCCTTACTTCGGCAGATACTGCAGTTACGGTCGCAGCAGCTTATTCTGCACAAATTGAACTTCTTTTGGGGGTCTCAGACATCACGGGGTGCGATGCCGATGCCCGATGTCCACGAAATTAATTTTCAAAATAAGGCACCTGGCGAGACAGACGACCAAGTTGACCGGTTTACCACCCCATGCCACGGAACTAGTTACGTGTCTGGGAATTACAATTTCCAGTTCAAAAACGTGGCAAAAGGGCAGTCGTTCAGTGCTTTTGGCGTCTATGTTAAAATTTTTGCATCGCGAAGCTGTGTGTCGCCATTAACAGCAACAATCTACGCGTCAGTGCAGAAAACTAGCCATGATGGCAATCAACAAAATGTCTTTATATTATTTTTTCTAGCTTGAGGGACGTTGCAGGGTCAGCTAGTTTGAAGCAGTCAGTCAGTAAACAAACGGCAATAAGAGGAAATTTTTTCCCTCTTCAACAGTGCCTGCAGTTGAGGAAGAAAGCGCCGAAAATTATATCACTTTTCCCTTATTGAACAGGGTGTGCATTTAAAAAAGCGATCTTATTTTAAAATCCGAAAAGTAGGCCACTTCTTCCCTTTTGAACAGGGTGTGCACTTAAAAAGGAAAACGCATTGCGAAACCCGGAAATTATACTACTTTTTCGTTCTATTAACAGGGTGTGCGTGTGCAAAAAATAAAACGCATTTGAAACGCCGGAAACTAAGCCACTTTTTCCCTTTTGAACAGGGTGGTCATGTGAAAAAGAAATCACACTTGAAACGCCGAAAATTATACTCCTTTTCCGTTTCATTCACAGGGTGTGCATGTGGAAAAAGAAACCACACTTGAAACGCAGAAACTAAGCCACTTTTTCCCGTTTGAACAGGGTGTGGATGAAGAAAGAAAATGAAAAAGAAGCCACACTTGAAACGCCGAAAATTATACTCCTTTTCCGTTTCATTCACAGGGTGTGCGTGTGAAAAAGAAAACGCATTTGAAACGCCGGCAATTAAGCCACTTTGTTCCTTTTGAACACGATGCACACGATGCAAGAGAAAACGTATTTGAATCGCCGAAAGTTAAGCCACTTTTTTCCTTCTGAACAAGACGTCCACTTTGAAGAAGAAAACTCATTTGAAACGCCAAAAAGTAGGCCACTTTGACTTCCATTTCGAACAGGGTGTGCATGTGGAAAAAGAAACCGCACTTGAAACACCGAAAATTATATCACTGGTTTCCCCTTTGAACAGGGTGTGCATTCCAGGAAGAAAACGCATTTTACACGCCGAAAATTAAGTCACATTTGAGCCCCCCCCAGTTGCAAGGACAAGCAAAACAAACCCAAAAACATAAATCAGCCTCTACACTATGTACACACGAATATCGAATATACCGCGAAAGTTCCAATGAAACAGCAACATTTGACATACCTAAGCAAAAAAAAAAAAAAAAATAAACACTCAACTAAACACGTACCTTGATTGATTTCAGCGATCTTCACCTGGACCTGTTGCCGTCGATGTGCTAAGTCGTTATGAGAAACACAATAACCGAACCGATGAATGAATGCTGATAATCGTGCAATGTTGCACACCTGTGATGTTGAAACAACATCCTGCATCAGTGCGCATGTTAGCGAAAGTTATTTGTTTTTCCTCGTTTTTGAGAATAAATAAAATAACTGCATTCTAATAAAGAGCATCCTGTGGATGTGTGTGTGTGTGTGTGTGTGTGTGAGTGTTGCGTGCGTGCATGTTTGATGCGTGTGCTTGTGTTCTGCATCATCCCTAGCTTTTGCCCTACGAGCCACATCTCAGTCGGCCAGTGCAAGATGAATCCAGCGTATTTAAAGAAAAAGAATGCATACAGAAACGATATCACGGAACATGTTTCGTGGTATGTGTGCCTGATCGGACACAGCACTCCTGGATACTCTGATTTTGTGCGTAAACTTTTCTGGAGGCCGAGTCTATGTTGTTTAAACATTGCCTTCGTGTATCGCTCAAAAAAGGGGATGATATTCGCACTCTCACACGGATGTGAGCGTGAGTGAAAGATGGTGGAGCGGGTGGGGGTGGTGAGAGTGGCTGAGGGGGAGCAGGAGAGAGTGAGAAAAAACTTGGCTGCACTGATTCTGGGAACGATTTAATTAATTCACGGGATAACTCACCGTCACGTGTACCAGAATGCAAATACGACGTTGAAGTTGGCGCAATGTTTGGCGCCTGGGATTGATGATGTGGTATTCGATTTCGGCCAAAAATGTGAGCTTTTTCCGATCATTGCAAATTGCTTTTGCCCCTGTAACACTGCCCGGAAGCTAGGTTCTCTGGTGAGAATTTCATGTCCCACCAAGGATCGTGAGTGATTTCACGCAGAACAACTCGCTGTTTCTTTGGACCCAAGAGACAATTGAGTAGTAGAGCCTCATCTCGAAGGACCCAGCGCTACATTCAGTACCCCTGGCGCGAAAACATGGAGCAGATGAAGGTTGTGCCTTCAATCCTGGTCCGGTTTGATGCGAGCTGGTCATTTCACAGCTTCACAGCGTCTACGGAACCAACGCCTAAGATGGCTAGGCCATGTAGAGGGCATGGACCACACTCCTCGAGCCGGGGATTCTCTTCTAGAGGACGCACACGAAACCGTTTGACAGGTGGAGAAGGACCTCAACCAAATTGACTGCAGAGAGGCTTGTTGCCTGAAGCCTGTGACGGAGTGGAGAGTTAGTTGCTCACCATCCAGCCCAACTTGATGAGTTTGGTTGAACTGTCAAATTCAGCCATGGTCCTGCGTATGCCGTCTCTATGGACACAGTCATGTGCGTGCATAAACCTGGACTAGTCAGAATTTTTTTCTTGAGTCAACCTTCGACGACAAACGGCGGCGTGTCAAGCTTTCACACGACAGTCTCGTTTGTCTCTTAAGACCAATGACTCAGAGAGACCCAAATGCCCCTCAAAGAGCCTCGAACAACCTCTTATACTCCCCAAATGCGACACCGTCTCATTTTCGCATTTACCGCACCGATTCCCTTCAAATTTTTGATCAGAATCTCATATCCACCGCATTTTCACTCAAACCATGGCGGAATTTTCGAAAAAAATCACCTCTCAAAAGCTGGCATCTCTGGTGAATTGCTGCACTCCATATTTTCGTCGAAATCATGCTTTGCTCGATTAAGGGCACACACAATTTCTTGTGGAAATGCCAGTGACAAGTGCGCTTTAGTTGATTTTGCAGCAGGTTTCATGGGAAATTCAGGATTTAGAGTTGAATTTTCAACCAATTCGACGCCACCAGGTGGGATGTGGAGTGTCTTTCCTAGTTTCAGCGTGCGATGAAATGCGGCTTAAATCGTCCAGACCAAGTGCACTAATCCCTCTGCGAGGCATTTGGAATTGCAAGTGGGTGAGTTTGAGATTCAGCCGAAAAGTGGTGTGGTTACCGAGAGCAGTTGAAAAGTGTTGCAGCTATTCATCTTGCCGGCGTTAATCTTGATGTAAGGTGTATGGAATATTTCAAGCAAATGAAAAGAACCACGGCCACTTCAAAGTTTCAGTAAGGAAGAACTCCAGACGAAGGCGGCTGTTGCGTGTTTTGCCGCTTGGACTTGGACTCAAAAGATAAGTCGAAAAATTTGCTCAATTTTCAATTTATGACGCATTTTCCCATACTCTCCCAACACACACTGCGACTTTAAACATTCTCGCATGTCTATCGAAGCACAGGGGGGTGCTGACCCGATTCATTTGGACGAGACTCTTCACACATCGTTCGATCTTAATCCTGCACACTTGATAGATGGCCCCTAGCCAGAGCCCCCATTGACTTAGCAACAAAAACCACTGTCAGCAATCAGTTGACAGTGTGGCAGGCAAAGAAATTTATAAGTTTTCTATACGCAGTCCGTGGGCAGATAGCTTTTCATAGATTGTGGCCGGGCTCCGTACGACTTGGGTGCGGCGAATTGTATTTCTTTCAAAGCTTATCAGCTTCACTTTACGTATTATTTGCCTTATCGTTATCAATAAGAACGAGAATTTTATGACAGGTTGATACGATCACTTGCAGGCCGCACTATAATCCCGGGTGGAGACGACGCGCTATTTCGATTTTTGTTTAGATTTTCAGTAGAAAATTTCCTAATCAAACTGCGTTTTTTTTTTGTTCAACGATAAGGATAAGAGGGGAATGTCGTGAAGTTGATTTTTTTCTCTAGCACCCTCAATTGAAGAATTCAGATAGTCAGGGCGTGAAATGGCGTGTTGGGAAATACTTGTTTGGTTATTTCTAGAGGCGAAGCTTAACAGCGCTGGGATGGAACTGAGCCTGATCGAAGAATGTCGATATGTTGCTTGATTTCGTCTGAGGGACCTTAAGAGTTGGATGGGTAGGCTTCTCCCGAGGATTCTTGACAGCTTCCCGTTGGCTTTGGCAAAACAGGGGCGGAATGAAATCATATTTCGATACGGTGCTGCTGGCTGCTTCTTCATAGGGAATTTTCTCAGATTTTGGACAAACGTCAAGGTGCTCCATATCAAATGCAAGGAAGAACTCTACATCTCGCAGAACTCACTTCAACCACATCATCCCCAAGTCATTCACCACATCACTTCAGTTTCGTTAAGTTTCGTTAAATTCGTGCTATGTAACATGAATCGCTTTCTACATCACCTTAAGCAATTGAGCCTGTATACAGAAGTCATCCACCACTTCACTTCTGTTTCGTTAAATTTTGTTTACTTAGATGGAATCAGTCTATAGCTCTCTACATCACCTCAAGCAATCGAACGAATGTACAGAAGTCATCCACCACTTCACTTTAGTTTCGTTAAGTTTCGTTCAATTTTGTTTATTTAACTCGAATCGGCCAATCGCTATCTACATCACCTTAGCAATCGCTTGAGAAACCATCCACCACTTTACTTCAGTTTCGTTAAATTTTGCTTATTTAGATGGAATCAGTCAATCGCTCTCTACACTACCTAAGCAACCGCTTGAAAAGCCATCAACCACTTCACTCACACGGAATCAGTCTATAGCTCTCTACATCACCTCAAGAAATCGAACGAATATACAGAAGTTATCCACCACTTCACTTTAGTTTCGTTAAGTTTCGTTCAATTTTGTTTATTTAACTCGAATCGGCCAATCGCTATCTACATCACCTTAGCAATCGCTAGAGAAGTCATCCGACACTTCACTTCAGTTTCGTTAAGTTTCGTTCAATTTTGTTTACTTAAATCGAATCGGCCAATCGCTCTCTACATCACCTTAAGCAATCGAGCGACTATACAGAATAATCCACCACTTCATTTCAGTTTCGTTAAATTTTGCTAGTTAACACGTATCGCTCAATCGCTCTCTACATCAGCTGAGCAATCGAGCACCCAGAAGTCATCCACCATTTCACTTCAGTTTCGTAAAGTTTCGTTGAACTTAGCTTACTTAAATCGTGACAACAACGGTTTACGTGAGAATTTTGCATGAAATCCCAGTAATTCCAAGCAAATGTTACCTGCACAGAACAAAAAAAAAAAACGAATAAACTACTGCAGTTAAATAGAAAATCAACCGGAGTAATTGTGAGCGTAATTCTGATGCGAACGAAGAGGAGTAGGAGGTACAAGTTCATCAGTACAGCACCTACATGCGCTAATAAAATGAGCATGACGTCCTAGAAAATATGTCGCTTATAGAAATACATTCCTTAGAACCAATAATTGGCTGCAATACGGAAGAAAAACATCAAGCAAAAGCAACAGCAGAAAATGCAGAAAGTCGAGTGGCATAAGAGTACTCTTATACCACCTGGCAATGCATGTCTATTCTCGACTGGTTATCGCGGTATGAAGGCGTTTTCAAGGAAGATGACAACGGGCATACTCATTCTGAGAACTATGAACGTCAGATCAGCCCACACGCGCATCCTTCCAATGAATACGCACGAGTTCAATTACGGGAAAAGGCAGTTCCAAAGCCAATGGAGATCTACAAGAAAGGAGCAAAACAAACACTTCCCCTCAAAATGGAAAATAATCACACAGATGATTTTCAAACACACACGTTAATTACAGCCCTAATCAGGTCCGAAGCTTACGACGTTGGTTGACTTGTACATGAGTGGATGCAGATGGAAATGGGAATCTGTTGACAGGACGAATACTCATACGCCTGGCAGCTTTTGTTCAGTTCAGACGTAAGCCTAATCGCATTTCGTAGGGCTCGTGGCTGTGGCCTCTCCTTCACCACCGCTGCCTCAGTCGCGTCTTTCAGCTGCCTGTCGTTCATCATTCGTTTCTATGCAAGAGGGTGGATAGAAAGCGAGTAAATATGCCAATTGTGGTTTGTCCTTGAGTCAATCATGGTTGCGCTTTATGTTTATTCATCAGCTGTTTACTGGGACGCTTTAAAACTGCAGAGGCGCCTCTGAGAATGTAGTGACTGTGCGACGCTGTGTAAATGCAGATCTGTTGTCTGGGCAGACGATGAGACAGACCGCTCAGATTGGATGCAAGGGCGCGAAACATGTCAAAATGTACACGAGCGTGGACCTCTGTGATCTTCAATACACTGAAGGCGAAACCCAGTGGCGTCTACAACAAGCGCTTGTATCATGTTCGCATGCCGACGAGTCTCGTCCGCACAGGCATCCTCTTGTCTACCCAGCAAGCCCCTGTTACCTGCTCACTATTGACTTCTTCTTTCACAAGTGCCTCTAATAATTGCTGTCGCATGGAAGAAGTCGCTGGTTTGACTCCACAAACGACCGCGCTTCAATTCAGGATCAAACTTGATGCTTAATTACCAACCTGTCTTCAGCCTCGTCGAGGACAAATGATTATGTCGAGAAGAACTTCTCAACCAGCTCGCAGTCCAGATTTGAATGGAAGCGTGCCATGACACTTTCACAAAGGCCATAGCTCGAACATGGCATTATGCCACATGGCCTTTTGTCCCTCCACCTAATGAACGAGCGACAGTCAGGCGCTGCTGTTGACTATGATTGAAGGAGTGGGGATGCACACACGGGAGTGATCAATGAGACACCGTCCTCCCTGTGACATCAAAGAAGGATGCCATTGTCTGCCCGGACAGCCAGGCCGCGTGAGAAATCTCTGCCAAAGTCCAGAAATGCTCCCTGCCCCTTGATGGCCATAGTCTTAGCAAGTCAACATCCACCAGGACATTGTGGCATCACCGGGCCGACCATCGGGCATCTGTGCATGATGTTGCAGCAAGGCAATGGTCAGCAGGGACCATGAGTTGTTGTTTCCTTTATGTACCACTCCGCACTAAGCAGCCACCGAATTTCACCGAAGAGCATTCGCCGTGAACTTGATGACGGTGCACGTAAGGTCATCATTACCCATATGGTCGCGCAACACTTGAGCCAAGTGCATTGTGCACTTCATTATGAGATTAAAAATTCCCCGTCCAGGGAACCGGCGCACCGCTCCGGCCGGACCAACCGGGTCCGGATGCGAACAAATGCGGAGTGACTGGTCTGTTGAGCTCGCACCGTTGAGTGTCATTCACAAGGCTGGGTTCTTGACACGATTGGGGATTGTCCACGATGGGAGATTAACCGGCACATGACGACGGTGGTCGATAGGGCAGACACGTCCCCGGTTACGGGCATCGAATGTGTGTTTCGATATCATCGGATTTTTCAAGAGCAGATTTTCAAGAGTTGCGGATTAAATAGATGATGCGATGGCTGACTTGGGGATACATTCGGACCAAGCACCAGATTTTGGGGCTAACAAGTGATTCCTTCTCTGACAACACTGACTTGTACACATTCCGCGCAACTGGCGGACCATGCAGATGACGCGTCGACATTGTAGTACATTAGAGCCCATTGAAGGGAGGGTGAATGGGGGAGAAGACTAAATAAACTCCGTCCCTCGCCACATAGGCAAGCAGTCAGTTTATATAGTTAGCAACGAGCATTTGGAGGCTGAAGAGGCTTGTTGGCTGAAGCTAAGGTTCACCCGGAGGGGACATTGATGCAGGATCCGATGGCGCACCTTAGCATGGCCAGTATATGCCGCTATTCCCAATAGATGGTCGAAAAAGGAGTCGAACAAGGTTCCCTGAAAGCAGAGCAGGTTGAAAAACCGCCCATGTCTCGAAAACGGTGCGTCTACAGTCAGAACTTGCTTCTGGGCATTAGTGCAGGATCCGATGGCGCACCTGAGCAATGCCAGAATATGCCGCCACTCCCAATAGATGGTCGAAAAGGGCGTCGAACAAGGTTCCCTGAAAGCAGAGCAGGTTGAAAAACCGCCCGTATCTCGAAAACTGTGCGTCTGCAGTCAGAACTTGCTTCTGGGCATTAGTGCAGGATCCGATGGCGCACCTTAGAATGCCACCACTCCCAATAGATGGTCGAAAAAGGAGTCGAACAAGGTTCCCTGAAAGCAGAGCAGGTTGAAAAACCGCCCATGTCTCGAAAACGGTGCGTCTGCAGTCAGAACTTGCTTCTGGGCATTAGTGCAGGATCCGGTGGCGCACCTTAGCATGGCTAGAATATGCTGCTACTCCCAATAGATGGTCCAAAAAGGTGTCGAACAAGGTTCCCTGAAAGCAGAGCAGGTTGAAAAACCGCCCGTATCTCGAAAACGGTGCGTCTGCAGTCAGAACTTGCTTCTGGGCATTAGTGCAGGATCCGATGGCGCACCTTAGCATGCCCAGTATATGCCGCTACTCCCAATAGATGGTCTAAAAAGGAGTCGAACAAGGTTCCCTGAAAGCAGAGCGGGTTGAAAAACCGCCCGTATCTCGAAAACGGTGCGTCTGCAGTCAGAACTGGGCACTGTGCCATATTAGTAGACCCTTACAACACTCATGAGTTCTCGAACTCGAATCGGAAGTCCTGAGCATGTCAGCTGCTTCTGTCTGTTCCCGCTGTCTCGTGACACTAGACCTCGTCTTGCTGTCACCTCCGACCCTTAAGACTGCGTCGCCCGCCTGCGGTACAGTCGCATAAAACTTGAGTTGCTTGACACGAGTATTTGACAACACCACTGTTGCCATATCGTGACATCAGCAAGTCGCTCGAATGACGCTCCCACCAAACTCGAAATCGCCGCACCAAGAAGTCACTTCTAACCTCGATCCCATTTTCGTGTGCGGCATACCTTGGAAGCACAAGCAATAAATTCAACCGAACTATGTGTTCATGTTGGTTCAACCTGTGCACTTATCAATCATTTCTTTTTATTTTCTGTTCGTTTCTTGAGTACGTTGTCGAAATCTTATCAATCGATAACAGTTGGGACTATGAGACTGTGTTTGCTTTTGATAAACTCGAGCAGTTAAGGCCAGCGTATCGCTAAGCTTAATCACTTTTTTTGTTCTTTTTTTGAAGAAACCTTCCTCCCCGTCCTGGCTGCCGTGGAAGGAGGGGTGGGCCAGGGGACCAGTGTGGTGACTCGAAGCGTACAGGAAACTGATATCGATACATAGTTTATTTGCTTTGAATTTGGTGTTGTTTTCTTTTTTTTTTTTTGATTTCTCGATTTATAGCTCAAGTCAGACGATATATTTCATAAGTGGAGTCTACACTTGGAAATGGGGAGGCAGAGGAGTGCCTGTGAGCCCTTTCCTTTATTATTTTCTAAGAAAGCAAACAAATGTCAGTTCCCACAAGGGAACATCGAGGGAATTTGTTTTTCTTTGCTTGTCGAACACGATGGAGTGGCTTCTGGTGAATGGCTTGTATTCAAGACTGCCTGGGAATTGAGCATTTCAGGGACCTGTCCAATGTCCGCGTTCATGTGGCTAAAAGTCTGCAGGCTTTCTGCCCTAACACATCAACAGACAGGTGTTCCTGAGGCAAACAACCAGCTACTTGTTGATTAGGTTTATCGAACTGCGTGGCATTGGCGCAGTGTTGTGCAATGCCGATGAATCACCGCGGTGCGGGTGGGTTTCTGTTTAAGCTCTGCCAACTTTGGCCAGTCATTCAATGAATGTCTGAATGCTGTTGTCTGAAAGATTTCCCCGGTGGAGCTGACATCCCTGAATTCGGCGTGCGGGGCTGCAGGCAGTTACAGGTGGCCATGCAACCCCCGTCCGCCTACCAAGGACCAACCCACGTCCGCCTGCCACGTAAAGACGAAGAATATGATACTTATTGCTTGGATTACTGAACATGGAACGAACGTGAGAACATAATGCCGCCTAGGACCAGCAGAGGAGACCAGGCGAAAGCTCACATCATCGACGAGAGTAGAGGGGTGGTGGCATGATTGTAGAATTAAGTGCAAGCGCCGGTAACGTAACTCGAACCGTGGTCGCGTCGTTATGCCGTTTAACGACGAGTAGTACCCCGACTGCAGTCAGAGATATTAAGGCATGCTGCTTGCAAACCCATTTTTAGGGGTAATTGGGTGTCCTGACGGCCTTGTGGCCTTGGCCCACGCCAGGGAGTGGACTATCCGGAGACCTACTGTATTCCTGAAACAAGCCACATTCATGTATGAAGAAATTTTTTTCCAGAACGTGGCTGGGCATGCGCAGAGCAGATGTTGGAAATGTGGTCGCACTGCAAGTGTAGCTATATGCCCAATAAAGACTCCTCTTAGCGTGCGTATGTCCTTGCGACTGAAGCCGCTCAATGCTGTTGACTCCATCTCCAACTGAACTGAAATGCCACTGCAACGCTGGACACATTCCACACAGCCTAAGTGAACATTCGCACCGGATTCGAAAAGTCTGGAGTGCTTGAGTGAAATGAGGGGAGTATGAGACTCAGATCGGGACTTTGAAGAGAGAATCTGTGCGGAAATGCGAGAATGAGACGGTGCCTCCGTCGGTGGCGTTGATGCTTCTCAGAGACTCAAGTGCATCGAGGCGCTCCATTCTGGGGAGGACCTGAGTCGCGACCAAAGGCTCACGACACATTCATCCATGCTTACTGACCATCTCGTGAAGTGCCAAGTGAAACGAAGAAAATCTCAAACACTTGTGTTGTGCAAGGCCAGAGCTTCAAAAGCAGCACCTCACCAGCAACTGCTCCTTCAACCGTAGCCGGGGGCGGTAGCAGGCGAGGATATAAATGAACTATTGTAGAAAGGTACGCTCCCACCAGGATTACAAAAATCGTAAACAAGCAGATCATCCCCCATCGCACATGTACGAACAAAAAATGCCGCAGGATGTGGGATGGTCGGGTCGGAGTATCACAGAGGCAGGGGACTCAGATGCATGCGCACGTCCCAGTGTGTGACTGCGAACAGGTGGGCCTGGGCGAAGCTACAGTGCACTGGTGTGTGAGAAAGTAAATACCTCGCCTTCTGAAGAATGCAACCGTGATATTTCACAAGCATCTGCTCATCACTTTTCCGCGTATGAGTAACAGGCACTAACTCGGAAAGCCACAGAAGGGTGATGCTGAGAAGCATCGAGTCGGTCGGCACTGAGGGACATGAGGGGGCAGGCGCACAGTCCTCTCGGGGACACAGTTACCAATTCTGTGAAGATGTGATGGATATTGTTTCACATCTCAAATCAGTCCCAAGCCGTTCTTCCATGGTATTCTTAATTGGGATTACTCAGAACGGGCTTATTCAGAGTTTCCTTTCTGGGCTTACTTTTTGTCGTTGCGCACAACAGTCCCCAGTCTCTGCTTGAAAACATGGCCAAGTCCACAGTCTCTGCTTGAAAGTATGGCCAAGTCCCCAGTCTCTGCTTGAAAGTATGGCCAAGTCCCCAGTCTCTGCTCGAAACTATAGACCAGCCCCCAGTCTCTGCTTGAAAGCATGGCCAAGTCCCCAGTCTCTGCTTGAAAGTATCGCCAAGTCCTCAGTCTCTGCTTGAAACTATAGACCAGTCCCCAGTCTCTGCTTGAAACTATAGACCAGTCCCCAGTCTCTGCTCGAAACAATAGACCAGCCCCCAGTCTCTGCTTGAAAGTATTTCCAAGTCCCCAGTCTCTGCTTGAAAGTATGGCCAAGTCCCCAGTCTCTGCTTGAAAGCATGGCCAAGTCCCCAGTCTCTGCTTGAAAGTATGGCCAAGTCCCCAGTCTCTGCTTGAAAGCATGGCCAAGTCCCCAGTCTCTGCTTGAAAGTATGGCCAAGTCCCCAGTCTCTGCTCGAAACTATAGACCAGTCGCCAGTCTCTGCTTGAAAGCATGGCCAAGTCCCCAGTCTCTGCTCGAAACTATAGACCAGCCCCCAGTCTCTGCTTGAAAGTATGGCCAAGTCCCCAGTCTCTGCTCGAAACTATAGACCAGCCCCCAGTCTCTGCTTGAAAGTATGGCCATGTCCCTAGTCTCTGCTTGAAAGTATGGCCAAGTCCCCAGTCTCTGCTTGAAAGCATGGCCAAGTCCCCAGTCTCTGCTTGAAAATATGGCCAAGTCCCCAGTCTCTGCTCGAAACTATAGACCAGCCCCCAGTCTCTGCTTGAAAGTATGGCCAAGTCCCAGTCTCTGCTTGAAAGGGAGGCCCAGTCTTTGCTGGGACTGGTACCCCGCATTCGAGGTCAAAGTCCAGCACTCGTGCACAGCCTTACCCCATTTGAACTTCCAATGAGTGGTAGAGCTGTCATGTGTGCATAAGGTTTACGTGACAAATTTGAAATACCTTCTTATCGACGTCAGTACGTGCTCCAGATATCACCAATACGCGTACGCCGTCAAAACCCTATCGACGCGAATCGAAATCTTTTCGAAGTTTGTTGGTTTTTTTTCTTCTTCCAACGATAAGGCTCTTATCTTGAAGAAAACCATAGAAAAACTGCCGTAACGCCCATACTACCTGCAGCACACACACGAGCACCTTGCCGTGCATACGCCCCGCGAGCGTGCGTCTGGGTGGCTCGGTGCCATGTACGCCGTGCATGCCCTGCGACTAAAAATAATCGTTGTCACACACATATTTCCAACTAAAAGTGTATCCGTCTGTCGATATCATTGATAGCCCATGAGATAGCTCGTACACAGATAGGGGTGACGAAAAAAAAGAAAACGAAGCTACCGAGGTACAAGACAAAAAAAGCATATCTTAGCCACGAGAGGTGAAACCGATTCGTCAAAACGCTGATAACAGACCTATAAAAGCCGCATATATATTAGAGAATGCGTCACTTTCAGTTACTGAGTATCAACGCAACAAGTCTCCTTGCGGCGCGAGCTGCCTAACTTGCGTCATTCTTCGGCGTTTTAAGGACCAGCCTGGTCTCCTGTGTCTTCGATTGTGCGTGCACCGTGCGCCGCAAATAAAAGCGAATCAGAAATAAGTTACTGCTCAAGTGTGAAGCCGATTCGATGTTCAGAAGTGTGTGCCTCTCGTGTGTCCAGTGTGTGTCTCTCCAGTCCTGTGTCCTGTGTCCTGTGGCTAGGTGATCCGTGGTCGAAGGGAACCCCCTCGCTTTGACGGTCGTTGCATTTCCCTTGCTTCTTTGTTGTGGATTATGCAATATTTTTTTTTCGACAGTTCTGAGGGACCCTCTTGGCCGATGACAGACATGGACAAGGAGTGAGTTTCTATTTTTTTTTCTTTTTTTTTTGCATAACACTACACTGTGACTTGGAGTTTTATTTGATATTTGAAACTTTTGGAAAACTCCTTGCACTTGAGTTCAGTTTGATTGCTTTTGTTGTTTGTCTGGTCAAGCATTTGTCGAATTTTATCTCTTGCAGTCCACAGCCACACACACGCGGCATTGATTGGTTCGATTGGCTCGAGGGAGATTTTGCAAACGTGGCTCGCTGTTCAAACAGAACACACGAATTGAATTGCCATTGCACTTGAGCCCAGGCCAGCGAATAACAGCGATACCGCGTGGCGTCTGTTTTGTGTTTTGTGTGCACTTGTGATCCTCAATCTTCCACGAAGTTGGTGTGACAAGGTAAGTAGAGTAGCGGGCTCATCACTTTTCTGTGTAAAAACAGTGAGATTCTTCTATTCTACTTGTTAAAACATCAAAAATCAGCACGGATTGGGGAGAACGAGTGCCAATTCTTTTGATTTCTTTCAGTTGCTGGTGGCTACTGCCTACAATCCGAGCAGGCTTCTCAGGCAGTGAGTGGCAGACGTTTTGTGGTCATTCGTGTGCTTTTTTATTTTAAGATTTCAGGGGTTCCGAAATACACCCCGTGGGGCCGTGGTTCTTTTACTATTGGGGAAGCAGCGTGATACACAATGTCGCTGACATGGCTGGCATGTGCTCAGATTCCTTGCTGCCGGTGAATGCTGAGCTGTTGCGGTCCTGTGGCGCTCGTCACTCCTCTTTTGCTGGCAGCTGCTTTGCAGTTGTTGGCTAATCTACAGCTGCGGGGTCCTTTGCTGCTGGTGGCTCTTCTTCTGCTGGTGGCTCCTCTGGTTTTGGTGGCTCCTCTTCTGCTGGTGGCTCCTCTGTTGTCGGTGGGTCCTTTGCTGTTGGTGCCTCCTCTTCTGCTGGTGGCTCCTCTGCCGTTGGTGGCTCCTCAGCTGTCGGTGGCTCCTCTGCTGTTGGGGCCTCCTCTTCTGCTGGTGGCACCTCTGCCGTTGGTGGCTCCCCTGCCGTTGGTGGCTCCTGGGGTGCCTCCTCTTCTGATGGTGGCTCCTCAGCCGTTGGTGGCTCCTCTGCCGTTGGTGACTCCTCAGCTGTTGGTGGCTCCTCTGGTTTTGGTGCCGCCTCGTCTGCTGGTGGCTCCTCTGGTTTTGGTGCCTCCTCGTCTGCTGGTGGCTCCTCTGCCGTTGGTGGCTCCTCAGCTGTCGGTGGCTCCTCTGCTGTTGGGGCCTCCTCGTCTGCTGGTGGCTCGTCTGGCGTTGGTGCCTTCTCGTCAGCTGGTGGCTCCTCTGCTGTTGGTGGGTCCTTTGCTGTTGGTGGCTCCTCGTCAGCTGGTGGCTCCTCTGCTGTTGGTGACTCCTCTTCTGCTGGTGGCTCCTCTGCTGTTGGTGGCTCCTCTGCTGTTGGTGGCTCCTCTGGTGTTGGTGGCTCCTCGTCTGCTGGTGGCTCCTCTGCTGTTGGTGGCTCCTCTTTTGCTGGTGGCTCCTCTTTTGCTGGTGGCTCCTCTGGCGTTGGTGCCTCCTCGTCTGCTGGTGGCTCCTCTGCTGTTGGTGGCTCCTCAGCTGTTGATGGTTCCTCTGCTGTTGATGGCTCCTCTTCTGCTGGTGCGTCCTCTGCTGTTGATGCCTCCTCTTCTGCTGGTGGCTCCTCAGCTGTTGGTGGCTCCTCTACTGTTGATGGCTCCTCGTCAGCTGGTGGCTCCTCAGCTGTTGGTGACTCCTCTTGTGCTGGTGGCTCCTCAGCTGTTGGTGGCTCCTCTGCTGTTGGTGGCTCCTCTGGTGTTGGTGGCTCCTCGTCTGCTGGTGGCTCCTCTGCTGTTGGTGGCTCCTCAGCTGTTGATGGTTCCTCTGCTGTTGATGGCTCCTCGTCAGCTGGTGGCTCCTCAGCTGTTGGTGGCTCCTCTACTGTTGATGGCTCCTCGTCAGCTGGTGGCTCCTCAGCTGTTGGTGCCTCCTCATCTGCTGGTGGCTCCTCTGCTGTTGATGCCTCCTCTTCTGCTGGTGGCTCCTCTGCTGCTGGTGCGTCCTCTTCTGCTGGTGGCTCCTCAGCTGTTGGTGGCTCCTCAGCTGTTGATGGCTCCTCTGCTGCTGGTGGTTCCTCTGGTGTTGGTGCCTCCTCTTCTGCTGGTGGTCCCTCTGGTGTTGGTGCCTCCTCGTCAGCTGGTGGCTCCTCAGCTGTTGGTGGCTCCTCAGCTGTTGGTGCCTCCTCTTCTGCTGGTGGCTCCTCAGCTGTTGATGGCTCCTCTCCTGTTGGTGCCTCCTCTTCTGCTGGTGGCTCCTCTGCCGTTGGTGGCTCCTCTGCTGCTGGTGGCTCCTCTGCTGTTGGTGGCTCCTCAGCTGTTGGTGGCTCCTCAGCTGTTGGTGACTCCTCTTCTGCTGGTGGCTCCTCAGCTGTTGATGGCTTCTCTGCTGCTGGTGCGTCCTCTGCTGTTGGTGGCTCCTCTTTTTCGGATGGCTCCTCAGCGTCGTTGTTCGTTATAGTCAATCGCCTCGCCGATATCGTTTATCGACGTAGGATACCGCCAACAAAAAGCTCCTTGCAGTTGTGATTGCTTGCTGATTCTGCCGTGGGAGGCGACGGCTGCGCAGCCAACCACCCCGTCCCCGTCTAGGGTTAAGGAACAAAGGCACATCCATTTGGCGAACGTCCAAGTCCACAAGTTAAGCAAACTTAGCTGGGACTGACCTCCAGAGGGGGTCCAAGGACTCAAGTCGCAGTACAGAACCCTAATTTCAGTTCAGCCCATGCCCAGCTAGTGAAGACGTCCCTTGCATAGTCAAGTGAAAGCTGATATTTTCCCTAGATCGAATCAATTCACTGCGTGTAGCTGCTGTACACCCACTAAAGGCTGGAGTTCAGAAAGGCTTGATTTGCCAGGAATCGGATGCTGGACGTGAGCGAAAAATGCTGACCTGGCCCTGAAGCCGTGACAGGAAAATGTTTGCATCGGATGACTACACTGGTGTGACCGCTTTGAGCGGATGACTGTCTTCGAATACCAGCCTCGGGCGAAGGAAGACCGCATTCCCGGATAAGACAGCTCGGCCTTCATGACTGGCAGCGGCGTCCCCACCCTCTGTGCCTTGAGGGGTTGCAGGGCAACGAAGGAGGTACGTCGACAAAGTAACTATAATCAGCTCCAAAGATGAGCCCCTCTCCCACACAACGACAGCGGGAATCTCACACATCGGTGCATTTGTTGCACTTGCCCAGGGAGCTTGTTCAGCAACATGACGCCAGCAACAATGTTTCGATGGACACTTTTTCTCCAAATCTCGCCAGCCATCCATTTGTTTACTAGTTTATGAAAGCGTCCTTTCCTCAGTTTGTTCCTGTGCCTCGTTTGTTTTCGTCGATACCACCTGTGCAGTTATCGCGTGCGAACGTGCGAAGAGAGGTAGCGTGAAGGTGTTTGGTCATTCAATTGTGCACCGCTGCACATAGGTCCAGTTTTTGTGTGTTCACCGTGCCGCGCATTTCCCAAATACGCCATACATTCGGCTCTAATTCGATTCTGAGTAAGCCGCCTCCAGTCGCGCCCCATCAATACGTGGTGGGTCATTTGATTAAATTCATTTCCTGTGTCGACTCAACGTGAAAAATGCAGAAGTACGCATAACCCTACGTAGCCGGGGGATGTTATTGTTTGTTATCGCGGGTGGCATTGAATTCGGGGAATCTTCCATGGGTCAGCGCAAATCCGTCTCCCTTCTCCTGCTACCGGCCTAAAGTTGCTGGGGTAACAGCACTGTGTGCATAGCGGTGGCTCCTGACACTCAAATGGCAGCCAACAAAAACAGAATCAACGAGAAATTACTCGCGATTTGCCTTTAATTAAATTTGATTAATTCGTCCATCGTCAATGTCAACAACTACTGGAATAGCTTGCAGTTTCTGTTAGTGAACTTGAACTTGAACTTGAAATAAAAGCTGAATAAAATCCACCATATTCCACGGCACATCCACGGCATCGCATTGCAATTCTGCAGCCTTGTGGACTGGAGTGAATTCTTTGTCGCCTTAGAGGTTGGATCCGGAGACGCCTGACTGTGCTCAAGTCGGTACACAGTTGTACATATTGTGTTGGATCTGCTCCTCCAGATCTCTCTCCCCTAAGGATTGTACAGCGTTTGCATATATAACGTACGCTCTCTAAAACATCCCTAAATTGGGCCACCCAACGCCCAATTCGTTGAATTCGAGTGCAACACCTACACGAGCGGGTAGCATACGTCGCTAGGGATCAGCTCATTAATTTGGTGAACTAACCCACACGACCAGTGGATCCTACTTTACGCCGCCCTAACGTGTGCCATTGATATGGGCTGATTTCATCGGAAAAACATCACCTCTACAGCTCGAACGCCCCCAGTGAATGCGTGTCCCTCTTTGCCCAGATGACATCGAGCTATCGGAAGAAAATGATGTTTTGTTCAATAATTAGGACGATTCTTTGCCTGAGAGATGGGCAATGCAATGTAGAAGCGCACTAAGGTGGGAGGACTTTGTAAGTGTGAGTACGTCGATTGGCCAGAATCAAGTGCAACTCGTGACGGCTTCTACTGTACGCAGTTACTCGGAAACGAAAGGATTCTTCACCGATTCCCCGAGATAATCATTAGTCGGCTCTCTAAAACCAGTTAATCATCAGTCATCGTGCTTGTGCTTCGGGATCGCACGCACAAGTGTTGTGTTGCTCCAAGTTCAGTTGAAAAACATTAAATAAAAATTCAATTGCATTAAATTATCTGTGCACGAGCACATATCGTATTTGGACGCAAGTTTTACCCTCAAAATGGACTGTGTAAAGTGCAAGGACAATTTCGACATCTACAAGTACAAGATTCTCTGCTCGATTTGCAGGGGATATGTGCACGTCAAGTGCGCAGGCATATCCAAATTTTACATCGAAGTCTTCGAGTGTGGTGGCTTCATATGTGGTCTGTGCGCGGCTCGTAAAATCGTGTCTACTCCATCGGATCAGGGCCGCCAGGACTATGCAAAAAAAAATAAATAAAAAAAATTAAAAAAAACAAAGTTAGGAGGTTTTACGATGTGAAGTGAAATGCGTGAGTAATGTTGAGTCCAGCTGGACTCCAACCCGACTGCAAACGTTTGATCGAAATGCGATCGAGAACGATGGAACTGCTTTCCACTTGGTGGTGCGTGGATCTGATACAATTGTTGTGCAATGGTTTGGGATTTTTCGCCGTGGGTCGGTGCTGTCACCGGAGAACGTCCGCCTCCTAGCTCTCATCAGTTAAAGAAAAATAATCAAAATATATATCTTAACCACTTAAATGCCCTGCTAGCAAAATAATCAAACAGCTTTTGATCAGATGTCTATTCGCCGCCTAGGGCCCACATCTGGCTTCACCCTAAAACCCTTATTGTTTGCGTATTCCTAGTGATTATGAATTATTATTGTCCCATTCTATTTGAGCTTCAATAAAGGTGTTGTTCTTGTCTGGCAAGACAAATATGAGCGTTTTATTTGAATTGCCGTCTTCTTTTTTTCCCTGGCCTAGGTCCCACAACTGGAGGCGGTAAGTGCATCGAACACATGGTCCGGGTATTCGTGGAGAGTGAGAGAGAGAGAGGCAGGCGCCTGCCATCGGGACAGTAAGTAGAAATGATTCCCTGCTAGCTGATGTGGCTTCTAAAGACATTTTGATGATTTGTGCCGACTTCTTTAGAATTCAATTTATTTGTCTCTCAAAACAAACTTTTTGAGATTTTCTGGCTGACGTAGAAAGCCGAGCCGAGTGGAGCGCATTTTGAAAAAGCCAAGTTTGGTTTGATTGCCGGTTCGATTCCCGAGTGTACCAGTTCTCACTTTGCCCCGTCTCTCTGTGGAACCACGCCAATGATAGATGACCTGAGACAGAGACATGATTCCAGTGGCTCCAGTATCTTCAGCAACGTTCCAGTATCAACACCAAGCAACGTTTGGTCGAAAACTAGAAGGAAGAGCAAAGGTTTCAAGTAGCTACCTCGGTTGACATCAGACGGGCCGTCCACACTATCCGACATGTAATTATCTATCATCACTACTGGCACACGACCAATTAAGTATGATTAAGTTGATGTAAGAAAACAAAGATGAATGGAGTCCGAGAAATGATGATGGTTCACCCTGTCAAAGGCTCTGCCGAAGTCCGTAAAAATAGCATGTGTTTGGTATTTCTTGGAATAGTTCTTGGGTTCTGTATGATTATCTAGAATCGTTGGGTTGACTGTCGTCGACTGCCCTGAAACAAGTCCCTGTTGGAGAGCAGATATTTTCTCCATCACAAAGGCAATGAGTTCTTTCGAATAATTGAGCCGTCGCCCACAGTTTGCAGATGGGTCGGCAATTAGTAATTTCATGTTTAGAGCCTGATTTGGAAATAGGAGGAAGAAAGGAGACTCACCTCTCATTTAAGATCTCATGGGACATGCACATGCAAAGCCCATCGGGTCCATTTAATTGCAAGAATCCAAGGACTTTGTTGCGACAAACATGAGTTGCGGCTTTCCCTCCGGTAGAGGTACAACCGACCAGCTTCTCACCCTAAGGTACCTGAGAAGGCTTGAGAGCATGCCGAGTCCCTCGAGGAAATAACGATGGTCCCCCCCCTTCTGAGGGCCATTCTGTGTCTATACACAAACTGCAGCAGCTGTGTTCGGGTTAACCATTCACAGTGGGCGGTGAGCTTCGCCGTTCCGTCACCTCTCCGTTCCATTGTATATCCGGACTGGGTGTTGCAGCGCAGCCAAGGCGAGGGAGAGTTGAGGGTGCGTCACCTTCTTTTCGCAGATGACTTGGTTATCCTCACATCTTCCCAGACGGCGCGCCCTTGATATGTTTGTAGCCATATGTGCTGATGCTGGAAGGTCAACGTGGACAAATCGGAGATGGTAGTCATCTCCAGGACGACTGTCCAATGCACTCTTCATGTTATTGGAGTACCATTGCAGCAGGGAACTCAACATTGAGAAGCTGCTTCGTCGAACGGAGAGGGCTATCGTGGGCTTCGGTGGTTTGGTCATGTTTCAGAGGTTTGAGCGACTTCCAACTGTTCCATCGCGTGTAGAGGAACAATGGCGACTGTTTCCAGCAGCTGTCATTGACTGGTGGTGAGAAAAGAACTTGGCTTGGCTTAAAACGCCAGGAGTTTAAGAAGCCATCAGAGAGAAGAAGAAGACCTGCAGAGACTGCACTCTCTTGGGGGACTTGGTTTGGCTTAAAACGTCAGGAGTTCAAGAAGCCATCAGAGAGAAGAAGAAGACCTACAGAGACTGGATTCCCTTGGGGGACTCTGCTTCTCGTGACCGGTATCCTGCGGCGCGAGGAAATTGGCTAAAAAGCAGTCTTGGAAGGAGTTCGGCGGGAAGTTGGCAAGCGACCATAGATCTGCGAAAAAGGGTTGCTCTGGCCATTCGCCGACTCAGAGGAAGGAAATTAAACATCATCGAAGGACCCAATCCAAAGATGGTGTGTTGCTTTCCAATGAGGTGGACATCTTGAGCAGATGGAGCGGGCACTTTTCGGAGCTGCGAACAGGGCACTGAGGATGGCAGAGCCGTAGTCAAATCCACCGTCGTGGATGAAATCCGGCCAGAAATGCTTAAGGCAATGGGTAAAGAGGGAGTTTAATGGCTCTCTCGTGTCGTTGAAGTGGCCTGGGAACGTGGTGAGACACCTGGCGATTGGCAAACTGGGGTGATTGGCCATTTTTCAAGAAGGGGCACAAAAGACATTGCTCCAACAAGAGGGGCATACCTCTTTTAAGTCTCCTGGGGAAAGTCCTGGGTGTTGAAAGGGCGTTCTAGAGTTACGGTCGAGCCCAGGATGGGCGATGAACAGTACAACAGTAGAAGTACAACCGACCAGCTTTTCACTCTAAGAATGGTTTCTTGAGAAGGGAGTATGCCAAGCCCATCTACAGCTGTTTTGTGGATTTGGAAAAGGCTGCTCCGACATTCTCTGTAAATCCAAAGATAGTTGATTGTGTCGAGCGACTACGATCCGGAAGCATCTCTTCAGGGACGACGCCACACTTGGATTTTTTCGGCGCGTAAGACACTGCTGCGGCATTAGCGACTACGATCCGGAAGCATCTCTTTAGGGACGAGATCATCACTTTCTCGCCCAATTTTACAGCCCTCTGATGTGCACATTCTTTGCCTGTGAACAGGCCTGCCCTTTGCAATGGCATCCGTTGCTGGGCTCACAGCCCACCCTACTTTTCTCCATGATTTCGCAGCCTTCGTTGGGATGTATTGTGTAAGTCGTGTGTTTGCTCTGCATGAGCGTAGTTGTTCGTCATCCGTTTTCACTTCTGCCCCGAATGCGAGCATCTTTATCTGTACTTTGCCGTTCGACACGAGTCCTTTGATCGTCAAATCTTTTAAACCGATTTATAGTCCAGAATCGGATACGGCATCCATGTTGCTTTGGCGTGATTAATACCAGCGGCTAGACAAGGACCAAAGTAGGCAAATAGTTCCCGTTTAGTAGCAGATTTCCAAACTGTTGGTATTTTCGTTGAATTTTTGCAAATTTTCTGTTGAGCTCCAGCTGATGTCCATGTCCATTGTCTTGAAGACATCAAGATGACTACGAGGCGTTCCTCGCCTTGCGCAGCCACCAACGTCTCGAATGACATTGTGTGCTCTTCGGTTGTTTGTACCATTTTCTTCTTGCCATCACGGGCCAGATTGTATTCCTCGGAGAATTGTCCTCCATGCACTTGCATCAGCCTAATCGCCCTCAACCTCGATGTGTTTCTGTGAACCTCAAAACAACCTCATATACAGTGAAACTTCTCTTTACGGACGCCCCTCTATAAAGGACCCCAACAAACAACCTCATATATAGTGAAACTTCTCTTTACGGACACCCCTCTATAAAGGACCCCAACAAACAACCTCATATACAGTGAAACTTCTCTTTACGGACACCCCTCTATAAGGGACACCAACAAACAACCTCATATACAGTGAAACTTCTCTTTACGGACACCCCTCTATAAGGGACACCAACAAACAACCTCACATACAGTGAAACTTCTCTTTGCGGACACCCCTCTATAAGGGACACCAACAAACAACCTCATATACAGTGAAACTTCTCTTTACGGACACCCCTCTATAAAGGACCCCAACAAACAACCTCATATACAGTGAAACTTCTCTTTACGGACACCCCTCTATAAAGGACCCCAACAAACAACCTCATATACAGTGAAACTTCTCTTTACGGACACCCCTCTATAAGGGACACCAACAAACAACCTCATATACAGTGAAACTTCTCTTTACGGACACCCCTCTATAAGGGACACCAACAAACAACCTCACATACAGTGAAACTTCTCTTTGCGGACACCCCTCTATAAGGGACACCAACAAACAACCTCATATACAGTGAAACTTCTCTTTACGGACACCCCTCTATAAAGGACCCCAACAAACAACCTCATATACAGTGAAACTTCTCTTTACGGACACCCCTCTATAAAGGACCCCAACAAACAACCTCATATACAGTGAAACTTCTCTTTGCGGACACCCCTCTATAAGGGACACCAACTCATTGCGTTCTCGCCACGAAGATTTTCGTGTATTTTAACCCCTTCAATACGGACAATCATGATGAATCTGTTGCTGTCCTCTTTGGAGAACCTTCACTGTACCACCAAATCCCCAAACGCGGCACAGCCGCATTTTCGCATTTTCACATTTTCGCATTTCCTCGCCGATTCCCTTAAAAGTTTCCCAACCAGAATCCCATATTCACCCGCCACTCACTCCAATCTGCTGCATTTTCACTCAAAACAAAATTTCCATCTCCGCAGCGCACAGCGTCGACTCGGTTCATTTCACAATTTACTGCATTTTTCCTCGCAAAATCTAGCATTTCCTCGATTTTCCTGGAAAACACTCGTTTTCTTGTTCGACTCAGGTGCCTCATTAGTGATTCTTTGAATTTGCCCAGCAGTTTTCACGGAATAATCAAAGGAATTAAAATTGAACCTCTAGCCACTGGGTGGTTTGGGTGTCTCTGCTAGCCTGACGCACTAATCCTCCTCCCAGCCATGTGGAAATGCATTACTTTGCTGGCCCAAGATCTGGGGAATGTGCTTCAGCCCGGAATCGGGTGTGTAACGAGAGCATTTGAACAGAAAATGGGGAGCTGTGGTATTGATTAACCTTGTCTGTGGAATGGCTCGAGGAAATGAAGCAAATCGGATTAAGCGTCGAGAAGGCTGATTTGCTCAGCATTTCAGTGTCAAGGTCGAAAGCAACAAGTCTCTCCAGCCGGACTGGCTCCACTCCGTCGGGTCTTCGTCGTCCTTTCTGTTTATTTTTTGCATTAATCCACGGAAGTAGCCCTCCCCACAGTCAACCACTCAGGCTCTCGCCTCCGCCACGTTGCTGGAGGTGCGTACCGGCTGAGACGCGGGCGTTGCTTGATGTGTACCACATCCTTGGAGGGCCCAGGGAGACCTCCTTCCCCTATGTCCCAGCTAGAGTGCGAATCGGATGGTTGCACTCCTAACTCAGCACGCAAGTGGTCACTGCGGAACCTACGACTCGCACAAGCTACGACTCAATTAATGCATTCTTCGTCGTTCGGATGAGTGACAGCTCAGCTCTGCTGCCTTACTGGTCGTGTCAGCCGCTCGTGTGAAACGAAATGAGAGGATGAACGATGACGAGGTAATAAAGTGCTTATGAGCGACGGCAGTCCGCCAACAGGAGTAGAGGTGGGCGTGCTCGGAGATCAGGGCCTCTTGGTTGTTCCTCGAGTGGCGAGAGACGGCGGCTTGGCCTACTTAGAGCGCGCATTGGATGGAGCTATGGACACGGCTGGGGTCTGGCTAAGGGCATGTTTTGGGTTAAAGCTAGACTTGGTAGGCCATGTATGGAATCTAGTGCGTGGGCAAAGCGCGTTTGGAACCTACCCTAAGCTGACGCTCTAGATCATGCTTCACCTGGGACTCTTTAGGCACGAGCTAGAGCTCCCGTCTTCTTTCGACGCTTGGCCCAGCTAAACACATTTTCCAGATTACCTGCTACACAGCACTGCCCTTTTCCAGTACTTATCGCTTCATCGTCTGGAGCTGTTCACTTGTTCTGTTTCCTGTCACCACCCCCCTGTTTGACGCGCAGCTGCTGATAATACAGTTGCCTTCATAATCTCACTTTCACCAACGACAGCCGTGTATTCTGCAGGAGTGCATTTGAATGTTTGAAAGGGTAATGGTCTGACGGCTTGTGAAAGCGGTGTGGATTCCTGGAAATAAACCTTGCATATCGGGACACTGACATCCACCCACCCCCTTGCATGTGCTTTTGTTGACCAACGCCACCCGTGGACACCCCGACATCAGTGGGTGGCAGAGGATGATGCAGAATGTATTCATTGATTCCCACCCTCCTCCAGTCACAGGTATTGCAGTGTTTTATGCACAGAGTGATGACATCCTACGCACCGCCCAGCCCGAGTGAGTCGCGGTGTGAGTGCACTCGTCTGAAGTGCTTTGGCAACAACTAACTGGGAAAGCGAGTTAATGGTAGGTGGAAGGACGACATGAGGGCCACTTGTGGACTGGTCCAAATTCGCGGAACAGGCATGTCCTTTCCCGACTGTGCTCATGCCGGACCATGATGCATCGGGTGGCCGGAGAGCTCTTCAAGGATACAGAGCTCTGCACTGATCATGTGCGTGCTGACTTACTGGTGCAACCATCCGATTCGCCTATGCCCCCAGCTCTGGCTGGTGCATGAGCGAAGGAGCTCCCCCTGGAATCTCCAAGGATGTGGCACACATCAATCCATACCCGCGTCCCAGTCGGTCTGAGAGGTTGAGTCTGGGGTGGCACAAGAGCAACTGCCGTGGATTAATTCAAATTAAACAGACAAGAGGAGGAATTGACGCGCAGAGCGCAGTGACTGGCGGAAGAGACTTGTTGCTTTGACACCGGAATTCTAAGGAAATCACGCCCCTCGACGTTTAATCGGATTTGCTCTCTTTCCACGCACAAGCCAAGAATAGATGCGAGGCTCCCCAGCTTCGGCTACGCAGCGCAGCTACGACACATCCCCCAGTCCTTGGTCTATCAAAGAAATGCATTTCCACATGTCTGGGATTAGGACTAGCGAGCGACTCACTCACATCCCACATGCACCCCACCTGACGGCATCAAGACGTGCAAAGAGCCAATTTTAATTGCTCGAGTATTCTGGTGAATTCCTGGAAGCACTAATGAGGCACGTGCATCCATCACCCCCGACCACCGGCTCAAGGATTTTCGAGATGGAGTCGTAGACTATAGGCGCCTGTGTGCGGAGACTGTCTGTGTAGCCTTGAGACAAATGTAATCTGATACCTGGCCTGGGACTCGTTTGCGGTCCGGCCTTCAATGCGCTGCATCCGTCTCTTTGTGCGGGAATCCTGGTCGTTGGTCGCCAGAAACTGAGACGAGTCCAGAACGAGGCACGCCGCTGTCTCTTCGTCGACAGTGTCCACTAAGACGAGCTATGCAGGGCCATGCCTTGATGTGCCAGTGCAACCAAGGTCGTCAGGTTGACCTGGATGACGACGGAGATCTCTAGCGCCCCCGTCTAGGTCAGCAACGAAAAGGCTCCTAAAGCGAGCTTCGTAAGCAGAAAAATCCCCACGAAGTGGCCTTGCAATGATCCCTGCTTCAAGTCATGTGAAATCTGAAATTTGGCCGAGCCTATGTAGGCCGTGCGGCCATGGAGGGGAAACGTCTCAGTCGCGTACCATTCTTCGTGGGCTTCAATTTTGGCTTTTCTCAGGTTTATGATGCTCGCCAGAGGGGCACAGCCAACTTTGCGGCTCATCCGGGTCCATTGTGCAGCTTGAACAGCTCCTCGGCCACCCGATGCATCATGGTCAACAACTAACTGGGAAAGCGAGTTAATGGTAGGTGGAAGGACGACATGAGGGCCACTTGTGGACTGGTCCAAATTCGCGGAACAGGCATGTCCTTTCCCGACTGTGCTCATGCCGGACCATGATGCATCGGGTGGCCGGAGAGCTCTTCAAGGATACAGAGCTCTGCACTGATCATGTGCGTGCTGACTTACTGGTGCAACCATCCGATTCGCCTATGCCCCCAGCTCTGGCTGGTGCATGAGCGAAGGAGCTCCCCCTGGAATCTCCAAGGATGTGGCACACATCAATCCATACCCGCGTCCCAGTCGGTCTGAGAGGTTGAGTCTGGGGTGGCACAAGAGCAACTGCCGTGGATTAATTCAAATTAAACAGACAAGAGGAGGAATTGACGCGCAGAGCGCAGTGACTGGCGGAAGAGACTTGTTGCTTTGACACCGGAATTCTAAGGAAATCACGCCCCTCGACGTTTAATCGGATTTGCTCTCTTTCCACGCACAAGCCAAGAATAGATGCGAGGCTCCCCAGCTTCGGCTACGCAGCGCAGCTACGACACATCCCCCAGTCCTTGGTCTATCAAAGAAATGCATTTCCACATGTCTGGGATTAGGACTAGCGAGCGACTCACTCACATCCCACATGCACCCCACCTGACGGCATCAAGACGTGCAAAGAGCCAATTTTAATTGCTCGAGTATTCTGGTGAATTCCTGGAAGCACTAATGAGGCACGTGCATCCATCACCCCCGACCACCGGCTCAAGGATTTTCGAGATGGAGTCGTAGACTATAGGCGCCTGTGTGCGGAGACTGTCTGTGTAGCCTTGAGACAAATGTAATCTGATACCTGGCCTGGGACTCGTTTGCGGTCCGGCCTTCAATGCGCTGCATCCGTCTCTTTGTGCGGGAATCCTGGTCGTTGGTCGCCAGAAACTGAGACGAGTCCAGAACGAGGCACGCCGCTGTCTCTTCGTCGACAGTGTCCACTAAGACGAGCTATGCAGGGCCATGCCTTGATGTGCCAGTGCAACCAAGGTCGTCAGGTTGACCTGGATGACGACGGAGATCTCTAGCGCCCCCGTCTAGGTCAGCAACGAAAAGGCTCCTAAAGCGAGCTTCGTAAGCAGAAAAATCCCCACGAAGTGGCCTTGCAATGATCCCTGCTTCAAGTCATGTGAAATCTGAAATTTGGCCGAGCCTATGTAGGCCGTGCGGCCATGGAGGGGAAACGTCTCAGTCGCGTACCATTCTTCGTGGGCTTCAATTTTGGCTTTTCTCAGGTTTATGATGCTCGCCAGAGGGGCACAGCCAACTTTGCGGCTCATCCGGGTCCATTGTGCTGCTTGAACAGCTCCTCGGCCACCCGATGCATCATGGTCCGGCATGAGAACGGTCGGGAAAGGACATGCCTGCCCCGCGCATTCGGACCAGTCCACAGGTGGCCTTCCGGCTTAAAACGAAGACTCATGCCGCAGCAGAGCAGAAAAACAACACCTCCTTCCAGGCGAACCGTGATATTCTGCCTCCCCTTGCAGTCGCCAGCCCCGTCGTTAATTCCCATGAACTGAGGAATGGCACATTTCGAAACAGGAATTATCGAGAAGCGCATTGCGCTCTCATTATGCGCCTGAATGGACTAGTCGTGTCGGCAGGCGACTGTCCGCACTCGCTCGGCAAACTGCAGGCGATACTTTCTGATTACTCCCGCTGCCCAGTCAAGGAGCACGCCAACATGAACACCTGATTACGCTTGGATTTCCAGGGAAGTCGTTGAAGAATCCATTCCGATTCCCCGAAGTCAGTGGGGACAGAGCAGGTAGCCACGGAAACTGTCTAATCAAGGCGCTCCCCTTGAGAAGTTCTTCCACCGGCAATGCACTCCCCATCTCTCAGGCAACGAATGTTCCTAATTATAGGGCAGGACATCATCTTCTTCCGGCAACTCGATGGATTCCGGGCAAAGGAGGACACGAGCTCTCGCATGCACTCGGTGCGTTGGAGCTCTAGACTTTCTCAAGAAAACATCGCAAATCAGTGCCAGAGGAGAGATGATGTGGGATGAAACGGCCGCGTGGGCTTTCGGCGCCTGATGTTGCCGAGCAACTTGGTGTTTTCGGACTTAACGGCTTCTGGAGGAGCCGATTCAACTCAAGCTGTCCGGCGACATGAGCCCAGCCAGGCGTCAACTCACAAGATGCACGCGCCATGCAGAGCAACAAGGAAGAACAAGAAGAATTCACTCTAGTCCATGCATGTGTGGGGAAACGTGGTGGATTCCGTTCAGCTTTCGTTTCAAGTTCAAGTTCACAAACAGAAACTGCAAGCCATTCCAGTAGTTGTTGACATTGGCGACGGTGGAATTAATCGAATTTAATTAAAGGCACATCACGGGTAATTTCTCGTGAGTTCTATTTCCGCCGGCTTCCATTTGAGTGTCAGGAGCCACCACTGCACACGCGGTGCCGTTGCCCCGGCAACTGCAGGCCGGTGGCAGCTGGAGGGAGACGGATTTGCGTTTCCCCACGGAAGATTCGCCGAATTCAAAGCCATCGGCAATAACAAACAACAACATCCCCCGGCTGTGCAGGGTTGTGCATCCGCGGCAGTTTTCACGTTAAATCAACGCAGGAATTGAATTTAATCAAATGACCTACCACGTATTGACGAGGCGCGACTGGAGGCGGCTTACTCCGAATCGGATTAGAGCCGGATGTCACGGTGTGTTTTGCGAAATCCGCTGCACAGGAACGCACAAAAACAGGGCCCATGGCGGGGTGCAGCTGGCGTGTGCTTGAGCGGATCGTACAGAGGTGTGAGACTTCGCATGATTTCACTTGAATTCAGCCCGAATACACTCCAGCAGCTATGCTCATGCTCAGAGGGAGTCTCTTGAGGCATCTGAATTCGCCGGGAAAGAGGCCGAGGCAGAGGCCGACCCTGTCCCAGGCCTCGTCAAACCACCTCTTGGGGATGTGGACGACACGGTCACAGAGGAAGCTGAGAAATGGTGCAAGTCCCCGACCACCTGCGAGGCCAGTCGGATGGTATGGCCCAAGTTGAACAGGTGGTTGTGGTAGTTGGAGCACCAGCTGAAGTACCATGGAACGACGCCGGGACGAAGCAATGACGAGGCTAGGTGTGGAGCCGAAGAGAGAGAGGGAGGACACTCCTGACTTCACCACCGCTGCCACTGCCACAGTCCCTGTCAGGGACACACTGGGAGAGAAGACTTCTGCGCCTCTTTTCAGATTCTGAGCAGCTCATCAACGTGACGAGTACGCATCAGGAGCTGAGTGCTGGCATCACAATCGGTCCATTTCACTGGCATGCCCGTGCTTCTGAACTGGTGCGGGTGTCCGACGTTCGACATTGCCCCACAATCGTGCTGCTAAGAGGAACTGGCAGGAGTCGACGTTTGCTCCAGGACATCCAGACGTGCTGCCGCAAACTCTGTGAGACGGCATGTTTGGGACCACGCCAACCCATGACTTTTTTCCAGCGCCTTGCTCACATTTCGATGGAGGCGCTTATTGCTAGATTGGAGGTGTCTTGATTCCCAGAGATTTCTTCATCCGGGATGTTGGACATGTCCTCGTGCCCTCATGGACTCCACGCCCTGCCTGCCTGGACACACACTTGAGTTCGGCGTCGGATACTGTCTCAGAGTTCACCCCGAACTGAGACCGTCGCCTTATTCCCTCCGAATTGGGCTCCTCTCCCTCACGTGGCATCACCGCCCCCCTGGCCTCTGACTAGCCAGCCGATGAGCTCAAGAGGAAACCAGCGAAATTCTCTTCAATCCCCGCGAAGACTCCTTCCTGAGCCTTTCCCACGAGGCACCACTAACTTCCGAAGCAAGCATTGTCCGACCCGAAGCAGCTCTCTAGTTCCCCGTGAGGCCACGAAAAAGGAAGAACTCACTTTCCTTAAATTTCCAACGACTTCGAGGCCAATCGAGTATCCTTCCCCCACTCAGCCCCCTCCATTCGAGGTGAAATTCGCGAAGAAATGTGGAGAAAGTCGACGATTGAAAACCTGCCACATTTTAGACGAAAAAGTGCAGTAAACCGGCATCGCACTGGGGTCGCATTATTTTGCTGAAAATAAACGCATTTTCGACGAAGTGAATACGACGCGAGCAGAGGTTTGTGGAAGGATTTTCTCGGCAATTAGGGCGTGTCCAAGGATGCGGGGTATCACAATGGAAAGGTAATTTAGTGCAGACACGGGATAAGGTCAGCCTCTGTCGCGGAAATGCCGCGAAGGACTTCTTTTGAGGCGAAATCTGTGTTTACCTCGTTTGGTGCATGGAAATGGGGGACTGGCAAGGGATGGTTGGTTTGTGAAGCAGTTTCCTCGGTAACTAGGATGCGTCTGAGGTCGAGGGATACCAGAATGGAAAGGCAATTGAGTGTAGAAGAGAAATAAGGTGGGTTTTTTTACGGAGGGTATCTTGGTTGGGTCTCTAGAAGTACAGTGCGTGACATCTCTCAAGCCCCGCAGAGGCGAGAAGTTGGATCGGATTCACCGCGGATTTGATGCGAAGACGTCTTGAAATTGACGCAGAAACATCAGTCACAGTCGGGCGAGCACGAATGTGAAGAGAAGTGTCCGTCGAGATGTGTGTAAACACATATTTTTTTCATTACTTTATAATTTAAGCGACACGAGGGTCTTGCCATTCTCTCGAGGCTGGAGGAATACTAGAATGGCCTGCGAATTGGATGAAGACACTCAAGAAGGTGAGATTTTAGGCCTGGCTGCTGGGACTCCTTTCAGTCCGTGGCTTGGACGGAGGTAGAAGGCCGGAGTTGGTCAAGGTTGCGGGTGGTTATCAGCGATGTACTCCGTGCAGTGTAAACCCCATCCCTCCCATCCCTCCCATCCCTCCCATCCCTCCCATCCCTCCCATCCCTCCCATCCCTCCCATCCCTCCCATCCCTCCCATCCCTCCCATCCCTCCCATCCCTCCCATCCCTCCCATCCCTCCCATCCCTCCCATCCCTCCCATCCCTCCCATCCCTCCCATCCCTCCCATCCCTCCCATCCCTCCCATCCCTCCCATCCCTCCCATCCCTCCCATCCCTCCCCTCCCTCCCATCCCTCCCATCCCTCCCATCCCTCCCATCCCTCCCATCCCTCCCATCCCTCCCATCCCTCCCATCCCTCCCATCCCTCCCATCCCTCCCATCCCTCCCATCCCTCCCATCCCTCCCACCAACCCACCCACCTCCCCAAATCCACCCCTCCCCCCAGCAACGCGTTAAACTTACTTCTCGGCCGTAATATTTGGTCTGTTGCGTCGAACCCGTACTGACCTTGGCTGCAGCGCCACCCATATTATTACAGTTGCAGGGAACCCATTTTAGAACGCCATGGTGTGCTGTCGAACACCCCCCCTCACGCACACGACGACATTCCCACCAGGTACAGATCACCACGCTTACCTGGAAATGCGAAGGTGGTCCTGAGAAAAGAAAAGCCACCAAGGCGTATGTGCGATTCAACAGTGCAGCCGATCGGCAACCGCATCGAGTCGGAAGTGTCTGACAGGACAAATGCCATTAGTCTCGTCACGAAGAAGTCCGAATTTTTCGCCCCAAGAACTCGCTGACTCTGTGCCGACTGACAACGAAATGGGATGGGGTGGGCTCCAAATCCCAGACAAGTATGCAGTCTCCATTCTTCCCGTGACGCAGATGATGGCAGATCAAATAAAACACATCAAAGTTGGTTTTTCTCATTTTTTTTTGGTTCATTTTCTCATGTTTTATTGTGGTTTCATACACATAGATTAAAACACATATCACAACATCAACTACCCTTATTTCCGAAAGAAAACACTTTGTTTTTCTCCCTGTTCGCCTACTTGTGCGTTGAATTTCTCCTAGATTTTCGTCGATGAAGTGAAAGGGGAAGTGGGCGCATAGACAAACACTACATCTCTGCCTAACTAATTTAGTTATTGTTTCAATTTGCTCATAGTTAAAAATATATTCTGTTCATTCTGTTCGCTCGTGCTTGCCACAAAACGGAAACAAAAAATCGAAAAGTTGAAAACCTCTGATCTTTGCAGCCCGTTTCGCATGAGTGATGCGATTACTTCACATTTAGTTTGACTATAAATTTTTGTTTAGTTCACATTTATATTTTAGTTGATTACTTAGCTATTCTCTACTCTTGAGTGTGTTCAATAAACCAGTGATTCTCGTCGAATCTATTTGTATATATAGTATATGTAGGATATAATTTTCTTTTCTGTTTCTCTGCTTCTTCTTCATAAGTTTAATAGTTCTTCTTGCTCTCCTAATTTGCCAACTTACATATATGTTGAAGGTATAATTAATTTATCAATAAAATACATTGTTGTTCTTAAATTTACTTAAATGTCACCGCAACTCGCATGGACTCGTCCTCGTTCTTGGCGACGCATGGGGTGGGGGATGGGCCGCTGATGATCTGATGATGGGGAGGGCGGTCAGGGCGCGAGTGCAATGCCGACAAATTGTTGCCCACTCTTCGGCTTTTGTGCGATGTGACAACTAACAAAATTTATACAATCTTTCGTTCAAAACAAACAACGAAAAGGTACTTTTGACGAAGTGACTTTCAGATTCAGATATTTGGCTTAGTATATATTATCTATGTACATATGTCTGGGCTTGTATTTGTTTTTATTTTTATAGTAGTAGTTGTAGACACATGTAGATGCTTAGGAATATGTCTATATTTTGTATGTTTATATGTTACTTTGGAAATATATTCGGTTCCACGCCTCACCTTTACCACACTTCGCATTTTTCCTCTGGGTTCATGCGCGATCCGACGGGGCAGCTGAATTCTTGGGAGAACTCCCTTAAGTTGGAGAGCGGGCCAATGACACGGTATTCGGGTGGTGAGTGTGGATCCTTTTCGATTTGCAAAGTTGCCGCCTCGGTGGTTACTGCTGAGCACCAGACCTGGAACGAGGATGAGATGTGGACGCATTAGAGAGCGATGGGGGAGGGAGCTGACTGACTGAGGACATGCTGTGTCATGGATTGGGGATAGAGTGTGGATAGAGTCGAGGAACGCCTCATCTGTCTGAGCATTCCAAGAGATTAGTGGCGCCGTGACTGCGTCGAGACAGAGTCTAAGAATCGGAGCGTAAGCCAGTAAATCCGAAGACGAGACCGCAGAGATTTCGGAAAATGGCTGCTCGATAAGCAATGCAGGGAGCTCTAGCTGCCTTCCTTGCCACTCGGCTTCCAGTCATCACGCGATTAATAGAAATGGAAGACTAGACCACCCAAGGCCCAGTCTACGACGCATCTAATCCACTAGCCACTGAGGAGAAACGCTTTGGATACACACACTTTGAATGTACAGGCTTCGGAATACACGCTTTCAATATACACGCTTCGGAATACACACCATGGCTATACACGCTTTGGATATACACGCTTCGGAATACACGCTTTGGATATACACGCTTTGGATATACACGCTTTCAATATACACGCTTCGGAATACACGCCATGGCCATACACGCTTTGGATATACACGCTTCGGAATACACGCTTTGGATATACACGCTTTTAATATACACGCTTCGGAATACACGCTTTGGATATACACGCTTTTAATATACACGCTTCGGAATACACGCTTTCAATATACACGCTTCGGAATACACGGTTTGGCTATACACGCTTTGAATATACACGCTTTGGATATACACGCTTTTAATATACACGCTTCGGAATACACGCTTTGGATATACACGCTTTTAATATACACGCTTCGGAATACACGCTTTCAATATACACGCTTCGGAATACACGGTTTGGCTATACACGCTTTGAATATACACGCTTCGGAATACACGCTTTGGATATACACGCTTCGGAATACACGCTTTGGATATACACGCTTCGGAATACACGCTTTGGATATACACGCTTTTAATATACACGCTTCGGAATACACGCTTTGGATATACACGCTTTTAATATACACGCTTCGGAATACACGCTTTCAATATACACGCTTCGGAATACACGGTTTGGCTATACACGCTTTGAATATACACGCTTTGGATATACACGCTTCGAAGTACACGCGTAGAACATCCCCCACCATTGGCGTTGCAACATCACAGAGAATCGAGATCAGATGGGAAAATCGCTTGTAAATACGATGTGCGCCCCACGGAGGTCGCCTCAAACTTCACAAAAAAGGGGAGATACGACTAAACGTAAAAAAAAATGTTTCTCAATTTTCTAGGAAAACACCCATTCGCCGGGGGAAACGGATACTCGGGGATGATGCGCTCAAGAGCCTCGTTAGTGTGTCTCTAAGTTCCACTTCGTTTGCCAGCTGTTTTCTTGGAAAAATCGAGGATTTTCAAAACGGTTCAACTTCCTTTACTCACCTGGGCAAATGAGACAAAAAACAACTGACGGTGGGTCAGATTCAATCCGGGTAGCGGCAAGTAGTCGGCTTCCTTTTCGTTCTGCGAGTGGATGAATGCATGAAATGCGGCCTTCAGTCCTCCATTGTCAGCGATGTTCTCTCCTGGAAGAGGGAAGGAGACGGAAACAAATTGAGGCCCACTTCGGAAAGCCTCAATTATGCGTTGAAACTTACCAACAGTCTGCTTTCCATTCAGTTTCAATCCAATGATATCGAAGTTGCCGTACTGCTTGATGATGCAACTGGTCTTCTCGACAAAACTCTGGATGCTGAGGGGATCCCACCACCTCTTCAGATTGCCGAATCGGTCGTACTCCCTGCCCTGGTCGTCGAAAGCGTGAGTCAGTTCGTGTCCCATCACCACTCCCATGGCGCCATAGTTCAAGCTCTTCGGATAGTTCACATCATAGAATGGCTTCTGCAGAATGCCGGCTGGGAAAACAATCTGATTCTTGGTCGGTGTATAGTAGGCGTTCACTGTCGACGGAGTCATTCCCCAGGCGCTCTTGTTCACAGGAGTGTCCAGCTTCTCGAGGTTCTTCTTCAAGTTGTACTGATTGATGCGAATGTTGTTCTGGAAGTATTCCTGGGCATCGAGCTTCAGATCCTCGTACTTCTCATCCAGCAGGGTTGAGTTCAAGATGAATTCGGGAAAGCCAATCATGTCGGTGATGGCGTCAGCTTTGTCTTCGGCCAGACGTTTGGTGCGGCGGTCCATCCAGGCCAAGTTGCGCAAGTTCTTCTTGAATGCCTCACGAACTTCGTCGATCATTTTCTCTGCCTGGGGCTTGGCGTCGCCTTGGAAGTTCTGCCGGACAAAAATGGCGCCAATTGCAAAGCCAATAACGCTGTTCGTGTCGGTGACGCAGTAGCGCCAGGTCTCTTCGCTGCCATCACTGCCAAGGAGTGCCTTGCGTACGCCCTTGTATGCGTCACGGAATGGCTTCGACAAGCAGGCGGTAAGAGTTCGAATGCTCTGCCATACCAAGTAGTTAGCGATGGTGCTGTAAGAGAGGGAGAGAGTGCAGAGTTTTGGGCGTGGATGTGTGTGGGAGGGAAGGGGGTCATCCAGTGTCCACAAATGGGGGCAGAAAAGTGGCTTACATTCTTCCCTTGGTTGTTGTCTTGTAGCTGTTCACCACCTTGGTAAGGTTCCTCAAAAAGTCCGGGGCGTAGACGACAACCTTCTCGTCCTGCGTGATCAAGCGGCCGAACGGCTTGAACGCGTCCTGAAAGTGTTCCGTGAAATTCATGAATGGAGCCATGTTGTCCAGTTCTCCCAAAGTCATCGCGTGGTACATTGCCTCTTCGTTTCGGCGTTCATCCGCCGGAGCTGGAATGAGGGAGAACAAGAGGGAGACATAGAAGAGTAAACGATGGAACGCCAAGGACTAACTTGTGATCTCGGCAATCTTGGTCTCGAACTCCAGCACGTCCTTCATCTGGCGACGGGCTTCGTGCTCTCGAGCCCCTAGCAAGGTGGCCACCCTCACCATGTACTCATAGTAGGCGGTCAAGACCTTTTCATGGACCGTGATGTTCAAGTAGTGGTCCCGAGTGGGCAGCACCAGGCCGCCCTGGTCGATCTGGATCACATGATTGGAGGAGTTCTTGTCATCTTCCCCGACCACCCACGAGAAGAATCCGCCCATGTTGTATCTGAAATGGAGTCAGAGTCTCTCTCTGTGTCTCTCTATGCCTCACTCGTGCAGACTCACTTGTTCTGCATCCTCTTCATCGCCCAAGCCATGTCCCAGCCTTCCGGGTGAAAGTGAGGAGTGGTCACATTCCAGCCGCCGATGCTGTCGATGAATCCCCGCAGCGGGGAGGCGCCCAGCTTATCCATTATCTCGTTCTCGTCCATGCACGACTCGTAGTACAGCTTCGCCTTGCGCTCGGCCTCCGACTTGAAGTACGTGAGGGGTTTCTCTGACAAGCAGAAGGACAGACAGGGTAACACACACAAATGCACAAAAAAAAAAAAACATCCTGACAGTCACCTAAGATGTTCCTGATCACCAGTTGATTGCGCATTTCCAGCATGCCGAAAGTGCCCCAGACTGACTTCCCGTCCGGCAGGGGGTTCTCCTTAATCCATTGGTTGCTAAACGGTGGATGGTCGTGGGTGGTGGGTGGTGGGTGGTGGATGATTTGTGGTGGGTGGATGAAACACAAAAAGACGACACGTCATTAGAGCGAGGAAGAGGCGGAATCAAGACCGCAAAGCACTGCTTACCAAGCGAAGGCGTAGAAGTCGTCACACGGATCAATTGTCATGTCCAGAGACTTGAGAATCTCACTTGCCGCAAAAATGCAGTGCTTGTTCAGGCATGGCGGGGCTGGTTCCAAGGACGGCAGTTGATTACGAATGGATTCGTGCGAGAAGCTGCCCTTTATCTTGTAGAGCTGCTTGAAAACATCCATTTTCGGCGCCGGCTGACGGGGGTACAATACCTGTGGCGGAGACCTTACCGTTGTGGTTGTCGGTGGCACCTTTTGTTGTACTGCAAGTGAAAAGAGATTGTCATCGCTTGCGGCTTTGCCATCGGCAATCGCCAAGGGAATCTTACACTTGGTGTGCGGTTGCACATGAAGGACGCGAGTGGTGTTGTCCTTCTTGGCGGCAATTGCAATGACCAAGATGAGAATGGTGATTGCCATCAGAATGGTGGCGACAATCAGACACTTCTCGAGCTTGTTGCGAGACCTCCATTTGGACGAGGCCTGGGAGGGAAGTGAGAGCCATTCATACGTATTTTTGCGCCGTGGACTTACCCGCGATGTGTGGAACCGTAGATGGTACCCGGCGGGCGCATTGGTCTCGTTCAATTGGATGGCTCCCATGGAGCTGCTGTCGTCATCGTTGAATTCCGTGTGTTTATATCGCGTCATCTGAAAGTGAAAACATTTGAATAGTGGCTGGGAAGTGGCGGGGGTTTTTCGAGGATGGACGTGAGTCTGAGCTGGGACCCATTGTGTTCCTCACACAGCCTTGGATCTCAATCAAGCGTTGCTGCACCAGACCACCGGCTGGCTTAGATCAAAGCGTTAACTCTTCTGAATGAAACGCGACGCCCATGTTGGATAAGGCGAACGTATAATCCCTCAATTTGGTTTGCAGTTGCAGGCAGATGAGAGCGTGTTTTCGTTTCGGCCTTTTCTCAGTTTCCCAGCGAAGTCTGCCCCCGGACTGTGTGTAGAATGCGTCACACCACGTCTCAGCTCTGAATCTGAGACTTTAGCAAAAACAAAGGCTGTCCCTTCCCGGACGGTGTCTTGAATGCGTGACACCACGTCTCAGCCCTAAATCTGAAACAAAGGTTGACCCTTCCCGGCTAATTCGTCAGCTTGGGCACAGTGCCCAAGAGCACAGCAATGCACCAAGTCACAGATCTGCAAGTTACTGCCTCGAACACAAAGATTTAACAACGCGGGCAGAGCGGAGAGCATCAAACTCGGTGAAAAGGGAGCAGTTAACCATGGCACGCCGCAAGAGTGAGCGATATCTCCTCTCCTGTTAAATATGAAAAAACGCCAGCTCCAAATTCTTCAGTCTCCTCATCGACACTGATTTAAGGCGGAAGTCTAACATCCAAGTGTGGCTTTGTATTCGTGCAGGAGGGCAAATGGGTACAAATGGGGACTGGAGCCTCGACGGCTACTATCTCGCATGCTGCCCTGACGCCTCGTATCAGTAGGTGGACGGCACTTATCAACTGTTAACGTTCGCAACGTCGTCAGCCAATATCCTTATCTGCTCTGAACATGCTCCTTAAGCAATGCCCAATGGACCAAAGTAGCAGTCAGCACAGCGGTGAGAGATGCTGCTCTCCGAGACAAACTCCTCAGCCAGCATCACCTGGGCGTCTGTCTTCGGTGGCCCTCTGCACTGAAACCGAGTCTGACCCAACCAGTGCCTTTCCGGCCGACAGAACGAAGACTTGTCTCAAGGACAAGTTAGGCGGCCAGTCGCCAATCAAATCTCCTGGACGTCTGTCTTCGGTGGCCCTCTGCACTGAAACCGAGTCTGTCCCAACCAGTGCCTTTCCGGCCGACAGAACGAAGGCTTGTCCTGTCTCAAGAACAAGTTAGGCGGCCAGTCGCCAATCAAATCTCCTGGACGTCTGTCCTCGGTGGCCCTCTGCACTGAAACCGAGTCTGACCCAACCAGTGCCTTTCCGGCCGACAGAACGAAGACTTGTCTCAAGGACAAGTTAGGCGGCCAGTCGCCAATCAAATCTCCTGGACGTCTGTCCTCGGTGGCCCTCTGCACTGAAACCGAGTCTGTCCCAACCAGTGCCTTTCCGGCCGACAGAACGAAGGCTTGTCCCGTCTCAAGAACAAGTTAGGCGGCCAGTCGCCAATCAAATCTCTGGCTGCAGTCGAACTTTAGTCGAGAACCTTCCCCCTCAGGCGGGTCCTGAATACCAGCCAACGGCGAATCCGGAAAGAAGCCGAGGAAAATTCACTTACACACGGCCGGCACTTAAACCGACTGTCATGTTCCTTCTAACGATTGCCTCTTATTCCACGCATTGCCCCACAAGTTGCCCCAATGAAACGCCAGCCGCATCAAAGCCTTTGTCATGGCAGGCTGTCTGAAGGTATTAATTGCAATAACGAACCAGGTAGGCTCTTATTCGACGTCGGCCAGGCCGCTAAAAAAGCACTCGATTACAACCTGCCGTTGGCATGCATTACGCCATAATCGAGTCTCGTCGGGAGGAACCAGCTCTAATGGAAAGCAATTCGATTGTCCCCTCTTCCCCACAAGCCGTAATGATGTGCGTTATAGCCAATTAATGAGCCGCCACGTGAAGAGAGGCTTTCCAATTGGCAACGAGTGTTTTTTGCGATGCTCATTGCGACTGGGGGTCGTGTTGTGAGCCCCGAAGTTTAGGACATGGCGCCATGGTGAACACCCACCGCAGCTCAAATTGAGATGCAACACATGGTGCACTGGTGACGTCGTGACGAATAAAAAACGCACTTTTCTCGCATGTCCAAGGCTTCCGATGGAACTGCCTTCAGGTCTCCTTTCCACGAATTTCCCTTGAAGGGAAATTCCAGCGCAAATGTTAAGCGACTTTGACTTTTGTAAAAACAGCCACGTTTTCTGCGAAAAAATGCAGTCAACCGGCGACACAGTTGAGTCACATTTTGATCAAAGTGCACTTTGTGATTGCAACCGTTTGTGAAGTGATTTTCTCGGTAATTAGGACGGGTCCGAGAACATGCGATATCAGAGTGGACGGGCAATTCAATGCCGACGTGGAGTAAGGTGAGGCTAACTGGAATGCCTCGGGTGACAGGAGGGAGGCGAAACCTCGTTGGGAATGACTTTCGCGTGAACCAGGTGATAGATGTCGCATGTAGGAGGGACTTGAAATGCAATAAGCTAAGATTTTCTCACGACTTGTGCCAGGGTTGGGTGGGTAATTGAGGGCGAAATTCGAGGTATCCTCTTCTGACCGCATCCACCCATTGACGAGGGAGTTGGAAAATGTCCTGAAATGATCTGAGTCTATCGGGGAAACACGAATTCTGCTAACTTGCTGCGGCACAGGCCTTGCTGGGGTGGTAATCAAACGCAGCCATGCCCTGTCAAAGGTTAGAGTGAAACGTTTCCAATCGATTTTATGCTTGAACACCACTTCGGCTTCGCAATTCACAATTCAAATCCAAGAAATTTGGTTAGGAGGCATAAAATGTCGTTTTTTTGCGTCTTTCAGGCTTGTGACACATGGCTTGAGATGCAAGATCAGAGGGACAAGAAACGTAGAAGTGGCCCATCTCTTCCTCGTCGACTGGAGCCCTGGCTGCCGAGGCTCTCACGGACCATCCTCTAAGCAAAATTCCGCTGGAGTTCCACAAGGGAGTGCTGTTGGTCCCACTTTATTTCTGTTGCACGTTTGGCGGATTCCGCAAACGTGGGGAAAGCTCATTCGATCTAGCCATCGACTGTGGATGGGCGTAGTGAAGTAGCCTGTGCTGGCTGTGAGGGGGGACTCTGCCCAGGAACAACTAACACCACGAACTGCTGCAGCACAGGAGACTCCCCTTGCATGCAGTAAATTGAAGGGTTGTCACAACACTGTGAGTGAGTACTTCTGCTGTCCCATAAATCCAAACCAGGGGGGATTCTAGCCGCAAACACCTTTCCCAGCTGCCACCATTCCAAACGAAACGAGCAACAGTCCTTTGAATCGACACACTTCCCTTCCTTTCCAAAACAAACCCATTCAAAATTCCGAGAATTCAAGGATATACGCACACGCCCAGGCAAACAGACGGCACCACAACACCTTGTGAACTTGAAATGACGTCTGTTTGCATGCACTTGCATGTTTTCTCTGAAACTGAACTAAAAGAGCGCAAATCCGACGACAACTCGGTATACAGTGCTTTGCATCGCCTTTCTTTCAGATGCACATTGAGCATACACGGGCGAGCCGAGGGGGGCAATGAAAAGAAAAGAAAAGAAAATCTTTTGGTAAACATTTGAATACGAACAAGGTGCTCCGTCTCCTGTTGCGAGACACGAACAGGCAAATACTACGTGTATTTTTTTTTTATTTGAAAAGAGATACACATTCAATAGATACCGAGCACGAATGCTTCGGTTTTTATTTGCATTTGGAGAGATAACGGTGACATAGTTTCTGAAACACTCGCCATATTCACGAAAACGAATCAATTTTAGGGACACTCCACCGCCAGCAGCAGCACTCACGCACAGACCAGACGACGACGATGACGACGACGACGACGACCGCGACGGTGGAAGATCTGAGAGAGTAGAGTGCACAATTGCGTCGTTTAAATGCCAATTACAGCATACAATCAATTTAATCAACGGATTCGAGCAAATCACTTCACACTTGTATTTCTTTTCAAGTGAATACAATTCATTTCAATTTGAGAACGCTTTTTGTATCCTGGACTTGGAGGCACTCACTCGCACACACTCACCCCACTCCCGCTCGTAATTTGTGGAAATTTTCTACCGCCCTCAGACCGCTCGCATCTACTTGGAGTTGGCAAGATATGTAATTTGTAAACAAACCCTGACATCGGCGGGTAAAAATAGCGCACTCAATACGATACGAGACCGGAACGATCACACCACACACAAAGCACTCACCATTCTCGCGGCTGGAGAAGACTGATGAGCCAATACAGCTTAGGTCAGAGTGGTCTTTTCAAATGACAAAAGAGGCTGTCGGCTGTGGGCCGAATTCAAAATAAAACAAAAATCTGAGATCCATGTGCTCTCTGCCTACGATAAGCGAGCAAGCATTCGCTCTTACTTAGTGTGTAAGTGTCGATGACGACGCACCCAGACCGTGGAGCATCTCGGTATCTGGATCTGCTCCCTCTCCTGTCGATACACTTGACCCTGCCTGCCCCTACACCTAACTCACCTCCACCTCGACCAATAGCTCTACCACTGCTTCGGCAACTGCTCCTGTCTGTGCTTCGGTTCCTGCCACTGCTTTAGACTGTTCCACTGCCTGCTCCACTGGCACTGTCTCATCCTCTACCTCGGCCAGCGCCTCTGACTCTGACTCTTCCTCTGCCATTGCCCGTGTCTCTTCCTCTTCCACTCGAACTTCCACAATCACTCTCACTTTCCCATTCACAATCAGATAAACAGAACGAAAAAAGCTTAAGACTATTGACAATAGCAGAGCACCAACTGAACCGAACTGTACGCGGGTCGCGCTACTATTATGCAAAGTAAGCTTCCATGCTCAGTCGTACAGCGCGCATACTCTCGCGGATTAAGCAAGAGCCGAAACGAATGCAGTCGCTGTACAAAAGGAAAACAAAAAGCTGAATGAGCAGCCCGCCAGTGCGCAGCATCTCGGAAATTCAGCCATTCCAAAGGGGCAAGCGTCAGAGGCCAGCGCCACGATAAGTCGCACGCCATGGGTGTGTTTTCCTGCCCTTTTTCCCCGCGATATTCAATGACACTCGTCGAGTGTACTCTGTACCGATTGCACGCCATGGCGTGTCGTCATACAGATCGCCATGCCATGTGAGAGGTCCGCTGATACATCTTGAGTGGATCTTCAGGACGATGTGTGATGTTGGTCTCACTGGCGGGGGAACAGATGGGTAACATGATGCCTATCTTCCTCCAAGCGTTCAGCGGCCGATGAAGTCTCTTTAACCGTGTCCTGTGTCAGGAGACTACTCGCCCGATTTCCTGGCCTCGCACAGCTCCCTACGCAGCTGTCCACTGCCCGCAGTCGTCACCTAAACCGCCTTCGAAACTCCCCGAATTTTATTCGATTTTGTATTCGGCTGAACTCAGAGGTAGTGAGAGATGGAGAGGGAGAGAAATAGAGAGAGACTTGAGTTCACACACTTGACCAGACTGCTGCACATCATTGGATCCACTTCTTCGAAAGGAAGCGTCTTTGCATCCCGCACCACAACGAATCACAGGCTTAATGCGCTGCCGCCGCGCCGTCTGGCACATCTGAAGGCGTCTGGGTCTAACTTGGTGGCTGTGCGTCCGCACCAGATGCCTGACTGACTGAGTGGTTGTTGTGCATGCGTTCCGACGGCAGACAGCTACGCCTGATTTCAAGAAATGCGTGGAAATGTGAAGCACCCTCAACGCCCTTGACAATGGCCCATAGAAGCATTTGTTGATTGAAGCACAATTCCAAAGAAAGCGACTGTGATGTGTTGCATGCACCGAGTGCAAGGGCAGGGGCGCCTTCCTGATTCAAAGCAGCACTCTGCATCTCCTTTTCAGCCACTCTCGTCATCCGTCCAAAGCCGGGGGCACTTTTCGCCTGAAACGGACTGCCCGCTCTAACATTTGTCCATCGGCCTGCGAGGGGTGTTAGTGCATTTCCTTTGACAGATTTCACTCAAATCGCACCAAGCTCTCTAACTGGTAGCGACACCCACCCCACCACCGGAAGTGGATAGAGACTCCTCGATTTTTCCACGAAGACTGCTGAGAGACTGGACCAACTGAAATTCATGGAATCACTAACGAGACACTCGGACCCATCATCTCCCATCATCCCCAGTTATCTGCGTTTTCTTGTTAACTCGAGAACCTGGGTGGTTCCGCCGAAACAAGCTGAGTGGGCTCTCTCTGCGGCGGGATGCACTTTTCGAAATGTGGTTTTCTTTTGAACGAAATGCGAAAAAGGGCCGATGTCTAGCTTGGGTGCCGCTAGTCTGAGCCCTGGGGCGTCGTTGAGAAGCCTTTGAAGGCGGCTTAGGTGACGACTGCGGGCAGTGGATTTGTCACATATTACAAAAGATAGGACAGAGAAGAATGGCAGTTGGGCAGTTGGTTAAACGTGCAGCTGGCGTGGTGGCGGACATGCAGAAGATACTGGTCTCAATCAGACGCTCATCTCTGGACGAAGTGGCCGAAGAGCTTCACATTCTCGGCTAAGAGCAAAGATGCCGAAGAGGCCAAAGAGGGGCATGACTTGGCTGACAAGCGTGTGAGTCCAGAGGTGGCCCCTAAATTAGGACTGAAACGTGGCCCCTGAGCTGGATTTCAGACATGGCCTCTAGGGTGGATAACAAGAGCCCAGAGGTGGCCCCTTAATTAGAACTCAGACGTGGCCCCTGAGCTGGATTGCAGGCACGACCTCTAGGGCGGATCTCAAGAGTCCAGAGGTGGCCTCTGAGCTGGATTTCAGGCATGGCCTCAAGGGCGGATCTCAAGAGTCCAGAGGTGGCCCCTGAGCTGGATTTCAGGCATGGCCTCTAGGGGGGATCTCAAGAGTCGTCTCTAGAGTCCACAGGTGGCCCCTGAGCTGGATTTGAGGCATGGCCTCAAGGGCGGATCTCAAGAGTCCAGAGGTGGCCCCTGAGCTGGATTTCAGGCATGGCCTCTAGGGGGGATCTCAAGAGTCGTCTCTAGAGTCCACAGGTGGCCCCTGAGCTGGATTTGAGGCATGGCCTCAAGGGTGGATCTCAAGAGTCCAGAGGTGGCCCCTAAATTAGAACTCAGACGTGGCCCCTGAGCTGGATTTCAGGCACGGCCTCTAGGGCGGATCTCAAGAGTCCAGAGGTGGCCCCTAAATTAGGACTCAGACGTGGCCCCTGAGCTGGATTTCAGGCACGGCCTCTAGGGGGATCTCAAGAGTCCAGAGGTGGCCCCTGAGCTGGATTTCAGGCATGGCCTCTAGGGGGGATCTCAAGAGTCGTCTTTAGAGTCCACAGGTGGCCCCTGAGCTGGATTTGAGGCATGGCCTCAAGGGTGGATCTCAAGAGTCCAGAGGTGGCCCCTAAATTAGGACTCAAACGTGGCCCTTGAGCTGGATTTCAGGCATGGCCTCTAGGGGGATCTCAAGAGTCGTCTCTAGAGTCCAGAGGTGGCCCCTAAATTAGAACACAAACGTGGCCCTGCGCTAGATTTCAGGCATGGCGTAGCCTCTAAGTTAGAAGAAACCGCTTCTAAGCCAGATCCTGGCCTGAATGGGATTTCAATCGCTTAGTCTGCGACTCAAGCGTCAATTCTGGGGCTGCAAGCTGCAGCCCAGCGAGCTAAACTGGCTGAATCTGCCTCAGAAACGTGACCTAAGCCAAACATCAAGCGTGGCTTAATTCACTGACCGCCTAACAGCGTCAAACAGATGAGAAAAAAGGACTAGGGGTGCCTTTAAAGCGAAGGTGATGAGCAATCAAATGAACCAAGGACAAGGTCGCTGTCAGCTTTAATGTGACATCAATTAGAATTCAACAAACAAGCAAATTAATTCACTTCTTTTTGCTTATGTCTCTCTCTCACACACACATACACACGCACACACACACCCCCTGCTTCTCGTTCAAAGAACATATCGAGATAGCGATTTCTTGAAAAGGGTGCGCTTCATTTGGCAGCACCACACCCCCGAAATGGGACACAACACAACACAACATCAACAGGCAACAACTCCGTCGCTCTCTCGCTCTGTGGGACCGAGGGTGGAACGAGTCATAACTCAGCTGCTCAGCAAAGAGGGCCGCCTTGCTTTATTATTTATTTTCGTTTGTTTGGCGTTTTCTGTTTTTTTTCCGCGTGGAAAATCAATACCCTTGTAAACAAGAGCATCGGAAAACCATAGTGAGCACAAGTTCACTGCACTTTGACCGACTTTGACGTATCTTTCTCTGTACTGTGTGGCTTTGTTTCGCCGTCGTTTGTGTCGTGGTCGTGTGCGTGTGTGTGTGTGCATGAGGGCGCATCCCCCATATGGCCGCCAATAGGCAGATAGGCAATCATTTTTTCTGCTTTTTTGCAAATTTTTGGGGGGTTTTTTTCTTATTATTACTATTTTTACATTGTTTTGGATGGACTTACCTTTGCCGACATTACTCGGTCGGGGGGTGGGTCTGGACGAGCGGCTGAGGGCTGGTCCTCGATTTCCAGGTCTGAACGCACGGTTGCTGCTATTGGGAATCGCACTTCAGGCACAATGAAGTGCAATTACGGCATAAACTCTTGAGAATCCAATCAAACGCGCGCGTACACGCAGTCACACCGAACAAGCGAGCGCGTGGAAAATCAATAAAGTCAAATAAAGTAAAATACCTCTGGGCGTTCGAAATATGCAACAGCAAATGAAATCAACGACAGCACCGAATGAATGGGCAAATAGACGAGCAAGTCGGATCGCAAGCCATCAACAAACCACTTGGCCGGACAAACGAGCAAGGACTTAGACTTGAAACAAGAAAAAAACCACGCGATACGACACGATATGGTGGTGAGCAGAAAGTCAGTTGAGTCAGACAGACCGACTGAAGATGCCGTGGAGGATTGAGTTTCGGAAGAAATAAAGCACGAAAAACAGAAAAAACCAAAAAAAGAGAAGAAACACAAAAAAGTCGCGAATTTTGACTCAAAGAAAAAACTAAATCAGTTAGCGATATGATATCTGAACAAAAAGTAGAATTTTTTTACAAACAATACCACGCTCACATAGAGTATGATTAGGACTTTGATTATGAAGTCTATTAAATTGAAGCTATCAATGGTTTCTGCTTTGCGTGGCACCGTTCAAGTCCGCCGAAGGACTCTGCGAAACTGATGGAAATCGCTCGGCTGCTCTCCGGTTTATATAGCACTCCGCCTCCGAACGGGAAGGTTTCGCGCGCGTCTGTATTGTGGTCGGGTGCATTTGTGTGGCGTATCTCATGCTGTGCTGTGTGTCCGCTCCTCGGATGGGGATGCTTCTGCATCACTTGCCGGTGAGTGTGTGCGCGGGAGAGAGGAGAGCAACAGTCTTTGTGTGGGAGAGAGGACGTCTGCTGAGAGAGGAGAGCAAAGTTTGCGTGTATGCATGTCAAAAGCATCCTTTTTCCTCGAGCTCGAACTTGGGAGCGCTTTTTTGTTTGTTTTTGTCTGTTTTTATGCATCCACCGGGCAATAGATGGAGCTTTGTCGGGGGTGCTGTTGGCGGCGCGGCTGGCTGAGGGGTGGCGAGGGTGCTGCTCGCCGTTGGATACTGTCAACAAAATCGCACAGGTTATTGCGTTACATTCACAGCGCCTGTGTATTGCGCGCACTTATTGACGGTGTTCACGGTGAGGACAGATGAGTGGATGTCGTCCTAAAAACGTCGTTCGTTTTGCGTCAAACCGCTGTCCCACCGCTGTCCCACCGCTGCCCCACATGACATTTTTCTAGTATTTTCCGCCTGGCGTTGAAGTATTCAATGACGACGTTGGTGGAACTTGGATCATTCATTTGTATTGCCATTCAGGCGAGTGCTTGCCTACCACCGCCGACCAGAAATCCGTGGCGCGTGTGGACAGAAGAACTAGGCACCCTCGAGGAGCATGGACGCCCGTAATGCTCCAGTGAGTGTCCCTCGCACCCTCCCAGCTGAGGGAATGTGCAAAGCAGACGGTCTTTTTGCGAAAAAGAGTAACGTCTGACCGCCGGCTTTAGGAAACGCACCCAGGCCCACGCTCAGGCTACCTCAGAGCCATTGGACTCGGATTGGGTCTCCCCTGCGATGACTTCTGCAAGAGTCGAGGAAGAGGAGGAAACTATTGTGCACCTTCTCTGCAATTGCGGCGCCCTCTCCGCCTAGGCACTAGATCCGTGAGGAAGCACAACAAGCCTACATGTGGCATGACCTTGAACATGTGTCCTAGACTAGAGCCGTGGCCTAAGGCAGATCCAAGCATGTCCCCTGGCGTGGCTATGTCCAACTCAAGCCCTAACCCAAGATCTCCAGCACGTCATTAGTCGCTTCCCAGGTGTGTCCTTAGCCCTCGGACTACAGCGCCACTCGAAGAACACCGAACACGCCCTCATCTCCGAGCAAGTCCACCCTTGCCCGCCCTCCTCATGCTGAGGAACTGCCACCGCTCACAAGCTCCTCACTTTATTACCTCGTCGTCGTTCATCTCCTCATCTCACTTCACCCGAGTGGCTGACACGACCAGTAAGGCAGACACGGCCGCGGCGGCTTATCCGCCAAGCTTGGCTCAGCGGTCCAGTACGATGCTAGATTGCTGAGTGGAATGAAATGCAAAGTGCATGCAGAGCTGAAGCTGTCACTCATCCGAACGACGCAGAATGCACTAATTGAGTCGTAACTTGCACGAGTCATAGGTTCTGCAGTGATGCCACCCCGACCAACCCCTCCCCATACGCATGCAATCAAAATTGAGGCAGTTAGGGTGTGAATTGTCTTTCCAGTGCACTCTCACCGCACCGCACATGCACTTGACTGAAGTGCTTTCGCAACAGCGCCAGCACCAGCTACAGCCTACTTATTGGATAAGCGAGTTGATGGCGCAATCTAAACTAATTCTTTGGCCCTGCTGATGTTCAAGTCCCCACGGCAATGAGGCAATGTGCGCCGCTAAGGCAGACGAGGAAGGCTCAAGTGGGGGGAGCTCTGCACTGACCATCCGAACTCTGGCGCTGGTACATGAGCGAAGGAGCTCCCCCTGGACTCTCCAAGGATGTGGCACACATCAATCGGCGCCCAGGCAACTAGGCGGACGCGAGAGTCTGAGTGGTTGAGTCTGGGGTGGCACAAGGGAAACTGCCGTGGATTAATTCAAATTAAACAGACAAGAGGAGGAATTGACGCGCAGAGCGCAGTGACTGGCGGAAGAGACTTGTTGCTTGACACCGGAATTCTAAGGAAATCACGCCCCTCGACGTTTAATCGGATTTGCTCTCTTTCCACGCACAAGCCAAGAATAGATGCGAGGCTCCCCAGCTTCGGCTACGCAGCGCAGCTACGACACATCCCCCAGTCCTTGGTCTATCAAAGAAATGCATTTCCACATGTCTGGGATTAGGACTAGCGAGCGACTCACTCACATCCCACATGCACCCCACCTGACGGCATCAAGACGTGCAAAGAGCCAATTTTAATTGCTCGAGTATTCTGGTGAATTCCTGGAAGCACTAATGAGGCACGTGCATCCATCACCCCCGACCACCGGCTCAAGGATTTTCGAGATGGAGTCGTAGACTATAGGCGCCTGTGTGCGGAGACTGTCTGTGTAGCCTTGAGACAAATGTAATCTGATACCTGGCCTGGGACTCGTTTGCGGTCCGGCCTTCAATGCGCTGCATCCGTCTCTTTGTGCGGGAATCCTGGTCGTTGGTCGCCAGCAACTGAGACGAGTCACATTCCATGGAATTCGAGGCACGCCGCTGTCTCTTCGTCCACTGACACGAGCTATGTGACAGTCCAACCAAACTCGTCAGGTTGTCCTGGATGACGACGGAGATCTCTAGCGCCCCCGTCTAGGTCAGCAACGAAAAGGTTCCTAAAGCGAGCTTCGTAAGCAAAAAAGTCCCCACGAAGTGGCCTTGCAATGATCCCTGCTTCAAGTCATGTGAAATCTCAAATTTGGCCGAGCCTATGTAGGCCGTGCGGCCACGGAGGGGAAACGTCTCAATCGCGTACCACCCTTCGTGGGCTTCGATTTTCGATTTTCTCAGGTTTATGCTCGCCAGAGGGGCACAGCCAACTTTGCGGCTCATCCGGGTCCATTGTGCAGCTTGAAGAGTTCCTCGGTGCATCATGGTCCGGCATGAGCACATTCGGGAAAGGACATGCCTGCCGCGCGAATTCGGACCAGTCCACAGGTGGCCTTTCGGCTTAAAACGAAGACTCATGCCGCAGCAGAGCAGAAAAACAACACGTCCTTCCAGGCGAACCGTGATATTCTGCCTCCCCTTGCGCGCGGAAGTGGAGGGTCAGTCGCCAGTCCCGTCGTTAATTCCCATGAACTGAGGAATGGCACATTTCGAAACAGGAATTATCGAGAAGCGCATTGCGCTCTCATTATGCGCCTGAATGGACTAGTCGTGTCGGCAGGCGACTGTCCGCACTCGCTCGGCAAACTGCAGGCGATACTTTCTGATTACTCCCGCTGCCCAGTCAAGGAGCACGCCAACATGAACACCTGATTACGCTTGGATTTCCAGGGAAGTCGTTGAAGAATCCATTCCGATTCCCCGAAGTCAGTGGGGACTGAGCAGGTAGCCACGGAAACTGTCTAATCAAGGCGCTCCCCTTGAGAAGTTCTTCCACCGGCAATGCACTCCCCATCTCTCAGGCAACGAATGTTCCTAATTATAGGGCAGGACATCATCTTCTTCCGGCAACTCGATGGATTCCGGGCAAAGGAGGACACGAGCTCTCGCATGCACTCGGTGGGTTGGAGCTCTAGACTTTCTCAAGAAAACATCGCAAATCTGTGCCAGAGGAGAGATGATGTGGGATGAGATGGCCGCGTGGGTTTGCTGGAGCGCTGATGAGCTGATCCCTGACGGCGCATGAAATCGTTCCCGCTCGTGTAGGCGGTACACTCGAAGTGCCATACCACTTGACGCCAGACACTGCGTGTTGACTAGAACCCTGCTCGGTGATGTGGGCTCTAGACCACTCGAGTGTTTGCGAGAAAGTGTTGCTTATTGTTTTCGGTCAGCCTGTGTCCCCTCCTGGCACTCATCGTCGAAACCGCGCGCACAAAGTCTGGCATCGCCCTTAGAGGCGGGAGGTCGTCGGTTACAGGCGTGTCCTTGCCTTTGACGTCAGGGTGTAGACGGAGCGAATTTTCTTCTTTCCCATTTCATCGCGAACGCTGTCAGTTGCAGGTCTGGGGATGCAAATACATTTTAGCCCTTGGCAGCACGTTACACGGTCGACTAGCTGCCTCGTGCACATCGCAGTCTGTTGCCTCGTCGTTCACAGTCGTCAGTTGAGTGAAAAGGTGGTCGCTTTCCGCTGGCAGTCGTTAGCCTTGTTGCCGCGTGCGTATGCTCGACTAGAGCGTGGAACGTGGCTCACGTTGACAGTTGTGCGTGATGAACGACAGGTTTTATTTTTGAGTTCGCGACTGCCTCGTCGTTGACGTCAACCGAGTCGTTGTTATGTCGAATCCAATCGCCTGGCCACAGTCGTCGAATGGCCGTCCTGGAGAGCGGACCTCTTGGACTTGGCTTAGTTGGCTGAAAGCCGATGCAGTCAACGACGGTGCATAGGAATTTGTTTAACAACGTGACTATTAAATCGAAGTTTCAGTGTTCTTCGGCGCAGCAGTTCAAGCGGTGAGTTGAATTTTTTATCTCGCATTCGAATGAAAATCGATTATTACAACAACTCGATCCTTAAGCATTCATTCGAATGGCCACTTATCATTCGAATGCCTTTTTCTGGGTGAATTGTGTTCGAGCAAGGCGTGTGCAGGGTGGACTGGGTTGGTTTCACACTTCGGCCAAAGTAGGCCCGTTGTGAAAGCACGCGGATTGACTCCAAAGCCAGTTGGTGCTTGTGACAATACTGACGGTTCTTAGCTCATTGGGGTTGTTGAAATAGTGGGCCTACGACGTGCCAGCGCGCTACACGAGCAGAGTAGGTGATCTGTGGTCTCAGCCTCCCCTTCATCCATGCAGCTTGTACGCAAGGCATTATAGGGGACCCTTGCAGTGCCCTGTTATGACGCCGGTGAGCGTCCTGGCTGGTGATCCGCTGAGTCTAAGCAGACTGAGCGATCGTTTGATATTAAGCGACGGCCTTTGTTTCAAGACAAGTGGCATCTTCTAGCCATTTGGGATTAGTGAGCTTGATTGTGTGTATTTTCTAGTAGATGGTAGGCTGAAGGTGGAACACCGCCTATTCCTTGGGTGGAGGATGCGCCACACCTAGCGAGTTCGTCGGCTTTGCAATTGCCCAGTGTGTCACAGTGTCCCGGCTCAGCCATCTCGTTAGGAGACAGCCTGCAATCAAGGGATGCTTTCGAATTAAACAGACATTGTCCAGGGACTTGATTGCGGCCTGAGTGTCCGAACAGATTGTGATAAGCCAGGACAGCGCAGTGTTCAGGGAGCCTGGTGATGTCGCCTTGTTCTTGTAAACTCAATTCCTCTTCAGCTGTGTCTGCGCCACGTTTGCCTAGGACGTCGCGCTATCCCTGGGAGCGGATTCCTCTGCATGGACTTGTCTTCGGTGCGTCCAATCCACTGACACTTTCTCGTCCGTATGTGGATCGCTTGGTCAGATACGAATGCTTCTCAAACATCAGTTCCGGGTGGTGGTTCTGTCCAGTTCCAGGTCCATCCCACAGTCGCAGCTTGATTCTCAAGCTGATCCCTTTTCCAGACCGTGAGTAACATTCCGAACACCTCGAGTACGGAGCAACAGCGGCGCTTGGCAGAGACCGCTGTGAACTTCCTCGACATCCCTGTGCGGCAATGTTCAGTTGGGTCAATGTTCAAGGGCTCTCGTTTCTGCTGCATTTACTTTGAGCCCCACTCTGTCGTCATGGTAAACCGAATGCTGCACGGAGTACATCGCTGATAACCACCCGCAACCTTGACAAACTCCGGCCTTCTACCTCAGTCCAGGCCACGGACTGAAAGGAGTCCGTGCAGCCAGGCCTGGAATATCACCTTCTTGCGTGTCTTCATCCAATTCGCAGGCCATTCTAGTATTCCTCCAGCCTCGAGAGAATGGCAAGACCCTCGAGTCGCTTAAATTATAAAGTAATGAAAAAAATATGTGTTTACACACATCTCGACGGACACTTCTCTTCACATTCGTGCTCGCCCGATTGTGACTGATGTTTCTGCGTCAATTTCAAGACGTCTTCGCATCAAATCCGCGGTGAAACCGATCCAAATCCTCGCCTCTGCGGGGCTTAGGGAGATGTCACGCACTGTCCTTCTAGAGAGCCAACCAGGATACCCCCCGTAAAAAAACCCACCTTATTTCTCTTCTACACTCAATTGCCTTTCCATTCTGGTATCCCTCGACCTCAGACGCATCCTAGTTACCGAGGAAACTGCTTCACAAACCACCCATCCCTTGCCAGTCCCCCATTTCCATGCACCAAACGAGGTAAACACAGATTTCGCCTCAAAAGAAGTCCTTCGCGGCATTTCCGCGACAGAGGCTGACCTTATCCCGTGTCTGCACTAAATTACCTTTCCATTGTGATACCCCGCATCCTTGGACACGCCCTAATTGCCGAGAAAATCCTTCCACAAACCTCTGCTCGCGTCGTATTCACTTCGTCGAAAATGCGTTTATTTTCAGCAAAATAATGCGACCCCAGTGCGATGCCGGTTTACTGCACTTTTTCGTCTAAAATGTGGCAGGTTTTCAATCGTCGACTTTCTCCACATTTCTTCGCGAATTTCACCTCGAATGGAGGGGGCTGAGTGGGGGAAGGATACTCGATTGGCCTCGAAGTCGTTGGAAATTTAAGGAAAGTGAGTTCTTCCTTTTTCGTGGCCTCACGGGGAACTAGAGAGCTGCTTCGGGTCGGACAATGCTTGCTTCGGAAGTTAGTGGTGCCTCGTGGGAAAGGCTCAGGAAGGAGTCTTCGCGGGGATTGAAGAGAATTTCGCTGGTTTCCTCTTGAGCTCATCGGCTGGCTAGTCAGAGGCCAGGGGGGCGGTGATGCCACGTGAGGGAGAGGAGCCCAATTCGGAGGGAATAAGGCGACGGTCTCAGTTCGGGGTGAACTCTGAGACAGTATCCGACGCCGAACTCAAGTGTGTGTCCAGGCAGGCAGGGCGTGGAGTCCATGAGGGCACGAGGACATGTCCAACATCCCGGATGAAGAAATCTCTGGGAATCAAGACACCTCCAATCTAGCAATAAGCGCCTCCATCGAAATGTGAGCAAGGCGCTGGAAAAAAGTCATGGGTTGGCGTGGTCCCAAACATGCCGTCTCACAGAGTTTGCGGCAGCACGTCTGGATGTCCTGGAGCAAACGTCGACTCCTGCCAGTTCCTCTTAGCAGCACGATTGTGGGGCAATGTCGAACGTCGGACACCCGCACCAGTTCAGAAGCACGGGCATGCCAGTGAAATGGACCGATTGTGATGCCAGCACTCAGCTCCTGATGCGTACTCGTCACGTTGATGAGCTGCTCAGAATCTGAAAAGAGGCGCAGAAGTCTTCTCTCCCAGTGTGTCCCTGACAGGGACTGTGGCAGTGGCAGCGGTGGTGAAGTCAGGAGTGTCCTCCCTCTCTCTCTTCGGCTCCACACGCAGCCTCGTCATTGCTTCGTCCCGGCGTCGTTCCATGGTACTTCAGCTGGTGCTCCAACTACCACAACCACCTGTTCAACTTGGGCCATACCATCCGACTGGCCTCGCAGGTGGTCGGGGACTTGCACCATTTCTCAGCTTCCTCTGTGACCGTGTCGTCCACATCCCCAAGAGGTGGTTTGACGAGGCCTGGGACAGGGTCGGCCTCTGCCTCGGCCTCTTTCCCGGCGAATTCAGATGCCTCAAGAGACTCCCTCTGAGCATGAGCATAGCTGCTGGAGTGCATTCGGGCTGAATTCAAGTGAAATCATGCGAAGTCTCACACCTCTGTACGATCCGCTCATGCACACGCCAGCTGCACCCCGCCATGGGCCCTGTTTTTGTGCGTTCCTGTGCAGCGGATTTCGCAAAACACACCGTGACATCCGGCTCTAATCCGATTCGGAGTAAGCCGCCTCCAGTCGCGCCTCGTCAATACGTGGTAGGTCATTTGATTAAATTCAATTCCTGCGTTGATTTAACGTGAAAACTGCCGCGGATGCACAACCCTGCACAGCCGGGGGATGTTGTTGTTTGTTATTGCCGATGGCTTTGAATTCGGCGAATCTTCCGTGGGGAAACGCAAATCCGTCTCCCTCCAGCTGCCACCGGCCTGCAGTTGCCGGGGCAACGGCACCGCGTGTGCAGTGGTGGCTCCTGACACTCAAATGGAAGCCGGCGGAAATAGAACTCACGAGAAATTACCCGTGATGTGCCTTTAATTAAATTCGATTAATTCCACCGTCGCCAATGTCAACAACTACTGGAATGGCTTGCAGTTTCTGTTTGTGAACTTGAACTTGAAACGAAAGCTGAACGGAATCCACCACGTTTCCCCACACATGCATGGACTAGAGTGAATTCTTCTTGTTCTTCCTTGTTGCTCTGCATGGCGCGTGCATCTAGTGAGTTGACGCCTGGCTGGGCTCATGTCGCCGGACAGCTTGAGTTGAATCGGCTCCTCCAGAAGCCGTTAAGTCCGAAAACACCAAGTTGCTCGGCAACATCAGGCGCCGAAAGCCCACGCGGCCGTTTCATCCCACATCATCTCTCCTCTGCCACTGATTTGCGATGTTTTCTTGAGAAAGTCTAGAGCTCCAACGCACCGAGTGCATGCGAGAGCTCGTGTCCTCCTTTGCCCGGAATCCATCGAGTTGCCGGAAGAAGATGATGTCCTGCCCTATAATTAGGAATATTCGTTGCCTGAGAGATGGGGAGTGCATTGCCGGTGGAAGAACTTCTCAAGGGAAGCGCCTTGATTAGACAGTTTCCGTGGCTACCTGCTCTGTCCCCATTGACTTCGGGGAATCGGAATGGATTCTTCAACGACTTCCCTGGAAATCCAAGCGTAATCAGGTGTTCATGTTGGCGTGCTCCTTGACTGGGCAGCGGGAGTAATCAGAAAGTATCGCCTGCAGTTTGCCGAGCGAGTGCGGACAGTCGCCTGCCGACACGACTAGTCCATTCAGGCGCATAATGAGAGCGCAATGCGCTTCTCGATAATTCCTGTTTCGAAATGTGCCATTCCTCAGTTCATGGGAATTAACGACGGGACTGGCGACTGACCCTCCACTTCCGCGCGCAAGGGGAGGCAGAATATCACGGAAGGAGGTGTCGTTTTTCTGCTCTGCTGCGGCATGAGTCTTCGTTTTAAGCCGAAAGGCCACCTGTGGACTGGTCCGAATTCGCGCGGCAGGCATGTCCTTTCCCGAATGTGCTCATGCCGGACCATGATGCACCGAGGAACTCTTCAAGCTGCACAATGGACCCGGATGAGCCGCAAAGTTGGCTGTGCCCCTCTAGCGAGCATAAACCTGAGAAAATCGAAAATCGAAACCCACGACGGGTGGTACGCGATTGAGACGTTTCCCCTCCGTGGCCGCACGGCCTACATAGGCTCGGCCAAATTTGAGATTTCACATGACTTGAAGCAGAACCTTTTCGTTGCTGACCTAGACGGGGGCGCTAGAGATCTCCGTCGTCATCCAGGTCAACCTGACGACCTTGGTTGCACTGGCACATCAAGGCATGGCCCTGCATAGCTCGTCTTAGTGGACACTGTCGACGAAGAGACAGCGGCGTGCCTCGTTCTGGACTCGTCTCAGTTGCTGGCGACCAACAACCAGGATTCCCGCACAAAGAGACGGATGCAGCGCATTGAAGGCCGGACCGCAAACGAGTCCCAGGCCAGGTATCAGATTACATTTGTCTCAAGGCTACACACACAGTCTCCGCACACAGGCGCCTATAGTCTACGACTACATCTCGAAAATCCTTGAGCCGGTGGTCGGGGGTGATGGATGCACGTGCCTCATTAGTGCTTCCAGGAATTCACCAGAATACTCGAGCAATTAAAATTGGCTCTTTGCACGTCTTGATGCCGTCAGGTGGGGTGCATGTGGGATGTGAGTGAGTCGCTCGCTAGTCCTAATCCCAGACATGTGGAAATGCATTTCTTTGATAGATCAAGGACTGGGGGATGTGTCGTAGCTGCGCTGCGTAGCCGAAGCTGGGGAGCCTCGCATCTATTCTTGGCTTGTGCGTGGAAAGAGAGCAAATCCGATTAAACGTCGAGGGGCGTGATTTCCTTAGAATTCCGGTGTCAAAGCAACAAGTCTCTTCCGCCAGTCACTGCGCTCTGCACGTCAATTCCTCCTCTTGTCTGTTTAATTTGAATTAATCCACGGCAGTTGCCCTTGTGCCACCCCAGACTCAACCACTCAGACTCTCGCGTCCGCCTAGTTGCCTGGGCGCCGATTGATGTGTGCCACATCCTTGGAGAGTCCAGGGGGAGCTCCTTCGCTCATGTACCAGCGCCAGAGTTCGGATGGTCAGTGCAGAGCTCCCCCCACTTGAGCCTTCCTCGTCTGCCTTAGCGGCGCACATTGCCTCATTGCCGTGGGGACTTGAACATCAGCAGGGCCAAAGAATTAGTTTAGATTGCGCCATCAACTCGCTTATCCAATAAGTAGGCTGTAGCTGGTGCTGGCGCTGTTGCGAAAGCACTTCAGTCAAGTGCATGTGCGGTGCGGTGAGAGTGCACTGGAAAGACAATTCACACCCTAACTGCCTCAATTTTGATTGCATGCGTATGGGGAGGGGTTGGTCGGGGTGGCATCACTGCAGAACCTATGACTCGTGCAAGTTACGACTCAATTAGTGCATTCTGCGTCGTTCGGATGAGTGACAGCTTCAGCTCTGCATGCACTTTGCATTTCATTCCACTCAGCAATCTAGCATCGTGCTGGACCGCTGAGCCAAGCTTGGCGGATAAGCCGCCGCGGCCGTGTCTGCCTTACTGGTCGTGTCAGCCACTCGGGTGAAGTGAGATGAGGAGATGAACGACGACGAGGTAATAAAGTGAGGAGCTTGTGAGCGGTGGCAGTTCCCCAGCATGAGGAGTGCGGGCAAGGGTGGACTTGCTCGGAGATGAGGGCGTCTTCGGTGTTCTTCGAGTGGCGCTGTAGTCCGAGGCAGTTAGAGCACACACTGGGGCTAAGGGCACACCTGGGAAGCGACTAATGACGTGCTGGAGATCTTGGGTTAGGGCTTGAGTTGGACATAGCCACTCCAGGGGACATGCTTGGATCTGCCTAAGGCCAGGACACATGTTCAAGGTCATGCCACATGTAGGCTCGTTGTGATTCCTCACGGATCTAGTGCCTAGGCGGAGAGGGCGCCGCAATTGCAGAGAAGGTGCACAATAGTTTCCTCCTCTTCCTCGACTCTTGCAGAAGTCATCGCAGGGAATGCCCAATCTGAGTCCAATGGCGCTGAGTTAGCCTGAGCGTGGGCCTGGGTGCGTTTCCTAAAGCCGGCGGTCAGACGTTACTCTTTTTCGCAAAAAGACCGTCTGCCTTGCACATTCCCTCAGCTGGGAGGGTGCGAGGGACACTCTGGGGCATTACAGGCGTCCATGCTCCTCGAGGGTGTCTAGTTCTTCTGTCCACACGCGCCGCGGATTTCTGGTCGGCGGTGGTAGGCAAGCACTCGCCTGAATGGCAATACAAATGAATGATCCAAGTTCCACCAACGTCGTCATTGAATACTTCAACGCCAGGCGGAAAATACTAGAAAAATGTCATGTGGGGCAGCGGGGGGCAGCGGTGGGACAGCGGTTTGACGCAAAACGAACGACGTTTTTAGGACGACATCCACTCATCTGTCCTCACCGTGAACACCGTCAATAAGTGCGCGCAATACACAGGCGCTGTGTATGTAACGCAATAACCTGTGCGATTTTGTTGACAGTATCCAACGGCGAGCAGCACCCTCGCCACCCCTCACCCAGCCACGCCGCCAACAGCACCCCCGACAAAGCTCCATCTATTGCCCGGTGGATGCATAAAAACAGGCAAAAACGAACAAAAAAGCGCTCCCAAGTTCGAGCTCGAGGAAAAAGGATGCTTTTGACATGCATACACGCAAACTTTGCTCTCCTCTCTCAACAGACGTCCTCTCTCCCACACAAAGACTGTTGCTCTCCTCTCTCCCGCACACACACTCACCGGCAAGTGATGCAGAAGCATCCCCATCCGAGGAGCGGACACACAGCACAGCATGAGATACGCCACACAAATGCACCCGACCGCAATACAGACGCGCGCGAAACCTGCCCGTGCAGGCAGGGTGTGCATCCGAGTCCTTCGGCGGGATTGAACGCAGCCAAATAAAGCACAAACCATTGATATCAATCAAGGTCCTGATGATGCTCGAGGGGCAATAATAGGCTCAAAAAGCCCCGAACAGCCCCAAACGCTGCGCTTTTTCGCACCGATTCCCTCGTATTCCGCCTCCATCCACTCCATTCCTCCGCATTTTCACTCAAAACACTGCCGAATATTGGAAAAAAATAGTATTTCAAAAATTTGCAACTCCGCAGCAGGAAACACGCATACTCCTGTGCAAGTACTTGGAAATGATGGACTGATCACAGAGGCTGGCATTCTATATCCACCAAGGGGGGGATGGGGTGGTTGTCTCCAGTCCCGGAGTTGGGTGGGATTTGCGTCAATCTCTCAGAGGAAATGCACGAATCCTCCTGTTGGTGGGGGCAATCCGTTTCATTCGAAAAGTCACCACGGGATTGTGTGGACCACGCGAGTAGTTGAGGAAAAGGGGAACGGAGGGAGGGCCGATGCTCCTTTCCTAGCGAGGGAGTCGGCCATTGCATTGCCTTCTGTCCCTGACCAGGTATCTGTCCATCCTGCTCAACTCTTTAAGCTTCTCTGGGCACTCAAGCTTGGAGCGCCTGATCACCGTTGGTACGAGATCGGACATGCACGCAGGACAGCACTGATAAGACCTAAAATGCATGACATATCGAAGAGCACCTCCCACGCTCTACGTGAGTGTTGAGTTCTGAACCAAGTATGTAGTAACGTGCGGCGCCATTAGAATCAGACAAGTCGGGTGTTGGTCAGCCATAGCAGAGCTCTGCAACTCCTGCCTGAGCACCTAACCCCAGCTCCCACGGACTACATTACTCCCACCATAGATGTCGACAACTCGGCACAATGCGGACTTCCATCCAGAGAGGACTGGAAACCCCAACCATTCGCCTCAGAGTGCCAACTTCGGATCTACACCGATGGGTCTCAGCTAGACCATGGTCCAGCGGTTCTCTCGGCGGATTTTAATTCTTAACGCCTTCCAGGCTGAAGTACTAGCGGTCAGAGAAGCGTGTATAGCGATCTATATCGCCAGACAAGCAGCCCTGAGGGCCATCTCCTCAATAGCCACTTCATCTTAATTGGCGCAACGGTGCAGGGAAGGACTCAAAGAGGCCAGTAGAAGGCCTGCCTAGAGGGGAATGAGATCGCCGATGAACTGACCAAGCAAGGAGTTCCCAGCAACTGTACCACTGAACTGGTGGGGGGTGGGATTGGGGGTGATTGGGGGCACCCCCAATCAACCACCTCAAATACATCGTCTGCCACCACTTCCTGTCCTTAGCAAGTAGAAGGTGGGTCCACCTTAGTCATCTAAGTACAAGACCTGGTCCCAACCCGATAGAAATCGCTCCGAAATAGCTAGAGTCGCGGCTCTAAGCACGGGGCACTGGCCCATAGGCATCCACACTGTCGCAGTGGCCTGGAAAGTCTGCCTCACTTTCTCTGTGAATGTCCGGCACTAGCGTTCGGCAAACCCTTCCTTTGTGGCCTCTCCGAGATTGCTAAGCTCCACCTGCTGGATTTAGCTAAGCCTAACAACCGAGGGGCTTTGAATCAAGAACTGCGCTAATTGTACCCGGTTTGAGCCAAAGCGGGTAGCCACCTAAACCAACCTGTCAAGATTGATTTGAAGGCGTGGACCCAAATACCGCTGCTCCTGGTCCATCGTCAGTTCCTGTCTGTCAGCCGGCGGACTCTGAACTCATTGCTCAGTCCTGCCGAGAGTGGTGCAACGAATTGTCACCAAGCAGCGCACCTGTCACTTTCTGTCCTTTCGTTCGCCATTCTCACGATTGTTGTGTTTGCACAGTCGTCGGCAAGGGAGGCATGCCAGCCTTTAAGGGTCCCGTGACATTGTGCCAAACGACATTATACCAAATTGGTGCATGGACGTTTTTGAAAGTGTCACACTTGGCATAAGGTCGCTCTCAAAAGTGCCATGGCACCAATTTGGTGCGAGGTCTCAAGTCCACAGGCCTGTCTGACATTTGGTGGCATACCCTTAGTGAACTCTGCTGAACCGTCTGGTATATTCAAATTCTGGAGCGGGTGGCTCGCTGGCTTACAGAATTTTAAACCTTTTCGGGCTTAACCCGCTCTAAGGGTATGTCAACAATTGTCCAGCAGGCGCCTGGGGCTAGGTTAACTCTTAAGCTTGAGGGCGAGCCGCCTCCATGCCTATTATTGTGGTGAATAATATGATGGTCATACAAATGTGGCATAGTGCGTCACGTAGTGTTAATATGCGGCCTAATGACACGCCTCCATTTGGCACAAAGTCACGGCACCGCTTTGAGCTTGGTCGAGTGCCTCCCTCGCGCTGGTCAGGTTGGTGCCCTTTTTAGCTTATGCCCTTAGGTGTCCGGGCTCAAGCCACAGCACGGCCCGATGGTGTGGATTGAGAAAGGCAGAGGCCGAGGTACCTGTGCAAATTGGTCATAAGTTTGTGGGATGTGAAGGGTGATTTTTTAGCTATTATCTTTTTGGCGACACTGGTTTAAACAGCTGACGCACGTTTCGTGTTTTGTTTGACTGTCAAACAGCTTCAGTTTGGTCGACAATTTGACCATGAATCGTCCCACGAACGATCAACGCTTGCAAATTATTGAATTTTGTCTTGTTTTGAAAATGCGTGCTCTTTTGAGAAAGTTCATCGCGCGCTTCTTCCGTTCCAAATTGTGTTCAGCGATGAAGCTCATTTTTGGCTCAATGGGTATGTAAATAAGCAGAAGGAGTGAATATCAGCCAGAAGCAGTGCAAGAGCTGCCAATGCATCCAGAAAAAGTCACAGTTTGGTGCGGTTTATGGTGGCGTCATTGGACCGTACTTCTTCAAAGATGATGCGATTCCTAAAGCAACTGTGAGCGCTGGTGAGAGCGCCACCGTGAGATGATATCCGACTTTTTGTTGCCCAAAATGCAAGAGCTTGACTTGCATGGCATGTGGTTTCAACAAGACGGTGCCACATGCCACGGAGCACGCGCCACAATGGACTTGTTGAAAGGCGAGTTCGGTGAACATTTTATTTCACGTTCGGGACCGGCCGCCTAGATCGTGCGATTAAACGCCTTTCGCCAATTTTTTGTGGGGCCATGTTACAGCTCATGTCTATACAGACGAGCCCGAGAGACAACATTGAAGCATTTACTCGTGAGATGCCGGCCGAAATGTTGGAGAGAGTATGCCAAAATTGGACTAAGCGGGTGGACCATTTGAGGCGCAGTCAAGGTCAACATTTGCATGAAATAATCTTCAAACTTTAAATTATATGGACCGTAGTACCGATTCAATTAAAGATTTAATGAATTGTTCTGAATTTAGCTTTTAAAAAATCACCCTTTATATCCGTAAATTCAACTGATAGCCTCTTTACAGCTCGAGGCGTACCATGCGCTTGCCTTGGGCTTGATCTCATTTTTTTTTTTACAATTTGCGCCCGCACAAGGGATTGTTACAACCCTTAAGTGTCCGGGTTCAAGACACAGCACTGGCCGAAGGTGTAGAGGGAGAAAGGGAGAGGAGGTACCTGTGCACATTGGTTTTAAATATCTGCGGATTGTATTCTGGGGGAAATATTAGGCCGGGCAGAGCATTCCATATTCGTGTCTTGCGGCTAATGAACGAGTCTCTAAGTTTAACTGTGCGTCCGAAAGTAGGCTTAAGGGTAAACTGATGAGCATTACTGGCGAGACGGGTGTTGCGGAGGAGTTCATGGAGACGAGGAATGCAGTTGGCAAGCTCACTTGAGCAGCGTTTGTTAAAATAGCGATAAAATACGGATAGAGACGTGACTCTGCAATATCCTGCTAGTTACCGGCCAATTAGTTTACTCAGCAGCCTGAGCAAAATTTATGAAAGGAACTTAACAGAAAAAATAATCAAGATTGTTGACGATAGGAGCATTTTCCCAAAGTACAGTTCGGGTTTAGGCGTTATCACAAGACTTCTCATCAAGTTCAAGAGAATCTGTAATCATGAAAGAAGTCATCGTGCAGATGGTAAATCAACCGGCATGATTTTACTTGACGTAGAGAAGGCATTTGACACCGTTTTCTGTCTGATCGTTGTTGCCAACGTTTTCCATGTTAATAGTGGTGCATCAGATTTGGGGGCGTGCCCCAAAGGTCTGTCTGGGGCCAATTCTTTCCTGAATTACCCGATTGTGAAACTGCTATCTTTGCCGATGACACGGCTCTATTCTCAGAGTTCGCTCGTAACATTGAGAGCAGTCTTAGATATGCAATGGAAATTATTTGCAGGTACTGTGATAAATGGAAGCGTACAAGATCCTCTCTGCCGTCTTGTGTGAACGCCTGAAACCATTCGTCAATAACCTGATAGGTCCTTATCAGTGCGGTTTCAGGCCGGGAAAGTCCACCATCGACCAAATTTTCGCACTGCGGCAGATCCTGGAAAAAACCCACGAGATGCAGATCGACACCCACCACCTATTCGTCGATTTCAAGGCCGCATATGACAGCGTGCATAGAGACGAGCTATACAATGCCATGTCTAGTTTTGACATTCCAGCCAAACCCGTCAGATAGTGCAGGATGACGATGGAGAACTCTCGCTGCTCCATCAAGGGCGGTAACGAACTCACCGAGACCTTCAATGTCAAAAAAGGCTTTAGACAAGGCGACACGCTGTCATGTGATTTCTTCAATGTCATACTTGAGAAGATCGTGCGAAACTTAAAAGTCAACTCCAGAGGCACGATCTTCCAAAAGTCCGTTCAACGGCTTGCCTACGCAGACGACATTGACGTGATTGGACGAACACAGCGAGCTGTCAATGAGGCCTTTGCTACTCTTGCCAATCGCTGTTTCTTTGGGCTCAAGAGGCAATTGAGTAACAGAGCCATCTCTCGAAACACCAAGTTGACTTTATATAACACCCTAATCATCGCCGTCCTGCTCTATGGCGCAGAGACGTGGACGCTATTGAAAGCGGATGCAGAAGCTCTTGGTCTTTTTGAGAGAAAAGTTCTGCGTGCGATCTTTGGTCCTGTTTGTATTGATGGCGTCTGGAGAAGGAGATTCAACCACGGACTGTACGGGCTGTACAGCGGCATGCACCTAGTTAAGCGTCTTCGGATCCAACGCTTAAGATTTCTAGGTCACGTAGAGCGGATTGACACCACAGCTCCGGCCCGAAGAGTCTTCGATTCCGAGCCTTTGGGACAACGCATAAGTCCTAGAACAAGATGGCGCACACAAGTGGAGAAGGACCTCAACCAACTTGGTGTGCACAACTGGAGGCAGCTGGCGAAAGATCGTGCTGGCTGGATAGGCTTGTTGGTTGAGGCCCAGGTCCACCCCGGACTGTAGCGCCAAACAAAGAAGAAGAAGAAGTTGAGTCATTCGTTGAGGGAATGTGCTATGTTCGTTGGGTTAATGAGCGATGTACGTTGGGTCAGTGTAGACGCACTTTGCACGAACTTTGTTCATTGAATCAACGAGCACTTAAATATAGCAAGAGTTGGCTCAACGTACAAGCTCATCGGACAGTGCTACAATGTCCCAAGGGTAGCAAAAACGTTTGGTCATTTTTAAAAAAACATAAAGAATTCCGCCTCGTCTTCAATTCCCACGCTCATTTGCAATGACATCCCAGCTGTCAGCTCATTAGACAAAGCGAATCTGCTTGCGGCGCATTCTGCAGCTAGCTCAACACCGCCAGATTCCAATATGTCGACACCTGTACTTGGAGCGTTGATTTCACCATGGGACAAATCCACTTCCGCACTCGTACAGTTGCAAGAGTACTCAAAAGAACTCGACGTGCACAAATCCGCTGGCCCGGATTGTGTTCCCCCTATTCTTCTGAAGAGGTGTTCTCTTTTATCCATCCTACTCTTTAGGTCTCTTTCCGAGCAGATGGCAAACAGCATTTGTCCAGCCGTCCCTCAATAGGGCGAATCTTCGTCACCCACCTCGTACCGACTCATAGCACTTACGTCCCTTCTTTCTAAGGTCATGGACACGCTGATGAATCGTCAGCTTATGAAATATCTCGAATCGCGGAAGCTTCTTAACGACCGGCAGTACGGCTTCCGCAGCAATGGGTCCCCTGGTGGTCTGATAGCTTATCTCACCGAAAAGTGGAACCAATCTTTGCACAATGCAGGCGAAAACAAGATCGTTGCGTTTGATATTTCCAAGGCATTTGACAGAGTTTGGCATCGAGCTCTCTTGTCGAAAATGCGTGCCTGTGGTGTCGATGAATCTGTTCTTCAATGGATTAGAAATTACCTGTCGAACCGTTCAATTCAAGTTGTTGCGGATGAGTTCAAGCCTGATATCGACTGCTGGTGTTCCCCAAGGCTCTGTTCTGTCTCCTAGACTCTTTCTCACATGATACCTTGTCTGCTACTTCTAATCCAATCCATTCCTCCGCTGATGACAGCACCCTCAGCTTTTCATATGCGTTCCAAGACTCAAGACCCCGTAGAATTGGAACGGCAGCTCATGTTAATTCCGATCTTGACAGCATAATCAATTAGGGAAAGAACAACCGCGTGGAGTTCAGTGCTTCAAAAACTCCATGCTGCCTGCTGTCACTCAAGCGAACCCTTGTCAATCAACCATTATCCACGAATGGCACCTTATTATGGGTTCCTACTGTTGAAAGGTTTTCACCTAGAAATATGCCACAGATTCGTCACGGGAGGTGGGCGTATGGGGCATTGATCGTGACGTCGCTAGAGTCCTGTAACTACGTACGGAATGATTGGATTCCCCTCTAGTCGCAGTTCTAGAGGTAAGAAGCGTGGTGAGCGGAAGGGCAACTGCGTGGCGCCCTAAATTACCATCAGCGACCTACGGCCAATCTCCATTGAGCGGCTGGCGTTCTTCCTCGGTTTCGGGGATTGTGTCGATGAAACCGGAAAGCTTTCCATCCTTGGTATGGATTAGTTGGAACGATCACATATTTGAGGTCGCCAAAAATGCTGCGAAATTTTCAGGTTTCCTCAATCGGTGCAAGAAACTCTCACCCCTTCTGATTTGGCTCTCATTAATAAGGCGTATGTACGCCCCAAACTTGAGTGCAACGCTCATATCTGGTCTGGAGCCCCCAAAACCACCCTAGAGTGATCGAACTCGCTCGAAAATCGACGTAGCGTCTCGTCTCTATCCGTATTTTAACAAACGCTGCTCAAGTGAGCTTGCCAACTGCATTCTTCGTCTCCATGTATTCACCCGCAATACCCGTCTCGCCATCAGTTTACCCTTAAGCCTACTTTCGGACGCACGGTTAAATTTAGAGACTCGTTCATTAGCCGCACGACACGAATATGGAATGCTCTGCCCAGCCTAATATTTCCCCCAGAATACAATCCGCAGATATTTAAAAGCAATGTGCACAGGTACCTCCTCTCCCTTTCTCCCTCTACACCTTCGGCCCGTGATGTGTCTTGAACCCGGACACTTAAGGGTTCTAACAATCCCTTGTGAGTGCGCAAATTATAAAGAAAAGCAATTAAATACACGAGACCGAGACCGATCCAAATCTCACTCTAAACTGCAATTATAGGTGAATTACCTAGCGACTCGATGTGTGCCACAAGTCTCCTCAGCCAGTACAGCTTGTCATTCGGTTTTGCGCATCAATTGGTCCTCATTTCCGTGGAATTTGAGTTCTTCTTGTTGGGAAGACAGGGGCTTTTTCCCATAAAATGCGAAGGAGCAAGGGAGCTGGTGGGTGGTTGAGGAATGTGGTAGGGCGTGGTAGGGCGAAACTCTCATTCAAGCCTCTCTTTAGCCAGTTCGAATTCCAAATTCGAATTAAGCCCTACAGTCAAGCACGCAGCATCTTGTCCTTCTCCACCTTTCTTTAAACATTCTTTAAGTCAGGGTGACGAGGGCCCTACAGTCAAGCACGCAGTGTCTTGTCCTTCTCCACCTTTTTTTAAACTTTCTTTAAGTCAGGGTGAAGAGGGCCCTACAGTCAAGCACGCAGCGTCTTGTCCTTCTCCATATTTTTTTAAACTTTCTTTAAGTCAGGGTGAAGAGGGCCCTACAGTCAAGCACGCAGCGTCTTGTCCTTCTCCACCTTTTTTTAAACTTTCTTTAAGTCAGGGTGACGAGGGCCCTACAGTCAAGCACGCAGCGTCTTGTCCTTCTCCACCTTTTTTTAAACTTTCTTTAAGTCAGGGTGAGGGCCCTACAGTCAAGCACGCAGCGTCTTGTCCTTCTCCACCTTTTTTTAAACTTTCTTTAAGTCAGGGTGAAGAGGGCCCTACAGTCAAGCACGCAGCGTCTTGTCCTTCTCCACCTTTTTTTAAACTTTCTTTAAGTCAGGGTGACGAGGGCCCTACAGTCAAGCACGCAGCGTCTTGTCCTTCTCCACCTTTTTTTAAACTTTCTTTAAGTCAGGGTGAGGGCCCTACAGTCAAGCACGCAGCGTCTTGTCCTTCTCCACCTTTTTTTAAACTTTCTTTAAGTCAGGGTGAAGAGGGCCCTACAGTCAAGCACGCAGCGTCTTGTCCTTCTCCACCTTTTTTTAAACTTTCTTTAAGTCAGGGTGACGAGGGCCCTACAGTCAAGCACGCAGCGTCTTGTCCTTCTCCACCTTTTTTTAGACTTTCTTTAAGTCAGGGTGAAGAGGGCCCTACAGTCAAGCACGCAGCGTCTAGTCCTTCTCCACCTTTTTTTAGACTTTCTTTAAGTCAGGGTGACAAGGGCCCTACAGTCAAGCACGCAGCGTCTTGTCCTTCTCCACCTTTTTTTAAACTTTCTTTAAGTCAGGGTGACGAGGGCCCTACAGTCAAGCACGCAGCATCTCATCCCTCTCCACCTTTGGGCGAATCAGAAACGCTTGCGACGAGATGGAATCCGGTCTTAAGCTTCCCCCCGTCACAGGAAAGTCCCCCTCCTTCGGCAACCCAAAAAATAAAACACCCGCAGTTGTTCTTAAGTCAATTTTTCATTTTCAATTTTATTTTTTGAATTCCATTCAAATCGTTCTCCCACACATTATGTCACTTCTCTTAATTTGTATTTTACTTGTGTTTTTTTAATAAACTATGACAAAAAATGTTGTTTTTTGCTAATCTCTTGTGTTTTTTTTGTTTTTGTTTTTGTCTTGTCCCTCAATTTTTTATTCGAGTTCGTATTAATTTTTTTTTTTTTGTGTTCATCGTTTAATAAATCAGAAAAACAAAAAATCGGCTAAATTTTTGAATATTATTATGTTTTTTTTTTTCTCAAATATTATTTCGCTCTTAAGGTTAGATCCATTTTGGTGTTGTTTTTGATTTTGTTTTTTTTTTCAATTAATTCTGGTGAATGCAGGTGTTTGTTTTTAGTTAAATTACACAAAAATCCCTATAGTATAATTTTTTTTTATAAGTATTCATTTTGTTTTATAAACCGTGTGTATATAAGTTTTTCTTCTTTAATTAGTCAAAAAACATTGTTTTATTTATTTTTTTTTTTGTTAAATTTTACTTTATTGCTAATATGCAAATGCAAATTGCAGAATCTATCTCTTTGTCTCTATCAACCATCTGCTGTAAGATGGGTTTGTGTATGCGTGTGTGTGTGTGAGTGTGTGTATGACTGTGTTTGGCTGTTTATGGATTTTTGTTTTCTTTTTTGATTCAATTTCTTTTAATTCAAAGCCGTTTCAAATAAATATATATTCATGTATATGAACTTCCCAGCGATTACATATATGCATATGTGTTTAAGTACATATATACACATCCATACATATACATCCATCATTACAATTTAAATTTGAATAGGCACTAGATATCATTTTGTTTTTTTTTTTATTTTATATTGAAAAAAAAATTAATAACATTAACCCTATGAATAATCGTTTTTTTAAGTTTATTCATTTTTATTATTTTAGAAAGAAAAGGCTAGAAAAAAACTCACTAGAAGAGTTTTTTTTATTTTTCGTGTTTTTTTTTTAATTATTTTTCTCTGACATGCGATGCATATTTATTTATTTTTGGTCTAAGACTTCAAAAAAAATGCGTGAAGGGGTGGTTTGGGGTCGGTGGTGGGGTGGGGGTGGGGGTGGGGATGAAGGTGCAAAGGGGCACATGAGGTGGTTGGATGAAGATGTGAATCAGCGTGTGCCTAAGTGGACTTTGAATAAGGGGGGACATTTTCTAAGATGTCTCTCATAAAACGGGTTTACTACGACAATGGCGTTGCCTTTGTGAGTCTAAGGCGGTTTTGATCTTGTCAAAGTGTCATTTTGAATTCAGTTTAACTCGGCAGTTTGGTTGAACCGACGATCAGATGGCTCGTCGAAGTCCTTCCCAGAGTACGGGAGGACCCTTCCTGGCTCGATACGGAAGATCCTCGAAGTCCTTCCCAGAGTACGGGAGGACCCTTCCAGTATCAGATACAAAAAAACACTCGTATTCGGAGGAGATTGGGGGAAGGAAGGTACCCTGCCGGAAGATCACGATCAGATGGCTCGTCGAAGTCCTTCCCAGAGTACGGGAGGACCCTTCCAGTATCAGATACAAAAAAACACTCATATTCGGAGGAGATTGGGGGAAGGAAGGTACCCTGCCGGAAGATCACGATCAGATGGCTCGTCGAAGTCCTTCCCAGAGTACGGGAGGACCCTTCCAGTATCAGATACAAAAAAACACTCGTATTCGGAGGAGATTGGGGGAAGGAAGGTACCCTGCCGGAAGATGACGATCAGATGGCTCGTCGAAGTCCTTCCCAGAGTACGGGAGGACCCTTCCAGTATCAGATACAAAAAAACACTCGTATTCGAAGGAGATTGGGGGAAGAAAGGTACCCTGTCGGATTGTAGAGAGAGACAAACATTGGGTTAGAGACGAGCAGTGACGCCGTCAAAATGCGGCTTAAATGTGAGCTGAGCATCACTTCCAATGCACTCTTAAATTCCACCCAACAGGCGGAGAGAGGTCTTAAGGTCATCAGACCAGATATGAGTCTCTCATGACTCAACTAAGAGTGGCCTTGAGTCATGTACACCGACCTAAGCATTTCGAATATAAATCTTGTGTCGATGAGCAAGCAGCGGTCCCGTTCAAGGAAATGATGATCCTGTTTTTGTTTTCTCCTAACGAATTAACAAATTGAGAAATCCCCTTTGTCACAAGTGCTCTTGGTGATCCATGGCGACTGTCGTCAACATTCAGAGAACAGTGCTGACTAAACTGAGAAAAACTCCCTTCCTAAGCTTTCTACGCCGTGGCTCAAGGGATAAACCTGAAAATAAGTGCGAATGTGAATAAAGTCACTTGACAGTTTCCCATTGTGTCGACCTAGAAATTCTTCTTCGCGTTCTCCTTCTGCTGGGACTGTAATCTACGCCAGGTGCCCGCCAAGTGCCCGCCCTTGAATTCCAGTAAAAGCAAAGTTAATACGGTTTTATCTCCTACTGGCTTCTATTCCGTCTTTGAGATCGTCTCCTGTGGCGCCTATGTCGTGTCTTCTTGACCATAGACCTTTGTTCATGCATTGCACCTGATCGAAGCAGTCTTCGACAGCGGCTCTCCTGCATGCTTTCATTCTGTCTTTCAAATTGTCGTCTACCACAGGCACCTACAACCTATTCCACACTATCTCTCATACCGTCCACCATATCGTCTCCTCTACCGCTTCGAAGGGCACGTCAGAAATGTCACAATTTTGTCGAAATCAACCGGCGATCGTGGTTTCAACTAGGACACGATCTGTGCCGGATTACGTGTGTTCACGTCAACCTTAGCGACAGTCTCTGGTGTCTGGTCTCAGAGATGCTGATGATGGCATGGGATTTGAAGGAAAAAAATAGAAGGCTCTGCAAATGCCTGCCTAACAAGCCATGAAATAATGCAGAGGCACGCCAAGACATGTTGACTGAATGAGCACTTATTTGAGAGTCGAAAGCTTAAGGGCATTCGCTTCATCATCACTTGAGCGGAGGATTACAAAAGCAGGCGCATGTGAGAGTACGAAGAAAGGGTGTCTGTGTCTGTATTGTGTCTGTTTTTAACAAAGTATCGGATTTCTTGTTTTTAGAACATGGCTGTATTTAATTTAAGAGATGTTTAGTCTTCATGATTCTGTGTGTGGATTGATAGCTGTTTGGTTTTCCTTTCTGCAGGAGGGTTGGAAGGATTGAAGGAGATCATTCATGAATCAACACTTTAAGCAAGCACACACTAACTAATCAACGAGGGTATCGCTATCCAACGCGTGGAATGTGCACAGAATGGCTGATGATGATGATGATGGTGATGCAACTGTTTGTTTGTTGTTTTGTTTATTTTCTTCTTAAAAGGCAGTGACACAAAAGTGTATTTACGATGAATTTTTGTGTTTATTATATTTTTTTTTATTTTCTTGTCTTTTGAGTGGAACAAAGCAATAGTAAGAGGAAGAGATGTCTTGTTGAAGCTTGACTGTGCATGGATTGGGGAGGATGGTGAGAAGGGTGAGGAGGGTGAGGAGGGGGAGATGGGTGTTGGTGTAATCTATTTATGGAAAGAGATTTAAGTTTTTTTTTTTTTTCTTTTTTAAATATCGACAAAACAGTATTTTCTTACATGAGTAGTTTCTTTTTTTTTGTTTTTATTTTTGTTTGTAAATATATATGTATTTCATAGCAACTTTGACGATTAGAACAATTTTTTGTTTTGTTTTGTTTTTTTTTCTCATTTTATATATACTCTATTTTTCTTATAAGTTTTATTAGGTGTGTTTTTTTTTTTGAATTTTTTTCATTTCATATTTCTATCATAAAGATGATTTCGAAAAATAAGTTATTTTCTTACTTATTTGGAGTTATCTCTTGTTGTTTTGATTTATTTTATTTTTTTCCTTTCTCGTTTTGTAGCTGAAATTGCTTGCAACAATAATTAAAATATGTAACTAATTTATTTATTTATTTTTTTTTCACGATCTATTTCAGTTTGTTTTCATATACGTTCTTTTATTTTTTTTTTTTGCATTATTTTGCTATTTCTATTTCGTTAACATTTAAAGAAGCTCAATTTTGTTTAAGATTTTCATTTTTTTTTTTAATTCTTATATACATAAAATACGAATACATTGTTTGTTTTTTTTTTCTGGGTGATCGGAGATGGAGGGTCGGGGGGGGGGGGGGGGGGGGGGGCAAATTTGTTTTTTAATTGTTCATGTATATATACACACACATCGGTTGTTTAAGATAATTTCTCATTTAAAATGGCTTTATCCTAGGCTAGTAATCATGTGTTGATGAACATATATATATAAACTGCATTTGTTGTCCTTCGTCCTTGCACGCATGTGCCAGACCTTTGGATTTTAAGAGGTTTTCGTTTTTTTTTCCTTTTGTATTCTAAGTTTAAGATTTCTTGTTTTTGTGTATATCTATGTAGCACAACTCCAAAATTTGTTTTGTCTAGATTTTTTGTTGATGCAAGGCTTTTGTTTTGTTTAGTTTTTTTGTTTTAGATTTACTTATTAGAATTGAGGCGATATTTATTATGCACGATCGGAATGGGGAGAACACATGGTCTGCAGTAATGTGAAAGGATCGTTGGGGTAATTTATTTTGAAAACGTCTGCAGTGACTGGTGACGAAAACTAGTGTTTGCTTTTCAGATTTAGATTGGCAGGAATGTGTATGAAATCATGTACAATGCGTGAGTCTCTTTGGCTTGACTCGGGCGCCCGATTAGTGACGGAAAACAGATCAGTCCTAAAGCAAAGAAGTTAGCACTAGACATCGACAAAATGACGACGATAGCACATTAGACCCTGTTTTTCTGACGACTATTGACAGATAGTGAAGAATTATCGGCAGTGACAACGCAGCCTTATACTGAGCCTTCGGCTCTCTGTCATCGAACACGTTGACAGTTCATGACGAAGTCTTGACATTTGTAAGCCTACGGAAATTGGACAGCTCATGATGAAATTTTCGCATGTAAGACTTCGGATCGTCGAAAGATTTGACGGTTCATGACGAAGTCTTGACATTTATAAGCCTACAGGTCTTCGGAAAATTTTACAGCTCATCTGAATGTGACAGTTGATACTGAGCCTTCGCCTCTCTGTCATCGAACACGTTGACAGTTCATGACGAAGTCTTGACATTTGTAAGCCTACGGAAATTGGACAGCTCATGATGAAATTTTCGCATGTAAGACTTCGGATCGTCGAAAGATTTGACGGTTCATGACGAAGTCTTGACATTTATAAGCCTACAGGTCTTCGGAAAATTTTACAGCTCATCTGAATGTGACAGTTAATACTGAGCCTTCGCCTCTCTGTCATCGAACACGTTGACAGTTCATGAAGAGGTCTTGACATTTATAAGCTCATGATGAAATTTTCGCATTTAAACCGAAGCCTTCGCATGTAAGACTTCGGATCGTCGAACAATTTGACAGTTCATGACGAAGCTCTGACAGTTGATGACAAGCCTTCGAATATTGCCTCCAAGTCATCGAAAAAAATTGATAGTTGATGATGATCCTACGCCTGTTATGTGAAGAGTCTAGTCCACAGACGAATTTGATTTACAAATGAAATCGGCTGTGGTCCGAAAAGTTGGACTACACCCACTAGAAGGTCGCCAGGATTCGATGACGCCTCTTGCCGCCCAGCTGAAATATCTCAAGGACCCTGCGCTTCGATCTCGATCAGTGCTCTCATCGAAGACGCATCTTATGAGACCCAATGGAAGGTCGAAAAAAGGAAGGCTAGCCGCACAGTGAGGGTGCCAGTCTTCGTGTTGTCCACGCTAGCAGTCGCACCCTGGGAGAGGGGGTCCATGCGATGGAAGCCCTGCGATAAAGGAACGAAACACCATGTTGGCATCTGCGCGATAAAGAACTAGTCCCCGTGATGGAAGCGGCACGCTGGTATAGCATATACCAATGACAGACCGCGAACAATGAGGGTGGTAGTAGCCGAACGGTAAAATAGCAAGTTTCCACAAGATAAGCAGGACATTCTACACGAATTCATAATCGTTACCAACAGTCACTGACTGACTGATTAAACTGAATGAATGATTGCGCAAAATGGAAGTTATCGCACTCAAAATGTGAACATCAGCCCGACTTTGAGATCAATCAACAGTGGCACAGTACTACCAACCCGTTGGTAATGAATCGTCCTGCACACATCAAAATTCACGACCTCAATTTCGTTTTAAATTTATTCGCTTCTTTCAACTTAAACATAAAAACAATTTGATCTATACTTTTCTTGTGTATAAATTTGTTGATCCTTTTTGCAGGTATAACAATGCCCCCGAAACAAATTTAACGGTATAGCAACAAAAAATTTCAAAAAAAAAAAAAAAATAACAACACATTTTTAACAAGTTTCATTTGTATATGAATAGGCTTTTTAGACTACGTATCTATGTAACAAATTTGTTTTATTTTTTTTTTCTTTTTCCATTAACGGTATATTAAATATTTTCTTTTTAAATTTGTATAACTATGAGTGTTTGTTTGTTTTTCTTTTTTTTGAAGACAGCATAGCACCTTCAAAACAAGCCTGCTCACAGTGGTTCAACTGCTGGAAGTGGAATGAGTGTGTGAGAGACTCATTTAGGAAAAGGTCCTCGTTCGCGACGGCCGATGATCGAATACTGCACCGCACACATCCTCTGCGTGTGAGCAAGCTTGTTTGAATGATGGTGGTATGGCCTGTGTATGAACCAAAAATTTATGTGTTTCTCTTTTTACAACAGAGACGTACGCTCAGTAGGAAAAAAAAAAAGATTATTTGTAAGCGACCCTATTCGGCGAGCAGGTCTTGTTCGCTTATTCACAGGTTGTTTGGTTTTCTTTTTTAGAATTTCTTCTTCCCGTATTATTGATATAGGGGATTTATGAGAGCGCGTTGTTATTTAATTTTCAGATATATATTTATGCACATATTTAAGTTTAATGTATTTTTTTTTCTTTGCATTTAAATTTATTTAAGAACTTTTATTCATCGTTTATTAATTTAAATCTAAAATCCGGAACTTCCCTCCCGATGGGGTGAGTGTTTTGTGTTTGTCTGTGTTCGTGTGTGCGGGGGGGGCGGGGGGGCGGAGAGGGGAGGGGGTTAGGGGAGTCATGGGAAGGTAGTTCGGATCTTGTTGCATTTAGAAATAATCAAATTTGTTCTTGTTCTTAGGAGAAAACTAATTCTGTGGTATGGAATATATAGTTTAACTATCAGCTAGATTTATTTATATTGAGAATATATAATGGTGTGGACAAACTGGTGGTGAGTGTTTGGATTTGGATTGCTTTTACTTCATCTTCTTGCTTCAAGACAGTTGTAGAGTGTTGTTCTAACTCAAACAGGTTTTTTTTTTTTTTCTTTATATTTGTTTATTCATTTAAATTATATTTGCTATCATTTATTGTCTCTTAACATTTAAACTATTTTAGCAAGCAATCACAAGAGAACACAAATAGAGCATGACAACACAAACAAACAAAAGAGTACATGTACATTTATAAAACCTAACAGAGCTTGAATGTTTGTTAATTGTTCTATACACAAAACATATAGATGTCTCATGTATTTATATAAATTTATTTTCCTGCTGATAAAATCTATATTGTATCTTACTGTATTCGTATTTACCTATTAAGCGGTTTGGTTTTTTTTTTCTTTTTTTCTTTTGGTTTTATTCATTAAATTGCTTTTATCTTTGATATCAATTTGTTATTCTTTGCTTATTGATTTTTATTTATTTTGATTTGGTGTGTTTTTATTTGTTTTTATTTTTATTTTTGTGAATTTATGAATTTTGAAAATAATCAACGCGACTCGTTAGAGCTGCAAAAATTGCTGTTAAAAATATCAAGGGCAGTGGACGTAGGAGAGAGAATTTATTCAATTTGGAAATCGATTCGGCATTGTTGCATAAATTAGTGGTACAGGCACAGTATACGGCTTGCACATCGTGAGTGCCTAGTCGTTTCATGCATTCGTGATCGTCACGTTCGTCGGGGATATAACCGCAGCCGCGAACTACACGAACTTTACCGTAAACTGGAAAAAAGGATTTCGTTTTTTTTTTTTTTTTGTATGCAGCAACATTTTACACTAAAAACAAAAACAAAAAAAAACCATAAAACAATGCAAAGCAACTCAAAAAATTAAGAAATAAAATGAGACTGCCATCGTTTCCCTCGCCCAAAGGCATGATTTTGTCAGTTGACGGCGATTTTAAGGGAAATCCAAAAGTATGGCAGTTGCAAGGACTGACAGGGAAACTAGATGAATCTAAGCATGGCTGACTTCAGGATCTCGGGAGAATTGATCGCCCTGCAAGCCGTTCGAATAGACAAGCGGCGGGCTGCTGTCTTCCATAAATTCGTCCAACCATTAGGACGTTCCGAACTGCCATCGTGCAGCCCACTGGAGTGGTTCTCAAATAATAAGGAATGGATGCATCAGTCCTGATCGCTACACGGCAATAGAAGGTCGGGAAAGATGCCCAGAGGTAACATACTCGCCAATTTTCTGAACGCAGGATGCGATGGCGCTTCGTTTGAGTCCAAAAATATTCCGCTACACTTCTAGCAAACTGCCCGAAAAACGCCCAGGGAGCACTTAGTCTTGAAAAATCAGCCATCTGGGCTTGTGAACGTTGAGTGCATGCCAAATACAGAGGACGACATCAACATCATTATTGGCTGACAGTCACCTCACCTAATGATCTTCAATAAGACGGTTGCAATGACATGTGTCTCACTTGTCAGATGGACAGTTGTACTAGTGATTGAGTTCACACAGAATGTAGATGAATTTATAACAGACATGCATTTAGACCGGAAGTCACTTTCAATGAAACGGTTGCCATGACATTTACTTCCTTGACAGGTGACAGGCAACAAGGGAGCAAGAAACTCAAATCTCGGAATGACTCAGTCTACGGCGCACGTCTCCACTCTGATTTGTCCGGCACTCCATCTCCGGCTCAATTCTGCTGACAGCTCTATGATGACCCAAGACATTGGGAGTAAAACGCCTCTAATTTTATTTTGACGACAACTAATTGAGTCATCATCGTTAAGTTGAAGCGACACTTTGCGAATGAAAACTTAAAAATCAAATCAAAAAGAAAAATCAAAAAAGCAAAAAGAAACTGAAAAAAACACAGATGCTATGCTCGTACTTACTTTTTTGTGTTGTCTTGCGGCACAAAACTGGCTTGTATTTGTCCTTAAGATGCTCCAAGGGGTCCTTATTACTACAATTCACTGAACCTATGGAAAATGGCTCGAATGGGTCACCACAACGAGGATCGAATGCACTATTGCAGTCATAGCACATCAAAGCAGTCGTTTCTGAAACAAATAAAAATTCAATTCAAATTAATACATTTCGCCCTCGAAAGGAGACCGTGCTGTTGCCGCTTCTAAATTTGTCCTCAACAAGCGTACATTCTAATATTGGAAATATAAATTATGCATCTCGCAACGGGCTATTTGTTTGCTGTACATTTGTGTCTTGAATCATCCCGAAATAGAGAAAATGCCATGCGATGGGACAGCCGCGCAAGAGGATGGCGCGCCGCATGCGGCAAATATCGATGAGAATGATTTGCAAATAAAGATTTGAATTTGGACAGCCGCCGTGCCGCGCCGTTGTTACCGCACGAATTTATGAGCATTCAAGAAGAGATTTATGGTGCGACGGCTGCCGACATGAATAAGAATTTATTCTTTGATGCTAGCAGGAGTCAATGCAGGGAATGACATCCAGGTGGGAGGAAACACACGGCTTAACCTCCCGCGAAGGTGGGATACTTCATTCTTATCATCCTTATCTTCGGTGAAAGGGAGAATGAAACCCTTTTTTACTTTACAGCGTGTATCACATTCGTGTCCTTACTTCACTGATGTCAAGGACTGGAAGAAGGTGTAGAAGCTGAATGTTGTCTACCTCGGACTGTGCTATCACTCCCTGTGTAAAAGGTTGTTAATTGCAAAAACTGTTTACTCCATGGCAGGACAATGACGACGACCTTTCGCGAGGAACAACAAACCGTGGAAATTAAGAAAACAAAACTTAACGAAACTTAACGAAACTTAGTATAGTGATTATTGTGTTTTTTACTTTACAGCGTGTATCACATGCGTGTCCTTACTTCACAGATGTCAAGGACTGGTAGAAGGTGTAGAAGCTGAATGCTATCTACCTCGGACTGTGCCATCACTCACTGTGTAAATGGTTGTTAATTGCAAAAACTGTTTACTCCATGGCAGGACAATGACGACGACCTTTCGCGAGGAACAACAAACCGTGGAAATTAAGAAAACAAAACTTAGCGAAACTTAACGAAACTTAACGAAACTTAGTATAGTGATTATTTGGGCCCTTCATTTTAAGTCGCATGATTCTTTAAGTTGTCCTGAATCTAGGAGGCCATATCCTTACTATGACACAGCATGGATCAAGTGATGTGCGTATACTGTAAAGTTTCCTAACTACGAACAGCTCCTGCAAGCCTTAAGTGCCCTCATAACGTTGGCCTTTAAGAGAACATAAGTGAAGCTCAGTCGAATGGTCATTACTGGTGTTCGTTTCTAATTGCCCGACTACATGAGTTAACTAGAGTCTGGCGAAATGAAATGAGTCCCATATTCTTACTATAACACAGCGTGAGTCAAGTGAGTGTACTGTAAAGTTTCCTACTTGCCAACAGCTCGGGATGTGTGTCTCCGAACAACGAAACTTAACGAATCTCAGTATAGTGATTATTATGGTCCTTCATTTCTAACCGCTTGATTGTTTAAGTTGACCCCAGTCTTGCGGTAAGAAATGTCGTCCATATCCTTACTGAGAACCAAGATGAGACGAGTTATGTGCTTAAACAATGAAGTGTCCTACTGACGAACAGTATTAAGTCTCCTTACGACATTGGACGAAACTTATCTCTCCTTGAGTCAGGCGAAAAGGGATGATGGCGACATCCTTGCAAGGCATGAGTCCAGCTATGTGCTTATACGGAGGAGAGACAACAGTTCCCTCCCCTCAATCCGGATATGTTATTTCTCGGCCGCACGTTTCCAGAGCCCACGGATCTACTTATAACCTGGAGTCGCCTTTTGATGAACCGGAGGCTTGCCCGACCCCTCGGAGGGAACAAGGAACGTATAAGAATACCGCAACCTTGCTTCAAAATTGTTGATGCAATAAAATGTCGCCGAAAACCCACCCACAACCAAGGTAATTCCATTATATCACTCCTCAAACTAATCCATTTCACATTATCTCTGTATCCAAGCGTTCGCGATTGAAAATAAGGCCAACATTCACCTTTGCGGGTTATGTAAAGCATGAAAAAAACCCCGATGACATACATAAAAGGAACCCCACTCGAACCTGTTACCAATGGTTACGTTGCTCATCGCTGGGGCACCTGTGTGTAGCATGTTTCAAACATGATAAATCATCATCAATAGAATTTATCGATTCGTGATAATTTACCTCGCATTAGTCAGAGAGAAAGGGAGCAGGAAAAAAAAAACCCCACACAGAAAAAAAAAAAAAAAAAAACAGATATGCTGCTAAATCACCTGAATTGGCATATACTCGTCGGCGTGATTAACGAGATTTACTTACCTTGTAACTGAAGGCAGAAGACAATCCCAAGCAAGATGAGGATTCTTTGAACAATTGGTGACATGATGATGCTCTTCCTTGTTGTGTTGTGTGTTGGCTTTTTGTTTAAGGGAAAGGGGCCTTTGTCAATCAATAACTTCTGGTATTTAGAAGGTTCTTGGATGTCTTCTATATTTTTTTTTTTTTTTTTTTGCTCTCTCTCTCTCTGATACTAACAACTTGTCATTATTTTGAGATTTTTACTAAAATTTATTCTTTTCTTTTGTGTGTTGTATTATCTAAGGTCTGTAAAGCAGAAATGAGATAAAAATTAAATTTTTTGAATACAAAGCTTCTCTTTTCGACTTGAATGTCCTTCTCAAAAAAAAAAACAAAAAACAAAAAAAAAAGGAATCGTTTGTTCGTCCAGTTGTTCGTCTATTGTTTCTCCGATTATGTAACGGTACACTTTCAACTTAAGGGTTTACTTTTTTGAATAGGAAAAAATTAAACACCACTCAGCACACAAGAACTAGGTATGTTTCTTCTTTTCTTTAAATCACTGAAGGAAAAAGAAAAAAAGAAAAAGAGAAGTTCTTTCCACCGCGAGAAGATGAAAATTTGAGAGGATCCTCGGGGAAATCAAACGCTTGCACTACTTCACATCGAATCGGAAACAGAATGATTTAAAATTACGGTTTGATGTTAAATTCCAGCTTTTGGAAGACTTAATTTTTTATTTTTTTTATTTTTCGAAAAAAAAACCGAAGAAATAAAAAGCCCTTTCGAACGTTATGCACCGTCTTTCATTGGTGTTTACGTAAGTCCTGCTTGTCGCTACCGAAAAACAAAGGAAACTGAACAACCGCTGTCCTTCTTGTTGCCGTGTTAGCTGACAGAGCTCTGACACAAAATCGGGACACTACTCGAAGAAACGGCAACCAACAGCAACAACAAGAATCGAAATGAGTGTATGAGTGAGTGAGATGAGTCGATGTAGAGAAAGAGAAATAGGTTCGCATTGCAGTGAGTGAAATGAAGATATGAACCATTTAGAAATGCGCCGACGCTTTCTTTTTTTTTTCTGTGGCTTCAAACCCACTTATTTCAACACAGGCACTTGTGCTCCTTCCAATAAGGAATGGGGAATTAAACAAAATGTCAAAAGCACGTCATCCGAATGGTTTGCAGAAAAGCAGAGAGAGAGAGAGAGAGTGTGCGTGTGGAGGTGGCCTCCTTTTGGTTTCTTAAACCTTCACCTATTCCTCATCGTAATCATTACAAAGTCTTTTTCTGCCTTTTTGCAGGTCCCTGCTTTGGTATTTATTTTCCTACGACCTCTGTGTGGGAGCACAGCCATTTGCAGCACCCGCCACACCCCACCGAGAGACAGAAATATGAAATTTAATTGACTCATTACCGGCTCTGGAGTGGGATGGTCACCTGATCAATGTAACCAGTTTAGCTTGAATCTATTTAAGGGCGAGAATTTAACTTTGAATTCATGCCACCCGTTTGGTCGGTGAGAGTGCACACTGAGAGAGAGAGAGCGAGAGAGATTGAGACACCGGATATTATGTCACAGCCGCGAAAAGCTTTCTAAGGAATTAAATTTACACGCTCGGAAGGCAGCAAGGAAGCAAGTTACGACACAACAACGACGACAGAAAGGAGCACACTAAACGTAACCGTGTGGGGGACCTAGTTGATGGCGTTATTGATTTGAAATGATAGTTGATGAGGAAATGCCATAAAACGTGTTGAGTCATATGGACACGTTGATGGGGGTGCAGTTGAAATGAATGCCTTCAACTGGAGGGGTATGGTGCGGATTGTGCTAGGCTGAGATGAATAAGTCATCTGAAATGCAGTGACATGAATTGGTGGAGAAGGGGCGGTTTAGATGGCAGAAAATGACAGGAATTGTCGGTTGGTTAACATGCAAGGTACGGTGTTTGACATTTTATGAGCAAACAGCTTCTTTTGCTTTCAAATTCGCATTCAGGTCGTGCTTAACGTCATTGACACGTGAAATATCGCACTCTAAGGTCGTGCTTTACGTCATTGACACGTGAAATATCATCTTTTGCCTTACACCTCGCACTCTATTGGCGTGTTGAACGCCACTGACAAATGAAATATCCTCTTTTGCCTTCCAATTGGTACTCTAATTCAGTGTTGAACGCCATTGACGAATGCCTTCCAATTGGCACTCTAAGGTCGGGCTTTATGTCATGGAAACGTTAAATATCCCCTTTTGCTCTACAATTCTCACACCAAGCTGTTTCTAACATCATCAGTCATCATCATGGACAGCTATTGCCTAAAATTACCCTTCGATCACACTTTCAACACAAATGGACACAAGGCAAAATCGGTACGTAACCACATTTTAATGTGGTTCACTCACCACCACCTGTCACCACCATTTTTTGACAGCTATTGTCGAAGCTTTAAAAATCCCCGAGAATATTTTCGTGTGATATTATCTTCCGGGTGTTATGATCGTATGCCGGGCGCGTTAAACGTCTAAATGCACACTTTATTGACATTCTGATGTGTTGACCTAACCAAACAACGAAGGCGATGATTTTTGACAGCTTTTCAAACGATCACCGGAGCAACGTTTTAACTCAATTGACACACAACCAAACTCCGGGAGACATTCTTTGACTGCTATTTTGAAGGGTAATCGCGAGTATAGCATTTAACAGCGTTTTTTCATTGCTTATGTCAAAAAAGTGACCTCTCACTTTGACAGCTGAAAGTCTGAACGCATCTGGCAACTGGAATCTTGGAAACTTGGAAACTTGGAAACTTGGAAACTTGGAAACTTCTTCCCCGGATATTATCTAACCACACTCTTAACGCCCTCTTTCAGTCTGCCTCGGAAATCTGCTTTGACATTATCCACGTGATAGCTTGTGACAGCTCAATCACATGTCACAGGGGACAACTTTACAGAATGACTGTCAAAATTATACCCCCGCGGATGATACCGCATTCAACCTCACATGAAACTTAATTGTTTGACAGTTGTTACATAAAGGACAATTATTGGCAGTAGTCCTTGGGATAATGCATGTGTATTTAGCACGTTGACCGCAAGTGACTTTATCCCATTTGTGGGGAATAATCCTTCGGATATTGTTGGACACAACCACAAATCCTGCGAACCACTTAAGTGTAGGCTCGATTGCAATAAATTCTTAATCACTGGCCTCATTTCCGTGCAGACACAGACAACCGAACCGACTTAACGGATGTACATTAAAATGAACATAAAATCCAAGTGACGAGGGGGAGGGGAGGCCTTCGAAGAAAAGAAAAATAAATTGCACACGCGCTTGATTGGTTGTTTTTTTTTTTTTTTTTGTTTTCCTCGTTTCCTCTGCAGGTAGCACGCGATGCGACCTTAAGCAAACTCCCGTTTCCGCCGTGTAACGCACCACACGCACAGCTAGGGCATGGTTGGGGGATTCGGGCAGTGGTCGAATTCCCATCAAGCACATCTTCATGAATGACTAACGATGTGTCATTATCTCTGTATTTGCTGGCTAATCTGGTTGGAGCCCAATGCAGCCTTGACAGGTGGAACGCATTTGTGTTATGAATCGGATGAATTATTTAATGGAAGATCGGAGAAAGTGGAGCGCTATCCTGCGGTTGGTAAATTAAATCTGAAATTGAGTCAATTTGACGATACTAACGATGATATAATTGGACGGACAGTCTATTATGGGGGAGTTTCGCTTCAGAAAGTAGAAGAGGAGGATACCAATTAAAAATGAAGTGCAGCTAAAAACAAAAACTTTATGTAACACACAACAAAAGGAACAGAAAACCAAAAACAAACAAATTGTGTCCAAAAACCCACAAGTCTTAACTTATATATATATTTTTTTTTGTTTTAATTCTCTTATGGACCTTGCTTGGAACAGAAAATTAAATGATATACATGGATGTACTACGTCTCCTGCGAGTGACGCTCTTAAAACTGAAACTTACTTGCGTGCCCGTCCTGCACTCGAATGCGTCTAGGCATGATGTAACTGCATGCTTGGAGAACAATCAGAAAAGGGCTACAAAAAAAAAAAAAAAAAACAAAAAACACAACACACACACGATGGAGTAGGGAATCCTTGTTCTCACATAACAGTCGAAGAGAAATTGGGAACGGTTGCGAAACTGCTGCCACAGTTGTCAGTTTGCGGAAGGACGAAGTCCCTTTTGTTTCCCTTTCTTTCGCTTCGAAACTGGAGCTGAAAAGTTGACTGTTGGATTCGTGCGAGAGATCGAGGAGTTCCCTTCAATCGGCGAGCGACACAAAACGAAGGAAAATCACACACAGACCGCTTGCAGAGATCTGTTGGACAAGGGAAGACTCGCTTGAAGCGTGCACCAATGTGACACACTTTAAGGACACAAAAACAGGAATGGCAGTGGGGGGAGGGGGCTTGACTGCCTTTAGGCTGGGGTAGGGGCTAGGCTACTCCTGCTGCAGTCACAGGACAGGTGCCATCTAACGGATGATTCATGTATCGTTCAAGGTTTTTCAAAACCGCATACATATGAACATCCGTCTTCTGCTCAGGCAGGAGAAGAAAAAGAAACTCACGGATTGCATCTGAAGCAAAAAACAATTGTTTCCCCTATTCAATCACAAATTTCAACTTCTCAACGGTGTCTTCTCCGTTTTCTTAAGCAAAAAAAAAACTCAAAAAAGGAATGCCCCTCGAATGTACATTTAAAATAAGATTTCTTGAAGGTTCACGTTAGGCAAGCCTATAAACAATTCTTTTTCACGCACTACTCAATTTTGAAACACACTCCAATATATATACATATATATTTATATATCCATACACGTATATAATGTATATATATTATTTGCAGTCAGTTTCTGTTCTAACTTAACAATATTCAAAGACTCGGTCTACAGTGCACACAATTCAACACTTAATCCCAAACTGAAGCTAAAGGAAAAACATTCTGCAGAAGGTCTATTTCCCAATTTTGTGTGCGCGGATGTCTGTCTGCCTGTATGTGTGTGTGAGTGGGGGGGGGTTACGTGTGAGTGTTGGTTGTTGTTTTTTTTTTGTTTTTCCTACAACTATAGAGATATGTTTTTTTGTGCACTCAATTTTCCCAATGATTTCCCATGCCATCGTATCTGTGTTTTATTTCTTTCCTTTTGTAGTTTTCCTTCATTTGTTTGATGTTGTTGTTGCTGCGGCTGGTGGTGTGCTGGACTCATGTACAAGTGTGGTGCAAGACACTTAGGCTGTGGAATGCTTGTAATGGGCTTGTGGTGGTTCGCATTGCCATCCGTTTTTTTTTTTCGTTTTATTTCGGATGGGGTTGGCGGAGCTTTTTATTGATGTCACAAACTGCTCACACACAGTGGCGGCACGAAATGAGGGACGGAGTTAATGGAAATCGAGCTTTTTTCTGTTTTGTTGCAGGATATGAAGTTTTATTTTAACGAATACTGCCTAGATGCGCAATTCAATCCTCTACCGATGCTCCAAAGCAACCTCCGGCGGCAGACGCACACTTTCTGAGATATGGGCGATTTTCTGAAAAAAGTGCTCCGGGCCAGGGTTTTTTACACTTTTTCCTACCTTCTACTGGCTCTAGAGGCTTGGTTTTGGACTCAAACGAAGCGTCATTCTGCAGCGCATCTTTTGTGGAAAAACTTTACCAAAAGCAAAAACGCCGAAAAACGCACCGTTCTTGAGATATGAGCGATTTTTCCTTACGATGTACTTTCTGGGCAAGTTTTCCGCGAACCTATTGGGGGTAGCGGCAAATACTTGGCATGCCTAGATGCGCACTTCAATCCTCTACCGACGCCCAGAAGAAAGCTTGGAGGGCGGACTCACCGTTCCCGGGATATGGCCGATTTTCTGAAAAAAGTGCTCCGGGCCAGGGTTTTTTACACTTTTTCCTACCTTCTACTGGCTCTAGAGGCTTGGTTTTGGACTCAAACGAAGCGTCATTCTGCAGCGCATCTTTTGTGGAAAAACTTTACCAAAAGCAAAAACGCCGAAAAACGCACCGTTCTCGAGATATGAGCGATTTTTCCTTACGATGTACTTTCTGGCCAAGTTTTCCGCAAACCTATTGGGGGTAGCGGCAAATACTTGGCATGCCTAGATGCGCACTTCAATCCTCTACCGACGCCCAGAAGAAAGCTTGGAGGGCGGACTCACCGTTCCCGGGATATGGCCGATTTTCTGAAAAAAGTGCTCCGGGCCAGGGTTTTTTACACTTTTTCCTACCTTCTACTGGCTCTAGAGGCTTGGTTTTGGACTCAAACGAAGCGTCATTCTGCAGCGCATCTTTTGTGGAAAAACTTTACCAAAAGCAAAAACGCCGAAAAACGCACCGTTCTCGAGATATGAGCGATTTTTCCTTACGATGTACTTTCTGGCCAAGTTTTCCGCAAACCTATTGGGGGTAGCGGCAAATACTTGGCATGCCTAGATGCGCACTTCAATCCTCTACCGACGCCCAGAAGAAAGCTTGGAGGGCGGACTCACCGTTCCCGGGATATGGCCGATTTTCTGAAAAAAGTGCTCCGGGCCAGGGTTTTTTACACTTTTTCCTACCTTCTACTGGCTCTAGAGGCTTGGTTTTGGACTCAAACGAAGCGTCATTCTGCAGCGCATCTTTTGTGAAAAAACTTTACCAAAAGCAAAAACGCCGAAAAACGCACCGTTCTTGAGATATGAGCGATTTTTCCTTACGATGTACTTTCTGGCCAAGTTTTCCGCAAACCTATTGGGGGTAGCGGCAAATACTTGGCATGCCTAGATGCGCACTTCAATCCTCTACCGACGCCCAGAAGAAAGCTTGGAGGGCGGACTCACCGTTCCCGGGATATGGCCGATTTTCTGAAAAAAGTGCTCCGGGCCAGGGTTTTTTACACTTTTTCCTACCTTCTACTGGCTCTAGAGGCTTGGTTTTGGACTCAAACGAAGCGTCATTCTGCAGCGCATCTTTTGTGGAAAAACTTTACCAAAAGCAAAAACGCCGAAAAACGCACCGTTCTCGAGATATGAGCGATTTTTCCTTACGATGTACTTTCTGGCCAAGTTTTCCGCGAACCTATTGGGGGTAGCGGCAAATACTTGGCATGCCTAGATGCGCACTTCAATCCTCTACCGACGCCCAGAAGAAAGCTTGGAGGGCGGACTCACCGTTCCCGGGATATGGCCGATTTTCTGAAAAAAGTGCTCCGGGCCAGGGTTTTTTACACTTTTTCCTACCTTCTACTGGCTCTAGAGGCTTGGTTTTGGACTCAAACGAAGCGTCATTCTGCAGCGCATCTTTTGTGGAAAAACTTTACCAAAAGCAAAAACGCCGAAAAACGCACCGTTCTCGAGATATGAGCGATTTTTCCTTACGATGTACTTTCTGGCCAAGTTTTCCGCAAACCTATTGGGGGTAGCGGCAAATACTTGGCATGCCTAGATGCGCACTTCAATCCTCTACCGACGCCCAGAAGAAAGCTTGGAGGGCGGACTCACCGTTCCCGGGATATGGCCGATTTTCTGAAAAAAGTGCTCCGGGCCAGGGTTTTTTACACTTTTTCCTACCTTCTACTGGCTCTAGAGGCTTGGTTTTGGACTCAAACGAAGCGTCATTCTGCAGCGCATCTTTTGTGGAAAAACTTTATTAAAAGCAAAAACGCCGAAAAACGCACCGTTCTCGAGATATGAGCGATTTTTCCTTACGATGTACTTTCTGGCCAAGTTTTCCGCGAACCTATTGGGGGTAGCGGCAAATACTTGGCATGCCTAGATGCGCACTTCAATCCTCTACCGACGCCCAGAAGAAAGCTTGGAGGGCGGACTCACCGTTCCCGGGATATGGCCGATTTTCTGAAAAAAGTGCTCCGGGCCAGGGTTTTTTACACTTTTTCCTACCTTCTACTGGCTCTAGAGGCTTGGTTTTGGACTCAAACGAAGCGTCATTCTGCAGCGCATCTTTTGTGGAAAAACTTTACCAAAAGCAAAAACGCCGAAAAACGCACCGTTCTCGAGATATGAGCGATTTTTCGTTACGATGTACTTTCTGGCCAAGTTTTCCGCGAACCTATTGGGGGTAGCGGCAAATACTTGGCATGCCTAGATGCGCACTTCAATCCTCTACCGACGCCCAGAAGAAAGCTTGGAGGGCGGACTCACCGTTCCCGGGATATGGCCGATTTTCTGAAAAAAGTGCTCCGGGCCAGGGTTTTTTACACTTTTTCCTACCTTCTACTGGCTCTAGAGGCTTGGTTTTGGACTCAAACGAAGCGTCATTCTGCAGCGCATCTTTTGTGGAAAAACTTTACCGAAAGCAAAAACGCCGAAAAACGCACCGTTCTCGAGATATGAGCGATTTTTCCTTACGATGTACTTTCTGGCCAAGTTTTCCGCGAACCTATTGGGGGTAGCGGCAAATACTTGGCATGCCTAGATGCGCACTTCAATCCTCTACCGACGCCCAGAAGAAAGCTTGGAGGGCGGACTCACCGTTCCCGGGATATGGCCGATTTTCTGAAAAAAGTGCTCCGGGCCAGGGTTTTTTACACTTTTTCCTACCTTCTACTGGCTCTAGAGGCTTGGTTTTGGACTCAAACGAAGCGTCATTCTGCAGCGCATCTTTTGTGGAAAAACTTTACCAAAAGCAAAAACGCCGAAAAACGCACCGTTCTCGAGATATGAGCGATTTTTCCTTACGATGTACTTTCTGGCCAAGTTTTCCGCAAACCTATTGGGGGTAGCGGCAAATACTTGGCATGCCTAGATGCGCACTTCAATCCTCTACCGACGCCCAGAAGAAAGCTTGGAGGGCGGACTCACCGTTCCCGGGATATGGCCGATTTTCTGAAAAAAGTGCTCCGGGCCAGGGTTTTTTACACTTTTTCCTACCTTCTACTGGCTCTAGAGGCTTGGTTTTGGACTCAAACGAAGCGTCATTCTGCAGCGCATCTTTTGTGGAAAAACTTTACCAAAAGCAAAAACGCCGAAAAACGCACCGTTCTCGAGATATGAGCGATTTTTCCTTACGATGTACTTTCTGGCCAAGTTTTCCGCGAACCTATTGGGGGTAGCGGCAAATACTTGGCATGCCTAGATGCGCACTTCAATCCTCTACCGACGCCCAGAAGAAAGCTTGGAGGGCGGACTCACCGTTCCCGGGATATGGCCGATTTTCTGAAAAAAGTGCTCCGGGCCAGGGTTTTTTACACTTTTTCCTACCTTCTACTGGCTCTAGAGGCTTGGTTTTGGACTCAAACGAAGCGTCATTCTGCAGCGCATCTTTTGTGGAAAAACTTTACTAAAAGCAAAAACGCCGAAAAACGCACCGTTCTCGAGATATGAGCGATTTTTCCTTACGATGTACTTTCTGGCCAAGTTTTCCGCGAACCTATTGGGGGTAGCGGCAAATACTTGGCATGCCTAGATGCGCACTTCAATCCTCTACCGACGCCCAGAAGAAAGCTTGGAGGGCGGACTCACCGTTCCCGGGATATGGCCGATTTTCTGAAAAAAGTGCTCCGGGCCAGGGTTTTTTACACTTTTTCCTACCTTCTACTGGCTCTAGAGGCTTGGTTTTGGACTCAAACGAAGCGTCATTCTGCAGCGCATCTTTTGTGGAAAAACTTTACCATAAGCAAAAACGCCGAAAAACGCACCGTTCTCGAGATATGAGCGATTTTTCGTTACGATGTACTTTCTGGCCAAGTTTTCCGCGAACCTATTGGGGGTAGCGGCAAATACTTGGCATGCCTAGATGCGCACTTCAATCCTCTACCGACGCCCAGAAGAAAGCTTGGAGGGCGGACTCACCGTTCCCGGGATATGGCCGATTTTCTGAAAAAAGTGCTCCGGGCCAGGGTTTTTTACACTTTTTCCTACCTTCTACTGGCTCTAGAGGCTTGGTTTTGGACTCAAACGAAGCGTCATTCTGCAGCGCATCTTTTGTGGAAAAACTTTACCAAAAGCAAAAACGCCGAAAAACGCACCGTTCTCGAGATATGAGCGATTTTTCCTTACGATGTACTTTCTGGGCAAGTTTTCCGCGAACCTATTGGGGGTAGCGGCAAATACTTGGCATGCCTAGATGCGCACTTCAATCCTCTACCGACGCCCAGAAGAAAGCTTGGAGGGCGGACTCACCGTTCCCGGGATATGGCCGATTTTCTGAAAAAAGTGCTCCGGGCCAGGGTTTTTTACACTTTTTCCTACCTTCTACTGGCTCTAGAGGCTTGGTTTTGGACTCAAACGAAGCGTCATTCTGCAGCGCATTTTTTGTGGAAAAACTTTACCAAAAGCAAAAACGCCGAAAAACGCACCGTTCTCGAGATATGAGCGATTTTTCCTTACGATGTACTTTCTGGGCAAGTTTTCCGCGAACCTATTGGGGGTAGCGGCAAATACTTGGCATGCCTAGATGCGCACTTCAATCCTCTACCGACGCCCAGAAGAAAGCTTGGAGGGCGGACTCACCGTTCCCGGGATATGGCCGATTTTCTGAAAAAAGTGCTCCGGGCCAGGGTTTTTTACACTTTTTCCTACCTTCTACTGGCTCTAGAGGCTTGGTTTTGGACTCAAACGAAGCGTCATTCTGCAGCGCATCTTTTGTGGAAAAACTTTACCAAAAGCAAAAACGCCCAAAAACGCCGAAAAACGCACCGTTCTCGAGATATGAGCGATTTTTAATTACGATGTACTTTCTGGCCAAGTTTTCCGCGAACCTATTGGGGGTAGCGGCAAATACTTGGCATGCCTAGATGCGCACTTCAATCCTCTACCGACGCCCAGAAGAAAGCTTGGAGGGCGGACTCACCGTTTCCGGGATATGGCCGATTTTCTGAAAAAAGTGCTCCGGGCGAGGGTTTTTTACACTTTTTCCTACCTTCTACTGGCTCTAGAGGCTTGGTTTTGGACTCAAACGAAGCGTCATTCTGCAGCGCATCTTTTGTGGAAAAACTTTACCAAAAGCAAAAACGCCGAAAAACGCACCGCTCTCGAGATATGAGCGATTTTTCCTTACGATGTACTTTCTGGGCAAGTTTTCCGCGAACCTATTGGGGGTAGCGGCAAATACTTGGCATGCCTAGATGCGCACTTCAATCCTCTACCGACGCCCAGAAGAAAGCTTGGAGGGCGGACTCACCGTTTCCGGGATATGGCCGATTTTCTGAAAAAAGTGCTCCGGGCCAGGGTTTTTTACACTTTTTCCTACCTTCTACTGGCTCTAGAGGCTTGGTTTTGGACTCAAACGAAGCGTCATTCTGCAGCGCATCTTTTGTGGAAAAACTTTACCAAAAGCAAAAACGCCGAAAAACGCACCGCTCTCGAGATATGAGCGATTTTTCCTTACGATGTACTTTCTGGGCAAGTTTTCCGCGAACCTATTGGGGGTAGCGGCAAATACTTGGCATGCCTAGATGCGCACTTCAATCCTCTACCGACGCCCAGAAGAAAGCTTGGAGGGCGGACTCACCGTTTCCGGGATATGGCCGATTTTCTGAAAAAAGTGCTCCGGGCCAGGACTCACCGTTTCCGGGATATGGCCGATTTTCTGAAAAAAGTGCTCCGGGCCAGGGTTTTTTACACTTTTTCCTACCTTCTACTGGCTCTAGAGGCTTGGTTTTGGACTCAAACGAAGCGTCATTCTGCAGCGCATCTTTTGTGGAAAAACTTTAGCAAAAGCAAAAACGCCGAAAAACGCACCGTTCTCGAGATATGGCCGAATTTCTGAAAAAGGTGCTCCGGGCCAGGGTTTTTTACACTTTTTCCTACCTTCTACTGGCTCTAGAGGCTTGGTTTTGGACTCAAACGAAGCGTCATTCTGCAGCGCATCTTTTGTGGAAAAACTTTACGAAAAGCAAAAACGCCGAAAAACGCACCGTTCTCGAGATATGAGCGATTTTTCCTTACGATGTACTTTCTGGGCATGTTTTCCGCGAACCTATTGGGGGTAGCGGCAAATACTTGGCATGCCTAGATGCGCACTTCAATCCTCTACCGACGCCCAGAAGAAAGCTTGGAGGGCGGACTCACCGTTCCCGGGATATGGCCGATTTTCTGAAAAAAGTGCTCCGGGCCAGGGTTTTTTACACTTTTTCCTACCTTCTACTGGCTCTAGAGGCTTGGTTTTGGACTCAAACGAAGCGTCATTCTGCAGCGCATCTTTTGTGGAAAAACTTTACCAAAAGCAAAAACGCCGAAAAACGCACCGTTCTCGAGATATGAGCGATATCTGCACAAATATCGTGGCGCCATCTCATTCCGGCGACCAAGCACACGACATTCACATTTAAAGGTCGAAAGTATTCCATGTGAGGGCCGCCACTGTTCATGAATGGAAATCTTGGACGGTAGCCAGCGAATATCGGCGCCATCGTGTGCCACATCTGCGGTTGTACTTATATTTAGACGTGGACAGCGCATCTCTCTATTTGCTTGAAAGACGCATTTTATGAATTCGCGATCGTCAACACTCGAAATGTCGTCTCAATTCAGTTGCCTCCACTGCAGTTCTGCTCAACTAGGGTAAAGCTTTAATCTTACGGAAGCGAATCCTTTTCCTTCCCCTTTTCCATTGACGCCGCCAGCACACCCATGGCGTACCATTCTTCAAAGCACCGTCAGATGTGAAGGTAGTCACCACCACCCCATCGGAGCATTCTAAGCTTCGGCACTATGACGTGTAGGCTTTGCCATTCTTTTCCAACCCCTTTCCCTGGCAGTGGGACTTGCATGTGTGCATGGGTGTGCTTGAGAACTTCATGTGTGTGCATGTGCAACCTATGCACGCTTCCTACCCCAGGTCACATCTCCAGCTGCGCGTGTGAGTGTGAATTCACTAAACTTCCCTCTCTAAGGTTGACGTCATCGATTTTCGGTTCCGTTTTGGGTTTTTTTTGCATAGCACTTCTTGACGCACATGTACGACAACGAGTACGTCTACAGCAAAGGATTCACATGCATGCCGCTGCGACGGTATGCATGCCAGAATATTCGATTGGAATCTGCGCTGAATGATGTGGAAATGGGAGGGGATGGGGACGACACAAGAAAGCCCGATAAAAGAGAAACGCTGCAGAATAAGAAAAGTGCACTTGAGTTACTCTGGACGTGGTGGGTGGCCGGGCATTCGACGTGTTATTGTGTGCGTGTGTGGGAGAGTGTAAAAGGACCCTCCATGGATGTACAGATACTTGTTAACGATTTGATTTTATTGCTGACCAAGTACTGGTATCGAAGGGCTATTGTATCGCATTCGCACAACCACCAGCCAACCAATCAACCAACGAACATGGGTCTGGGCCTGGGCCTGGGCCTGGGCCCGCGGTGGGCGGACAGAGTGACCTGGCATTCATTAGTATTGATTTGTCAATAGTGCTGTGCTCCTTTTGTCATTGCTGTGGCGGAAGAGTTTGCAAATCGGAAAAAACAGCACAACAGTGACTTGAAACTAGGACGGTGTGAAGACAAGGCAAGCTGTGCACGACATGAACCACCAGTGCGGTGGGGGAAACTAGGTCGCTAACTGAACGAATGCTGAATTCAGAACGAAGTATTTTATTTAATTACAGTCAAGAAAGGAAGCAATTGAGGTTGCAAGTATTGGTTAGTGCTCGTGTTCGTCGGCTGAGGAGGTGTTAGGCTTCCCACAAAAAGGAAGAGTTAGATAACCCTGTTAGTGATTGGCTTTCTTTCTTCAAAGACAGTCAACTTTTGGCGTACTATTGGGGGTTGCATTGCGTGCGGTTAAGCACGCGATCTGTGAGAGGATAGATCAATAGAAATAACCATCTAGACTTAGCAGGCAGTTCTGTTATGTAAGGGCAGAGGCACTAGGGCGTGGTAAAGTTGCCTAAATCGTAAAAAAGAGAGTCCTTCCTTCTTCAGTCCTGCAGGAAACGCCAACCTCTTACTGAAACATTTTAAGTTCATTATTCACTTCATTTTATTCGTCCCGTCCCGCCAGTGCACCGCTCGGACTGCCTGTTTCTTCAGCAAAAGCGACTATGGCTCCCTTCCCAAACACAGCAGCTACGTTCTACGTGCGTGCTACATACACCATCATGCAATGAACTGCTCAGCACATTTCACAGCTTTGCTAATGAGCAGTGGTCAACACCTGGTTCTTCAGGATAACAAAAGCTGCTTCATTTTACCACAGCCCATAGGTTCATCAACTTGCCACCCGGTTCACAAGTCCGCAAGTGCTAAGCTCTACGCACTCCTTCGGGTCGCTTCCTATCGAACAAGCCTTCCTACACACCTCCAAAGTAGTCAGACTCTTTCCTTACCGCCGCAGCATAATTTCCAATACTAACAGCCATCCTCCATCTCCAACTTTGACAAATGCGTACTTGGCATGCATGTTCTATAAGCTCGCAGGCTGCTGCAGACGAAGAAGAACGTCCAACAATCTCCCGAGGAACCCACCACAAGAGTCGCAGCAGCAAAGGCGACTTTCTCAGTGATTCTTGTCCGCTTCATTGGCCTGTACACATCGCATTGATGTCAGAAGATCCACACACACGATATCTACACGTTTGCCATATAGCTCACGTTGCTGCTCTATGGCCCACGCTTCTCCAGCTCCACTGCTTGCCAATCAATCATAGCCTCTCTGGGTCATCTGATTCTTCATTGATACTCTGTGACGGATCCTTCTCCCGCTCCTGTGGTTCCTGTCTGATAATCTCTTGTCTTCCGGTCATACTAGTCCATTTTGCCATGCCTTCTGGCTGTTCCTAGCCCTCACTGCTGTTCTCTGCTGCACCCCTCTACCGGATCCTTCTCCGGCTTCTGTGGTTTCTGTCTTCCAGGTCATACTAGTCCATTTTGCCTTGCCTTCTGGCTGTTCCTAGCCCTCACTGCTGTTCTCTGCTGCACCCCTCTACCGGATCCTTCTCCAGCTCCTGTAGTTTCTGTCTTCCAGGTCATACTTGTCCATTTTGCCATGCCTTCTGGCTGTTCCTAGCCCTCACTGCCGTTCTCTGCTGCAGCCCTCTACCGGATCCTTCTCCAGCTCCTGTGGTTTCTGTCTTCCAGGTCGTACTAGTCCATTTTGCCATGCCTTCTGGCTGTTCCTAGCCCTCACTGCTGTTCTCTGCTGCACCCCTCTACCGGATCCTTCTCCGGCTTCTGTGGTTTCTGTCTTCCAGGTCATACTTGTCCATTTTGCCATGCCTTCTGGCTGTTCCTAGCCCTCACTGCTGTTCTCTGCTGCACCCCTCTACCGGATCCTTCTCCAGCTTCTGTGGTTTCTGTCCTCCAGGTCATACTAGTCCATTTTGCCATGCCTTCTGGCTGTTCCTAGCCCTCATTGGTGTTCTCTGCTGATCCTTCTCCAGCTCCTGTAGTTTCTGTCTTCCAGGTCATACTAGTCCATTTTGCCATGCCTTCTGGCTGTTCCTAGCCCTCATTGCTGTTCTCTGCTGCACCCCTCTACCGGATCCTTCTCCAGCTCCTGTGGTTTCTGTCTTCCAGGTCATACTTGTCCATTTTGCCATGCCTTCTGGCTGTTCCTAGCCCTCACTGCTGTTATCTGCTGCACCCCTCTACCGGATCCTTCTCCAGCTCCTGTGGTTTCTGTCTTCCAGGTCGTACTAGTCCATTTTGCCATGCCTTCTGGCTGTTCCTAGCCCTCATTGGTGTTCTCTGCTGATCCTTCTCCAGCTCCTGTAGTTTCTGTCTTCCAGGTCATACTAGTCCATTTTGCCATGCCTTCTGGCTGTTCCTAGCCCTCATTGCTGTTCTCTGCTGCACCCCTCTACCGGATCCTTCTCCAGCTCCTGTGGTTTCTGTCTTCCAGGTCGTACTAGTCCATTTTGCCATGCCTTCTGGCTGTTCCTAGCCCTCATTGCTGTTCTCTGCTGATCCTTCTCCAGCTCCTGTAGTTTCTATCTTCCAGGTCGTACTAGTCCATTTTGTCATGCCTTCTGGCTGTTCCTAGCCCTCACTGCTCTTCTCTGCTGCACCGGTTCCTTGCTTCTAAATCCGTTCCTCTGAACCTGCGTACCGAAGCGCCTTCTTACTCCCGAAAAAGAAACAAAATAAAATATATTAAAAACCCGTAAATAATTATCTGCCATTTCGCGATGACATTTCAAATAAGAAAACAACAACTTGGCATCACTAACCCCGTCAAAACAAAACTCAATGTGACAGCTGAGAAAAAAAAATGAGTTGAAGCATCTCTCTGGCACAGTGAATCCGTGCAATGGGGAAAACGGATTGTCAATCACAAACTATTCGCTGAATTAATCCTCATTTTCCCTCAAAAGTGCCGTTGTTTGTTGTTATTTTGTACTGAAGTAATGCATAACTTGAATTCTGACACAATTAAAATATATATTCCCATCCGCACGAACCACATCAAAGTGCAAATGTAAAGAGAGAAAGAAAGAAAAGGGAAAACAACGAAATCGACAAAAGATAAACAAAGAACTGATCTCTGGCATACGTTCATCTGTGAAGTTTCCAATCCACTTAAAAACGAAAATAAATTCCTACTTTTTGTTTTTAAATTTCATTTCTTTTGTTTCGTTCGTTCTTTTCCTTTCTGTCTTGTGTTTTGCATTTTTCCCTACCCTGCACCATATTGTGTCCTGAAACGTAACATATTTAATTGGACAAACCGAGAACAACGAGGAGGGGAGGCAAGTGAATGAATTTGTGCTTGAGAAAAGATAATGTAATTGATTGTATCTACATATCTGAGGAGGACGATTAGTTAGGAAGTGCATACAAGATAAGTGGTGTGTTGCTGCATTGCTGGTCGGTCGGCTGGATGCACCAGCCATTCTTTTCGAATAAGAAGAGGCAAACAGCAAGAAAAAAAAGTTGTTAAATTTATTTATACCACCACCAATCATCTGATTGCAAAAAAAAAAATAAAATAAAATAAAGAAAGAAGAAAAGAATAATAAAGGAACGAACTGGTAAGGTCAGAAAGAGAAAGATAGGAAGCAAAACAAAGGCACATCAGAAAAACCTCTTGGACAGCAATTGGGGACTTGCCTGCACCACCAATAGCAGCTCAAGTGTATGTGTTTTGTATTTTTTTCACTTGAAGAGGAAGGAAAGAAACGACTTGTGATATTTAGGCTTCCAAATTTTCACCGAGACACTTAGACAAATGTCTACTATTTTCGTTTCGAACTGACTTTCGCACCTTGCATCGAAAAATGCAATATTCTTCCCCCAGAGACAAGTAAAAGAGTGCAGGAATTAAAGTGAAACAAAAAAAAAAAATAAAAAAAAAACACGAAAAAAGAAGAAATAAACTGACGTAGGAATTTCTTGTACTTCTGTTTGTGTACTCGTTTTTTTTTCTGTTTTAAAGACTTCACTTCAATTCAATTCGATTTTCTTGCTTTACGTTTATTTACTTGTTTTTTTTTTTTGTTTTTTTTTTCTACCGTGTCATAATTGCAACCATCCATCCACTTGAAACGGGTGTTATATGTTTTCCCACACGTCTGGTTGGACTTTTAGTGCAACCTTCATGTAGAGAGGAGTGCAATTTGTTGTTTTACTAAACCTACAACAAATATTCAGTGTTTTCGAATGTAGCAGCCGATCGACAGCGAACAGAAAAAACGCTCTTCTCTGCAAGCAGATGACATTTCATGCGCCCAGCAGCAGCGGCAAAACGAAACGAGAACATCCCAGGCGGATCGGCGACAGACACCCAAGTCAACGAGGACATCATTTTCATTGCTACTGGTGTGTCATCATTGCGTCCTTTGCAAGAATTCCGGAATCTGTGACAAAGGTAAGTTTTTTTTTCTTCAAATTTTCGTTTCATCATAACATGAACATTGGTGTGTTGGAAACGTAGAAACAGGCACATATGGTTTTCGGACAGGAACTGAACAGAGAATGTCAGCCGTGCATGCGTTTGCATTTATGCATGAAGTCTGGAATTGGCTTTGTTATTTGCCAGTGACTCAGAATTGCTTTGTGATGGATCTCATTGAGTTGCAGATTTGGTTGGTTTTACATGTATCGTCAGTGACCGCACTATGTTTCGACGGGAAGTGTGACCACAGTGCCACCGGTCTTGGAGTGTGGAATTGGCGTCGTCATTTCCATTTCGCATATGTCTGTTCTCACAACTCAGAATCGCTTTCGACAATGGATCTGTTGACTGCCGGAGAGGCGACAACAATAATAACATGGCCAATTTGGACCTGCGGCGAGTAGCGGTCTATTGTTCTCTCACGAGCAGAGTGGTTGAGTTGCGGATTATGACAGGTTACATGTGCTGGGAATAGGATTGACGTACTGACGCACTACCGGGGATGGATGTTCTCAGAATCCGTTCAAATTATCAACAGTGCACTTGCCATAGTGGGTTGGCAATGACGTCCGTTCAACCTATCGCTCGCAGGTATCAACCGCAGACGTGCGATGGTGCATTTCCAAAGTGAGCTTTCCAGGATTCGATTGACATTATGTTGGGGTATTTAAGACGAACGACAGGACGTCCAGAATTTCAGTCCAACACTGACTGTAGTCATAAGAACACCACTTGTCCATGTGCGGTTATTGTTTAGAAAATCAGCGAAGAAGAGGTTACAAAAAATACTCTCCACGGTATTTGAGATATACTCTTGTAGTAGCTTGCGTGCATACAGATTCGCAGTGAAGCCCTGATTGTTGAAGCAGAAGCTTGAGAATACTCGTAGCTTGCGTCCACACAGTTTCGCAGTGAAGCCCTGATTGTTGAAGCAGAAGCTTGAGAATACTCGTAGTTTGCGCCCACACAGAGTCGCAGTGAAGCCCTGATTGTTGAAGCAGAAGCTTGAGAATACTCGTAGCTTGCGTGCACACAGATTCGCAGTGAAGCCCTGATTGTTGAAGCAAAAGCTTGTGAATGTGAAAAATTTAACTTGACACCACTTTGTTCATGTTTGCTCATTGGTTAGAGAAGTTTGTGGCCAGCCAGTTCTCCCAGTCGAAACAACATTAAATTTTTGTCTCTTTCAGAGTTTCGATTGACAACGAATACATTTTTGATAGATAAGCCGTCACAACAGTGCGCCGCGAAACCACTGCGAGTTGTATTTGCCATTTTGTAAATACACTAGTGAATTCTGCGAAATGGGAAATTGCTTGAAGATATCCAATGCCGATGATATATCCCTGTTGCGCGGCAGTGAGAATGGAAGCGGACGTGATTCATCATCTGATCAAATTGGACCTTTACCGATATATTCTGTAAGCCCGCACTTGTTCTTGGTTATTTTTGTGTTTTTTCACAGATTTCCCATGTTTATTCTCTCGTAGGAAATCCTGCAACCAGTCTTCTATCCATCACCATCGGTTAGCCGTCCAGTCTCACATCTAACCGAAGAGGAGCAAATAAAAATCGCCAAACGCATAGGACTCATACAGCATTTACCAATTGGCTCGTATGATGGCTGCAAGAAATCGCGAGAATGTGTTATCTGTATGATTGAATTTTGTGTTGGTGAAGCTGTGCGCTATTTACCCTGCATGCACATATACCATGTGAACTGTATTGATGATTGGTTGATGCGCAGTCTGACATGCCCCAGTTGTATGGAACCCGTTGATGCAGCTCTTTTAAATAGCTACGAAACAACGTAATCTCCGTCAATTTTTGTGTTATTTTTTTTTTATTTTATTTTTTTTTTTTTATTTGAACATCTCTTATTCGTTTGCGTTTTTATTTTGAGATTATTTGTTCACCAACTGAACAACTGAACTTTGGCTAAACAACAAATTCATTGTTCATTGATTTATTACTCACAAGTGACGTGGAAGTAGGAAGGGGGAGTGTGGGGAGGGGGCAAGGGAGGTTTCAGTTTTAGAAATCTGATTTTTATTTCGATAGACGTTTGATTTGGACTTTTTTTTCTTCATCATCTCTTATGATTCGCCGTGAAATCAAAACGCATGCATCTAACTCGAGCTTACTCCAGTGAATTAATAAAAGCAGTGTGACCGATGAAATTTTGCGTACAGAATGTGGGAACCCTGAGATATATGGGATGGCGGGGGGGGGGCTTGTGGGATGAAATGAAATGAAATTGATTAAAACACGCCCCACTGGCGACAAGTGAAGGGATACAATAATGTGTAGACGCTTTTTTAGGTACTTGCTGTTAACAGTTGTTCTTTTCGTTCTGTTTTTGTATACTTTTCAAAAAAAATGAACACATCAAGTTAATCCATCGCATTCGCGCGCATTCGTTATATGGTAAAAAATACAAGCAAACATTCTAAAAGACGACCGTAATTCGCTGCTGAAGTGTCAGCAATGGATACCGATCGGCCTACTAGACCCGTCAACTGCTGGTGTGTCTTGTTCAGATGAGGAAACTAAGTAATCAATTGGGGCAATAAACAATTTATGATTAATTCATTTATGAAATCAAAAGAAGTAATACTATAAATATTTGAATGTGAAAGCATTGTTTTTTCTAGATGTAAGCCTATTAAACAAAAAAAAAAAAAAAACAAGAAATGTTATGTATATGTGGGTATGTGCTTACATGCATGTGCATGTATATGTAACGAGCAACCAAAACATGTATTTGTACATAATTTCTAAAATATTGTGGACTCACACGAGAATAAACTAAAGGAACACATGTGGTTTTTGTTACATGGAAAGAAGTTGTTGGCTGTTATTTATTTCATCTGCGGTTGATGAACGGTCGTGGCGTCGACTCCTAGGCACTTGAGTCTGCGAACCTAGGCAATGCCTGGGTACGATCGAAATCATTTTCAGGGCGCCACTCCACGGTCTTCGAGGTGCATCGACTCCTACGCACTTGAGTCTACAGGCACTGCCTGGGTACGAGGAAAATCATTTTCAGGGCCTCACCCCACGGTCTTCGACGACGCACACACCGTCGTGGCATTGATGTGCGGCGACTCCTACGCACTCGAGTCTACAGGCAGTGCCTGGGTACGAGCAAAATCATTTTCAGGGCGCCACCCCACGGTCTTCGAGGTGCATCGACTCCTACGCACTTGAGTCTACAGGCAGTGCCTGGGTACGAGGAAAATCATTTTCAGGGCGCCACCCCACGGTCTTCGAGGTGCATCGACTCCTACGCACTCGAGTCTACAGGCACTGCCTGGGTACGAGGAAAATCATTTTCAGGGCCTCACCCCACAGTCTTCGACGACGTACGCACCGTCGTGGCGTTGATGTGCGGTGGCTTCTACGCATTTGACTCTACAGGCAATGCCACCCCACGGTCTTCGAGGTGCGTCGACTCCTACGCACTTGAGTCTACAGGCAGTGCCTGGGTACGAGCAAAATCATTTTCAGGGCGCCACCCCGCGGTCTTCGAGGTGCATCGACTCCTACGCACTTGAGCGCCACCCCACGGTCTTCAACGACGCACTCACCGTCGTGGCACTTGAGTCTACAGGCACTGCCTAGGTACGAGCAAAATCATTTTCAGGGCGCCACCCGACGGTCTTCGAGATGCATCGACTCCTACGCACTTGACTCTACAGGCAATGCCACCCCACGGTCTTAGAGGTGCGGCGACTCCTACGCACTTGAGTCTACAGGCAATGTCAAGGTACGAGCAAAATCATTTTCAGGGCGCCACCCCACGGTCTTAGAGGTGCGGCGACTCCTACGCACTTGAGTCTACAGGCAGTGCCTGGGTACAAGGAAAATCATTTTCAGGGCGCCACCCCACGGTCTTCGAGGTGCATCGACTCCTACGCACTTGGGTCTACAGGCAGTGCCTGGGTACGAGCAAAATCATTTTACGGTCTTCGACGACGCACACACCGTCGTGGCGTTGAGGTCACAGGCTTGAGTCTACAGGCAATGCCTAGGTACGAGCAAGATCACTTTCACGGCCTTTAGGTTCGCGGGAAAGTTGCCCCAGGAAGTCCATCGCAAGGAAAAATCTAAGAAAATCGCCAGGACTTTAACATCTATGACGTCGAGCTGGCATAAGTCAGCAAGTCGTCTGCAAATGGACAGCAGTTCACTGTGTCGGTAAGATGTGGCTGACCTGCCCTTTAGATGTTGTAAGCCTACGGTCCCAGCTTTGATCCTTGTGCAACTCCCACCAAAACTCCGTGGAGCCACCCAGAGCGGGATGATCGCAGATTTTCTGCCGCGAGTCGCACACATACGCCCTGAAATACCAGGCCACCAGAAACCCAGAGAAAGCACCAAATCAAATGCACAGCAGCGACTTTCTGCTCAGTGTTGGGATACCTGTTGCTGCTGGTGGCCTGGTATTTCAGACGTAATTTTGTACAAAAAAAAAAAAAAAACTTGCGATGTTGACGCCCTGTGTAGCTGTGGTTGTACGCTTGATGAGCGTTGTATGGGGTGGAGCGGATCCTCAGGTTCTCGGTGTCCTGTGGGAAGACACCTTTCACATACTTCCTATCCTGAGCAGGACATTAGGGCTTTTTGTTTGATTTTGTTGACCTGTTCGATGGGGACAGGGATTTAAGGATTAAACAAAAAAAAAAAGACTGAAGCTGCGTCGTAGAATCTCGTAGACGTAAATATCGCCCAAGTCAATCTTATTTTCTGAGGAAAAGATGGCGTAATACCAAGGGATGTTCTAATGGCTCGATGGGGAAGACAAAGACCATGGATTTTGCACAGTTGCTGGGCTGGTGGCACTGTTCGCAAAACCTGCTGATTTTGGGTCTGTTTTTTTTTCCCCCTTACGAAGTACACACTGGGCTTCTTTTCCCGACCCTAGCGGCAAGAATTTGGCATGCGCAGATGTGCAATTGGCTCCTCTATCGGCGCTCGGTCATGTCCACATGGCAATTTTGCAATTTTGGGCGGTTTTCGACGGTGTTTGTGTCCCACATACTTACCTCGTATATCCGATCCTGCAGAGGGCATTTTGCGTGTTTAAACAAATTCATAAATGCCTCTTGACAACCAATCGACAACGACATCCACCATCTGAATCAGAGAAACCTTCCCTCAGCCACTGCACTTGGGGACTTTGCCAGCACAGTTAGTGAAATAAAATCGGCTAAGTTTTCACTATTCGACTGCAGTTTGCATTTATTTCTACACGTTCAAGTATTGTACATTTTCGCATGTTTAACTTAATCCATTTTGCATCCACATTGCACTCCTTCCCAATCCATCCATGCGTGAGACGAGAGATTTACTCTAACACATCGGACACCACACAACAGCAACAACAACAAAAGCGATTATTTACATTCTCGTCGTTCAGAAAACCCTTAGATGCCTACACAGACACTGCTGCATCAACTTACTTCTAATGAGAAAAATTTCAAGGAGAAAAATTACACTTCGTAGGCACAATATAACACTAAGCAAGCAAGAGAGCATAAGGTGGGACCAAGCCAGAAAGGAAGTAGATCTGCGTTCGGCTTACTTTTCTACATGAAATACGATATGTACTCGTGTGGCATGACGCCACGCCTCGGATAGAACGTGTGCGATACGGAGTACTTTAGTAGATTCGTTATGTCGCTTGTGTAGATATCGGCGAAGCGGAACAATCGCCTGGAGAAGTATGTCGGATTGTGGTACGTGCGGAATACGCTGCCAAATTGGGTGTTGAATACTTTCTTCGTTTCGTTTCTGTAAAGGTTGAGATAGAGGTATTCATAGAGTTTAGTTGCCTTTGAATTCCTCCTCCACCATTTACCTGAGATAATCGCGTTCATTCATCCAAGCGTTCAGATATTGCTTGGCTGCCTCGCATTGATTGTCTTGATGATCTTCGATCAGCTGTGTTAGCATTTGCAGCCAGTTGGCGTTCTTCTTGAACTGCTCATTATTCAGTGTGTTTATCTCGTGCTGCAATAAAATCCCACCATCAATCGTCGCGATGGTCGACAGACGAACTCTCACTCACCGTAAGCTCGCTTATGATAGCCCCAGTCCGCCAGCCGTGCTCCAGGGTGACATCGGCCAAATCACTGTACGGATGGTCGCCGAAGTAGAGCACAGAGTGTCCATGCCAGCCCGTCAATTCCTGCAGCTGCTTCACTGTACCCTAAACGATCACACTTGAATCGCTGTCTACGTCCGATTTGATGGACATACCTCGTAGTAGATTTTCCCCTTTTCCAGCTTCGACACCCGATCCCAGACGTGCGTGTTCGTCTTCTCATCGTACAGCCGTATCGGTCGAGATTCATCGGTGAAAAATTTCGGCTTCCGTGCCTGAACAATGATCACGTCAAAGTAGTCCCTCCAGTGTGGTCCGGCCAATAGGATCATGCCACGATTTCTGTTAAGCAAGCAACGTCAAATCGATCCAATGAAATTAAACTGAACAACTCGCAAACTTACACAAAAGGAAACGGACTGTTTGTCACTAGGAAGAGCTTCTTGTTCGCGTTCAAGAGACGCTCGAAGAACTCTGGCAATGTGGGGGTCTTTTCGATGTACTTTTCAGCATCCTTCAGCACAATTTGATGCATTATCGGATGACAACGTTGCACAGAGCTCTTCACATCGTGGAATAAAATCTCCGGATGATAGTCGATGTGATTCCTCTCGAAATACTCTGCAACATTGCATAGCAAGCACATTTCTGGGACGGAAAACAGATCTGCTAATTGTACCATTTTTGCTTTAACATCTTGCTAGAGGAAACAAAAACAAAAAGAACAGAACATGTATTTATTCAAGGAACATCCCATCAACTGTCGACGTGACTGCATTTAGTCAGTAAAGCCAGCGCACCTGATAGCTCTTCGAGTGTCCTTCAACATACGCAATTGGTATTATTCGATTTTTATAGATTTTCAAAACTTCGCAATCGGGAATTTTCGTCAGTCCCCGATAGACGGACCCCAACTGAATCTGCAAAAACGAATCCAACTTAAGCAGAAGACCCTTTTCGATGTCATAGTGCAGACCACGAACAGCAAATCCGGGTATGTACTCAAGATTGGCTATTTCCTCTGGATACTGTACACACATACATCAGATTATCAGATCATGTTTTGTTGCAGCTAAGTCTAGTCTGAAAACTACTTACTTTGAATTTTTTGATTAACATATCGCGACCAAGATTGTACAGCAAATCATGCAGGCATGACTTGTAACAGGCCAGAGTGTAGTCATAGTCGAAGCCATAGACTGTGACCTCCTTCAGGTCCAGTTCATTGCACGCGAATACCCCGTGCGGATTTACATTCTTTGGTAATTTTTTCGCTACAAGTTTGAGGAGGGGAATTGTTGGTTTTTTCCGTCATTTTGTCTAAACTTAAATAATTCAGTGGGTTGTGTGTGCGTATATGGAATGTGGAATGTTAGTGGAAGTGCTGAATCAATCGGAGTTTTGCCCGGACACGGTGACTGTATCTCTGTACGGTGACTGGGGCAAGGTGGAAGTGACTGAGAGGCATTTGAGGTTCCCATCGGGGTGGGGAAGCCTTTCGCGAATCACGCGATGGCCCAACCACGAGGGGACTTTCGAACAATTCTGACCGAGCTCTCCACAAAGAACAACGATTGACGAGGAATGTGTTAGTTTGAGTGGAAAGACATCGTATGTGAGCGCTACAACTCGTAGTTCTACTACTGCTTGTAAAGGGTGATTTTTTGTAGCTATTATCTTTTTGGCGACACTGCTTTAAACAGCCGACGCACGTTTCTCTGTCAAACAGCTTCAGTTTGGTCGACAATTTGACCATGAATCGTCCCACGAACGAGCAACGCTTGCAAATTATTGAATTTTGTCTTGTTTTGAAAATGCGTGCTCTTTTGAGAAAGTTCATCGCGCGCTTCTCCGGTTCCAAATTGTGTTCAGCGATGAAGCTCATTTTTGGCTCAATGGGTACGTAAATAAGGAGAAGGAGTGAATGTCAGCCAGAAGCAGTGCAAGAGCTGCCAATGCATCCAGAAAAAGTCACAGTTTGGTGCGGTGGCGTCATTGGACCGTACTTCTTCAAAGATGATGCGATTCCTAAAGCAACTGTGAGCGCTGGTGAGAGCGCCACCGTGAGATGATATCCGACTTTTTGTTGCCCAAAATGCAAGAGCTTGACATGCATGGCATGTGGTTTCAACAAGACGGTGCCACATGCCACGGAGCACGCGCCACAATGGACTTGTTGAAAGGCGAGTTCGGTGAACATTTTATTTCACGTTCGGGACCGGCCGCCTAGATCGTGCGATTTAACGCCTTTCGACTATTTTTTGTGGGGCCATGTTAAAGCTCATGTCTATACAGACGAGGCCGAGAGACAACATTGAAGCATTTACTCGTGAGATGCCGGCCGAAATGTTGGAGAGAGTATGCCAAAATTGGACTAAGCCGATGGACCATTTGAGGCGCAGTCAAGGTCAACATTTGCATGAAATAGTCTTCAAAAATTAAATTATATCGACCGCACTATCGATTCAAATGAAGATTTCATGCTTTTTGAATTTTATGTGTTTTTTTTTTTTTTTTTTGAAAAACTTTCCTTTAGCTTTTAAAAAATCACCCTTTACAATAACCGAGCTCAGAGTTGAATGCAATCCATTGCTTGGCATCACGCAACGCGGTGAAAAAGTGCACAGAGCAGCTTCTTTGCAACTGGCTTGCACAAGAAAGATGATTGTTGAGGTTATGGCCGCCTACACAGGCCCCACGGATAAGTCCCACAGCAACCAGCCGTGTTATTTGTTCTCCCACGAGGACATACAGTTACCGAGCGGTGACGATTCAAATGATTTCGATGCAACGCGAGGGAGCTGTGGTAAGGTAAATGGATTCGTCGTGCCGGGAAGCCGACACACACCACCACTCCATGTGCGGCAGTTCACATTCAAGAATTCAATTAATCGAATCGATTGACGTATGATATCAGCTGCAATGCAAGCAGCACTAGAAACCACAGAGAGTTCCCTTGTGGCGAACTAATGACAAGCATTCAAAATACCCCGACTTGTTTTTATTCATGCGAAACTGTCCCGGAAAAGGGATTCAAGTTTCCTTGCGCAAGCCCACACATGACGTGAATGAACACACACATGACATTTGCGCTGTTCTAAACCACAAGCACCGGAGGGGGAGACTAATCTTATCAAGAGAACAGAAAATGAAAAACCCATTTGCTCATATCTCCACAATCACCCTCGTGTCTCGGTCTTACAGTCTTAGAAGGCGAATGCGACGAAGAGGCACAATCAGAGCAAGAAGACAATTTTAAATTACTCCGTTCGCAATGCAGTGTCGTGCGTTGCTCCCTCCGTAAGCACATCGTTAGACGGCATTTCACTCACTTAGGCCGATGCTATTAATAAAACAAAATACGTGTGTACTTCCATCTGCGAGTGTCAACGAAGGAACAAATTACTGCTACCGAGTGTACGCTTAATTCGTTTTCCTCTTTTTCTGTTCGTTTTTGTTGTTGGTCAAGAATGTGGTGTTATGTATTGAATTGAATCTTTTTTCTTTTTGTACATGACTGAAGATTTGCAAAAATGCATCATTTAAAAGCAGAAAGGAATACAATTTGAATGTGCATGCATACATTTGAACTTCTGTCTGCTCTCTTCGTAGATTCGCTTGAAATCCTCCAATGTTGACGGTCTCACTTGATCGCTTTCATCGGCTGCCGTTGATAGCGAAGCACTTGATGGGGCCTCATTATTCGACGTTAACGCGGAGCAGTTGAAGAATAATGGACAACGTTTTGTCAGACTCTTGCGTAGAGTTGTAAATGCAGCTGACGGCAAACGTATACGATTCGTGTGTGAGAGAAACATTTTGTGTCTAACAATACTAAATGCCTCTTATGGCGGCTTATTCGGATCGAAACACTTCACTTCTTGCACTTCAATCAATGCCGTTGTTTTTCTATCTGATATTCAATTTAACACACCCGCAATGTACGGAAATACAAAACAATTTGCCTCAAAACTTGCACGCTCAGGTACTGTGAACGCACGAACTAGGCCATGGCAAGAGAGCACTGAGAGAAAAAAAACCACACACACGGAAAATAATACCGCACCGAGCCGAAACCAGACGGGAAAAAATCAAGATGTCAGCCCCGATTAGTGTTTGTTTGTGTGATTTGTGTACCAAGCGAATGAGAACGAGCAAGTGTCGCGGGACTGATGCAAATGATAATGAATCGTGGGGGAATGATAGAGAGGAGTATATTAGTGCTCAATAGGCGCGGGTGCTTGTTAACCTGTCTCAACTAATTGCTAGCGATTCAACGTTGAAGGCGGGCGAGTTTTACGAACGTGAGAACGAGAGATGTTGTTTGATTGACAAACAACCAAGCAAAATAAACGTCAAAACCAGCTGCTGCTGCTGGTAAACAAATGCAAGAGTAGGTGCTGGCAACTGGTTGCGGAAAAGAGGAATCCATGGGAGGACTCGTACATTTGGTGAGTATCATTTCAGAGTTGGTAGCTGATGAATTTGTGTGCGCGGTTTCCTGCAGGATGTGCTGGACTCAGATGGGAGGCGTCTTGACAAAATGAAGCAGCCTCTTAATGGAACTGTGGAGGGGACTTGTTGGGGAAATAAACATGCCCTCGGCTGGAGCTGAAATAAAAGGCAAGGTAAAGTAATGATTAGAAATTGCTGGATTGCAAGACTCGCAGGAAATGCTGACAACGAAACTAAACATGAAACCCTTCACTGTACATCATGCAGCTGACAGCAGACACGTGCACGCACATACTGATACACTTCAAGCCACTGCTGAAAGCATCCCTCGCCACCACCACTGATTCAATTTGTCCAGGTTCATGTCTGCAATGCTTTGGATCCGATGGAATGGTGGACCCTTTAGCTGTTCCTTCCCATCCCTCAAGACAAACGTCAATTTGTATTCGTTTGCTTCACATCTTTTTATTTCTGTTTTTCTATACACTTATAGAGCACAATTTGCTCGTGGGTAAATACATATGATACACGTACGCACATGCGGAACTAGTTTCGAGAGTCCAAGGAGTCAAGCTTACCGTGACAGGTGACAGAGAATCCCAGCAGCTGATCGCTCATAAGGAGAATCGCGGCAAGTGCAATGCATTCGTAGTCTTGGGCATCTGCAAAGCGGCCCACCGTGGATGTGCCTGGGAAGCAGTTGTGGTGCCATTGTCCAATGGTCTTGACCAGCTATAGGGGAAGGCTGCGGTTGGCACGATTGTTGGCATAAACTTCCCTAGCTCTACCTCGACTGAGGAAAGCCACCAGTCTTTCGACGCAGACATGGCAAAGTTGAAGCGGAACTGAAGTCGAGTGTTGTTGACCCTAAAGCCAAAATTGATGTGTCCCCTCCGGATGTGGCCGTCAAATGTAGGCTCCATTCCGAGATCCGGAAACGGAGAGTGTTGATGATTGTGAAGTTGCGTGGGTATGTCCGGTATGGACTTTGTGCCGAATACAATGTTCTTAGCTTGTCCCCTCGTCATCTCCCGGCGGTTCAAGGCACCAGACACCAACTCGTTGATGTCCAGCCATTCATGGTCCGACAAGAAGTTCCTTGGCAATCTGGGAAAGGTCAGGCCGTTGCAACTGTTGCTCTTCTCACGTGAAGACACTAGTCCCGCATCGGCGAACAGCAGCGTTAATCTCTCGAATAAGACTGACTGCCGAAATCCATCCAAACTCAAACTCACTGGTCCCCAGAGCAGATACGATCCCGTCAGAGCCGAATTGCAGAACAAACGCACGCCGATAGTGACAATTAGCGCCAACCACATCTCAATTTTCCTCGAACCGAATACACCGCGAATGTGTGAAAAACTAAACGGCTGAAGGTTGCCACACGTCAAGAATCGATAATCGTTTGTATTACTTTAAGGACTTGCGCAATTGACAGGATGTAACCACGGGGTGGGTGGAGGGTCTCGGGCAGCAGAATGATTCAATTGGGTCAGGATTTCATTACCCTTGGTCTGATCCTTGGTCCAGGAAATCAATAATGGATGTAGTCTCGCTGAGTGCATCAGTTTCAAGTGCAGAGCAAGCTCTTGTGGCACTCTGACACACACAATGGATTGATGGGCTTTCAAAGGGGGTTGATAAATTCGTGGAATTCCGCGTATAACATGCATAAGTGAATTTGAAAGCAAATGAAAATATTCGCGCTTGGGGAAGGGAGAAAGCGGGTCGTGACAGGAACGGGCACCGAAGAGAACGGCTCGTGGGATGGCATGGGGATGTACCTACAAGGTGTTTCAGATATTCATGGAATTTCCAGCACAAAGAAGAACGCACAGAGGAGTTGTGGGGGAGGCCAAGGGCTCATGGGACGTGCGGTCGGATGGGAGTGGAAAATATGCGTCCCGCGAGAATGCCAACGCGTGCGGCGGGTAGCTGCCGCGTGATACAAGGTGATTCAAGGTGATGAGGGTGGAGGTTCGGATGGTGGAGGATTGGGAGGACAGGGAAGGCATTTATTTCTTCGGATTCAATTAGATAGACGCAGTCAGGGCGTGCAAATCCTGTCCAAGCATCAGCCAAAAGCTTTGACAGACAACGTTCGAATATTGCAAACTCCGGTCTCGTTCTGAACAAGTGCATGTTGTCTCTACGCATGACTCACCTGGAAGCTGCTACATTTGCAAAAGCTTCCAAGTGCCTCCCAACGCACGAGCGCTGAGAGAAGTAGAAACAAGAGAAAATTATCTCGTTTAAGGCATCCATCCAATTTGAGACAGTTTTAGAGGATTCAAGAGACGAGGCGTAAGGAAACGACCACAAAAATTGTCGTCAAACATTTCTTGTTGGGGCAGATCTGAATGTGTGTCCTTTTGAACTTGCACATCCTCATTCGGTCGTGTCGTGGTTTTCCTGGTCCTTCCCCATCGTAAGCAACATTGTTGTCGTCGTTGTCGTCGTTGTCCTCGTCCTCGTTCTCATCTTCGTTCTCGTTCTGCTTCGCGTTTCGCATCCTTATCACGCTCATCGTCGTCGTCTTCTTGTTCTGGCTCAGGCGACGTGTGTGTATCTGTTGTCCATTTCAATCGTATAAATCGTTCTCAGTTCACATTTCATCGCTCGTGTTCACGTTTCGTCGTGGTCGTCGTCGTCGTCGTCGTCGTCCTCCTTCCTAGGTGGGTCAGGAATTTCATTTACAAAAACAAAGCAATTAGAAAACAAAAAAAAAAAAAAAAGCATAAATTAACTATTCGACGTTTATTTGGTTCAAGTCCTGGACAAGAAGTAACAAAAAGTGCATATACACATACAAGAGGAAATACATTCCCATTTCGAGGAATTCATCACTTCGTGGCTGTGCGAGGTCATTTCTGGACAGCCTCGCTAGCGCTGATCATTGCAGTTCGTTTCAGTTTGTCGTCTGTGTGTCCGCTTTGCAATTCGGTGTGTGATGTGAAGAAGTTTCGTGGCGTGTCGTGCAGATTTACTCGAACACCAGGAAGAGCCTCATCGACTGGACAATAACATCGGGACGAGTGTGGGCACACTTTGAATCGGGTCCTCCCTCCTGTCTGACAGATTGCGGAATCCCACTCTTCAACCAGACCGTGAGTTGTATTATGCTTTGTATCCTAAATATCCACCATTCATCACCATCCACGCAGCAGACTGGTATACACAGAAATGTCCAATTAATTAACCTGATTTCGTGGGGCAGTTTCGCCCTCTTCTTCACTCCCCACTTCACCCTCCTTCTTCCCTCTTGCATGGACAGTGTGTGCATGGGATGCTGTGTGTTCTGTGGGCGCCTGATGTTTGCCATGTAGGGTCCGGGGCCTGATAGCTTGATGCTGCAAGGCTGTTTTTCTTGCTTCTGCATCCACACATAATCAAAGTGTGTTTGAAATGAGGGAACATACATGCATGCAAGTGCTCAGCCTACATTTCTAATGAATTCAGGACTTGGTGGTAACACCACCAGCGCTCATCTTCAATGCAGGCCACCGCCAATGCCACCATCCGCCGCCATTCACTGCCCCACAAAACGCGATTGAAATGGGATACATCTCTCGTGTGTACCGAAGGGACAGAGAAAGTGGTACAGCTGCCATTCCGAATCGGATCTGTGTGCACTTTTGTGTATATTCTTCAAATTGAAAGCTGTTGATACATGTACTACGAGGAATCGCGTATCCTGACTGACGTATGCACGCCTGAGATCCTCAATTGAATGGATGCAGTGGGGCGGCGAGGAGCTTTGTACGCTGCTGTTGGTGCATTTTCATTGGTTCTGGGTCAGAGAGCTGCATTCTTTGTTCACTCGCTTCAAGGACAACTCAATTACTATAATGATTCGATTTTCCCTTTTCCATCTTGTTTTTCGGGTGTACATACCTTCGACGTGATTGCCCATTGAGGTGTGCAGGGAATAGACAGAGCACCCAAACCTGACCTAGACCGTAAAATCCGGATGCGGAATTACTATCGTCAGCTGCTGAAAGTGGCATCAGTGTCGAGACAACAACAAAATGAGTACGAAACACTATAAAAGGTGATGGATGAATATGCTGCTCCTCTGCTCTCATATTCCCTCGGCCAGTCCTGCGCTTTGGTTAATTCAATATTGCATGTGTTCCGTGGGGGAGCATGTTTTTGTGTTGCGCTGACCTTCAACCAAGAAAATCATTGTGCCCCCACTGAGTGGGCACATTTCGATGTTGAGGATTTTTGTTCATTGATTGCCGAGCCCCTGGAATATGGTTTTGATAGGGAAGATGCTTTTGAATAAAGTCGCAATTAATCGAGCGAGCTTTTCATGCGAGCTCTTGTCCGCGGAGTGTCGTTCACAATCGAGGGGTCGCTGCTGCAGCAGGCTACTCGTTTTGCTCGTATTTCCTGAGCCCAGTGAATTGAATTGATTTCTTTGTTCCTCAGTCGATAGGAGCGTTATCAGAAGAGCAAGCTGTGAATCGGATAAGATTATATTTCAAGGAGTCATGTCATGGGAGAGTATCGCTTCAAGAGACCTTCTTAGGTAAGCATCCCGACGTAGCGTAGTAACGGCGAACAAACAGTTAACGAACGCGTCTCATCCCTCACAGCATACCGCATAGTCACAATCTGTCGGCGACACACCTTCTAGCCTCCCCGGATGGGTCCAGGTACCTTCTTGAAAATTCCACTGGTAACACGGTAGACCCTTGAGAGTCTGGTTTTTGAAATAAATTGTCCCTGCTTGTAGACATATGCCAATTGGATGAGAGCTTCTCACGATTGGCTGGATACGGGTCAAGTCCTGACGGCACATCGCTTTGGGCGCGTCATGGCTTCTCCAGGTCGAGGAATTCCGTCATCAATTGCTTTCTGGCGTGTCAGAGGAGTCTGAAGCAATATCTGGCGAGGAGAAAGGTAAGTCTGTGGACCGTTAATGGACGGGTTAAATCCAGAAGCTATGCCCTTTAGATGGAACGGGGCCTGCGCTTGTACGAGCAGCACAATCAAAATGCGGCCGTGAGGACCTGGCGCAGTGCTCTGAAATCGACCAACCGCCGCGAGGACAGATTCACGCTGCTCGGCTACTTGTATCAGGCGCACATGGACTGGGGAAAGTACAGGGAGGCCATCGAGTTTGGACACCGTCAGCTTGGCATATCCGAAGAGCTCGACTCACCGACGATGCGTGCGGAGACATATCTCAATCTGGCACGAGCCCACGAGCGCTTGGGTGGACTTGAACGTGCGCTCAGTTACGCACGGCACTCCCTCTACAATGAATGCGGCACTCAGTGTCAGACGGGCGGTCTGGTGCACCTGACCGTGGCCAAGGTCTACTTGGAAATGGGCGGCTTCTCGCGGGCGCTGGAGGGTCTGCAGGGAGCTCATAAGATTGCAACATCCATCGGTGATCCATCGCTGGAGCTACAAGTGTACGTCGCTCTGTCGGAACTTTTTGGACGGCTTCAAGACAATGACAAGAGTGCTACGTACGCCTCAAAGGCATACGATCTCTCTCGTTCGCTGCAGCTGGGCGACCTCAACTCATCACATCACCGAGCGGCGCTCCTTCGGATGGCTGCCGCTTTGCGAAAGCAGGGGGATCTGGGCGATGCTCATGACTATTGCACGGTTAGTCTGCCACGCTCTCTCGCAACCCAATCACTGCAATTGATTCTTTGCAGGAGGCTACTCGGCTGGCGCTCATATCTGGTGACCAGGCGACATACACCCGAAGCATACGCGTGATGGGCGATATCTACAGAAAGAAGATGGACATTGATGTGCGATTGGTTTGCAGGTGTTGTTAGGCTAAGGGTGCTAATGGATGTCTACTTTTAGAGAGCCTTCCGGCAGTACGAGCAAGCTATGGGAACAGCAGCGGCTCTGGGAGATCGAATGGCGCAAATGGAGGCGATGGATGGTGCTGCCCGGTGCTTGGAGGCACTCAGGCTACAGCAGAAGATATGCAACTGCCGTCCTTTAGAGTTTAACACGCGTCTATTAGAGGTTGCCAGTTCTATTGGAGCTAAGGTGAGTCCATTGCGCAGCGGTTTGACTTGCGGTCAGTCGTCTCCACAAGGAGGGGTTTTCTTCTCTATTTTTATTTGCAGCTCTTGGTGCGCAAAATACGCGCTCGACTGGCCTTAATTTATCGAGCTTTGGGTGATGAGGAGCAGTACAACAATCACTCTCGCCTGGCCACCCAGACCGAGGCGGCACTGGGTCTTAACTGTGGTGCTTGCGGTGAAGTCTTTGGCATTGAGGCTGATGCCCTCGAAGCCCTTCCGTGTGCGCACATCTTGCATGCAAGGTGAGTGTGAGCCAGCATCTTGAGTTTGAACTCTGACAATCTTTTCCTTCTCTGTCTCTCTCTCTTAGATGTGCGCATGAGCTCTATCGCCGCCGAGAAAAGGGCACACCTCGAGCATGTCCGGCGTGCAACAAAGTTCTCAACTCCCGACTTCACTTATACGCCGAGAATGCTGTCCCGGTGGTCGGGCCGAACGGCAGCAATATGCCAGCTGGGGTTAACGCTGGCGCACCAGTGAATGGAGCAGGTTGTATCAACGACACCCTCGGTGGGGTTGTCTGCAACAATGCCAAGAACAATCTGTCCACAATGCCGGCCGGCGTTGATAGTACAGTCCTTCTCCTGACCGCATCTCCCCGGCCGCTGTATCGCAGCAACTTGTCGCTGGCGTCGCTTAGTCTTCGAGCTTCCAGCCTGACCATTGACAGTGAACGGCATGCCACGTCATCGGTTTGAAACCAAAGGCCAATGGCGGTCTCCACAATAGATCTGCCATGGTGAGATGTGACACAGAAAGACTTGAACTTCTTTTCAAAACTATTTTGTTTCAAAAATCAAACAAAACTGCTTTATACCACTACTCAAGATATAGGACCGTAAGTAACATAGATAAGGAAACGATGAAGAAGACGAACGAACCAAACTAATGAACGTCTGTGGTGTGTGGTAAATTTTCCCCGGATGTGGGCAACGAAATTTTGCAGTCTTCCAGCGATCGACGACAGACATTTTTGTAAGTGGTTCCTGATTTGGTTTGACTCTTGAAGACGGTATGATGACGATGAAACCAGGTGGGTGAAGATTCACTCAAGAATGAAGACGTTCTCACATTCAGTTGATGGATGTGATTGTCAAGTGATTGTCAATTTGAAAATGATCACTTCTTGGACAAGCTACATAACAATCGTAGTGCATCCAGGTCCAGCAGTCCAACACTCTGCTAACGATACGTGTCTTCCAAAGGCAGTTTAACAAAACTCCCATCTCTTGTGATAGCTATCATATCCATCGCAATCAGCTTCCTTCAAGGACAACCCTCCGATTTCACTCGTGGAAAATTTACCGCACCCACGCATCCACCAGACGATGCATCCTTATTTGGTTGTATGATTTAAACAACTATGCACGAATATCCAATGTGCACGGCTTAACTTGTTATTTTCTTTATCAATTATCACATCAACACGTAGTACATGTCATTTGACAGCAGCAACTAATGAGAATATCTACTATAAGTAATTGCGCTCAAAGCGTTAGGAGTAGCTAAACTAATTGCTTAGTATTTTGTATTCAATCAATTCTCTTTATTTGATCGTTCTTTACACTAACCTAGGTGAACATTATACTGAATTGATTTTGTTTGTTATGTCAAACGAATCGAGACTCGAGAGTCATTCTGACGCACGCTTGAGGCAACTTACATAGTTAACAAGGACAATCAGGGAGAGAAATTTGTATGTATGCAATCCGTCAACTGTCGAAGTGACATAAGTCAGACGCAAAACCAGGAAAACAAGGAGTTATCTAATTAAGTGGATTTATGCATTTCATTTTCATGTGTTTTCGTTGTTTTTCGGTCTCGGCCAACAAATGACTTTTGTTTTGGTTTTTCTTCTGAATGGCGGTTACCCAGAACTTTGACGGTCCAAGAGGAGTGATCATTTGGACACCTTCGATGCGAGCACAGACCTATGGCATAGATTTCACACGACGTGTGTTTGATCGGGGAGGAGTTCAAAATTTCATCACGCACCCCAAAGAGAGAAAATCAAAAAGAAACCACTGCCATGTAACTATTTTTCATTGTGCTCTGACATAATCAAATACCTGAGAGACATCAACAAAAAACAACCACACACTCTAGATTGTAAGATTGAAGTCACAGAACTATTTACTAAACACACCTCCTAGGTATTCATAAGCAGTTTCCTTTGAGAAAGGCTCCACAGGAGATTCGTTGGCACTCGAGTCATTGTGTGAGACTGAAGAGATGCGAAACGAATTCATTTATCTCCCCACTTTGTTTGAGATTCGTTGGCACTCGAAGTAGAAGAGATGCGAAACGAATTCATTTATCTCCCCACTTTGTTTGAGGTTATTTTAAGTTCAGTGAAAGCAGTTTTCATGTGTCAGTAAGATTTAGGATATTTTTAAGCTCTATCAATTCCCATGACCATCACTTTGTTGTATTTTGTATTAAATTCACAGGCATTCCTACACTCCCATCAGTTTACCATTAATCTAGCTCTCGGCTGCACAGTTGAGGAGGGGGTAGAGCCTACATTTGATTTCTATCATTTACAATCGCTTGCTTACACAGTGTGTATGCATGTCCTCGCACTGCTGACATGTGTACGAGTATCTAGGCGACAACATGTACGCAAGTATAAATCGCAGACAATACAGTGAATTTTTCTCGACATTCCCTTAAAGTGCTGTGTGGACTGGGGAGTGTGTGGAGCATTGTGTACAGGGGCTTCAGGGCGATCGTCTCCTGACGACTGCAACTCAAGAATCCCCTGCAATCCCCCAGATCGCAAAGGAGTAGACCACGCGACTCCCCACAGAGTGCTCCTAGTCTTCAACCAGGATCACTCATGAAGAAGTTCACGAAGACGATGTAATGCTCTTCGATTTTGACTTGATTGCATTTGGCACTCGTCTCCTGACGACTGCAACTCAAGTATCCCCTGCAATCCCCCAGATCGCAAAGGAGTGTTCCACGCGACTCACCACAGTGTGCTCCTAGTCTTCAACCAGGATCACTCATGAAGAAGTCCACGAAGACGATGTAATGCTCTTCGATTTTGATTTGATTGCATTTGGCACTCGTCTCGTGACGACTCGCACTCAAGAATCCCCTACAATAGGCCACGCGACTCACCACGCGTCTTCTCCTAGTCTTCAGCACACCAACAAGCAGAGACGCCGGCTCACTTTCGCATTTCCCCACCGATTCCCTTCAAATTTGTGGCCAGCTCTTCATCTCCTCTCCTCCCCGCTTTTCAAGAAAATCAACTTTTCAAAATGTGCCTTCTCGCAGCGAGAAAAGTCAATTCAGTTCATTTCCATAGTTGACCGCACGAAATCATGGATTTTTCGAAAGTGATTTTGGCCGATCGACTCAACGGTCAATGATTTTATCAATTTCCGTGGACTGCGACGATTCGAAGTTGATTTTGGGTACTTTGACGTCCTCAGTGAGTCCGTGGTGAGTGTGCTTGAAGAGAATTGAATTTCTCTTGTTCGGATGCAATTGACAGGGCATTACTTCGTATGAGTAAGTCCAGAGGAAGGAGAGTGTTTAGAAATATATCCCGCGGCTGGATAAGAAGTGCCTAAACTCAAAGCTGTAGTTCGTCTCTTTGAGAGCTGGCTGTCAAAATCTGTTCCCGGTCTGTTGGGTATCGGGCCACAGAGACATCTCAGCGTCTGCCTCTCCACTCGGGGGTGCTGAGAAACTCCTCTTCATATCTGCGGGGCTACAGCAGCCACCTCGTGTTGGCATTCTGTTGATTTTTGACGAAGGAATTGCGTGCCACATGGGGGATGCCGCAAACGACCCCCTTCTGGAGCCAGTCGAAGCACTTTATCGATGATTTGGTAAATATGTGCTTCTATCCTTCAAAATCCTGACAGCACTGATAGACGATGATCCGACACGCTCACACGAGAGACATTTCACTGTATTCCCCATTTGCATTCCCACGGCACTGGCATCGTCTCTATTACTTCGACTCGACTGTCTCAACGTCGACCAGCTAATCACACACAGAAACAAAAACCACCACATTTAGGTATTTCAAATGATCGTACTTCACACGCGAAAATACCAATGTCACGCTGCCACTTGTCATATAACATAATCAAACAAAATTGGGAATATATTAAGTCCAACCACACCTCACCTGAACTCACCACACCACACCTCACCACCCACCATAAAAAGATAACCAAAAAAACAAAAAAAAAACAGATGTAGTCAACTAAATAGCAGTTAAGAGATACTAAAGATATATATGTAACGTAACAAACTATTCCTCCTAAATTCCCTTGATGTTCAACCAGAGATTGACAACAGGCATATATCATTTTCGGAGTACACAATTAATGAAAAAAACAAAACAAAGGCAAACCTTGTAAGCGTTGCTGTCGTAAACAAAACCAGTCTAAACCAAACGAGTTAAACATAAAATTTAAAAGCTAAACGTGTTAAAGAGTATGTAAACATATATATGATAAATTATCCAAATTAATTCCATCTTATAGATTTATTCATATTTAAAGCAAACAAATAAACCTTAGATAATTAAATTTGAAGAAAAACAAGAATACGACACACACCCACACAGAGTCACACATCATTGATCTAGAGAGTAAGAGAACCTACGTACATATATATATACACAAACGGGTGTGTGGAGTCAGTGTCGGGAGAGAGGCCCAGCCCAAGGACTGACTGGCTTGGCTTTGGAATCGCGGAGGATCCACTGTGGTAGCGATCTTGACAATCCTTACGGAAGGATCGTCCTCAACCCTATCATTCCCTTCTTTGCCTTACTGAATCAAAGACTATGCAACTCATTTCGGCATGAATAGGTCGTCCTCTAGTTTCCTTCTTGGGCCATTCTCGGCAATCGTCCTCAACTCGGTCGTCCCCTGGTTGCCTCCTTGGACCATTCTCGGATTGTCCTCAACTCGGTCGTCCTCTAGTTGCCTCCTTGGACCATTCTCGGATTGTCCTCAACTCGATCGTCTTCTAGTTTCCTTCTTGGGCCATTCTCGGCAATCGTCCTCAACTCGGTCGTCCTCTAGTTGCCTCCTTGGACCATTCTCGGATTGACCTCAACTCGGTCGCCCTCTAGTTTCCTTCTTGGGCCATTCTCGGCAATTGTCCTCAACTCGGTCGTCCTCTAGTTTCCTTCTTGGGCCATTCTCGGCAATTGTCCTCAACTCGGTCGTCCTCTAGTTTCCTTCTTGGACCATTCTCGGCAATTGTCCTCAACTCGGTCGTCCTCTAGTTTCCTGCTTGGACCATTCTCGGCAATTGTCCTCGACTCGGTCGTCCTCTAGTTGCCTCCTTGGACCATTCTCGGATTGTCCTCAACTCGGTCGTCCCCTGGTTTGTCTTCTTGGCCATTTTCGGATTGTCCTCAACTCGGTCGTCCCCTAGTTTCCTTCTTGGGACATTCTCGGCAATCGTCCTCAACTCGGTCGTCCTCTAGTTTCCTTCTTGGACCATTCTCGGCAATTGTCCTCAACTCGGTCGTCCTCTAGTTTCCTTCTTGGACCATTCTCGGCAATTGTCCTCAACTCGGTCGTCCCCTGGTTTGTCTTCTTGGCCTTTTTCGGATTGTCCTCAACTCGGTCGTCCCCTGGTTGCCTCCTTGGACCATTCTCGGATTGTCCTCAACTCGGTCGTCCCCTAGTTTCCTTCTTGGGCCATTCTCGGCAATTGTCCTCAACTCGGTCGTCCTCTAGTTTCCTTCTTGGACCATTCTCGGCAATTGTCCTCGACTCGGTCGTCCTCTAGTTGCCTCCTTGGACCATTCTCGGATTGTCCTCAACTCGGTCGTCCCCTGGTTTGTCTTCTTGGCCATTTTCGGATTGTCCTCAACTCGGTCGTCCCCTAGTTTCCTTCTTGGGACATTCTCGGCAATTGTCCTCAACTCGGTCGTCCTCTAGTTTCCTTCTTGGGCCATTCTCGGCAATTGTCCTCAACTCGGTCGTCCCCTGGTTGCCTCCTTGGACCATACTCGGATCGTCCTCAACTCGGTCGTCCCCTAGTTTCCTTCTTGGACCATTCTCGGCAATTGTCCTTAACTCAGTCGTCCCCGAGTTTGCCTTCTTGGCCATTTTCGGATTGTCCTCGACTCGGTCGTCCCCTAGTTTCCTTCTTGGGCCATTCTCGGCAATTGTCCTCAACTCGGTCGTCCTCTAGTTTCCTTCTTGGGCCATTCTCGACAATTGTCCTCAACTCGGTCGTCCTCTAGTTTCCTTCTTGGGCCATTCTCGGCAATTGTCCTCGACTCGGTCGTCCTCTAGTTGCCTCCTTGGACCATTCTCGGATTGTCCTCAACTCGGTCGTCCCCTGGTTTGTCTTCTTGGCCATTTTCGGATTGTCCTCAACTCGGTCGTCCCCTAGTTTCCTTCTTGGGCCATTCGCGGCAATTGTCCTCAACTCGGTCGTCCTCTAGTTTCCTTCTTGGACCATTCTCGGCAATCGTCCTCAACTCGGTCGTCCTCTAGTTTCCTTCTTGGACCATTCTCGGCAATTGTCCTCAACTCGGTCGTCCCCTAGTTTCCTTCTTGGACCATTCTCGGCAATCGTCCTCAACTCGGTCGTCCTCTAGTTTCCTTCTTGGACCATTCTCGGCAATTGTCCTCAACTCGGTCGTCCTCTAGTTTCCTTCATGGACCATTCTCGGCAATTGTCCTCAACTCGGTCGTCCCCGAGTCAGCCTTTTTGGCTAGCAATTGTCCTCGACTCGGTCATCCCCTAGTTTCGGCGTGTCCTCCGCGGCAATTGTCCCTCTCGATCGCTACAATCCCGATTGAGGTGAGCGCACATCTCGGCATCCACTTCTGGCCGACCGGCCCGAGCAACAAGCAACTACTGCATCGCCACAGACCGAGCCTCGGACTCAAACGCTTTCGCAAATCCAACCTCAAGGCAGCGACTTACTGCCCCCCTCCCCAGGCACCGACCGCACGCACCCGGCTAACCGTTGTTAATTATTCATACGAGAGTATTATAGCGTAAAAGTTAAACAAAAAAGAATAAAGGAAATATTTTTTCAAACATTTTAAGCAAACAAACAAAACTCTGTGTCTGTTGAGTCTCAAGTAAACGAGAGAAAATCAAACATTTCCTACGCAGAAGCAAAGTGCAAGATTAAACAAACACAAACATGAGTCTACCATTAAATTAAAATATATATATATGTATATGTGTATGAATGAATATGTATATTTCACACTGTGATAAGTGAGAGCTAAATGTAAATCAGCAGGAGATCACACGGCGAGTATTTTATCCACAAGAGAACCTCTATTGCTGTTAAAGACAATTGTTATTATTGTTTCAGAGTACTATGTATACACGTAACAAAGTAAATCACTGTTGATGACTATATATGTATAGATATATGTGAACAAAAAAACACACACAAACCATTGTTAGATAAGCGATAGGACAAGATGGAAAGGGCTGCCACAGAGCAGGCTGAGCAGCCATGGGCGAGGTGAAAGAATTTAATGTAAATACACGTGTAAGAGCGGGCAACTGAATTCCAATTTAAATCAACTAATAAATCAAATCAAAGAGAATGATCATCAATTCGATTCGTCAATTTGAGCATTGCAACAAGACAAGTGACCAGCGTTTTATTTCCCCTTGTTTTGTTTCTTGTCAACCTGGCGGTGCCCAGTGTTGTAACTTTTTCGCCACACCAACTGTGCTTATTTTACCTCCAAGTGGTAGCCATCGGGTGCTGGTTGCAGTTCACCCGAGCTCAACTTGCCAAACTTATAAGTGCGACCTCTTGTCCTAGGGGTGACAAAAAAGGAACTGGCCCTCCAGGTTGGGGGTTGTGCCGTCGGGGTAACTGCCCGGCAACAACAAGCCTCGGAAGCGGAGGATTTTACTGATGACAAACCCTGCAAACGATATACGGACCGCGATCTTCGGATCTGTACGTGGAGTGTAAGGTCGAACAATTAGCGGAAGCCCTAGACTGCTGCAAAGCAGATACAACCGCCAAGAAGTGCGATGGGATGGACCGGGCAAAAGAAGGCTGAAAAACTGGTGACTGCTACAAACATGGATTTGTGGTTCGAGGCAGACTTAGGCAAGAAGTCTTATCGTTCGGATCCGTGAACGAGCGCCTCACGACAATTCGCATCCAGGCTAAAAAGCCTTCTATGCGCACATGCCCCCGCAGAGGAGAAAGATGACGACACCAAAGACAGGTTCTATGAGCTCCTGGACAAAACCTATGAGCAATGCCCTAGCTACGACATTAAAACTGTCCTTGGCGGTTTTAACGCAAAGCTAGGAAAAGAGAACATCTTTGGTAGCACAGCCTACACGGCACCACATCCGATAACGGACTTAGGCTGATCGACCTTGCTGCGGGGCGAAATGTTGAGATTCCCACATCTCGATATCCAGAGAGGCGATCTCCTGATCAATCAACCGTCAAGCAGATTGATCATATTGCGATCGACGCAAGGCACTCCTCCAGCCAACATTGACTCGGACCACCGCCCTGTTGCGGATATCCCGAACACCGCCAAGACAAAGAAATACTGCGAGGAAGTTCAACGTCAGCCGGCTGCAATCGCAAGAGATTGCCAAATCCTTTTCCGATCGTGTCTCCCTTGACCTCTTAAGAAACCCTACGCAGCATTGCCAAAAAGCCATCAGAGATGCCGCCTCTGATGTGCTGGGTTTCAACAACGAGTGACGGCAGGCGAATGCAGCCAAGCAAGAAGCATACAAAGCGGCCCTGCAAAGAAGGACAAGAGCTGCTCGGGAGCTCTACGAGCAGAAGAGGAGAGACGAACACCGGCTTCTCAGGAGAAAAAAGAAGGAGCATGAGAAGCGCGCGATCGGCAGACTAGAGGGATATTACTGCAGGAATGAGGTAAGGAAGTTTCACCAAAGGGTAAAGTTAACCAGCCAAGGTTATAAAGTCCGAACCGAAGCCTGTAAGGATGGTCAAGGGAACATCGTAGTAGAGTCACAGGCGATGCTGAGGATATGGAGAAACCATTTCTGCAGACTGTAGAACCAAATCCAAATCAGTCAGGCAGAACGAACCATTCAACCCCAGTGAAGATCAACAATTCCGTCCACCCGACCCAGATGAAGTGAGGATTGCCTTATCCAAACAAAAATCCAACAAGGCTGCGGGAGCCGACGGCCTACCCGCCGAGCTTTTTAAGGCCGCAGGCGATGATTTGGGAAGGAGCATGCACCAACTCGTCTGTAAAATATGGTCGGAGGAAAACATGCCCGATGAATGGAACCTCAGCATAGTCTGCCCGATCCACAAAAAAGGAGACCCTTTGAACTGCGCCAACTACAGAGGCATCAGTCTCCTGAGTATTGCATATAAAATCTTATCTGCCGTACTGTGTGCGCGCCTAAGGCCATTCGTCAACAACCTGGTCGGTCCATACCAGTGTGGCTTTAGGCCAGGAAAATTCACATTCACACTGCGGCAGATTTTGGAGAAAACCCAGGAGCAACAAATCGATACCCACCACCTTTTTAAGGCCGCGTATGATAGCACTTATAAAAACGAGCTATACAGAGCAATGTCTAGTCTTGGCATGCCTACCAAACTCGTCCGTTTGTGCAGGATGACGATGGAGAATGCACGCTGCTCCATCAAGGTCGGTAAAGACCTAGCATTTGATGTCAAAAGAGGACTCAGACAAGGCGACGCGCTGTCATGCGACTTTTTCAACATCGTTCTTGAAAGAATTGCTCAAAACTCGAACGCCAACACCGGAGGAACAATCTTTCAGAAGTCCGCCCAACCACTCGCATTTGCCGACGATATGGACATTATCGGAAGAACAGCGTGATGTCAATGGCGCTTTTGTGGGTATTGCAACGGAGGCCGCGAAGATGGGTCTAGCGGTAAACGAGGGTAAGACCAAGAATATGCTGTCAACGAGAAAGGACACCCAACACCGAGGTCTCCCTGTCAGAACGTCACAGCAGAGGTAGTCAAAAACTCTGTCTACCTAGGCACCGCTATCAATTGAGACAACGACACCAGCGCTGAAATCAAACGAAGAATAACTCTTGCCAATCGCAATCGCAAGCAATAGGTAAACAAAGCCCTCTCTCGAACAACCAAGCTAACGCTTTGCAAGACCTGAATCGTCCCAGTCCTGCTGTATGGCGCGGAGGCATGGACTTAATCAAAAGCGGATGAAGCAGCTCTTGGTTGCTTCGAGAGGAAAATTCTTCGTGTGATTTTCGGTCCCGTCTGCATAGATGGTGAGTGGAGGAGGACCTCGACTGTTTAGCGACCTCGACTTGGCCAGAAGAGTGAAGATCCAACGATTGAGGTGGCTAGGTCGTGTAGAGCGGATGGAAACCAATGCTCCGGCCCGAAAAGCCTTCGAAAAGTCTTCGAATCCACCCCCGAGGGACGGCGCAGTGGAGGAAGACCGCGACTCAGGTGGGGCACGCAAGTGGAAAGGGACCTCAACCAACTATGCGTGCGAAACTGGAGACAGCTAGCTAAAGACCGAGCTGGCTGGAGACGCTTGTTGGTTGAGGCCCTGGTCCACCCCGGACTGTAGCGCCACCTTAGGTAAGTAAGTTTGTTTCTGAAGGATCCCGACTCAGCGTCAGACTCCTTCCCAAGCATTGACTGAGCAACAAGACGGTGAAAAGGTACGAGTACACAGGTTACAGTATAAACTCGGCCTGCGCAACTAAAGGGTGATTTTTTAAAAGCTAAAGGAAAGTTTTTCAAAAAAAAAAAACACATAAAATTCAGAAAAAAGCATGCAATCTTTATTTGAATCGATAGTACGGTCCATATAATTTAATTTTTGAAGACTTTTTCATGCAAATGTTGACCTTGACTGCGCCTCAAATGGGCCATCCGCCTAGTCCAACTTTGGCATACTCTCTCCAACATTTCGGCCGGCATCTCACGAGTAAATGCTTCAATGTTGTCTCTCGGCCTCGTCTGTATAGACATGAGCTTTAACATGGCCCCACAAAAAATTGGCGAAAGGCGTTAAATCGCACGATCTAGGCGGCCGGTCCCGAACGTGAAATAAAATGTTCACCGAACTCGCCTCTCAACAAGTCCATTGTGGCGCGTGCTCCGTGGCATGTGGCACCGTCTTGTTGAAACCACATGCCATGCAAGTCAAGCTCTTGCATTTTGGGCAACAAAAAGTCGGATATCATCTCACGGTGGCGCTCTCACCAGCGCTCACAGTTGCTTTAGGATTCGCATCATCTTTGAAGAAGTACGGTCCAATGACGCCACCAGCCCATAAACCGCACCAAACTGTGACTTTTTCTGGATGCATTGGCAGCTCTTGCACTGCTTCTGGCTGACATTCACTCCTTCTGCTTATTTACGTACCCATTTAGCCAAAAATGAGCTTCATCGCTGAACACAATTTGGAACCGGAGAAGCGCGCGATGAACTTTCTCAAAAGAGCACGCATTTTCAAAACAAGACAAAATTCAATAATTTGCAAGCGTTGCTCGTTCGTGGGACGATTCATGGTCAAATTGTCGGCCAAACTGAAGCTGTTTGACAGTGAAACAAAACACGAAACGTGCGTCGGCTGTTTAAACCAGTGTCGCCAAAAAGATAATGGCTAAAAAAAAATCACCCTTTACAAGCAGTAGTAGAACTACGAGTTGTAGCGCTCACATACGATGTCTTTCCACTCAAACTAACACATTCCTCGTCAATCGTTGTTCTTTGTGGAAAGCTCGGTCAGAATTGTTCGAAAGTCCTCTCGTGGTTGGGCCATCGCGTGATTCGCCCTCGCGCAGTTGTTTGGTGTGCCTGCAAGAAAGTCACTCAGTCACTTCCACCTTGCCCCAGTCACCGTACAGAGATACAGTCACCGTGTCCGGGCAGAACTCCGATTGATTCAGCACTTCCACTAACATTCCACATTCCATATACGCACACACAACCCACTGAATTATTTAAGTTTAGACAAAATGACGGAAAAAACCAACAATTCCCCTCCTCAAACTTGTAGCGAAAAAATTACCAAAGAATGTAAATCCGCACGGGGTATTCGCGTGCAATGAACTGGACCTGAAGGAGGTCACAGTCTATGGCTTCGACTATGACTACACTCTGGCCTGTTACAAGTCATGCCTGCATGATTTGCTGTACAATCTTGGTCGCGATATGTTAATCAAAAAATTCAAAGTAAGTAGTTTTCAGACTAGACTTAGCTGCAACAAAACATGATCTGATAATCTGATGTATGTGTGTACAGTATCCAGAGGAAATAGCCAATCTTGAGTACATACCCGGATTTGCTGTTCGTGGCCTGCACTATGACATCGAAAAGGGTCTTCTGCTTAAGTTGGATTCGTTTTTGCAGATTCAGTTGGGGTCCGTCTATCGGGGACTGACGAAAATTCCCGATTGCGAAGTTTTGAAAATCTATAAAAATCGAATAATACCAATTGCGTATGTTGAAGGACACTCGAAGAGCTATCAGGTGCGCTGGCTTTACTGACTAAATGCAGTCACGTCGACAGTTGATGGGATGTTCCTTGAATAAATACATGTTCTGTTCTTTTTGTTTTTGTTTCCTCTAGCAAGATGTTAAAGCAAAAATGGTACAATTAGCAGATCTGTTTTCCGTCCCAGAAATGTGCTTGCTATGCAATGTTGCAGAGTATTTCGAGAGGAATCACATCGACTATCATCCGGAGATTTTATTCCACGATGTGAAGAGCTCTGTGCAACGTTGTCATCCGATAATGCATCAAATTGTGCTGAAGGATGCCGAAAAGTACATCGAAAAGACCCCCACATTGCCAGAGTTCTTCGAGCGTCTCTTGAACGCGAACAAGAAGCTCTTCCTAGTGACAAACAGTCCGTTTCCTTTTGTGTAAGTTTGCGAGTTGTTCAGTTTAATTTCATTGGATCGATTTGACGTTGCTTGCTTAACAGAAATCGTGGCATGATCCTATTGGCCGGACCACACTGGAGGGACTACTTTGACGTGATCATTGTTCAGGCACGGAAGCCGAAATTTTTCACCGATGAATCTCGACCGATACGGCTGTACGATGAGAAGACGAACACGCACGTCTGGGATCGGGTGTCGAAGCTGGAAAAGGGGAAAATCTACTACGAGGTATGTCCATCAAATCGGACGTAGACAGCGATTCAAGTGTGATCGTTTAGGGTACAGTGAAGCAGCTGCAGGAATTGACGGGCTGGCATGGACACTCTGTGCTCTACTTCGGCGACCATCCGTACAGTGATTTGGCCGATGTCACCCTGGAGCACGGCTGGCGGACTGGGGCTATCATAAGCGAGCTTACGGTGAGTGAGAGTTCGTCTGTCGACCATCGCGACGATTGATGGTGGGATTTTATTGCAGCACGAGATAAACACACTGAATAATGAGCAGTTCAAGAAGAACGCCAACTGGCTGCAAATGCTAACACAGCTGATCGAAGATCATCAAGACAATCAATGCGAGGCAGCCAAGCAATATCTGAATGCTTGGATGAATGAACGCGATTATCTCAGGTAAATGGTGGAGGAGGAATTCAAAGGCAACTAAACTCTATGAATACCTCTATCTCAACCTTTACAGAAACGAAACGAAGAAAGTATTCAACACCCAATTTGGCAGCGTATTCCGCACGTACCACAATCCGACATACTTCTCCAGGCGATTGTTCCGCTTCGCCGATATCTACACAAGCGACATAACGAATCTACTAAAGTACTCCGTATCGCACACGTTCTATCCGAGGCGTGGCGTCATGCCGCACGAGTACATATCGTATTTCATGTAGAAAAGTAAGCCGAACGCAGATCTACTTCCTTTCTGGCTTGGTCCCACCTTATGCTCTCTTGCTTGCTTAGTGTTATATTGTGCCTACGAAGTGTAATTTTTCTCCTTGAAATTTTTCTCATTAGAAGTAAGTTGATGCAGCAGTGTCTGTGTAGGCATCTAAGGGTTTTCTGAACGACGAGAATGTAAATAATCGCTTTTGTTGTTGTTGCTGTTGTGTGGTGTCCGATGTGTTAGAGTAAATCTCTCGTCTCACGCATGGATGGATTGGGAAGGAGTGCAATGTGGATGCAAAATGGATTAAGTTAAACATGCGAAAATGTACAATACTTGAACGTGTAGAAATAAATGCAAACTGCAGTCGAATAGTGAAAACTTAGCCGATTTTATTTCACTAACTGTGCTGGCAAAGTCCCCAAGTGCAGTGGCTGAGGGAAGGTTTCTCTGATTCAGATGGTGGATGTCGTTGTCGATTGGTTGTCAAGAGGCATTTATGAATTTGTTTAAACACGCAAAATGCCCTCTGCAGGATCGGATATACGAGGTAAGTATGTGGGACACCAACACCGTCGGAAACCGCCCAAAATTGCAAAATTGCCATGTGGACATGACCGAGCGCCGATAGAGGAGCCAATTGCACATGTCAGTCATGTCATGATGTCAGTCGTCCATGGCAATCGCTGCCGCAAAGCGCATGCATATGGTCTACCGGCACAGCATGCTTCTAAACGAAACAATTAAAACCTACTCTCGAACCAAAATTCTCACTCGGTTCGATCCGAACGACTAGGGGGAATCATAGATCCGTCTCTGCCACCGACACAGAATCCGAACACATTCGATGCCTCACTGAAAGCTTGCTTGCATGCGGCGTAAACTACATCAACCATGCACTAAGTCTTAACAAAACGAAAAAGAGTGTAATGCTCTCGTTACATCAGACAGGAAGCGTAATGACTGGAATAGGCAATCAAGCCGGACGACTTGGAGCGCCCCACAATGACTGGAACAGTTCTGTGGAATCCCGAAGTTAAGAATATCCTTTCCTTGTCAAAACTGACAGACCAGATAAGAAAGTCAAAAGTGACAGCACAATGGAGGAACGAGGTCAAAGTCGAGCATCGTTTTTTTTTGTTTTTCCGCTAAACATGCTAGTCCCCTTACCGACCTACCCGATGATGATGGCAAACGGATTTATAAAGCCACCGCACGCTGCCTACGTTCACTGAACGAATTACAAATCCCCACCAGAAGGCTAAATCAGTACGAGTCCAAGCTTTGAAGATGACATCCTCACAACTCAACAACTCTTCTCCTCAAAGTCACAAAGAACAGTCACTGCATCAGACACGCTTCCTTTCTCCATCCACCTCTATCTCCAGAGGCAACTGTCATTCAGAGACTTTCTTATCAAAATGATGTGTCTTCTCAAGCAGCTCAAGCAGCGAGGAGGCGAATGGACCAGTTAATCTTCCCGTCAACAATCAAGTACATATTCAATAAGACCAATGTACACCCATCATAGCTCCTTCATCAACACGGACAGAACTTCAAATCGATAACAAAGCCACCCTAGCATGACCCACCCACCAACGCAAGGGAAAACGCCCCAAATTGCAGAATATGGATGGCGCTACAGCGTGTGACGGTCAAGGCCTAGCTTCTCAGCTCTCAACAATGAATATCAACAACCTTCCTGGCTAGGGTAACTGCCCAACATGCACTACTCTTTATGAACATCAGCATCATCTGACCGGCATGCTCCACTAAAGGGCTCGAGGGGGTACATAACGCACGAGAGATCGCCAGGCGACTCTAACTCATCTGGAGGGCATAACCCAAGCGTAGCCAGGCGAAAAGAAAACCTTACCTATTAGAGCTGATAGTCACTAGCAAGGACGGAATGTATGTCTAGTCACCCAGGGAAGTTCTGCGCAAGTCATGAAATCGGAAGCAACGCATGTTCACGGAGAAACTAAACAAAAAATTCTTCTGAAGAGGTGTTCTTCTGCGCTGGCAAAACCACTGCGTACGCTTCTTCATCTATCCTACACTTTAGGTCTCTTTCCGAGCAGAAGACAAAACAGCATTTGTCCAGCCCGTCCCTAACGTACCGGCCCATAGCACTTACGTCCCTTCTTTCTAAGGTCATGGACACGCTGATGAATCGTCAGCTTATGAAATATCTCGAATCGCGGGAGCTTCTTAATGACCGGCAGCAACAGGTCCACTGGTGATCCGCTAGCCTATCTCACCGAAAAGTGGAACCAATCTTTGCACAATGCAGGCGAAAGCAAGGCCGTTGCGCTTGACATTTCCAAGGCATTTGCCAGAGCTTGGCATCGAGCTCTCTTGTGGAAAATGCGTGCCTATGGTGTCGATGAATCTGTTCTTCAATGGATGGGTTCAAGCCTGATATCGACTGCTGGTGTTCCCCAAGGCTCTGTTCTGTCTCCTACACTCTTTCTCAAATGACCTCTTGTCTGCTACTTCTAATCCAATCCATTCCTCCGCTGATGACAGCACCCTCAGCTTTTCATGTTCGTTCCAAGACTCAAGATCCCGTAGAATTGGAACGGCAGCTCATGTTAATTCCGATCTTGACAGCATAATCAACCGTGTGCAGTTCAGTGCTTCAAAAACTCCATGCTGCCTGCTGTCACTCAAGCGAACCCTTGTCAATGAACCCATGAATGGCACCTTATTATGGGTTCCTACTGTTGAAAGGTTTTCACCTAGAAATATGCCACAGATTCGTCACGGGAGGTGGGCGTATGGGGCATTGATCGTGACGTCGCTAGAACCCTGTAACTACGTACGGAAAGATTGGATTCCCCTCTAGTCGCAGTTCTAGAGGTAAGAAGCGTGGTGAGCGGAAGGGCAACTGCGTGGCGCCCTAAATTACCATCAGCGACCTACGGCCAATCTCCATTGAGCGGCTGGCGTTCTTCCTCGGTTTCGGGGATTGTGTCGATGAAACCGGAAAGCTTTCCATCCTTGGTATGGATTAGTTGGAACGATCACATATTTGAGGTCGCCAAAAATGCTGCGAAATTTTCAGGTTTCCTCAATCGGTGCAAGAAACCCTTCACCCCTTCTGATTTGGCTTTCATTTATAAGGCGTATATACGCCCCAAACTTGAGGGCAACGCTCATATCTGGTCTGGTGCCCCCAAAACCACCCTAGAGTGATCGAACTCGCTCGAACATCGACGTAGCGTCTCGTCTCTATCCGTATTTTAACGCTGCTCAAGTGAGCTTGCCAACTGCATTCCTCGTCTCCATGAACTCCTCCGCAACACCCGCCTCGCCAGGAATGCTCATCAGTTTACCCTTAAGCCTACTTTCGGACGCACAGTTAAACTTAGAGACTCGTTCATTAGCCGCACGACACGAATATCGAATGCTCTGCCCGGCCTAATATTTCCCCCAGAATACAATCCGCAGATATTTAAAACCAATGTGCACAGGTACCTCCTCTCCCTTTCTCCCTCTACACCTTCGGCCCGTGATGTGTCTTGAACCCGGACACTTAAGGGTTCTAACAATCCCTTGTACGCGCAAAACGCGGTAAGTCATTTTATTTCGATTCTGTCTTTTGACTGGAAACAATTGACAAATTAAAGACTCTTCAACGTCCAGTCGGCCTCTGGTCCACCCTTGGTCATCAGTATCAGCCACGGTCAGTGAGAGGGGGATCCAGACGCCTTTATCCGATTTCCAAACCGGTCAAAAATAAAAACAATTCATAACTAGAAAACAAAAACCAGTTCATCATCATTTCAGCTTCATCGCATCCTCATTCAATCGTCGCCATCATTGTCCTCACAGCCAGCGAACAATAACTTGAGGAACTCATACAAGTTCCTCAGTTCCGTCCTCAGCTGAAGGCCATCCAAGACCCTCCTGCGTTTCTCCGGTGACGCTAGCTCCTCCAGGAGAAAGTTCGAAATCTTCGCCCTCGGTTTCGTCACATGTCGCTCGGTCTTATGAAACTTCCGATGAGGGAGCAAATTTGGTTTCTGAATGAAAGGACATGCAAATTAAGGTGGGATTATGAGAAATGAATGACATACCCTGAAGAGTCTTTTCTCTTCTCGAGCATTCGTATTGCGAAGCATGTCCTTGAATATGCAACGAGTGGAATCGTTTATCGCATATGGGCAATCAGGCACCAACTTCGGCTCGTCGTTCAGGAACTCAAAGGAGCGTTCCATGTAATCTCCTCCATGGATGAGTTTCAAGATGTCTTCAGTTTTGTTCAAGTCAATGCCGGACGCATGACTGTCGCCGTCGGTGAAGTCCTCCACAACGATCGTTTCAAAGCCATTCGAGTCGTCGGCAAGGAACTTTGGCAACTTTACGGCTACCTCATCTACATCAGGAGAGGTTGGTTGGCTGATGGTATGGTCGTGTGCCTTGGGCCTTTTGCTGGGAGGCGTCCCAATGAACTGTGACATTGTTAGACGTGCTCCAGGTCGATGATTCTCCGGTTCATCAATTAACTCCGGCATCGTTGAGCCTATAGAGGGATCTGATGTTTTGGCCTTCCTCCTTGGAGTTGACGTCGCCATGGGCTGGAATACAAATCCCAGCTCCTGCTGAGGAGCTTGAACTGATTCCTGCAATAGACCAGGTGAATGAATGAGCGGGCACTGGAGGCAGTCAACTCACTTTAGCTGCTTGAAGTGGACGTTGTGGAAGGAGGATCATGTCGAATTCATTGCCATTGATTTGTTGCATGAACTGCCGGCGTATTTGTCCTCCTCCATGTGGTGGGCTTGGGGTATAATGTTAGATTTGTCGTCGTAGCTTGCAGGACGTCTTACCGGGACTTGGAAACTCCATGTCGTGGGCGGGAAACTTCCCCTTGCGATCTGAAAATTCTCTTGAACATTTTGTTTAAAGCAAACTGAATTGGCAAAGTTTACACTTTCTAAGGTGGCTAGTCTGAGGGGGTGCTTTGAATGATTTTCGAATCAAGATGCTTTTACGCAAACAAATTCCTGTCATTCGCTTGTATGACCGCTGCACTCACTCGCCGAACACGCCCAACCACTGCACACAGTCGTACCACGTCACGAAGCAAAAAAAAAAAAAAAGAAAAAAGAAAAAAGAAAAAACGATCGCAACAAAAAAAAAAAAAAAAAACCCACGAACACTGAATCAACACCAACAAGCAATAACAGCCGACCTGCTATCACATAAAATATTAATTTGCCAACAAAATTGATCAGTGTTTAGTTCAAGACAAAAACATGTGAAAATGTTGTGAATTCACGAGACTAGATATCCGCCGCGCACTCTCCAAGTGGAAGTTGAAATCTAAAGCAAACAGCAAACACGATCAGCAATTGGTGGGGCTCTGCGTTGACTGCACACTGCTTCACGCCCTATAATTCGTTGTGCGTTCGCTGGGGCAAAAATGTCGTGCTGATCGTGAATTTTGTTATTCCTTCAAAATGAATAGCACCGTTTAGGTAAGGCAATTGCCATCGGAATTGGGCTTGGAATTTAATTCGGTTTTTAGAGAGATGTGTAGTGTGTGTGTGTGTGTGGAAACTAAATTTTAAAGAGCATCGAAATGACGAAATCCTCGGTTGCAACGAGTTAATCGTTCGTGAGACTGACATCTTTGTGATCATTCATTAAGTCATGCTAATTATAGATTTTCAAATTTAGCTTGAAGTCGTTCTTGAGACGAAGACGTGAAGAAGTTGGAGTATCCCCCAAGAGGGGATAGATTTGTGAGTTGACGCTGCGTCATCACAAAGAGTTTAATCCAAGCAAACGTTCGTCCGTGGGGTGTTTTCCTGCAGCGAATTCCCTTGCAACTTCACGACTGAATTCATTTTTGCTTTGTTTTGTTTTTTTCTCTCTCTCTCTCTCTCTCTCTCTGTGTGCAGAGAAATGCGTTCACAGTGTTCAGTTTTGGCACAAACAACAAAATCGCTCGGATCGCTTACATTAACAACAGCTCCGCACACAAGTAGTCAGGAACAGCCTCTTCAATATCGTTCAACAACACCAAGCACAGTACAGCATTCTCCCTTGATCCCAAGCGCACAGCAAACAGTTCAAATGACAACTGGCGGTGGTGTGGGCGGTAACAATACCCAATCGGGGACAGGATCGGGGCAGCAAAAGTCCGGAACATCCAACAACTTGTCATCGTGCAATACGATCGCATCGACATCCTCGCTGAACACACTCAACAAGTCAATGCCATCGATTGTTCGTCACAGCAATGGAAATATTACGAACAATAATAACTCAACAAGCTCAACAAACAAGACTTTAAGTACAAAGAACAACAATAACAACGAGAGCAGCAACAACAATCAGAATCCAAACTGGAGCAAGCTGCAAACACTGGAGCAGCGTAAGCTCGAGCTGGAGAAGCTGCTGAACGAAAAGAATTGGCTGCTGCAGCAAATTCACAAGCAGGTAAGTGCGTACGCCCCTCCCCAATCTCAGATGGATGAAAATTCACACTCCCAATGGCCAGCCATCTGATCAGTTTCCCCACCACCAATCAAATAAACGTCTTTCCAGGAGGCGCAAATCCTGAATGGAAACTATGAGAGCTTCAATTTGCTAGACCTCGGCACAACGACCAGTTCGGGAATAACAAACTCCATACTCCGACGCAAGGGAAGTTCCAGCTTGAAGTTGAACAAGAGCAATGTGCACTTCAATGGGAAGAATGTAAGAATGCCCCGTCCTGCCGTCCATCCAGCGGTCGTTTTTAAATGTTCTTGTTTTCTTTAAAGAATCGCTTGACGCTATCGAAGTCCGAGTACGACCTTGCTCAGGAGAACAAGCTGAACAATCAGTCGGTAGCAACGACGAACCAAACAGCCGTGGGGATCAAAAAACGCCAGGGACCACCGCAAAAGACGAATTCGTTTCACGACAGCACGTCGACTTCTGCCCTCAGTCTGACCAAGTCCCCATCGTTCGAGTACAATGGCAGCAATTCGCAGGGCGGACTTGGAGGCAGTGAGAGCAGCCACAGCATCAAATACAGCATAGCCCGCCCTCATCACGGAAGCACTGAGAATCTGACTAACTGTCTTGCAGGTAAGGCTCAACACACAACAGTGGCGGCGAATGCTTCGCTTACTGAAGCACGCACTATTTCGTTGCAGTGACCCAATGTGATAAGTACTATTTGTCGCCGACGAATCAAATGTACTCGGATGGCAGCGGTTTCATCAAGGCCAGCCAGAATATAAAGCAGTGCCTCTCCCCGTCGCCGCTGCACAAGATTATCGCACTGAACGACACAGACATGCACCGGATGAAGCAACAGCAGCTGCATTCGTCGAACGGGCACACGCCTGTGCACCACAACGGAAGTCAGTCGCACCTGGAGCAGTATGAGACCCTTGACACACTCTCGCTGTCCCCATCGACAACGTGCGGCTTCGATCAGGGACAGTTTGTGTCCAATCAACACTCGAACTTGTGGCGGACCATATCTAACAGCGACCGGTCAGCATGGTGCGACAGCACAAGGTGAGAGCACTTCATTTGTATGGTTGCAATTCAAATTGAAATTCGTGATTCTCTTGCGGCAGCTATGTTGAGTTGGACAGTGACGGTGGGAACCCGTACAATACCTTGAAGCCACTTCCCACAAAACTGATGCCAACCTCTATCTCTGGATCATGCCTGCAGCAGCAACAGCAACAGTCGCCCGACACCTCCTCGCTAGGCCAGTTCTACACGGTTGGTAGTGGCTTGGTGGTCAACAGTTATCCAAGCGCCATCGACAAGGCATGTGACGAGGTATCCATCTCATCGGTGAACAGTGAAACGAACAAGAAACCAAAAAATAAACAATGGTAAGTTCCCCGCTGTCATCTGCTCCCTCATTTAATCGCATACCTCATTCATGTCTGCAGGATGGAGTCTTCTCTGGACGGCCCGATTATACGACCGAACATTTTGCAAAGCTCTTCGAATATATCCGACACGATCGCCCTCTATCCGGCCCTGTCGCCGACACTTAGCCAAAATCCGCAATACCCCTACTACAACATGTCGCGACAGGTCTCGAGTAGTGCGGCAGCAGCTAGTGGAAAACTAACGCCATCACCAGCTCCTGCCGCAGGTGGAGGTTCATTGCTCGTCTCAGTGGTTAATTCCCGTCCGCCGACACGCGCCCTCACCCATCATGCCCATCCGCACCACAAACAAGGCTACCGAGAGCGAACGAAGCTGTCATCGAAGTCCATGTCCAGCGGTAGTTACAGATCACCAAAGACAAAGCTCGACGACGAAAACAGTCATCTTAGCCATTCGACATCGTATTTGAATGTGGATCCATATCATCATCACCACTTCCATCTCCAGCCACCACCGCAGCAACAGCAGCAGCAACAGCAACACCAGCAGCAGCAGCAGCAACAATCGTACCACCACAGCCATTATCACATGGAAATGCCGACCAACAGTAACTTTGCCATGCCCCACCTCCAGCAGCAGTCGAAAACCAATAAGCCAACGGCGACGCCGTCAACATCGCAGCAGCACATCGCAGTAGCCTTGCCCAGATTTAGTCCGTCAATGCAGCACCAGTCTTCTCCGTCAATCAACGGCGACGACTTCGATGGAACGATTCGTTATGCGGCATCAGTTGCATCCCAGCCATCAAAACCCGCAAACCCAATCAAGGTCAACCACAGTCCCCTACAAAAACCAGCCAACGCTCCAGCGTCGCTCTTCGCGAACACCGGCCAGCAACAACTCTCGCCTCAGCCCAATTCCTCCGCCGTCACATCGCCAGACATCCGAATTGAGTCCCCAAAAAATATGACCGTGGTGCAGCAGGCTACATTCCTCCCCTACAAAGAGGTGACGAAGCCCTTCGAGATGTCCGACTTCTACAAATATTCGACAAAGTTCCGCCAGAAAGATGCTAACACAGCAACTATATCGAAGAGCTCCACGTAGACGAATGCCACGTAAAGGCCCATGTATTTATCAAAGTGCCACACAACGAATCCTTCGTTAATCGACAGACGACTGAATTTTTGTACTCATCTAACTCTTCAAGACCGACGATGTATATTAATTAATTATTTTTTGTTTTCTCATACATGCTTATGTATGCTGAACTTGTAAGACTTAAGTATGTGCCTGCCGAGAACTACCCGAACTGCGAGGCAACTTGTCCGAAGCTTACTTTGGGCACATGTAACCACAACGACCCCATCTATGTATCTTTCTATTTGAAAATCTAAAAGAAATTCTACGTACTCTCTTTTTTGTTGTTTTTTTTTTTTCTTTGTGATGAAACCTTTTTCAATTGTCTAGGGGGAGAACTTCAACTGCTGCCAAATTTGTAAGCATCAACAAATCGACGAAGAAATGGGCAAAATTTGACAAATAGTGATCAATTATTTTGAATTAACTAAATCGAAGAAAATATAGTTTTTTGTTGATCAAAATACATACAAGAATGATTCTAGGAAGTCTGTCAGTTGAGAAAAGAAGTGTCAACCGAGCAAATCGCAGATGTAGTAGATTTCGAGAGTCGAAGTTGATATGGGCACTGGTGATTGTAATCACGATTCTACGAGGATTTTCGCAATATTTAAGTCGGCAAATCCTTTTGTGAGCTTATTTTCAATCAGAATCTACATCAATTCCTAATTAAAATTTTCTGTTCGGTGTAACTTGCTCACGACCGTCGAGCCACTGGGACATTCTTCGCATTGAAGCCCACAAGTGTGAGCTTATACTGTAGTTAAAATTATTCCGAATCAAGATCTTAATGTGGATTTAAATTTTACTCAGCCCGAAGACAAGAACAAACAAGAAACACGAATATAAATAATAATAATTGTCTTCTTCTCTTACAAATCACGGATCTAGTACAATCTCATGTTCGCACTGGCTCTACTACACCCAGCAATGTATTGTCAATTCAACAGATGTGTTTTCTTCTCACCATCTGTCATTCGATCCAATTTGTTGCAGGGTTTTGTTTTCCTTTAATTTTTGTTTCGTTTTTTTTCCATTAAATGCAGTTTATAACTTTATCTTGGAAAAGTAACAATACAATTGCGTTATTTCTCGCTTAAAATAATATTCATTGATTTATTGAAAACCTCTTGAGTGCAAATCATGGACAAATTACGCAGAGTCTTGAGCGGCGAAGACCGAAGTGCAGACGAAGAGAGCAGTATTATTGATCAAGTAAATATTGCTATCCATCGATAGGTTCTCAAGTAGATTCTTGCAATAAGAATCACAACGAATCAAATGCCCGTGAGGGTATTGCATCAGCAGCTACAAGGCTGTACAAGGTTTTGTTGCAACCTTTCGTCGTCAGCTGCATGATTTCTTATTTCGTTTGTTAAATTATTAATTTTGCTTTGAATATGTCGTGTGAACAATCGCGTGGATGAGTCATTGCAGTTGTCCGAAGCCTCGGACCTTCCCCGAATGGCGGTTCATGAATACGCAAACATCATCGACTGAATGGAAGATGATTGGATTGGATTGACATGATTAGGGCCACTGTGTGGAAATCGACGCGTATTTCTATTTCTCAGACTTGAATTAAATTGCTGCTCTGCATGTCTCTTCGACAGATAAATGACATCTCAACACTCAGCTGGTCGACACGAATTCGAGGCTTCTGCATTTGCTTCGTGCTTGGCATTCTGCTGTCAGTTCTTGGCTCGCTAGCACTTTTTCTGCCACGGGGTATCATCCTCTTCGCAGTGCTCTACACACTTGGAAATGTTTTGTCCATGGCAAGGTAACTATCATCTCAATCTCATCCCGTACAGTAGCTGCATTTTGGGAATTTTATTTTTTCTTTTTTCATTTGTTTTCATTCAGTACTTGTTTTCTGATGGGACCAGTCAATCAGATAAAGAAAATGTTCGATCCCACTAGAGCTATTGCTACCTGTATAGTTGTAGTAACGTTTATTTTAACAATTGTAGCAGCTTGTGTGGTAAATATTATTTGTTCTTACTTTCGTATTATTTCCTTGCATCATGACTGGGTTTTTCTGCTGGACTTGCTGACGACCGAATAATGCTCATCTAAATAAAATCCTGTTTCTTGTTTCCCATTGACAGATGCACAAGGCGGGTCTCACGCTGATCCTTGTCGTCATTCAGTCACTCGCAATGACGTGGTATTCGTTGTCCTACATTCCCTACGCCCGTGATGCTGTTAAAAAGACTGTCTCCAGTTGCCTTGATGTCTAACATGATACACATAACTTATACATATACTTACTTATACCAATACCTGCACACTTATACACAGGGTCTGTCTTCTTTCGCGCAGACCGGTACATGCACTGAACAAGAGAATCCAATTCTTTTTTGGTACAACACAGCAGTCGAGTTACAAGCTGAAGAAGTCGAGATATTTATCTTTTGGAAAATATACTAATTTACACAAAAAATCGACTCGCATTTGTTCCTTGTTGGTTAAGATTTCTGCTGTTGGCCGGGGTGGGTTGCTGGCGCCTGTGGTCGACGACGGTGAGATTCTTAACACCGAAAGAACGCAGGGCGTCACCCAGTCTCTCTTTCTCAATCTATACCCTCGACCCGTGGTGTGTCGTGACTCAGGACAATTAGAGGGCGTTAGTGAACCATTGCTCGCTCAAATTCCTAATTCTTCAATAACCTAACCGAACTAAGCACCATTAGTGGCGACCAAGATCTCATCAGTGTGCTGGTACCAAGTGTGACTGCTCCATGCTGGCCAGTCAACCTCTGTAACCCAACCTAACCTAATGATGAGCCTTATGTCAATTGCTGTTGAACAGAGAGGATGTGTGTTCGGACGGAAACTGCAGGAGCAAGTGTAAGTCCTCTCCACACGTACTCAAAGCGTGTTGTTCGATGAAAGCCTTTGTTTCCTGATGGTAGCCTCTCAGAAGTGGTGATTAGGTACCAGGGTTGGATTTTTGTCAATGGATTTGCATGTGTGTTCGCAATTGTTGCGCCAGTTGCTTTGTTGTTCCCGTCTAGGTCCGCTCTTGTCCAATGTGACTTCCAGCTTCGGTGTTCCTCTCCCATTTGCTGTCTGTTGATGTACTTAGTTCCAAGTGAACGTGCTGATAGAGACGTGCTTCGATTTCGAGCTAGTCAAGGAGTCTGTCCACAAAATGACCCAGAAAGGTCGGGCTATGGCGCCACACGAAAAGGAAGAAGAAGAAAGGCTTCGATTTCAGCTTCACGCGGGACAACCGGAATTCGGTTCTTGATCAACTGATGGTTGTTGCCGTTGGCACTTAGCAGTCCTTAAGTCTGTTCAGGCAAGCTCCCCAATTGATGGACCAAAAACATGCTCCTGCAGGGAAACCACACCGGATGTGCCGGCCTGCCTGCAAAGCAGGCTCCAGACTAGCTCGTCCACGTAGATAGCCTGGACATGGCCAGAGATTCCGAGGCCTTTGGCTTGAAAGGAAGAGGAACACCGAATCTCCTCGGGAAGCTTTGTCTTGATGACTGGAAGAAGCGGGCTCTCCGTGTTTAACGTGGCTCACACAATTGGACAAGGTCCGAGAAACTGGTGTGATTTCTAAGAAAATAAGAGGACGGCTCCTAGCTGGGGAGGCTTCTTCGGTGAGTGTTAAGTGTAGGCAACATGGATGAGATTAAGAATGCCTGCCGTATGATCTGTGTTGAGAGGTGTTGATAGAATGTGCCTGGAGTGACTTGTTACACTAAATTGAAGAACCAGACCAAGTAATCGCGGACGTAAGACAACTGGAAGCAGCAAGCAACGAAGGAAGACAGCAGTAGCTCATGTCCAGAGCCTCCACGGGTGATGAACCGCATCGATTACGGATGATCACCGCCGTTGTTGTTGTTCGAATGGATGACATGACACTGCACAGATGTCTGCAGAAACCTTTAACGCCTGCCAGTCAAACAGGAAAAGAAACAAACACAAACGATCCTTTGTAGTTTTCATCAATACATGGTGATTTATTTCATCATTCTTTGTGGTTTTAATTACAATTAAATAGTTCATCGAGAATTCTTACAGCTGGAAGGTATAAATTACATCTAAATACTTTTAACTAATCTGGACATAAAGTAACTCTATATCTCATAGGCTGAGTTGTTGTCTAGATGACATGGAGATTATCTAAAGATACATACATTGAGGAAGGAATCTGGCTTAGGTACTGTAACGAAAAGAAAACGAGGAAAGGCTACGCATTATGTACAATCATTGGCTGGTCATGCTCTCCGTCTTCCCGAAACCGAGAGAATGGTGGTGGTGATGTAACGATAATTGATAAAAATAATAACAACCGCAGGTACAACAGGCAATTTATGTGTGAAAACGGAAACAAGTGGCCGTGAGAGTGTTAAGCACTTAACCAGCACCACCACCAGCGGGCAGTTGTGCCTTCGTTTCTATTCTGAGCCGTTTTTCTCTGATTCTTTTGCTGATTGATTGATTGTGACGTGTGACATTACATTGGCGGAGTTGAGGGATTGTTGCTGTTACTGTCGGCCTGCCATTCGGTCGAGAAAGGTGGGAGTGACTAACACGGATCTAAGAGGCTGGAACGACCAATGTTTTGAGACGGGGAATGGAGGAGAATCGGTCATGGTACGAGGCGGTCATTCAGAGGTTGGCAGACTGAGAGGCAGACCTGCATGGGGTGTGAAAAGGTCTGGAATGTTGAGGAATTGTTGCTGTTACTGTCGGTCTGCCATTCGGTCGAGAAAGGCGGGAGTGACTAACACGGATCTAAGAGGCTGGAACGACCAATGTTTTGAGACGGGGAATGGAGGAGAATCGGTCAGAAATGTGGGTAGCACGGATGGCTCATTGTACGAGGCGGTCATTCGGATGTTGGCAGACTGAGAGGCAGACCTGCATGGGGTGTGAAAAGGTCTGGAGTGTTGAGGAATTGTTGCTGTTACTGTCGGTCTGCCATTCGGTCGAGAAAGGCGGGAGTGACTAACACGGATCTAAGAGGCTGGAACGACCAACTAAGACGGGGAGTGGAGGAGAATCGGTCAGAAATGTGGGTAGCACGGATGGCTCATGGTACGAGGCGGTCATTCAGAGGTTGGCAGACTGAGAGGCAGACCTGCATGGGGTGTGAAAAGGTCTGGAGTGTTGAGGAATTGTTGCTGTTACTGTCGGTCTGCCATTCGGTCGAGAAAGGTGGGAGTGACTAACACGGATCTAAGAGGCTGGAACGACCAATGTTTTGAGACGGGGAATGGAGGAGAATCGGTCAGAAATGTGGGTAGCACGGATGGCTCATTGTACGAGGCGGTCATTCGGATGTTGGCAGACTGAGAGGCAGACCTGCATGGGGTGTGAAAAGGTCTGGAGTGTTGAGGAATTGTTGCTGTTACTGTCGGTCTGCCATTCGGTCGAGAAAGGCGGGAGTGACTAACACGGATCTAAGAGGCTGGAACGACCAACTAAGACGGGGAGTGGAGGAGAATCGGTCAGAAATGTGGGTAGCACGGATGGCTCATGGTACGAGGCGGTCATTCGGATGTTGGCAGACTGAGAGGCAGACCTGCATGGGGTGTGAAAAAGTCTGGAGTCCCAAGGAGCAAAACGGTCAAATGAGTGAAGCTAAGAAGGCTTCTGGGACATGTCAGTCTACAGAGACAACTTTCATAGAGAGAGAGACAGAAAGGCGAGTTCAGCTGAAATTTTCTGAAACAGTCTTCGACTCCGAGCAAATGTGACATGGACAGCCGCGTCTACGGTTTCGCACACAAGTGGAGAAAGATCTCAAGCAACTCTGTGTGATGTGCCCAACTGGAGACCAGCTGAAGAGGCTTGTTGATTTGGGTGCTACACAAAGAGGGATCGGATTGGCAAGGAAAGTCCAGGGAACCTGTTTCAACTCTGCTCAGACTTCCTCCGGTTCCAAAAGCATGATTTGAGTGTGGTCACTCTGTTTTCAGCGGTTTCCGACTGCAGAGCCTTTGGTTTCTGTCCCGATTCGAGCAGGACCTGGTGCCAGAACCCAGAGCTCTGGTTTTGGCTGTACACCGACTCCAACCCGAAACTCGTTTTCATAAATGACGACTCCTTTGAGTCGCCTCTCTCCTGATTCAGGTGTGATCAGCTTGGGAACCAACAACAAATACTAGACTGGAGTCGACGAAAAAGCGGCTGGAACAATTGTTTCCTCAAGACAAGGCGACTAAAAAAACATTTCCAGATCGTGAGACATCCGGCATTCCCTACGAACGCTTCGGACATAGCTGCAAGCTGAGCCAGGAGAACCAGGACGGCGGAACTGAACTGATTCAAGCAACAGTCCGATGTGGATCTGAGCCCAGCTTCTAAAGCAACCCCTAGTGTTGTGCACAGAACAGTGGCTGAGGGTCAATGAGGTGTTTTGCAGAAGTGCCGGGGACCCCGACGAAGGAAGTTTGAGGGACCAATACTCTGTGGGAATTGTGGGATGGCTATCTGTCTTGACCTGGGCCAGCAGGTATCTTTACAAAACTTCTTCAATGTTTCGAGGAGGCGACATGATGTCCGTCGACTAAACTGACTTGGCCTCGTTGAGCTCAAGAACCCCTAACAATGCGACTGAATCCAGAACATCCTTCTTGGATAAGGACAGGAAGCCGATGCACAGCCGCCGATTGAAGACAGAAGATAATTTGGTCTCGGTGTGCGGATGCAGCGTGTGAAGTAATCGGAGAGAAAAGCCATCTTGTGACTGTGGAGGAATGTAGACTCTGCTGTGAAGGCTGGAACCTCTGACGCATAGTCTGGGCGCTGGCGGGAGTAAGGAGTAGTTGCTTTTGGAATGCACTTGGACGAGCCATTCGAGCGACAGTCCGAAGCACCGACTCGTGTTGTGGGTGCTCTGCTTCAGCCACGAGTGGATGTGAGCTACAGTTCTATGCCGACTCCGTTTGTTTCGAGGCAGGAGTACTCTTTGAGCATTGCCAGTGACTCGATTGAACCTGCATCCTGTCCACAAGGAAGTAAGTAACCCAGCACAAAACTAGTGAAATGAAACTGCGAGCAAGTGAGCACAACCGCGGGCGCTCCTTGTTGACGAATGATTTCCGGCGCTCATACAGTCGCCGCTGTAAAGGACTTCGCCCACTGGTCGTTGATTTCCGGCGGAGGCTTTGCCGTCATCGTGCACCGGGATGAGACGCAGAGGAGTTCTCGAAGACGATGGAATGATCCGATTTGATGTGAGTTCAGGCGCCAATGTGCACGCGTCTCGCAGAGATGAGACGCAGAGGAGTTCTCGAAGACCATGGAATGATCCGATTTGATGTGAGTTCAGGCGCCAATGTGCACGCGTCTCGCAGAGATGAGACGCAGCGGAGTTCTCGAAGACCACGGAATTCTCCGATTTGATGTGAGTTCAGGCGCCAATGTGCACGCGTCTCCTTCCGATTCTATCTCTAGTATCCACTACAAATTGCATGGAAAATTGTGAACAGAGTAGACCATGCGACGCCGTACAGAGCACTGCCAGCCTTCAGCACACCAACTCGTCCCGAACCTTTCGCATTTCGCCACCGACGCACTCACTCAATTCCCACCGAAATCTCGGAAAAATTAGGTTTCTGAAAGGTGCACCCTCACAGCACAGTTCAGTTCGCAATTGACTGCATTTTTTGCGGCGAAATCGTGAATTTCCTACAGTTTCCACGAAAACCGAATTTTCTTGGAGCAATGCGCTTGGATGATGGCCTCGACTGTCCCGTCGATGATGTCATCAATTCCGATCGACTACGGTGCCGGTTTCCGTTGAAAATCGCTGATTTAAAGTTGAATTTGACCACTTTAACGTCATCAGCGTGTGGTGAGTGTCTTTGCTAAAGCCGCAGCGTGTCTATGATTTTTTTTTCGCTTTGCAGGTGGATGCGTTGGAGTTTCGAGAATGGGGCAATTAATCCTGCTCGCAGGCAGTTGAGAGGGCATTGCTTGGCCAGAAGAGGGTTCGAGGAATGTTTGACAGTTGAGAACACGCCACGGGATGGGGAGAGGAACCAGTGGAAGTAAGAGATTGCTGAGCAGATTGAAGGCTCTGCAGAAGAACAGTTGAACTGTTGAGGGTCCAGGCAGGTGGCTCTTGGGGAGCAAGAATCGCTTCTTCGTCGTCACAGCATCTAGAACCAAAGCATCACTAGTGACAGCAAATTTGAGGTCCAGTTAGAGCTAGTCTATGACGGGATAGACGTAGAATCGCGACTGGCACCCGATGCTCCTTCGGTCTGTCCAGGAACCGCCTCAAACCAGGCTCTACAAAATTCTGTGCAGCAGAAACCTGAATGATTTTTCTCTTGGTGTCTTCGAAATGCAGATCCTGCGTCGCATAAATGACCCTGCCTGCCAGGAAGTGAGTGGAGGAGTGGACACACACTTGTGGCCCAGGTGGCAAGAATCCGTCGGCTGCACATTGACTCGTCCACGTCGAGCGCAACTAAGAGGATCTTCAAGCTCGGGTGTTCGGGACCGACTCTAGGGTAAAGCGAACGCAAGACAGCGTTGGTGGACGGAACGTGCCGGTCACACAATGGCGACGCTCCCTAACCAATTCCACGCGAGAAACTGGTGCGACGGCTAAGAAAATATCATGTCTGACTGTGTTAGAGACGCCACACGGGGGCGATGGGGTGTCATCTCTGCGGAGGTTTGTCCGCTAAACTGTCGACACCAGGTGGAAGAGTGGCTAGCAGCATCTCGTTCTATGGAGAGGCTCTTAGCGCGCCATGCGGAGCAGGAGAAAATGACAAACCGCATGTTTTCTGGACAGTCTTCGACAGTCTTCGGCGGCCCAGGTTTACCCGAAATTGTAGCAACAGACGGAGTCCTTGATCTCTGGAGAGAAGAAGAACGCTGCCCGAATGCTCCCCTAGATAGGGCGATAGTTTGAATTCCAGAAATCAACAGAAAATGGTTTCTTTAGCCAGCGTGCTCTGCAGGGAATCCAGTCCAGGAGAGCCACAGATAGTCGCATCAATCTGCAAGAATGTACACAACATTGCAAACAAATCCAACCAATCGCTGATTAAAGCAGCCACACAGTCAAGGTAGTCACGCCTCGTTGCCATTGCCACCGCCCAGTAGCGAGGCCAAATGGAGTCACCGCGGAAGCTGCCAATTCGTGGTAAATTTTGAGTCTAAGTTTACGGATTTGCCGCGGAGTCGTATTCTCTCTGACAACGAGTCCAACTGATGAAATTTCCCAAGGATTTTTCGGTGAAAATGGGATATTTTCTGGTCACTTCAAACTAAGGCAGCACTGCTTGCACGTCAACATTTGATGGCTTCCAGTGCGATTCAGCGTCGCAAAACTGCCAAAATGTAACGCCACACACGTCAGAAATCAATCAAAAAGAGCAGGTTCTTTCGGGAGAGGAGTGTCAAAACCAATAAGACAGTCAAAGGCTTGTGAATTATCTGTCATATATTGATGCGACAATACTTAGGGGTACACACTTAGAAATAAAATAAGACCTATGAACTACTGTACGTGGTATATACCTAGGGATTAACATTCGTATGACTGCTGTTGCTTCTGCTGCAAGGTGGAGTGCTGTTGATGGTGCTGCTGCTGCTGTTGCATTGACGCCTGCTGATGCTTGGTGCTCTGCTGTTGTCCGATGACCGCCGCCGCGGCTGCTGCTGCCGCCGCTGGGAAGACGCCGGCAACACGTCGTGCTGCCGCCGCTGCCATGTACTGGCTGTAGTAGCGTCCGAAAATGCGCGGATCCATGCCGGCAGCGGCCGCCGCCGCTGCTGCTGTGCCAAATTCATTCGGCCAATGATGCATTAGTCCTTGCCAGTTGGTCGGGCCGGGGTTGAGGCTGGTATTGCTGGTCGGCTGCAGGGGCGGTGCTAGATCGGAGGGAGAATCGTGGTGGCATACGGGACTCGAGGTCTGATAGTGCTGCTGGTGACTGGTGTCTGTCGACGGCGGTGTGAACGACGCGTGGGAGCCGCTGTCCTGGTGGTGGTGTCGGTTCGAGGACTGCTTGTGAAAGGGCTCCTCTTCGTCCACTCGCAGAACTGGCTCTTGCTCCTCGTCAACGTCGCTGGCCACAACGTCAATGTCCTCGTCCTCGGCGAGGGTGATGCGCTGCTTGCTCATCAACGGCAGGTGGCTCTTGTGCGGCGATTGCTGATGATTGTGGTGATGATGGTGGTGGTGGTGTTGGTGTTGCTGTTGGTGTTGGTGATCGGTGGTCTCGTCGGGCGCCAACAGTGAGGCGACGTCGAACTGGCGCTTCCGCGTCTGGGAGTACAAGTTGGCGATGACCCCAGCGGCCGTTGCGGTCGAGGATGTGTCGTTGCTGGCGCCGCCGATGATGACCGACTGCAGGGAGTTGGGAAAGTGAGTGTGATTTGGATGGTGGGGGTTCGCGTACGGCGATCCGACGAGCAGAACCCCGGGATGCGGTGGCGGCGGTGTCACCGACAGCGGCGGTGGACTCGGGGAATCAGTGCCTTCATCGTCGACGGCCAGGCCCATGTGCTTGCGGACCTTGCGCTGGGCCTTGCGCCTGCGAAAGTCCCCTTTTCTGAAGTCGTCCATGTTCGCCGGATGTATGGCCCAGTAGTGCCCCTTGCCGTTGGCACTGCGTCCGGCTTTGATGAAGCAGTCGTTGAGCGAAAGGTTGTGACGGATGGAGTTCCGCCATCCGGGGCCGCGGGTCCTGAAGTACGGGTAGTTATCCAGTATGTATTGATAAATGTCCGAGAGGACCAGCTTCGAGTCGGCCGAGCTGAGAATGGCCATGGCGATGAGGCCGATGTAACTGTGCTGGGGCTTGGGCTCCTCGGGCTGGAACATCCGATTGGGAAAGAGCCCCATCGATAGAGCGAATCGAGTCGGGGCGTAGGGCCCATTGCCGACGGATCCGCTTGCGGCACCCGGGTATCCTGAGGAGTACAACGGCCCGGGGTATTGTTGCGGAGCTCCGCAACCCCGTAGCCGTTCCACGTTCATCGCGTAGCTGTACAACTGTAGGCGGTAGTGATCCAGGGGCCCTAGGATGCCGGGCGGAACAAGGCCGTATCCACCGAGAAGCGACGTCATTCGACGTGTGTTGATCATTTGATCTCCGGCGTTGCCTCCGCTTCCATTTAGAATCGCCGACGCTTGTTGTTGCTGCTGCTGCTGTTGCTGCTGCTGTTGCTGCTGCGGCGGCAGCGACGGTGACATCGAATGCTGTCCGGGCGTGGTGGCCGCAATCGCTGTCGATTGCATCTCAGCCGCAGCCGGTATAGGCATCCTCTCCGATGGTGATGCTGGACAATAGCTCTCCAATTTCGGCGATAGACAATTCGATTGATTGCCACTGCTTTTCGTACAATTCAGCGTCAGACTATTATTATTGAAATTCACATTCACCAAGGACGAGGACGAGCTCGCGGACTTCACAAATGCCGACGGCGTCTGTTCGATATCGTATTCTTCGGTTTTCAAAATCAATTCATCACCATTGACTGCGGATTCACTTGAATTCATTGTTGATTGTATTCATTTAATCGGACCGCTTGAGGGTCGCAAAAACACGCACAAAAACCAGCTGAACAACACACCAATGATTGAACATTAAATTAAAATTTTTCTCACTTGGATAGGAAGAAGAGACTTCACTTTGATTTGTGTGATTTATTTATTGTCGTCCCGTAGCACTCGCTGTAGTCGTTGTCCTCGCGCACACTAAACACACGTCCATCCAACTGACGGATGCGAATCAACTGAGGCGATCCACACATCGACCGTTCGACAATCGACCAACTTTCTGGGACAACCTACAAAACTATGTGACTACTTCCACGGAATGAGCATTTATTGAATATACACCACATAAATACAAGAAAAACAAGAAAACAAATCCAGCCATACACACGCTCTCGCGAGAGAGAGGAGAGGAGAGGAGTGTTTTCTTTTTCTTCACTTGTGTGTCCGTACCTATGTACGACTGCGAGGAGCGACCATCTAACAATCCAGCCCACCACCATCCCATGCCTGCCTGCATCCACAGTCAGTCGTTCGTAGGTACAGCCAAAGCAGACATGTTTTCCATCGTGGCACCGGAGACCGGGGTATTCTGGGCTAGAGCAGTTCAAAAATAGCATCAACCCCCCAACAAATTGAACAAATGTTTATCTTATTAACATACATCAACAATAACAACAACAACAACACACACACACAGACACACACACAGCCAAGAACACATAAAGAGCCAGAGAAAGGGAGATAGAATGCGAGATCGAGAGACAGCAGCCACCACCAGCACCACCACCAGCATCGACGTCGTCGCCGCCACCACCAGCAGAAGCAACAACAGTGAGGACAAACACAGGAGGACATTTCCAGATCTCCAAAAAACATCAACCAATATGCATCAGCGGAGTTTGTGGAATAACAACATTCGTGTGTATACAAACAAAACAAGGAAAAACGATACCACACCACACCACCCGTCCGAGGGAGGGGTTGTCATTCGAATTCATTCCCATTCGTTCCATGCATCCGTCTCGCGCGCCATTCGCCAATGGACGAGTGAAAGAGACGACGAGTGTGGAAGAGCGTGTTGTTGTATATTCCGTTTTTGGAAAGTTAACCACACACTCTGGCTTTCGTGATTCGTGCGTCTCTGTTGCTCCTGCTGTGCGCGCGCCTCCTCTGCTCGGTGACGACGTCATGGCACGGCGAGAAATCACTGAAACGCGACGCACTCCTCTGCTATGCTGTGGCCCTTGTTCTTGTTGTTTGTTGTTTGTAGTTCGCTTTCGTCTGCTGCCTAACACCTCCTGCCAAGTCGGCTCCATGATGTCGTTTTTGGATGTGCCTTGTGTGGAAAAGTGGGACGAACCAAACGAGGGAAACAATGAAAATGTTTTTCTTTGTATCTCTTCATTCTTCGTCGATTGTTGGCGTCGTCTTGCGTGCCTTGGTGGTGTTGGTGGCAGCAAAGAAAAATGGAATATCTTTTGTTTTGCGGCACAGACCCCTCCCACAGCTCCAGTCGGCAGCTGGTGTCGCCTCTTTAATTGGTGAACTGAGCCCATTTCACGGTGTGGTCGGTGCTCGGGCAGCAAGCTTGAATTGTTTTCAATTATTTGCCAGATGGATGACATCATGTGGAATTTGCTGTGTGCCGCATGCATAGCCCCAGCCCACACTGCCTGCAGCTGTCTGCTGTGCGGGACTCGCCCCGTTTTGAGAGCGCTCTTCAAAGGTGGTCTAAGGCGGAGAAGAGTTCGTCTTCATCAGCGAGGGCTGGGTGCATGCCTGATTTACAAGGAAATTGTTTGCTAATTGAGTGGATTTGAGATTTTTGTGATTCTCAATTAGTTAGCAGATTCTCTGGCTGATGATCATGGCGGGGCTTGGGTCGGAGAAGGTCCTCCAACTTAACAACACAGACTGGGGGTTCTTGTCAATGCTTTGGACATCCCCGTGTCGCTTGAATTGGTGCGAGGATGTGGCTTCAAGCGTGGTCACCTTCACCACATGCGGGCCTTACTGTCAATTGACATCCGATGGCTTTGTCCCATGCTTCCGCTGCCAAAGGTTCCACAAGCAGCTGACAAAAGGCAGATCAAGGGCGTACCGCTCCTATTGCGGCAGGCGTCATGTTTTGGAAGATTTTCCATCGCGTTGACCACCTTGAGGAGTCTTTGCAAATTCCTGTCGCGCTTACTCCACTATTCGTCCGATCCACGAACAGTCTGAAGCCTAGGCACCGACATGTTGTCTGGCAACGGCCGTCGGCCAGCTGCGTCAAGCGGTGGAAAGCCCATTCTTCAGCGAACAGAGGCTTCCAAAAGCTGCTCCTTTGAGAAGAAGGGAAGCGGAAGGATGACTGAAAAGCTGGTGATCCCGGGCAGATGAGAGCACGGTGCTGCAGAAGCAGCCCCAAGTGCAAAATCCACTCGCATCAGTCATGACATTCGATCAGAAGGCAGTTGTAGACACAACTCATGGCGTCGAGCTAAAGGAGACGAAGAAGACGAAGAAGACGAAGAAGACGAAGAAGTCGAAGAAGACGAAGAAGGCGAAGAAGACGAAGAATGCGAAGAAGACGAAGAAGACTAAGAAGACTAAGAAGACGAAGAATGCGAAGAAGGCGAAGAAGGCGAAGAAGACGAAGAAGACGAAGAAGACGAAGAAGACGAAGAAGACGAAGAAGGCGAAGAAGACTAAGAAGACGAAGAAGGCGAAGAAGACGAAGAAGACGAAGAAGACTAAGAAGACTAAAAAGGCGAAGAAGGCGAAGAAGACAAGGCAGTCAAGAAGCCAAGGAAGTGGAAGAAGATTAAGAAGACGAAAAATGGCAAAGAAGGTGAAAAAGACGACGAAGCCGAGGAAGTCGAAGATGGCGGAGATCGAAGAAGATGAATAAGACGAAGAAGATGAAAGAGAATGTGAGCTCGGCTGTCGAGAAAGTGATGTTGGTGGGACGGACTGCGGATGCTGTAGATGACTGGAGATGCTGGAGATGACGGGCGGTCCAATGGAGTCATTAAAGGAATCGTCTCGGTTTTTTGTGGACTCTAGGGAGCCACCCCTCGGGGCAGCCATAGGTGAGCATTGGCCGGATGAGGGCCATGTGGCAGATAACCTTCAGCCTCGCATCGAGTTGGCTGTTGTGAAACAGTCTTCTCTTTGTAAGGGCGAAAGCGGCTCCGGCTGGTCTAGCCAGATCCCCAGGCATCTGACCACAGTCCTTTGCGCCAGTGGTTGCCCGTGTCGTCCAACAATAGAGAACCTTCGCCAATTCTTTTTCGAATCCGCCGAGGCCCTATACAACGGCGTCCTGAACAGTATGGCTTCCGACTTCTGAAAGTTGATTTTCAACTTCCAGTCATCGCAATCTCTCATGAATGAATCGAAGTCACCCTGCACGAGAGTAGTGATGTCCTCGATCTTTTTGCCTGATCTGTACACGATCAAGTCAGGGAGGAGATCAAGAGGGAGAGAACTTATCAGAGCGCTCAAGTAAATGTTGAACAGGATCGGCGAATTAACGGCGCCCTGTTGGAGACCCTTCATCACGTTGCCACTCTTGACGACCAACCGTCTGCCGGTAAGCATGTTACACAGCAGGTACAGCAGTGGTTTGCTAATTTCGAGACCCCATCGACTCCCACTGACTTCTTCTTCTTTAGTGATTCGAAGACCGGACGAAGATCTGTGTTCGATATGAACGGCGGATGTACCCCTTCGTCGGCGATGACATTATCTGCCATGTTGTCAGCGTTGAACACGACAAAGCCAGTGTTCTCAGATCGCCATTGTTGCGGATCGCGTGTTGTGGTTCGGGCGAACACTCTCGTTCAGGTCTCTCAGTGTACAAGGTCACTTCCTGAAGTACCTCCACTTTTTCTTGCGGCTCTTCGACCACAAAGAAGTTCCGTGTCCGTCGTTCTCCATGTCCGTGCGCCACAATTGAGAACTTTCGCCAATTCTTTTTCGAATCCGCCGAGGCCCTACAACGGCGTCCTGAACAGTATGGTTTCCGACTTCCGAAAACTTCCGAATCGAAGCGAGAGTAGTGCTGCAGTCAGTATTTGTTCGTTGTCCGTCGTTCTAGGGAGCTTAAGACACGGACGATCGCTTTGCTTGTTGCTTCTAAAGAATTTGTTTACCTGCGGGAAAATGCTCGGGTTGTCGGATTGTTGGACCGGACCTTGTCGTTCCAATACGAGTTAATGTGCCGCCCGGGGCCTGTGTAACGAAGTTACTGTCTGCAGCAAAATGCTCCTTCTGTGGCGAGAAGTTCTCAAGCGACCATAGATCGGCGAAAAAGGTGTTCTGGTCATTCGCCATTCCCCGACTTAGAGGAAGGAAGTTCAACATCATTGAAGGAGTCAAATCCAAAGATGGTGATTTCCAAGAAGGTGGACATCTTACGCAGATGGAGCAGCTCCTCTTGGTGGAGGAAGTCATTTTGACGATTGAATCGCTAAAAGTTGGTAAAGAGTGAGTTTTCTGGCTCTCTCGTGTCATTAAAGTGGCCTGGGAACGTGGTGAGACTGGACTGAATGTCCCACCATTCCAGAAGGAGGACAAAAGAGGTTGCTCCAACTACAGGGGCATAGCTCTGTTAAGTCTCCCGGGGAAAGTCTACGCTAGGGTGTTGGAAGCGCTTTCCAGAGCTATGGTCGAGCCCAGGATGGGGGAGTTTGGCTTTCGTCGCGGTAGAGGTACAACTGACCAGCTTTTCGCTCTAAGAATGGTACTTGAGCGGGCTTGGGAGTATGCCAAGCCCATTTTTTTTTTCAATTCTTTTTTATTTCAATAACTTAAACTTATCCTATGTCTTTCGACTTAAACTAAACATGTAGTTTGGCCATGGCTTACCGCTCATAAATTTGCCTCTCAATTGCTGCAAGGCAGTAGCCGACTGCTCCCACTTTCGGGGATACGTACTACCCTTTCTATCCCGGGTCTAAAGGGTTCGACGATGGAGTTCCCTCTCTCCCCAGCCACCAAAACTTTCGATGTTGCATAGAAACATACCGTACATCCCGTCTCGAAACCGCCGTACTGAACCGGAGGAGGCCCTCTTCAGCTCGTTGTGCGACGGAACGGTCGTAGTTGAGTCGCCCATCCACAGTTGATCTGGCGATGTGGTAGATGAGCGGTACCGCATTTATGTCTTGTAACAGTCCGTTCTTGTCTAAATGGAGAAAGGCTTCTGGGGGGACGAAGCCATTGTGGCGTACCCTTTCGTGGTATTGTGTATTGGGGTAGTAGGCCCCCGAGATCAGGTTATTGACCGAGTTCATCGCTCTGGCAGTATGACCTCGGATCAACTTCACTAGGAAATTGTCCACTCGTATCAGGTTCGCCCTGTTGTATAAGACCTCATTGGAATAGAATTTTTTGTACTGGGACTCTGGAGTTCGATAAAGGCGAAGGCAAGCCCTAAGACAAGCCCTCTCGAACAACCGAATCTTTTCCATCAAGCTTGCACTCACGTTGAACCACACGGGACAGCCATAGGTGAGCATTGGCCGGATGAGGGCCATGTGGCAGATAACCTTCACCCTCGCATCGAGTTGGCTGTTGTGAAACAGTCTTTCTCTTTGTAAGGGCGAAAGCGCCTCGAGCTGTGGCCATGTTTGATACCGGTCCAGCCAGATCCCCAGGCATCTGACCACAGTCCTTTGCGCCAGTGGTTGCCCGTTTCTTTTTCGAATCCGCCGAGGCCCTACAACGGCGTCCTGAACAGTATGGTTTCCGACTTCTGAAAACTTCCGAATCGAAGCGAGAGTAGTGCTGCAGTCAGTATTTGTTCGTTGTCCGTCGTTCTAGGGAGCTTAAGACACGGCAGATCGCTTCGCTTGTTGCTTCTAAAGAATTTGTTTATCTGCGGGAACATGCTCTGGTTGTTGGATCTTACAGCCCGGACCTTGTCGTTCCAATACGAATTAACAGAAAGTCTGTAATTCTGTGCAATCAAAGTTTGGATGTTTTTGATGAGCGATTTCAGTGTCCTAACTTCCTCGTCTCGTCTGTCCGTAAACCGCCTGTACAAGGTTTTTAATCTCGACAGGAGTCTACTTTTTTGTTGGTGGAGTGCGTCAATTGTCGCATTGCGGTACGTGGTCTGGTTGTTTGTGCGTTTATACCGAGGTATCGTACTGTCCATCGTTCGTTTGATTATCTCGTCCAATTGTATTAGATACATGTCAATCTCTTCGTTTGACAAGTTTCTATCGGACGGTATGTGGAGCTCGTTCGAAGAGAGTGCTCTCGTCATTTGTCTGGAGAAGCGTGTCCATCGTGCCCTACTGTAATTGTAGGGATACGTTTGAACAAGCTCTCCTAATTCCGGAATGTCGTTAGGAATCTTGATTTCGGCACTGAGTCCGCAGTGGTCACTGAGATACACGAATGTGTTCAAACAGTTTACCGTTTGTGAGTTTGTGTCTGTCAGTTGCAGTCTTGCGTCTAACAGCAGGAGATCCAGATAAGAGCCGCTTCTAGGGAACGACGAGATCTCTGTTGCTTTCAAATCGAGTCTATACTCGACACTGTGCAAGCAAAACCAGCTTTAAAGCTGGTCCCCCCTGTGATTGGAAGCTGTGTGAAATAGTTCTCCTCCGAGTCCAGCCGTAGACATCGAAAGAGTGAATCGAGCTCAGATATAGTTGTCCTGGAGCTAGGGTTGCCGGAGGAGTAGACCGACACCGCATACAACCTCCTTCCACCTCCTCCACTGCAAGGCATGCCTCCAACTCCTGAAACCTTCGTACTTCACTACTATACACCACATTGTGTTTTATGTTATTTTTAATGAAGATGGCAACACCGCCTCCACCACTGGAATTGGGCCGGTCTCTTCTAATAACACTATAATTCTTCTTTCTTCTTTGTTTGGCGCTACAGTCCGGGGTGGACCTGGGCCTCAACCGACAAGCCTCTCCAGCCAGCACGATCTTTCGCCAGCTGCCTCCAGTTGTGCACACCAAGTTGGTTGAGGTCCTTCTCCACTTGTGTGCGCCATCTTGTTCTAGGACGCCCTCTTATGCGTTGTCCCAAAGGCTCGGAATCGAAGACTCTTCGGGCCGGAGCTGTGGTGTCAATCCGCTCTACGTGACCTAGGCATCTTAAGCGTTGGATCCGAAGACGCTTAACTAGGTGCATGCCGCTGTACAGCCCGTACAGTCCGTGGTTGAATCTCCTTCTCCAGACGCCATCAATACAAACAGGACCAAAGATCGCACGCAGAACTTTTCTCTCAAAAAGACCAAGAGCTTCTGCATCCGCTTTCAATAGCGTCCACGTCTCTGCGCCATAGAGCAGGACGGCGATGATTAGGGTGTTATATAAAGTCAACTTGGTGTTTCGAGAGATGGCTCTGTTACTCAATTGCCGCTTGGCAAGAGTAATTCCGCGATTGATCTTTTACTGCAGAGCCAAGGTAGACGAAGTCCTTGACTACCTCAAAGTTTCTGCTGCCCATTACGACGCTCTGTCCGAGGCGTCGATGTTGTGCGTCCTTTCGTGATGACAGCATGTACTCTGTTTTGCCCTGATTAACTGCCAAACCCTAGCAAAGGCCTCATTGACAGCTCGCTGTGTTCGTCCAATCACGTCAATGTCGTCCGCGTAGGCAAGCCGTTGAACTGACTTTTGGAAGATCGTGCCTCTGGAGTTGACTTTTGAGTTTCGCACGATCTTCTCAAGTATGACATTGAAGAAATCACATGACAGCGTGTCGCCTTGGCTAAAACCTTTTTTGACAGTGAAGGTCTCGGTGAGTTCGTTACCGCCCTGATGCCGCCCCTGATGGAGCAGCGAGAGTTCTCCATCGTCATCCTGCACAATCTGACGAGTTTGGCTGGAATGTCAAAACTAGACATGGCATTGTATAGCTCGTCTCTATGCGCGCTGTCATATGCGGCCTTGAAATCGACGAATAGGTGGTGGGTGTCGATCTGCATCTCGTGGGTTTTTTCCAGGATCTGCCGCAGTGTGAAAATTTGGTCGATGGTGGACTTTCCCGGCCTGAAACCGCACTGATAAGGACCTATCAGGTTATTGACGAATGGTTTCAGGCGTTCACACAAGGCGGCAGAGAGGATCTTGTACGCTTTGAAGAGGAGACAGATCCCTCGATAGTCAAAAGGGTCTCCTTTCTTGTGGACCGGACAAACGACGCTGGGATTCCACTCATCGGGCATGCTTTCCTCCGACCATATCTTACAGATGAGCCGGTGCATGCGCCCAACCAGATCATCTCCAGCTGCTTTAAACAGTTCCGCGGACAGTCCGTCCGCTCCAGCAGCTTTTAGGTCTACACCCTCCGGATAACTGTTTTACCTTTTGGTAAAACTTTCGGACCTCCTTCCTGCCGTAACATCTCTCCATCTCTTCGGCCGCGCGCTTCCCGTGCTCTTTCTTTTTCCTTCTGAGAAGCCGGTTCTCTTCTGCTCGTGGAGCTCACGAACAGCTCTCGTTGTTCGATGCAGAGTTGCCTTGTAGGCCTCCTGTTTGGCTGCATGTGCCCGCCTGCACTCGTCGTCAAACCATGGGTTCTTCTTTGGTGGTGTCGTAAAACCCAGCACATCAGTGGCAGCTTCTTTGATGGCTTCTTGACAACGTTTCCATTCCTGGTCTATTGTGGTTGTAGGCAGGGTCGAACTTTCGGAGAGTTTCAGGGAGACTCGGACGGCAAAGTTCCTAACGATCGATTGCGATTGCAGCTTTCCAACGTCAAACCGAGGTGTCCTGTCTCGACTCCGTGTTTCTCTCGATATCCTCATTCTTACCTTGGCTACAACAAGGAAATGGTCCGAGTCAATATTGGCTCCTCGGAAAGTGGAGTGTCTGACGTCGATCGCAATGTGATCAATCTGGTTGACGGTTGATGGATCAGGTGACCGCCAGGTCCCTTTGTGGATGTTGAGGTGTGGGAACCGTGTGCTCATTACAGAGAGGTTACGCCCCGAGGCGAAATCCACCAGCCTGAGTCCGATTTCTTCCTTGCCCAGCTGTGCGTTGAGATCTCCTAGAACGATCTTGGTATCATAGCTGGGGCATTGGTCGTATGTTCTTTCTAGGAGATCATAGAAATCGTCCTTGCTATTGTCATCCTTCTCCTCTGTCGGGGCGTGGGCGCAAATCAGGCTGATGTTCCCGAGCTTAGCCTTGATGCGGATTGTTATGAGGCGCTCGCTTACATACTTAAAGCCATCCAAATAAGCGCTGCCCTCCTTCCCTGTAGCAGTCGCCGTAGTAGAGGTCGCAGTTTCTCATCCTCTTTTTGCCCGGCCCGTTCCACCGCACTTCCAGGATAGCGGTTATGTCTGCTCTATAGCAGTCTAGGGCCTCCGCTAGTTCATCGGCTGCACGTGGTCTGTTAAGGGACCTCACATTCCACGTGCAGAACCGAAAGTCATTGTCCTTCTTCCGTCAACAGTAGATCCGTCCGTATCCGAGGCAGGTTGTTGTTTCTGAACTCGTTAACCTCACGCACAACCTCCAAACTGGGAGGACAGGCCCATTAATTTAACCCTCGGGCAGAGGGTTCGCTGCGTATATTAGTTCACCACACAACGGCTGTTATGATGGCTATCCAGGGGCGCCGCGAGGAGGCTGTACGTCAACTTGACTTATGAACAAGCAGGGATCGCGCTGGCACCCTACCAGGTTGGATGCAGTCAGCAACTTTACCCTGTGTACATAAGCCCATGCCACAACACTATAATTACTGTGCTCCAAATTGCCTCTCTGAGTTAGCTTGGTTTCGCTAATCAGCGTCAGCTCTGGGCTTTGATCATCTAACAGTTTACAAAGCTCGTTTTTTCGCGGGACCCCCACCAATGAATTAGCATTCACTGCAAGGATCTTAAAAGTTATCTCCGTCTGCGCAGCCATTAAGACGTGATTGGTCCTGCAGGAGCGCCAGAATTTGGCCGACCTGCTCCTCTAACCGAGCCATACGCCTTTCAATGGAGGATTTCCAGTCAGGCGTTGGATCGTGTGCCCTTGGCACTGAGGCTTGCGGCACTACCTTCGGTAGTTGCTGCTTTTCCGTGCTCCTCTGACCAGACGCCATTTGGGCGTAGGTTATTTGAGGGTTGACGGGTATGGCTGCCCCGAGTGTGTGTTTCACTGGGGGCTGCTTCTGCAGAACCATTTTTGATTTCCGCTCTTGAAACTTAGGGCAACCCCGATAGTTAGCGGTGTGCCCTGCGTTCCCGCAGAGTACGCACTTGAGCTGACTTTTGTCAGCTGCTCCCTCTTTCCTTCTTGCACTTCACGCATCGGGGCTGCATTCGGCAGTTCGACGCGGCGTGACCATGTTGCTTGCTGGGCTGCTTTCTGTGGTTGCTGCTTCTGCTGTTGTTGCTGAGCTGTTGGCTGTTGCTGCTTTTTTTGCTTTTTTGCTGCTTGCTGCGGCTGCTTTTCCAGCTGACTTGGTTCGTTGCCCGAGTTGTAGGACAGCTTGTTCCTCCCTCCTTCTCCTTTCGAGAGTTCTTCTTCTAAGCTCTCTTATTTCTTGAAGGAGTTTGTTTGTCTCCTCCCTTTCGATTGTTTCGAGCGGATTATTGCCTCCACTTCTTCTTCTGTATCGGAGGGCATCGATTCAAAGCTGTTGCTGCTTATTGCAAATCGGCCCTCCCTCCCATCAGACACATATGAATACCCGTCATCAAAGGTCTCATTCGATGACGTCGACGATGCGCTCTCTTCATCCTCCGGTGACGCGTTATTGTTGCGTCGCTTCGAACTGATGGAGTTCTGCTTCTTTCTCCTTCTCTTCGCTGTGCCTTCTTTAGACACCGTTGGTTGGTGGCGTGGTTTGAATATCGCCGTCCGCTTCTAGGCGAGCGGACTGCCCGTTCTCCTCCATACCTTGCACTGACTCACTTTCAGAGTGCAATTATCGACTCGACGGGAAAAACGATAAAGAATGATGAGTATCCCCCCACCGGGACTCGAACTCAGCCCTCCTGGTCCACGGGTGTGGTCTTCACACACTCGGCCTCGCTCTTGTTGCGGATCCTCGCGTTATTTTCACTACTTGACTGAACTAATTACTCGCTATTGCTTGGATTTGCTAAGTCGAAACACTTGTGCACTGTTCAACGGTGTGTGAACGACTGAGCAGTTGGAAGATCTTCTCCGGATCGTGCAGAAGGGTGGTCCTCAACAGGCGGGACTGGCGTTTTTCGCCTCTTGGCGTGAAAGAGAAGAACTCCAACCTCGAGGTCTTTAGATATTCTTTCAATTCGTTGTAGCCTTCTACTGACTTGCAGTGGATTGCATATTTATTTGTGCCCTTGCTTTGACAGATAAAATAATTACCTGCTCCCACGATGGTCTTACACACATTCGCTGTTCGTTCCATGTGCTCCGTGTACACGCTGATTGGTGGCACCTTTTCTTTTTTTGCTGCTGTTGGTTCACCGTCTGCTCTCGCTGTTGTTGCTTGGTTGCTGACATGGCTGCTGTGGATGCACAGCTGCTGGTCTCTGCTGTTGCTCAGCTGCACGATGCTTTTGTTGCTGAAGCTTCTTTTGTTGGTGCTGCTTCTCTGGCACTTGTTGTTGCTGTTGGGCCTTCGTTTGTTGCGCCAACCTTCCACTCTCAAGAGTACAAGCTTTCAGCTCTCAAATTTCATGCAGGAGCCTCTGGATTTTCTCCTGCATGTCATCTACCATGGTCTCTTTGAGACGAAGTACCCGTTCAACTTCGTCTTCAGTGTCGGTGTCCAATGAATCGAAGCTGTTGCTGCTGACAGCGAACGGGCCTTCCCCTCCAGCGGACACGTACTGCACTGCGTCATCCTCCTCCGACTCTGCTGCCGTTGTACCAGCTGATACCGCTTCAGTAGGCTCTCCCCCCTGCAGCCCTTCGGATGACGCGTTTGTATTGCGGCGTTTTACGCTTTTCGGCGACGCCTTTTTCCTCCTCCTCTTGCCTGTGCCTTCTTTGGGCACTGTTGTTGCCACCGGTTGTTCTTGTTCATTGTCCGCTTCTAAGAGCGCGGACCGCTCGTTGTTCATTGTCCGCTGTGAATAGATGCAAAGCCTGAAATTGAGAAGATTGTTGGACTCGTCAAGTCTCTGAGGTCACTCCTTAGAGCTAGAGAACTTTCGTACATCTGGCATTTCGCACTGACTGGCTGTGTGGCAGAGTGCCTCCATCCAACTTTTGCCTCGTCGCAAAAGCCGCTCTGCACATTTTTGAACAGATTCACGTCACAGTCGACGTGCACCAACCAAGCGGTGACCTTGTATTTCATTTTATTCACTCGTTCAGTGAGCCATTGAGTGGAACTTAGAGCCTCAGATTCAAGCCACGAATCTCTCCAGTTCAAGCGTCATTGTCCAGTTCTCTCAAGTCATTGTCAGAGAAACAATTCTCCTTCGTTCTGCGACCAATAAGCCTCTTCAGCCAGCATCTTGTTTTGCTAGCACCCCCAAGCTACGCACGTAGCTTACGCTGCGCCACGTGCATTCGGCGTCTTAAGGGCAGCCGTTCCCTTCTGCTTTGTTCCACATCTTCGGAGTCCAAGGCATGTGGAGCCGGATGCTAGCTGGCCATGCATTCTACAAGGTCTAGCATTGGATCTGTAGACGCAGCTTGACTTGACCTCGTACAGTTCTGCTTCTCAAGCCAGTGACTCACGGTCTCCCGGTCATTTCGCGTGCCAGCGCTGGACGCATGCCTTTTTTTGCCGACGGTGGACTTCCCCGGCCGCAAACCGCACTGATGGGGACCTTTCAGAGTTTTTACGAGTGACATCAGGCGATCACAAGAAACTGCAGAGGAGTCAGTGCTGGTGTGTCAGTGCTTGCTGTGACATCAACATCAAGGCTCGTCCGTCGTCAGTACAGTCCCCTGACAATGGTCAGTCTGAAAGTACTCGCGAACGCAAGAGGTTTTCTGTGTCTTGCTGGCATACAAGCTCAGCACGCGATGCTGTGCTCTCGTTTGTCTGGCCAAGGGACTTGGTTCGTCTTTTTACGACTCGGACCGCACGTGTGTCGCATGACCGAGCCTCTACCGAACGGGCATGCCCCGCTGGACGCCGCTCAGTAAGACGCGTCTACTCTACTCAGTCAGCTTCCGTAGACGGGCAGATCTCTTGGACAGACGAGTCCCTAGTGTGCACAGATCCTTCGGAGATTGCACTCGGTTCCACTTGGCAGTCTTCGCCTTTCAAACTTCGATTCAATTGAATTCAGATCGGTGGCCATGGCAAAGTGTTTTTCTCATCATCATCAGATTGTGCTCCCTTCCTCAGTCAACAGGTCCTGAATGCCTGGGAAGATGCCAGGAATACCGAGGAAATCCCCAGAGTCTCTGTGCACATGAATGTGCGTGAATCCGTTGACTCGAAGGAACAATCATCATCGCATCCGCCCCCGAGATGTGTGTGCTCTCGTTCATCGCTCCTCGCACAGGAATTTAATTTCGCCACAAGATTCAATCAGCGATAAGCTTCTTTTCGGCTATCTCACCATGGAAACAGAGCACAACGATGCCAGCTCACCTGGGCAGGGACAGGACGTCAGGGTCAGGGCATGGCACATTGAATGCCCCTCCTCGGCCTGATGCGATGCGAGATACGGGTGCGATGGCGATAGATATGCGGTTTCATTTGATAGGAAATGCATGCGAAATGCGAAAGGCGAAATGCGATTAGGCTTGCTGTGAGCAGGAGATTACGGTTATGTGTGCGTGTACCTGAGGGATTAAGTTTCTGTTTGCTTGCAGATATTCAAAATATTTTGAAGGATTAATCAAGATTCCCGGCAGCGACAACGGAGTCTAATTGCATGGCAATTGTGCGGTCGGCATTGGTCGGATGTGGACGCGTTGGAAATTTGAGGTGGTGGTGCGTCCTTAAGGTGAGGAGTGACTGAAACCGGAGACGGGAGTGAAATTGGGAAGGAATCGAATTTACGATTCAATGCGGGATCGGGGAGGACCTCGTTGTCGTCAGTTGCAGTCGATGCGAGGTTTTCTTTTCCACCCTGGAGGGGCTTGAGCGACGGTCGGTCTTCTTTAGAGGCGCGCTTCTGAGGAGGCAATGTTCGGATTTGTAACCGACTTTGGAGTCGACCAAGCTTGGACTTAAGGCTGGGTCGTCCCTTGATACTCGGAAGAGGCTCCCCAGGCACCAGCTGCTGGCCTTCAGAGCCGCCCAAGTGGAGTCACTAAGCTGACACTTCCCCCGGTTCTCGGAAGAGTCTCCCCAGGCACCAGCTGATGGCCTTAAGAGCCGTCCAAGTTGAGTCACTAAGCTGACTCGTCCCCCGGCACTCGGAAGAGTCTCCCCAGGCACCAGCCGAAGGTCTTAAGAGTCGCCCCCGGCACTCGGAAGAGTCTCCCCAGGCACCAGCTGCTGGCCTTCAGAGCCGCCCAAGTGGAGTCACTAAGCTGACTCGTCCCCCGGCACTCGGAAGAGTCTCTGCTGATGGCCTTCAGAGCCGCCCAAGTGGAGTCACTAAGCTGACACTTCCCCCGGCACTCGGAAGAGTCGAGACCAGCTGCTGGCCTTCAGAGCCGCCCCAGTCTAGTCACTAAGCTGACTCGTCCCCCGGCACTCGGAAGAGTCTCTGCTGATGGCCTTCAGAGCCGCCCAAGTGGAGTCAATAAGCTGACTCGTCCCTTGACACTCGGAAGAGTCTCAACAGGCACCCGCCGAATGCCTTAAGAGCCGCCCCGTCACTCGGAAGGGTCTCCCCAGGCACCAGTTGCTGGCCTTCAGAGCCGCCCAAATGGAGTCACTAAGCTGACTCGTCCCTTGACACTCGGAAGAGTCTCCCCAGGCACCAGCTGCTGGCCTTCAGAGCCGCCCAAGTGGAGTCACTAAGCTGACTCGTCCCTTGACTCTCGGAAGAATATCCCCAGGCACCAGCCGAAGGTCTTAAGAGCAGCCCCGGCACTCGGAAGAGTCTCTGCTGATGGCCTTCAGAGCCGCCCAAGTTGAGTCACTAAGCTGACTCGTCCCCCGGCACTCGGAAGAGTCTCTGCTGATGGCCTTCAGAGCCGCCCCAGTCTAGTCACTAAGCTGACTCGTCCCCCGGCAGTGTCTCCCCAGGCACCAGCTGCTGGCCTTCAGAGCCGCCCAAGTGGAGTCACTAAGCTGACTCGTCCCTTGACACTCGGAAGAGTCTCCCCAGGCACCAGCTGCTGGCCTTCAGAGCCGCCCAAGTGGACTCAGTAAGCTGACAATTCCCCCGGCTCTCGGAAGAGTCTCTGCTGATGGCCTTCAGAGCCGCCCAAGTGGAGTCACTAAGCTGTCTCGTCCCTTGACACTCGGAAGTGTCTCCTCAGGCACCAGCTGCTGGCCTTCAGAGCCGCCCCAGTCTAGTCACTAAGCTGAGTCGTCCCCAATGCCTCCGGGAATCGCACTCAATATCTGTAGACGCACCCACGTCTCCTTGGGGCAGACATCAACTCGTCCTTGTTGCGCCTCACAGGGCCGCGGAGGCTACCTACTTGGAACACCGAAGATTAAGCCGCCTCATCTTCGAGCGCGTTTCCTTCAAAACCACAAAAGCGGCGCACAATGCTCTCCTCTCCAAGGGAGGAACATCCTGATTGCGATCATCATCTCGAGTTGCACTCAAGTATCACAATAGTATCGAATTTATAAACCAATTAATTTCCCACACCTCTTCGGGGTCTCGCTCGCATTAGTTTTATTAGCGCAGAGGGCTCGCCCGCTTGCGCGTGTGCGTGTGCGTGTGCACACATCGATTTCGGTCCACACACCGATGCGTTGAACCGAGCCAGACCCCTCGGATGTGTGCCTGCCCAGCAGTGCACGTTCCCCTAATGGACTAATAGGCGAAAGTTAATTTCAAGAGGAAGAAGGAATAACCCTCCGGTGTACCAGGAACCGGGGAGAGCGTCTCAAAACGCTTCTCATTCAGCACTTATGCGCCTAATGATCCCAAATGTGTGTGAAATCACACAACAAGACGTTTGCGAGCGATTGAACGAAGTGCGAACAACAAAAACACAATAAAGGCACAAAGGTACCTCTCAGGCGACCCAGCCTGGAGAGAGGGAGAGACAGGAATCGTTGTAATAATAACATTAAGAAGAGCCTGACAAAGGAATCTATTATTGTGCCAATCCCTGGTGGGCACATGTACACGCAGGCAGAGCGGGAGCGAGAGAGAGGGAGACCAGCACAAAAGGACTCTGTTTCCTTCGAAGACATCTCAAATGTTTCTACTTGAACTCGCTTTCTTAGTGCTGCTTTTTTTTGCTTTCGGGGAATGAATGAGTTTGCTTTTGACGCAACGAGTGCATGCACTCCACTGTGCAGACCACAACAGCATCCACACAAGGCAAATAAAAGGAGGGAAACGAAGCTGAAGGGAAGGCGAACCTTAGACGAACGATTCCCCTCTCCCGGCGGGCAGCACACATTAAATGAGTAGGCCCTCCAGGCTATTGACTCTGGTGTGCTGTTGTGCGCTGTTGTTGGCTGCTGCGAAGGAAGAGCTCTAATGAGCTCTAGTTGTTGAGTTGCAGCGTGATAGACGCGCGGGCTGGAGGGCTCAGCAGAGATGAAAACCTGTTGGGGAACTCCTGCTGTACGCTCAACAGTCGATGGGGCATTGGAAGCTCTAATCTGGAGTGCACCAGAGCAGGGCGCCGCATTTCACTGAACTTCTGAAGATTTAGGAGCCTCGTAAGTCAAGTTCAGTCCTTGTGTCACCCCGAAAACCATCCATTCCACGATCCATTCCTAGATCAATCGTTGACTGCGCTGCAAGCTGGCTATGTCCTCTCAGATGCTCCTCAGCTTTTTAGCGAAGTCCGCCTGAAGTCGGTAGCCTGTGTCGAGCCAAGCGGAGGGTGTCTGTCTTCAGATGAGCGAGGAAGAGCTCATCCTGAGAAAACTCTTCACTGCCCACTCGTTGGTTTCAGTGATCCGCGGCCGAGGACATGACTTGCCAGCGTTCTCCGTCGCACTTGCCACTGGGCGCTCACTTGCCAAGTGTCCCCGCCTCATTTTCGCATTCTCCTCTCCCTCACATGGCAACAGGCCTCTGACCAACCCACCGAGTAAGCCACCGAAATTCTCCCCGGTCCCCCCAAGCACTCAAATGACAGGGGACCACTTCCGTAACAAGTGACGTCACAACAAAAAAAAAACCGAAAACCCCCTCTTTTCGTGCATTTCCCACGTGTTCGAGCGAAATTTTTGATGGAGTTCACTTCAGTTATCCTTCTTCGGCCCACCGCCAGCCATTCGCGAGGAAATTCCGAGAAAATCGACGTTTTGAAAAAATCACACATTTTTCGCGAAAAAATGCAATAAACCGGGCACGCACTGGGGTCGCATTTTTTCGCTGAAAATGAACGCATTTTCGACGAAGTGAATGCGACGAGTGCAGAGGTTTGGAAAGGATTTTCTCGGCAATCGGGACGAGTCCAGGGATGCGGGGTACCACAATGGAAGGGTAATTTCATGCAGAAACGGGGTGTAGTCGGTCTCTGCCACGGAAATGTCGCGAATGACTTTTTTGAGGCAAAATCGGTGATGACCTCATTTCGGGCGTGGAAATGGACGATTGGGGGACATGGTTGGATTGTGAGACGATTTTCTCGGAAACTAGGATGAGTCTGAGGTTAAGGGGTGCCTGGATGGAAAGGGAATTAAGTGCAGAAGGGGGTGAGGTGAGGTTTTTCAAGGGCAGTGCAATGGTGGGTCTCCAGACGCACAATGCGTGGCATCTCCCTTAGCCGCACAGAGGCGAGGATTTGGATCGGATTTGATTTGAAGATGTCTCGAAATCGATGAAGAACTATCAGTCTGTTAATTATAGGGACCAAGGGCTGTAGACCTCATCTATCCATTCTGAGCACGTGCCTTGAATGCGCCTCCATCAGGTGGATGACCACTTGGCAGACCCAGGACATGTCCAGGAACTCGTCTGCTGCCGGCAAGGCATAGCTCGTGATGAGTTAGAGTCAAGGCCTGGATGAAGCCTCTAATGCCAACTAAAACAGAAACGAGAAGCTAGCCACTCAGGTTCATCTCTGAGTGCAGCTACTGCAGTCTACTCAGTGCTGAGGGATGGCTGCGAACCAAGACTCAGTCATCACTTCCGTCCTGTGGTGGACCTGGATCTCAACAAGCAAGCCTCCACTCTCACACGCCAAGTTTGTTGATGTCCTCCTCCACTTGGCTGCGCCACCTGAGACGGTTCGGAGTCGAAGACCCTTCGCGACGGAGATACGTTGTCCATGCGTTGGATCCGTAAAGCAGGCCCATGTCGCTTCCACGGACCATCCAGTTATTGGTTGATTCTTCGCCTCCCGGTGCCCCATCAACGCAAAGATCACACGCAGAGCTTGGATCAGATTGTCCAAGCTTCGTCGCACTGCCGTGCCGGTGAGCAGTGACTTACACAACTCAGCATGGTGGCACGAGAGGGGGCTCTTTTGCGGTTGGCGCGAGTTACTCTCGGCACTCTTTTACACGGAAGCAGAGGTGGGTGAACTCCTTAACCACCTCGAAGGGTGACAGTCTGTCTAATTCTTCGTTCTCCGTTTTGCCTTCATTAAAAGTCGAACCCATTTCAGCCGCTTCCGTCTGAAAGCCAGAAAGCGCCGCATTGACGGCTCGCTGTGTCCTGCCAATCGCGTCAATGTCATCGGCATACGCTAACAGTGTGCGGACTTCTGGAAGATCGTGCCTCTAGTGTTGGCCAGTGACTTCCGCACGACCTTCACACGAATGATGTTAAAGAGGCGGCATGACAAGGCGTCGTCTTATCTAAATGATTCCCGCGGAGCGGCGGGAGTTCTCCCAAATCCATCCAAGACTGGATAGGTCGGTGTACAGCTGCACGCTCGAAGGTGGAGGGCGTCGGGCCAGACATTCCCTGGCCAGAGAGTCTGCCGTCTGGTCGGTGGTGGACTTCCCTTCCCTGAAGCCACACTCAGACGGGGACCAGGCGGGCGAGCCCATAAGAGCAGTTGCGGCGTCCCCTTTCTGGTGGATCGGGCAAATTGTCCCATCATTGGTCTCAATTCCAATTCAATCAATGCCGTGGTGACCCCGCCGGCTAGAAGCCACACTAGAACCGCATTCACACCACCACGCCCGGAGATTAGTTCTTCCTCCCCTCCGTCACCCGGCCCTCGCCGCGCCGCCGCTCGCCTGTCCATCCTACGGCGACTTCTGATTGCTTAATTCACATCCCTGTGGGACAATTACCACCCTTGTTGTGCCTTAATACTTCTAATTATTGTAATTACCTTCCTCGTCCCAGCCACCTTGTCGTCGTCGTCGGTCGTCCTCGGTCCTCCGTCCTCCGTCCTCCGTCCTCGGTCCTCGTTCCTCGGTCCTTCGCCCTTGCAGGCGGTGTATGATATTCAAAAATATTTAATTTACTGTAATCCCTTAATCCAGGTCGCAGAGCAGGACTATTTGTACCAGCAAGCGAACACACAAGTGAAATTCATTAAAAGCCAGTTACGCGAGTAACGAAGCCAAATAAATACCTTATACATCTGTATCCTGTATCCTGATCAAAAGGATACTCCCACTCCTCCCCCCTCTCCCACCCAGCACCTCGTCCTCCTCCTCGTCGTCGTCATCGCAACGACGAACGGCCGGAAGGCGACGACGACGACTTGAGTCGTCCTTCTCTCGTCATCCCGGCTCTCGTCTCTCGTCGTCATCGCCGTCGTCAGTCATGTCAATGTGTGGAAATATCACAGTTGTGCGGTTTTCAGATGCATCCACCACCAATCAACCCCTGCTGGTGGCGGATGCTGTGTTTCGAGGGTTTCGCCAAAGGCTTACGCAACTCCCATGGGAAATTCTCAATCATGTTATCGTATGGCAGAGCATCAAAGCGTATAACAACGAGAAACATTGGCAGTTTTAAGCCGTTTTGTTATTTTAATAAGGATAACGACATCCTGGCTCCTTTCGAGACACGACTCGAATCCCCGAAGGATGTGTACGCTTAACGCATAATTCGCCAGACTAACATTGTTAGCCGGCATAATAGCTTCCGTAATAGTTGGGCCTGAGCGGAGCGGACCGACCGGATGGCGCACAACAAAGGGCGGAGGGCGCGACGCGGCCCTGCATCCTGAAGTGAGCAGTCGATGGGGGTGATGCTATCGTCGCTGTGATCATCAAACGACATACGTTTGATGCGGTTGCGGATGATGCTACTGATGCCGGGAGGACGTTGCGAGAGTTCGGCGGCTTCGGCTGGAGTGAAGCACAATCACAGTCGAATGGGGGTTAGATCGGACGGGCTCTGGGACAGGATTCGCAAGCCTGACAGCTGCGGCCAGATCCCTGTGTCCTCGGTGGAGAAGCCTGCCTTCTCCGACGCACGGCGTTTGTCGGCGCACTCAAGGCGCTCATAGGTGGCGAAGAGCGGACGTAGGAACGTGTTCTGGTCAGTCTCCACGCGACAGATGTGGACCGCTAAGTGACGGGGCTATGTTTGGTTGGCACACGGGTCTGACGAAGGTAATATTCAGAGATTTTGTAGTCAAGGCATCGGCGTAGACAGAGAGATGAGGGTGCACGGTAATTCGGTCGTAAGCGCGAAAAGTATTGGACCAATGTGGCAGCCTTGTGGTACGCCCAATGATGGGTTTGGATTGGAGGCCGACGATTTGAACGTTACTTAGTTCCAAATAGGACTTGATCTGTAACCTGTAAAATGCTTTACAAAGTCGCTGGCTAAAAAATCAACCTCCCTTGCCGTCTTCTTCGACCAACGCGGCAACTCATGTGTCAGCCACGCATGTAGCAGCCACAGCATGCCCGTAGTCTCGTCGGGCGTGGCCAGGGAAACAAAGTATCAAAGACGAGAGCAAGAAAGACCCAAGACCAGTGAAAAAAAAATGCACCCGTTTAACCGAACCAATGAAGGCAGGCAGAAATGAGCGCAATAAAGACCGTCGGCCAGACACAGCCACCGCGAGGACAGCCACCATTCAATGTCTCGGAGTCTTGGGAGCATATAGTGTCGCGCAATAAGAGTCGCACTCTGTTGTGAAGCCCACGATAGAGCTGCGACATAAGTATGAGCACAAAGTTGACTTGCGATCTGAACCATCGTTAAGTCTAAGGAAGGTTTCCCTGAACTCCTTCTCCTTCTGCCACCGGCGCTACGGGGTGAACCTGGACCTAAGCCAACAAACCTCTCCACCTGGCACAATCTTAGCCAGCTGCCTCATATTTTTCGCGTCAAGCTTGGTTTCATGAACTCCTGGAATGATCAAAAGTCTGTCCGGCTCAGTGTCTGACAGCTGGGCACAAGAGCAACAACAACCCAAATCCCCTGGAAGTCTGAACGAGTAGACTCTGAAAGGTCCACAGAATTGCGGTATGGATCTTAAAACCATTTCCACTCAGTTCCTCAAGATGTCCGCCAACGAGGTGGATTCCCAAACCAACGTGGATCGGTGTCTTCGTCGGCTGCGGGACTACATCCGCCAAGAATAGTCGAGTGTCCAGAAAGCAGCTCTTTCCACATGAATACCGATTTCAGTCTGATCGCCGTACTGGCCGCTGTCTTTCTGCGGAAGATCGAAGAGAACGTTCAGAGCTGCGGAGCGGGTTGTTCATGTGCATGCCACCCGCTGCACCCTATCGAGCTCAGTCCAGCCAATTGTCGCGACTGACAGCTGACCAGAATAGCCAGAGGCTGTCGTTCCCATTTGCAGCCTGTGGCCCTGTGACACGTCCCTGGAAGCCGAGTTTCCTCTGACATTCAGCTTCTGAGAGATTCCACTCGCTCAATGTCAGGGCTTCTTTATTTCCTCAGGACTTTCTGTGGATTGAAACCTTGGCCGCTAGTTCGAAGAGGGCCGACAGCATGACATCTGGGGCCCGCGATAGGAAATTCATCGTCACCACAGGGATGTGTGCATCTACCTACCACTCTGCACATCTTGCTATCACCGAAGTTAAAGACTTGCTTCACAAGCGGCATTTCCCTGCCTTCGGTAGGAAGATCACGGTTTTCATTCTCCCGGTACATGGCCTAGACTTAGACAGGACATGCTTGTGGCTCAGCGGGGACCCCGTCGACTTGAGGCAGGATGTGACGCCACTGAAATCCAGAACATGCCACAATCCAGACCACTGACTGACTCCGTCCACCCTAAGTCAGGGAAGCGCCTAAAATCTCACCTTATTCACTTCCCTGTCCACTTTGGTGTTCCTCAAAGTCCGGCTCGAGAGAGTCGCTTCACAAGCCCTCACGTCGGCGAAGTCCAATCACATTAGAAAGTAGCGGAAGAAAAATATGCTTAAACACATCTCGATGGATTGTGGCGGAGAGTTCTTCATCGATTTCGAGACATCTTCCAATCAAATCCGATCCAAATCCTCGCCTCTGTGCGGCTAAGGGAGATGTCACGCATCGTGCGTCTGGAGAGCCCGCCATTGCACTGCCCTTGAAAAACCTCACCTCACTTCCCTTCTGCCCTGAATTCCCTTTCCATACAGGCACCCATTAACCTCAGACTCATCCTAGTTTCCGAGAAAATCGTCTCACAATCCAACCATGTCCCCCAATCGTCCATTTCCACGCCCGAAATGAGGTCATCACCGATTTTGCCTCAAAAAAGTCATTCGCGACATTTCCGTGGCAGAGACCGACTACACCCCGTTTCTGCATGAAATTACCCTTCCATTGTGGTACCCCGCATCCCTGGACTCGTCCCGATTGCCGAGAAAATCCTTTCCAAACCTCTGCACTCGTCGCATTCACTTCGTCGAAAATGCGTTCATTTTCAGCGAAAAAATGCGACCCCAGTGCGTGCCCGGTTTATTGCATTTTTTCGCGAAAAATGTGTGATTTTTTCAAAACGTCGATTTTCTCGGAATTTCCTCGCGAATGGCTGGCGGTGGGCCGAAGAGGGATAACTGAAGTGAACTCCATCAAAAATTTCGCTCGAACACGTGGGAAATGCAAGAAAAGAGGGGTTTTTCGTTTTTTTTGTTTGTGACGTCATTGGCTACGGAAGTGGTCCCCTGTCATTTGGCTATGGCTTACTCGGTGGGTTGGTCAGAGGCCTGTTACCATGTGAGGGAGAGGAGAATGCGAAAATGAGGCGGGGACACTTGGCAAGTGGGCGCCCAGTGGCAAGTGCGACGGAGAACGCTGGCAAGTCATGTCCTCGGCCGCGGATCACTGAAACCAACGAGTGGGCAGTGAAGAGTTTTCTCAGGATGAGCCCTTCCTCGCTCATCTGAAGACAGACACCCTCCGCTTGGCTCGACACAGGCTACCGGCTTCAGGCGGACTTCGCTAAAAAGCTGAGGAGCATCTGAGAGGACAATCGATCTAGCAATGACCATTTGGCTTGATTTGGGGACGGGAAGTCCTTCGTGAAGACGTCAGGGAACGGAGCCAGGTACAGTGAGGGAAGCGACGGTGGATTGGTAAAGCCATGCTCCGGAATGAAAACTGGACGATAATTCAAGGCAGGTCGGTGGAAGCGGTGGAAGTGGTAAAAGAAGGCTTGCTATGTCGGAACTCGACTACTAGTGGCTTTCTATTCGAGACTCAGACTTGTAGCTCCACACAAAGCGAGCCTGTATCAGCGCGGCGACCCCACTCTCCGAAGCCCGCCGCCCCTTCAAACCACGTCCAACACCAAAAGTTCATGTTCTCAAAATGCAAAAGGCAAACAAGTAGCTCGCGTCAATTGAATTAAATTGAATCATCAAGATATGCATGCTCTGCTCCTGCACCCTGCGCCCAGCAGCCCTTTGGTACGCATTTAACTCACCAATTACAGCGCACCACACGCCGCACAGAGCAGCGCACATTGTGTCGCTCCACGCTCGTCGCTCGTTGCTCATCTGTCGGCTGGGAGCGTGAGTGGAGGGCGGGAAAAAAGGAGCAGAGACCACGACGACAACAAGGACTGTAATTAGATTTGTCTAAGCTTTTCACGAAAACTATGCGCGTACAGCACTTGTGCTGCGTTCCAAGCCTCCCCCGGGGCATGGAAATTAAACGCTACAAATTTGTGTGTCAGCGTCCCTTTTGCGTGTTCGCCCTCGATGTTATCCCTCATAGCAAAGGGGTTGATCGTAGGAATGGCCGAAGAAATTACAAAAAGAAAGATAAAAAATCAACAAAGCAACAGCAAATTTCCATCAAACAATAACATTTTTATTGATCGCTAAGCAGATGAGGGATAAGCACACCTCCTTGGAACCGAGGACAATGCCCACTAGAGGTAGGAGAGTGTGAAGAGATTATCACACATCGCACAGGACAGCACAAGGGACGAACACACAGACTCCTTGTGGTTCTCTTTGTCACACAAGGAGAATGAACAAAAAAAAATAAAATAAGGAAAGTGTGTGCGAGCTGTGTTGTGCTGTGTTTTGACGATGCCAAAGCACGAGTCATTGAGTAGTTTTTAACTTTAAAATCAGGTGAATAGAGGAACCTCTGATCCCGGGTTCTTGGTAAGGGGATAAGACCCGAGAGACCACTGTCAGCGCATCGCCTAATCCCTTAAATAGTCTCCGCAGCCTGGGTCAATGAAACTGTCGCGCTCGAGATTGGCTCTTCATTGGCATCGTCTTAGATCCCATTAGGGGATAGGTGAATGCAGAAGTGAGTTAAGCCCCTGTTAACACAAGCAATCTGCGAGGATAAAGGCTCTTTATTGGATTCCTCAGATGCAGTTCCTTCCGCCGGAGGAGGACAATGCCGGAGCAGCGACAATTGACTCAAGATGATGACGGTGCGGATGTGAATGGATGCTCGATGGTGCACTTCTGTTGAAACGAAGACGAAGGCAATGGAGGCGAGCGGAGTCCGAGGCAGAGTTCGCCCGAACCGAGAGACGACAACGGCGGCTGTGAATGCGGAAAAGTCCCTGACTTTACTGTGAACACGGAAGAGCCGTCTAAAGAGGCCGAGAACCTATTCAGCAAGCCTGACTTCACTGTGAACACGGAAAATCGCCTAGGCGGCTAAATAGAGGCGGTTGAGGTCTCATTCGGCAACCCTGCGTTTGCTGGGAACACGGTAAAATCGTCTGAGGAGAGGATATAGACGGCCGAGGTCCCATTCAGCAACCCTGCGTTTGCTGGGAACACGGAAGAGCCGCCTAAAGAGGTGGATATGGACGGCCGAAGGCCTACTCAGCAACCCTGCGTTTGCTGGGAACACGGAAGAGCCGCCTAAAGAGGTGGATATGGACGGCCGAAGGCCTACTCAGCAACCCTGCGTTTGCTGGGAACACGTAAGAGCCGCCTTAAGAGGTGGATATGGACGGCCGAAGGCCTACTCAGCAACCCTGCGTTTGCTGGGAACACGGAAGAGCCGCCTAAAGAGGTGGATATGGACATCCGAAGGCCTACTCAGGAACCCTGCGTTTGCTGGGAACACGGAAGAGCCGCCTAAAGAGGTGGATATGGACGGCCGAAGGCCTACTCAGCCACCCTGCGTTTGCTGGGAACACGGAAGAGCCGTCTAAAGAGGTGGATATGGACGGCCGAAGGCCTACTCAGCCACCCTGCGTTTGCTGGGAACACGGTAAAATCGTCTGAGGAGAGGATATAGACGGCCGAGGTCCCATTCAGCAACCCTGACTTTACTGTGAACTCGGAAGAGCCGTCCAAAGAGGTGGACATGGACGATCGCCATTGTTGCAGATCTCCACAGAGTAGACGAAGTTGTTAGCCCGTACGGGCGGCTATCCACGTCATTGTTTGTGGGGACATTATCGTGCCTAGTACCCCCACATTTTCCTGCGATTCTTTATCTGGGTCAATGCCTTCTGTTGTCCGTCGATCTAGGAAGCTTAAGACACGCAAGATCGCTTTCCGTATTGCTACGGAAGAACTCATTTATTTGCGCGCCTGAATCTTATTGTTCCAATGCAAGTGACAGGATGCAACGACGTCTTGTATGAACCAACTGCTGAGGCTCATAGTTTACTTTTGGTAGACTTAAACTTAGAACTGAACAAAATGTAGCCAGTTTGTGAATCTGCGTTGCCTTCTCGCATTTAATAAATAGTGAACGAAACTTAACGAAACTTAACGAAACTTAACGAAACTTAACGAGACTTAACGAAACTTAACGAAACTTAAGGAAACTTAACAAATGTGAGCATAAAAGTTTCGGTGTATTTATTCGATTTCATAACTTCAGTTTACGCGCCTTGTGCACAGTAGATGGTACAGAAACCTTCTCGGCATAAAGCACACAGGTTCCCATCCACTCGTCATACACACACAACACGAGTGGTTTATGCAGAAGTTGGACAACTCGCCTGGCTACTTGCCGCTTGGCCTCGAAATACGCTTGCACTGCTGCTTTGCTTAAATTGAGACTCCGATGAGCGGTAACTCGATGAATGTGCCCGAGGTGCAAGGCCAGTTGTAAGCGGAGCGTGTTACAGCTCGATCGAGCGAATAAAGCCTCGCGTCCAAGTGTGTTCCAATTCCCCATCTAATCAATCGACGATGCAAACATTTACTAAACACTTGCTCTCGACGAGGATCAGCGAACGTTTGCACAAACGGTCTTGTGTCCTCGATGCGGTCATGTGATAAGTGTCCGACCGCTTGTCAGCGTCGACCCGAGGTTTTGACTTTTTTTTTTTTTGTTTTTGTGGCATTACTACTGACCCGAAAATGAATACTCTCTCCACTCCCTACCTAGTCGGGGCTTTCATTAAACATAGCCACAAAATCCCCCCCCTCAAGCACACACACACACACACGCGCACACAGCTGCTGCTGTTCCAGTTGAAATATGTTCCACAATCGCAAAAATGGGAGGACTACCTCGGCGGCATTGGTAGGTTACTGTGTGCGTGTAAAAAGGATTCAGCGCACATAGCATGTAATTTCTTCGCCTTCTCTGTCTCACTTCCTTCGTCTCAGTCACTCCTTGACGGCGTGGAATTGTGATATTATTACATAACTGGATATCGACGTCGTCATCGTCCTTGCTCACAAAGGTGATGATGGTTCAAGCAAGTTTCCTTGCATTGGGTGCGACTGTGTGTGTGTGTGTGTGTGCGTGTTTGAGTGTAGAGGCGATTAGGGCGTTGAAATTATTTTCCATTTTAATGTGCGAGCCATTATTAGTCTTAGTCGGCTTAGCTACAGCCTCGTCCCCCCCACCGTCCCCCCGAAAACAGACACACGCACATACGACGTCACTGGCAGCAGCTGGACGGTGTATTGGTGATGTTTTATTTATTCATTCCACAAGCAGTAACCTTCGCTGGCTGGTGTCACCAGTTTCATAAGTTTTCGTCAAATTTTAAACCCCCATCGGAGGGCGCCTGATGGGTGGTTTCATGTTTTCCTTCGAAACAAAGGACCTTCGGCGTTGGCCGAGGCTTTCGCCGCTCCAATCACGTACGCTGAACAAAGGAAGATTACCCGACTCGACCTGGGCTTTAAGCCCCCGCAGACCTTTAAGTCCGCTTCCGTGATCCAGTGTGTACTTAGGCGAATGACTGCATACATTAATCGGGCCTCGCTCTCTGTCCCGTCAGTCGATTGAGCAGAAATCGATTGGAAAACCGAGCATACGTACGGATGTGTGCGACGGGGACAGGCAAGGATAACTATTTCCATTCAAGACACGTGACTGAGGCCTATTTCCGATCCATTGTGCTGTGGTGTGCTTCCAAGAGAGCTCCACCCCTCTGCTTGTGTGTGCTCTGCCGTCGTGTCCCGCGTCCGATTCCAGCAACTCATTGTGGGTGTAATAACACATATAATGGCTCGACCAAACAATGTGTGCGGTCAATATGGTTTTATTGATGGATTTCAAGGATACTACATGGGCTACGTGGCATATGTTCGATGTGAAAATGGCCTCGCGTGCAGGTGAGTGGTGGTGGGAGGGGATGAGTGGGAAGGGGGCTCTTCTGCATGCACGGAGGGTGTTGGGGACATGAACGAACGAGTGCCAGGCCACAGCGTCTGGGTTGGTGACGGTGAAGGTGAGTTCGGCGGGCGAACTTCTGACAGCTTCCTCCGGCGGATGACTGCTTTCGGCAGGCAACTTCCCAAGGAAGACAGCTTCGCCGGGCGCGCGACTTTCTTGCTTTGGGTACAGCCCTCTTCGGCGGACGACTCCCTACGGCGGACAGATTCTTCCAGCGGATGCCTGCTTTCGGCAGGCAACTTCCCAAGGAAGGCAGCTTCCCAAGGAAGACAGCTTCGCCGGGCGCGCGACTTTCTTGCTTTGGGTACAGCCCTCTTCGGCGGTCGACTCCTTTCGGCGGAAAACTTCCGTCGGCGGTGGAGCACCTTGTTCACCGTCGGTGTCTGCCGCTGATCATCGCTCTCCATCTGAACGCCACATTTCACCGCATTGCTTGGCCCACCAACCAGACGAGCCGTCGAAGTCAAACCCACTCTGACCACTCGGCTGTGTTTGCGAATTACCAGCCAACCAGCCATCATTTCTCGGATTTGCGTTCTGTTATTGCGGTTAATTAAATGCCAATGTTTGCAGAAGCCAACCAACCCCCCGTGCGAGTAAACACAAGCAGTCTCGTTTCACTGGAAGCGACTACCTGACCGACTGAGCCTAGTCCACACGGACGAACCGCAAACCGTAAAAATGTTGCAAAACAGAAAACAAAACACCCGCGCACAAACAAGAACACAAACCATTCGAAATGTTTACACAACTGCCCGAGGGTGCGGACATCTTCTCGTACCCAGACCCTCGGCCATTCACCGGATCGCAATTGTTCCCGGCTAGTGTGACGACTGAAAGAAGCACTTTCATCTGACTGTCTCTGGAATAGTGTCTCGATTCTGTGTTCGATAAATATTTTCTCAACAACAAGAAGAAAATTAAGACGAAGAAGAAGAAGAAGACAAAGATGAAGTCCTTCGAATCGGTCGAGATGTGTTGATAGGCGACTGAGTTTATTTATAGCAGCGGCAGCAATTTGTCCTCTCTCTTTGTTCGGAGTGCTTTGGTGTACTTAGTGCTGAGTGTTAGGGACTCACGTGTACACCGTTAACTCACACAGACGATGGCTAAAGGTAGGAGTTAGTCACACGCCCGCCATAACTTCGATCCGTCTTGTCCTCGTCCGTCAGTGTTGGTTTTTGGAAGTCCAATTAGACCAGAACTCCCTTGCGCCTCTCCTCGGTGGACGGGTCCTTCTGGCGGACACACCGTTTCGGAGATATGGCCGAGTTTTCGAAGAATGTGCAGAACTCCCTTGCGCCTCTCCGCGGTGGACGGGTACTTCTGGCGAACACACCGTTTCGGAGATATGGCCGAGTTTAGAAGACGGGTCCTTCTGGCGGACACACCGTTTCGGAGATATGGCCGAGTTTTCGAAGAATGTGCAGAACTCCCTTGCGCCTCTCCGCGGTGGACGGGTACTTCTGGCGGACACACCGTTTCGGAGATATGGCCGAGTTTTCGAAGACGGGTCCTTCTGGCGGACACACCGTTTCGGAGATATGGCCGAGTTTTCGAAGACGGGTCCTTCTGGCGGACACACCGTTTCGGAGATATGGCCGAGTTTTCGAAGAAAACCTTCGAAAAACGCACAGTTTTCGAGATATTCGTGAGTTTGTATTCCGACGTGCTTTTTGGGAAACTTTCCCGAGCTTCTATTCGAGATACTGACAAAAAAGACATGATTTTTTGCGTGACAAGATGCGTCATTTGACCGTCTATCGATGCTCAGACGGGACGTCCGATGGTAGGCGTACCATTTTCGAGATATGGCCCATTTTTCGTTGTCAGGGTCCTTGAAGTTTGATACAAGCACCGCTTCACATGGGGTCACAATTTGGGGACAGTTGTCCTTCATTTGGTAAGACCACTTCCCAGCGCAGACCTTCGTTCAGCAGACAACTTGCTTCCGTCACTGTTATGGAAAAGAAGAGGAGACAGCTCTCAACCCTGTGGGTAGCCTTCTCTCTGCACGAAGTGGTGGCCAAGTTAACTGGCCAAACAAATCTCTCCTTCTGCTTGCTGATCCATTCTTGAGCGCTGATATATACGACTCCAGCTCGGATGTGGTGTCCCCAGCCGGGGGTTGAATGCCCACGGATCACTCTGTCACCAAACCAAATCAAAGCCCCCACACCCCTCCCTCGTCACTCAAAAAATCCACTCGCTCACGCCTCGTCATCTTCCACCAGCCTCCACCGCTGCTGTCGCCGTAGGAAATTCCAAAACAAAATCGAATTACAACAGTTTATTCGTGTATTTACAGCACTTTAGTCCTCGAAGACATCACATCCCTGCTCGGGGGCCGTCCTGCTCCTGTGCGGGAGTTGGATCGATAGCAACTTGGGTTCTGTTCGCCGGCCTCTCCTCTCTCGCTCTGATTGTCTACGATCTTCCGGTCCTGTATTCAACGAACATGAAGCCATATCGGGAGACACAATGACAACGACAACAAGGACATAACAAGCGCCGCGAGGAGGAGGAGGAGCACGATGGCGGATGGTTTCGATTATGACAAGACCGACAATAAACTCAAAGATTATCAAAACAATTTGTCCGCTCGTCGCTGGGGTTGATTTAAATATTCAGCGTGTGTCCTCGCTGTGTCCCTGCGGGCCCAAGGGAAGAACACGTCGCCGCCGCCGCTGTGGATGCCGAGGCCGGATGATGGTACATCATCGTCATCATCCTTTTGTCCGCCTGTTTGATTTATTTAACTGAAAGCAAATACAATTCAACAAGCATTCATGTCAAGGATAATCGCATTTGTCGCTAATAATTCTTGATGCGAGATCCTTGGGGGGTGGCCCGACTGACGGACTGTCTGTTGATGCATGCAGGGGTACCGACATAATCCACCCCTCAGTCAGTCGAGTTCGAGTGCATCCCCGATGAAGAGGGTTAATCGAATAAGAGAGCATGCTCGATGCTGCCAAGGTTTGACAGCAATTAAATGCGTGATGTGTCGGTCGATTTGAACATCTCGTGCACGAGTGATATGCCATGCAGTTGTGCGGTTTCGCTAAGTGAATTAGATTAAACGGGTCCTTGAACGGGAAGTGTAAGTGTCTGTTGGGGAGGCCAGGCAATAATTTGATTTCATCTGTTTTTCCTTCTCCTTCTCCGTCTCCTTCTCCTGCGAACCGCTCGTGAGGGTGTGGTGGATGGGCGGTGAAAGGGTTTAACTGATGGATGTGATCATTAGTCAGGGACACTGCATGAGGACACTGCCGCTCAGAGGAACTCTGCTGACGGACACGACAACCGGCCTGGGCCTTGATGGTAGTCCTTGGCGGGAGACTCCAAAAAACGCCGCTGAGACACGACAAGCGGCCTGGGCCTTGGTGGTAGGCTCAAAAAAACGCCGCTGAGACACGACAAGCGGCCTGGGCCTTGGTGGTAGGCTCAAAAAAACGCCGCTGAGACACGACAACCGGCCTGGGCCTTGGTGGTAGTCCTTGGCGGGAGACTCCAAAAAACGCCGCTGAGACACGACAAGCGGCCTGGGCCTTGGTGGTAGGCTCAAAAAAACGCCGCTGAGACACGACAAGCGGCCTGGGCCTTGGTGGTAGGCTCAAAAAAACGCCGCTGAGACACGACAACCGGCCTGGGCCTTGGTGGTAGTCCTTGGCGGGAGACTCCAAAAAACGCCGCTGAGACACGACAAGCGGCCTGGGCCTTGGTGGTAGTCCTTGGCGGGAGACTCCAAAAAACGCCGCTGAGACACGACAAGCTGCCTGGGCCTTGGTGGTAGGCTCCAAAAAACGCCGCTGAGACACGACAAGCGGGCTGGGCCTTGGTGGCGGGAGACTCCAAAAAACGCCGCTGAGACACGACAACCGGCCTGGGCCTTGATGGTAGTCCTTGGCGGGAAACTCCAAAAACGCCACTGAGACACGCCAAGCGGCCTGGGCCTTGGTGGTAGTCCTTGGCGGGAGACTCCAAAAAACGCCGCTGAGACACGACAAGCGGCCTGGGCCTTGGTGGTAGTCCTTGGCGGGAGACTCCAAAAAACGCCGCTGAGACACGACAAGCGGCCTGGGCCTTGGTGGTAGGCTAAAAAAAACGCCGCTGAGACACGACAACCGGCCTGGGCCTTGGTGGTAGTCCTTGGCGGGAGACTCCAAAAAACGCCGCTGAGACACGCCAAGCGGCCTGGGCCTTGGTGGTAGTCCTTGGCGGGAGACTCCAAAAAACGCCGCTGAGACACGACAAGCTGCCTGGGCCTTGGTGGTAGGCTCCAAAAAACGCCGCTGAGACACGACAAGCGGTCTGGGCCTTGGTGGTAGGCTCAAAAAAACGCCGCTGAGACACGACACGCGGCCTGGGCCTTGGTGGTAGTCCTTGGCGGGAGACTCCAAAAAACGTCGCTGAGACACGACAAGCGGCCTGGGCCTTGGTGGTAGTCTTTGGCGAGAGACTCCAAAAAACGCCGCTGAGACACGACACGCGGCCTGGGCCTTGGTGGTAGTCCTTGGCGGGAGACTCCAAAAAACGTCGCTGAGACACGACACGCGGCCTGGGCCTTGGTGGTAGTCCTTGGCGGGAGACTCCAAAAAACGTCGCTGAGACACGACAACCGGCCTGAGCCTTGATGGTAGTCTTTGGCGGGAGACTCCAAAAAACGCCGCTGAGACACGACAACCGGCCTGGGCCTTGATGGTAGTCCTTGGCGGGAAACTCCAAAAACGCCACTGAGACACGCCAAGCGGCCTGGGCCTTGGTGGTAGTCCTTGGCGGGAGACTCCAAAAAACGCCGCTGAGACACGACAAGCGGCCTGGGCCTTGGTGGTAGTCCTTGGCGGGAGACTCCAAAAAACGCCGCTGAGACACGACAAGCGGCCTGGGCCTTGGTGGTAGGCTAAAAAAAACGCCGCTGAGACACGACAACCGGCCTGGGCCTTGGTGGTAGTCCTTGGCGGGAGACTCCAAAAAACGCCGCTGAGACACGCCAAGCGGCCTGGGCCTTGGTGGTAGTCCTTGGCGGGAGACTCCAAAAAACGCCGCTGAGACACGACAAGCTGCCTGGGCCTTGGTGGTAGGCTCCAAAAAACGCCGCTGAGACACGACAAGCGGGCTGGGCCTTGGTGGCGGGAGACTCCAAAAAACGCCGCTGAGACACGACAACCGGCCTGGGCCTTGATGGTAGTCCTTGGCGGGAAACTCCAAAAACGCCACTGAGACACGCCAAGCGGCCTGGGCCTTGGTGGTAGTCCTTGGCGGGAGACTCCAAAAAACGCCGCTGAGACACGCCAAGCGGCCTGGGCCTTGGTGGTAGTCCTTGGCGGGAGACTCCAAAAAACGCCGCTGAGACACGCCAAGCGGCCTGGGCCTTGGTGGTAGTCCTTGGCGGGAGACTCCAAAAAACGCCGCTGAGACACGACAAGCTGCCTGGGCCTTGGTGGTAGGCTCCAAAAAACGCCGCTGAGACACGACAAGCTGCCTGGGCCTTGGTGGTAGGCTCCAAAAAACGCCGCTGAGACACGACAAGCGGGCTGGGCCTTGGTGGCGGGAGACTCCAAAAAACGCCGCTGAGACACGACAACCGGCCTGGGCCTTGATGGTAGTCCTTGGCGGGAAACTCCAAAAACGCCACTGAGACACGCCAAGCGGCCTGGGCCTTGGTGGTAGTCCTTGGCGGGAGACTCCAAAAAACGCCGCTGAGACACGACAAGCTGCCTGGGCCTTGGTGGTAGGCTCCAAAAAACGCCGCTGAGACACGACAAGCGGGCTGGGCCTTGGTGGCGGGAGACTCCAAAAAACGCCGCTGAGACACGACAACCGGCCTGGGCCTTGATGGTAGTCCTTGGCGGGAAACTCCAAAAACGCCACTGAGACACGCCAAGCGGCCTGGGCCTTGGTGGTAGTCCTTGGCGGGAGACTCCAAAAAACGCCGCTGAGACACGACAAGCGGCCTGGGCCTTGGTGGTAGTCCTTGGCGGGAGACTCCAAAAAACGCCGCTGAGACACGACAAGCGGCCTGGGCCTTGGTGGTAGTCCTTGGCGGGAGACTCCAAAAAACGCCGCTGAGACACGACAAGCGGCCTGGGCCTTGGTGGTAGGCTAAAAAAAACGCCGCTGAGACACGACAACCGGCCTGGGCCTTGGTGGTAGTCCTTGGCGGGAGACTCCAAAAAACGCCGCTGAGACACGCCAAGCGGCCTGGGCCTTGGTGGTAGTCCTTGGCGGGAGACTCCAAAAAACGCCGCTGAGACACGACAAGCTGCCTGGGCCTTGGTGGTAGGCTCCAAAAAACGCCGCTGAGACACGACAAGCGGGCTGGGCCTTGGTGGCGGGAGACTCCAAAAAACGCCGCTGAGACACGACAACCGGCCTGGGCCTTGATGGTAGTCCTTGGCGGGAACCTCCAAAAACGCCACTGAGACACGCCAAGCGGCCTGGGCCTTGGTGGTAGTCCTTGGCGGGAGACTCCAAAAAACGCCGCTGAGACACGCCAAGCGGCCTGGGCCTTGGTGGTAGTCCTTGGCGGGAGACTCCAAAAAACGCCGCTGAGACACGCCAAGCGGCCTGGGCCTTGGTGGTAGTCCTTGGCGGGAGACTCCAAAAAACGCCGCTGAGACACGACAAGCTGCCTGGGCCTTGGTGGTAGGCTCCAAAAAACGCCGCTGAGACACGACAAGCTGCCTGGGCCTTGGTGGTAGGCTCCAAAAAACGCCGCTGAGACACGACAAGCGGGCTGGGCCTTGGTGGCGGGAGACTCCAAAAAACGCCGCTGAGACACGACAACCGGCCTGGGCCTTGATGGTAGTCCTTGGCGGGAAACTCCAAAAACGCCACTGAGACACGCCAAGCGGCCTGGGCCTTGGTGGTAGTCCTTGGCGGGAGACTCCAAAAAACGCCGCTGAGACACGACAAGCGGCCTGGGCCTTGGTGGTAGTCCTTGGCGGGAGACTCCAAAAAACGCCGCTGAGACACGACAAGCGGCCTGGGCCTTGGTGGTAGGCTAAAAAAAACGCCGCTGAGACACGACAACCGGCCTGGGCCTTGGTGGTAGTCCTTGGCGGGAGACTCCAAAAAACGCCGCTGAGACACGCCAAGCGGCCTGGGCCTTGGTGGTAGTCCTTGGCGGGAGACTCCAAAAAACGCCGCTGAAACACGACAAGCGGCCTGGGCCTTGGTGGTAGGCTCAAAAAAACGCCGCTGAGACACGACAAGCGGTCTGGGCCTTGGTGGTAGGCTCAAAAAAACGCCGCTGAGACACGACACGCGGCCTGGGCCTTGGTGGTAGTCCTTGGCGGGAGACTCCAAAAAACGTCGCTGAGACACGACAAGCGGCCTGGGCCTTGGTGGTAGTCTTTGGCGAGAGACTCCAAAAAACGCCGCTGAGACACGACACGCGGCCTGGGCCTTGGTGGTAGTCCTTGGCGGGAGACTCCAAAAAACGTCGCTGAGACACGACACGCGGCCTGGGCCTTGGTGGTAGTCCTTGGCGGGAGACTCCAAAAAACGTCGCTGAGACACGACAACCGGCCTGAGCCTTGATGGTAGTCTTTGGCGGGAGACTCCAAAAAACGCCGCTGAGACACGACAACCGGCCTGGGCCTTGATGGTAGTCCTTGGCGGGAAACTCCAAAAACGCCACTGAGACACGCCAAGCGGCCTGGGCCTTGGTGGTAGTCCTTGGCGGGAGACTCCAAAAAACGCCGCTGAGACACGACAAGCGGCCTGGGCCTTGGTGGTAGTCCTTGGCGGGAGACTCCAAAAAACGCCGCTGAGACACGACAAGCGGCCTGGGCCTTGGTGGTACGCTCAAAAAAACGCCGCTGAGACACGACAACCGGCCTGGGCCTTGGTGGTAGTCCTTGGCGGGAGACTCCAAAAAACGCCGCTGAAACACGACAAGCGGCCTGGGCCTTGGTGGTAGGCTCAAAAAAACGCCGCTGAGACACGACAAGCGGCCTGGGCCTTGATGGTAGTCCTTGGCGGGAGACTCCAAAAAACGCCGCTGAGACACGACAAGCGGCCTGGGCCTTGGTGGTAGGCTCAAAAAAACGCCGCTGAGACACGCCAAGCGGCCTGGGCCTTGGTGGTAGTCCTTGGCGGGAGACTCCAAAAAACGCCGCTGAGACACGACAAGCGGCCTGGGCCTTGGTGGTAGGCTCAAAAAAAACGCCGCTGAGACACGACAAGCGGCCTGGGCCTTGGTGGTAGGCTCAAAAAAACGCCGCTGAGACACGACAAGCGGCCTGGGCCTTGGTGGTAGTCTTTGGCGAGAGACTCCTAAAAACGCCGCTGAGACACGACAACCGGCCTGGGCCTTGGTGGCAGTCTTTGGCGAGAGACTCCTAAAAACGCCGCTGAAACACGACAAGCGGCCTGGGCCTTGGTGGTAGTCTTTGGCGGGAGACTCCATCATCGTCAGAAACAATGCAACTGCGACGCATCACAGAGCAGGCGAATGGAGACATCTCCTTCGTCTCAATTTGCACTCAAAAACCAGCAGGATTTGCGAGACACAGTGCACAAGTCAGTGCGAAAAGTCGGCTCAGGATTCGTTGGACGATTGACTGCATTTTTTGCGACGAAATCAAGGATTTTGCTCGAATTTCCAACGAAGCCCAAATTATCTTGTGGAAATGCTTTTTGACTCAACTGTCCCGTCGACGAGCTCGATAGCGGCGCAGCGAGTTAAAAGCGATTCAAAAATGCATTTGTACGGAAAATTATTCTTACAACTGAGGTTAGGGTGTTGGCTAGTGGTTATGAGCTGGTGGTTGGATGCTGGTGGCTGGTGACTGGTGTCTGATGCCTAATGCCTTGTGAATGGTGGCTCGTGGCTTATGGCTGGTGGCTGGTGGCTGGTGGCTGGTGGCTGGTGGCTAGTGGCAATTGGCTGGCGGCTAGTTTCTAGTGGTTGGTGGTTGGATGCTGGTGGCTGGTAACTGGTATCTGGTGGCTGGTGGCTGGTAACTGGTGACTGGTGGCTGGTGGCTGGTGGCTGGTGGCTGGTGGCTGGTGGCTGGTGGCTGGTGGCTGGTAGCTGGTGGCTGGTTGCTGGTGGCTGATGGCTGGTGGCTGGTGGCTGGCGGCTGGGGGACCGTAGCTAGTTGCTGGTGGCTTGTAGTTGGGAGCTATTGGATGATGGCTCATATCTGATGGCTGGTGGCTGCTTGCTGGTTGCTGGTGGCCAGTGGCTAGTGCTGGTTGGGGGCTGCTGACTGCTGACTGGTGGTTAGCTGCTGATGGCTAGTGGCTGTTAGCTGATTCTCAATTCTGCGAGACGAGTCTTTTGTTTGTCTCTCTACCAGGAGGCAGTGCCTCTCAGTTGAGAAATAGAATCCCGCGCTCTCTCGCGCTCCGACTACGATTTGAGTGACCCCGCTGCTCGTTCGACGTTCGACAGCACAGAAGCTGTCCAAGGATAAGCCCCTCGAATCACAAGTAACTACCAACTCTTGCCCGCCACACCTCTGTCCGCAGCCACTCCCAACCAAGCACTTACCGCCTCTTAGAGCACTCACGCCAAAATGCTCCAGATTCAATAAATTCGCCGGGTAAATTGTTTGAGTCAATTTACGGAAGCGAAAGTGTCGCGTCGTCTCAACTTCAAACAAACGCAACGGCTGATCGATTTAAGGGCATTTGTCGTCCGCGTCCGTGGCACTTCACTTCAATTTGCGTGAAATTGAAAAATCACACGTTTTGCACACTGTGCCAGTGTCGCTGCGACTTCCCGGGCACCCTTCCCCGGGTATCACACTCAGGACCCTTCCGTTTTTGTCGTGACATCGTGGTCGGTCCCTTCTGGTTGCACGCCCGCTATGGCATGACACAATAATGTTTAGGTATCCTGTTACATTTCGCAACCTAAACTGATTATGCTCTCCAATGAAATGCTGCGAATTGAATTAGTCCTTTGAGTGCCAAGATATTCTCTGCTGAACGCTTTTTCACTAATTATCGTCACATTTTCCTCCTCCTCCTCCGTCGTCCTTCATTCCATTCATCCGCTCCTGGTGGTTGCTGCGCGCTGGATGGTGGTGGATGTCCTGGGCGTGGGCGGAAGCTGCCTTAAGTGAATGATTAGACTTGGGAGACGACGCGATAGACATCTGATTCCGGGCTAGAATCGCTGGCCCCTCTCGGAGAGTGTGTGCCTGTGTGTGCATGTGAATTAATCGGCGAAGCCCAATTACGCGATTTTATGGCCAAGCAGCAACCCCTAAGCTCGCGCACTCACCCTCGGGGGCCACACACGCTGCCGCTCGCTGTCGCAGAGTGCTCGACCGATGCGATGCCTTCAAGGCTTCAACGGTCTACGCACACACGCGCGCATTCGATGAAAGACACTGTTGCGACACAGAGAGAGAGATGTTTTATTTACACTTGAGGAATTCTATTTTGACAAAAGTCAGCCGCGGTTGGTGCGTCCATTGTCGGGACATAATGAAGGATAATGAGTCCGTTCGAGTGGAATTGAATTTGGGAACAATTGATGAATCGTGTAATCGGTCACAGATTTCGATACACCGTCGGGATCCGTGTGTGTGCCTGCGTGTGTGTACCCAGATGCCGCAGAGTGTTTACACTTCAATGTGAGAGACTGTCACTGTCGCCATGCGTGTGCATTGTGTGGGGATGGATGCTTTGTTGCGCGATTTGACGGGGATTTCAATGTTACAAATTCACACTTGACTGCATTCGTTCGAAATGGGCTCGAATGGAAAACGAAAACGTATTTGGGAATCATTCGCACGGGGAGGGGCGGGGAGGGGGATTTGTGCGTTGCCGACGGGAGATGGCCAGTGGGAGACGGAGGCGACTGTGTCATGGGAACGAGGCGCAAAGCGAGTGCGAACACAAAAGAAATTCAATCAAATTATGACTCTGACTGCGAACTAGGAACGAGCGCCGGAGTGCATGTTTGGCCTGATTGACCGCAGGATGTGCCATGATTCAGGCGAGATGTACAGTGCGTGGACAACACTGCTGGAAAGGAGGCGACGCCGTCGAAATCGATGGCGCACACCTGCGGACGAGCCAACTTGGTGTGCGTAGATGGAGGCAGCTGGCCTAAGGCGTCGTGCCAGATGGAGAGGCTTGCTGGCTAGGACCCTGGCCCAGGTCCCACAACTGCAGGGCCCCCACAACTGGTCGGCAAGGTTCCCTGGATCAGCGCGAAAATCCTGGGAATGGGCCCGGGCATGGATTCTGCAACAAGCACAGGGGACATTTGTACACGCGTCCTTGACCTGACTTCTTGTCAAGAGGATTCCGAAGGTGGGGGTACCCCCATTGTCCGTCTGGCTGCTGTTGTGACCGTGCGTGCTTTTGTTCTTTAAGTGCATCCGTGTACAACGCTCCCGTGTAAAAGCGTCCGTGTAAAGCGAATTCTTGCACAAAATAATTGTGTAAACGGACCCATCACGGCGTTTTTTTTTTTGTTCTAAGGTGCATCCGCGTACAACGCTCCCGTGTAAAAGCGTCCGTGTAAAGCGAATCCTTGCACAAAATAATTGTGTAAACGGACCCATCACGGCGTTTTTTTTTTGTTCTAAGGTGCATCCGCGTACAACGCTCCCGTGTAAAAGCGTCCGTGTAAAGCGAATCCTTGCACAAAACAATTGTGTAAACGGACCCATCACGGCGTGTTTTTTTTCTAAGGTGCATCCGTGTACAAGCGTCCGTGTAAAGCGAATCCTTGCACAAAATAATTGTGTAAACGGACCCATCACGGCGTGTTTTTTGTCTAAGGTGCATCCGTGTACAACGCTCCCGTGTAAAAGCGTCCGTGTAAAGCGAATCCTTGCACAAAATAATTGTGTAAACGGACCCATCACGGCGTTTTTTTTTGTTCTAAGGTGCATCCGTGTACAAGCGTCCGTGTAAAAGCGTCCGTGTAAAACGAACTTTTGTACAAAGTACCCGTGTAAACAGACATGGAACGAGTGGAAGTGGAAGGAACCTTCACGATCGGCTAAGCGTGAGGCGGAGAAAAAGATGCTATTGCCGGTGACTCGAAACAGAGGAGGGGCCGTGCATTATCAAAGTTTCCCGTGTCAGACACTACCTACCAACTACGCCACGCGCACTTACCCCCGAGAACGGTAAAGGCGAAGTGCAAACCGATATAATGCTTGGGCATGGGGTAAAAAAGGGTTCCTGGCGACAAGGCTGTACTTGGCCTGGGACTGTTGGTGCTGAACCGAGAGTACTTGTCTGTTGCGCTCTGCTTGCCGATTATTGGGTTCCTGATCAGGCTGCAGGCTGAGGTAGCAAGGAGTACAATTGGCAGTAACCATTCGATTGTTAAGCCCGACTGCAGGCTATGCTCTGGTGGTCAGAGTGGCCCTGGAGTGTCCTAAAAGTTCGTCACGATTGCCTTGCAGCCAGGCAGGGCCTGGACGTAGCTCACGCTCAGGCCCCCTGCATGAGTTGCGAAAGGAAGATGATAACGCAGTCTTGATGAAGGCAAGCAGCTGGCTCATCAAATATCACTCCTTTTCTGATCATCGCTATATAGTGCCTAATGCAACGAGTCCTCCAATACCCCATGGAGTCTTTAGAAATCACTTTGCCGAACGCCAACCGCCGATCTTGACCACTCGATGGAAAACCTCACCAAAACTCTCAATAACGCATGTCCTGTCAGCAGACAGAGAGGTAAGTCAAAAGCTCCCAGGTGGTCCGCTTGCGGAAAGAGTGCCGAAAGCTCTTGAACAGGGTGAACAGATCTCGTGATGCTAAGGACTGGGACTCCCACGAGGAGTCTCTCAGCGGCTTCAAAACTGAACTAAGGAGGGCCCAGCGCGTGGAAAAATTGAAGACGCCTCTGAAGCATCGCCTTAATCACACAGTTTCCTTAAAAAACCCGACGGGACCTGGACCTCGTCCCAAGTCTCCTTTTTGATACCCACTTCCCAGGCAACTACTCTATCAGAGCAGATAAACAAGGCGTCCTTGTAAATCCATTAACTTCAGCCACACTGATGAGCTTTAAGCCCTTCAAGTCAGCGGACCCTGACGGCATCATCCCTGCGGAACTGAAAAAAAATGGCGGACCTCATCATGCCATGGCATCGTAACATCTTCAGAGGCTGCATGACACTAGGCCATGTTCCCAACTCTTGGAAGAGGGTCTTAAGTAGTCTTTATCCCAAAAGCAGGGGAAATGCTCTCATGTCAGACCTTAGGACCTTAGACCTGTCAGTCTCTCTTCATTTCGCCTCAAAACCCTGGAGGAACTAATAGGCATATATCAGGCAAACCATCCCTTCCTACCGACTCTCACCTGAGCAGAATGCCTCTGTAGGGACAGCCCTGCACTCCTTAGTAGGGACAATTGAAAAATCTCTCCGCTAGCAAGAATATAAACTTGTGGCATTTCTTGGCATCGAAGGTGCATGCAATCACATCGAACCAGAGGCAATCTCTCTTGCGCTTAACAACCCTGGGATCGCAGAGGAGTTAGTAGAGGAACCCCGCAAGGTGGTGTGCTCTCGCCCCTTCTTTGGAACGTAGCGGTTTCCGAGATGCTACTGGAAGAGGCTGGGTGTAAAGTTATTGCGGGCGATGTTGCCAGAGCTACAAATGTCGAATTCGTCTGCACCTTAAGAGACATTAGGCAGAATGCCCTCAGTACAAACCTGCGGCCTCTTACACTGAGACCCCCCAGAAAACGGGGTCCCTCAATTTGACCCTCCCACGCTGTGTGGCAGCACTTAACAACTAACCGCCAGTGCGACATTTTGGGTCTCATTATCGAAGAAGGCTTCTCCTGTTAAGCTGTAAAAAAAGCCAAAGGCTGCAAGTGGGGGTTGCAACCACGCATCACCCATTGGATCTTCATCTCCACTGTCGGACCGACACTTCTGTATGGAGTCCCTGTTTGGTGGACAGCACTAAACACAGCTGCAAAGACTGGCCTGCATGTGTATCAGCGGGGCACTGAACAGCACTCAATATACTCCTCCATCTTCAACCAACTTCCTCCAACTCTCAGTAAACAGGCGACAGCCAGCACAGCCCTGAGACTCAACACACTCCGACTGTGGTCCTGACTCTCCATCGGCCACTCAAACATTCTAAACGAATTCAACTCTCTCCCCAACAACACCGACCGCCTACTCCACGAGAAGAAATTCTCCACCAGCAAGCATCCCCAGACTGGATGGGATTCCTGATAATCAGACGCTGGCTGATCCCCTGCGCTTCATTCACTGATGGGTCGTAGACAGGCGAGGGTGGAGGCGCTGGTCGTGGAGCTGGCCGTGAAACTCCGGGCGCTGTCCTGGCTTGCCACCATCTGTTCGGACAGTCAGGCCGCAATCGAGTCCCTGGACCATGTCATGTTCTATTCGAGAACATCCCTTATCCATTTTAAACCCACACCTCATGTGCGCGCCGGGACACTCTGACACACCGGGCAGTTGCAAAGCCGACGAACTCGCTAAGTGTGGCACATCCGCCACCCATCTACAGCCTACCCTCCACTAAAAATACACACAATCAACACCACTACTCGTAAATGGCTAGAAGGTGCCACACTTGTCTCAGAACAAAGGAAATATGGCCATCGCTCTATATCAAGCGATCACTCAATCTGCTTAGACTCAGCAGATCTTCACTCAGGACGCTCACCGGCCACTGCACACTTGGCACCCATGCCCGTAGGTCGGGGTCCCCTGCATGGATGAAGAGGAGGCAGGTCGTAGATCCTTGCACTTAGGGACCTACTCCGTCAGTGTTAGCCAGCTAAACCGCTAGCCAGCAAACCGGAGGCATGGCCGGTGGTGTGGATGAGGGAGGCCACCGCAGGGGACCTCGATAAAGTGGCCAAGCACTGCCTCAAAACAGTGTCCACTCGTTATGTCGGATGTTTGAGTTCAAAACTCCTGAAAAAAACCCCAAATTTTCCACTCTCAAACCCTTCCACTCTCCGCCGAAAGCCCCGCGTCTTATCGCCCTCGGAAAAATACAAAAAATCCCAAAAAAATAAGCGACGGCAAAATTTTTGATTGATCCCCTCGGAGGGGTCTCCGAGGGTAGATAGGGGTGCCCCGGGGAGGGAAATTTGCTCAGTCTGTTGGCGGTCGTCGAGGGGTGCACATCGGGGAGAAATTTTTTTTTTACATTTTTTTTTTGACGCGTCTCTGGATTGGCGTGCCAAGTCGTATGTTCGCCTACCCCTCTCGGTCAACCCTCACACCCCCCCACCCTCCAGGGCAATTTCTTGGGATGTTGATGGACAACCCGATGGAGGATGGGTTGGCCATACTGGATGGAGCTTGGGTGCATGCATGGTGGGTGCCTGCGGGGGTAGATATTCCATCGAGTTTGTTCTAGAATCTTTTTCCTTCGTTTCCTCAGGACTCTCACACATCGCCCGCCGATCGATTGACTAGTGATGTAACACTACGCTCCACCCCACTACCCACTCCACCCCCTGCACCCTAAACACAAATGTACACAAATCCTTTGAAGCTAGGCGAAAATCTTGAAAGCCTTTGGGCCTAATAAGGTTCGACTGCAATCGCATGCCGGAGTCTTTACGCATTTCCGCATCGATTTCCATCAAATTGTTGACGAATGGTGCATGCTCTTCCTCTCTCTCCACACTCCATTCCGCCGAACTCGTCTAAATGGTCGGGCGGGCTTCCCCAGCATAGTTCCCCCGTGACGTCATGAAAAGACAAAAAAAACTATTTCCAGCCATTCGCGAGGAAATACTGAGAAAATCGACGTTTTGAAAAAATCACACATTTTTCGCGAAAAAATGCAATAAACCGGGCACGCACTGGGGTCGCATTTTTTCGCTGAAAATGAACGCATTTTCGACGAAGTGAATGCGACGAGTGCAGAGGTTTGGAAAGGATTTTCTCGGCAATCGGGACGAGTCCCAGGATGCGGGGTACCACAATGGAAGGGTAATTCCATGCAGAAACGGGATGTAGTCGGTCTCTGCCACGGAAATGTCGCGAATGACTTTTTTGAGGCAAAATCGGTGATGACCTCATTTCGGGCGTGGAAATGGACGATTTGGGGACATGGTTGGATTGTGAGACGATTTTCTCGGAAAATGGGATGAGTCTGAGGTTAAGGGGTACCTGGATGGAAAGGGAATTAAATGCAGAAGGGGGTGAGGTGAGGTTTTTCAAGGGCAGTGCAATGGCGGGCTCTCCAGACGCACAATGCGTGGCATCTCCCTTAGCCGCACAGAGGCGAGGATTTGGATCGGATTTGATTGGAAGATGTCTCGAAATCGATGAAGAACTATCCGCCACAATCCATCGAGATGTGTTTAAACATATTTTTTTCCCGCTACTTTCTAATGTGAGTGGACTTGGCCGACGTGAGGGCTTGTGAAGCGACTCTCTCGAGCCGGACTTTGAGGAACACCAAAGTGGACAGGGAAGTGAATAAGGTGAGATTTTAGGCGCCTCCCTGACTTAGGGTGGAAGGAGTCAGTCAGTGGTCTGGATTGTGGCATGTTCTGGATTTCAGTGGCGTCACATCCGCTTAATCTCCCCTGTCTATGTCTAGGCTATGTACCCAGAGCCTGGAGGATGACCACCTCGGCCTTTAAAATGCTGGAACAACTGATTGATATCAGACATGAAGTCGCGGCAGACAGAATATCGACCTCCAAACATGCCTACAACCGCTAACCAGGCTGGGGATCGATTTTAACTTCTCAGCAGTGAGGCAGCGGCTGGGAGGTGCGCCCGAGCATGCCTACAACCGCTAACCAGGCTGGGAATCAAGGGGGCAGCGGCAGGGAGATGTGCCCCATCAGACGATGCCGCTATCGCGGCATATCCATGATCGTTGATGCTAAGCGCAGTCGGGCGGCCAAGGCGTCAATCCGATAAAATCTCCGAGTGCAGTCACGGCCACCTCAAAAATGAGGTGGTCAAGTGTGCCTACGTGGGTGCCAGGACACAGTTACATCCCAGACAATTGTGAAGCGGACAAACTCGCCATAAAGCTGGGTATGCCTCACCACGAAACAATTATGGCCTGCTCTCGATCGAAGACCCTCTGTGCCCTACCCTCGGTGCAGGCAGAGTTCCTTCGAAAGCCTCGGTTTCCCTTGAAAACCCTGAAAGATTCATTGTAACCCAATTAGTGGAATACTTTGAATGGAAGATGACGAAAAACTTTCGGAACTCGAAGCACTACAAAAGTTCCCATTACTTCCTGATGTCGGCGCTGCAGCGGCTTAACTTCACCAAATCACATCATTAAGGCGCAAGACTTTCCGCCAGAAGCCAGGGGGTGCGAGCGGGGGGGGACGGGAGCCTTTCAAGATGATGGAATATTTTCCACCATTTCCGCATGAATATTTTTGTATTCTTCTCCCCATTGACCTTAGTGCTGTATTGTATCGAAATAAATAAAAGGACTTTGATTTACATTCGTCCATGTACTAGGTCTCTCTCTCTCTCTCTCTGTGTATGTGTGTGTGTGTGTGCTTTGGGGGTTGTCGAAAGGCGGGTGATGGGGAGTCATTTACTTGGGGACCCACTCACTCCATCCACCACCACCCATTACTGAGTGAGAATGTGAAATGTGATTGAATTTTCCATGGAAACACAATCCACCGCCCATTTCCGGTGCGCTCGCAATACACTCCGCCCCTAAATGTGTATACAGATGGCGAACGTCTAGCTCCCACCCATTTTGATCAAACTCTCTCTCGCACACACACGCACACACATACAGTCACCTAGGCAGAGCAGACGACACAGAGCCGAGGTAGCATGCAACCCCTCGCAGTTTTTGAGATATTCCATTTCACAATTGTAGTAGATCATGCGCTTGGTTCCCTGGAATCCGTGTCTGCGATAAGGACTTGCGTGAGTGAAGGACACAGCATGTCTCCGGCGGTGTTGTGCGTCCCCCTTGTTTGAGTTGAAGTCCCTTGAATGGGGTGGAATGGCGCGGTGTTGGTGGCGACGTCGATTTCCCGACGGAAGAAATGTTGCTGCTTCAAAGGACGACAGACTGGGGATTTGCTGAGGATTATCGTTTTCATGGAATTCTGAGAAGACCTGCAAGTGAGATTCATAGACAAGAGTGAGATTCACAGACGGCTCTAGAATGCCCAACCGTAGTGACCGTTAGCGTGACTGTGACCGTACAGATGCAGACTTTGTTAAGTTTCGTTCGCGAAATGAATCACATCACAGTCCCAGCACCGATTTCGAGCTCGCACACAAGTGGGGTAAGACCTCAATCAACTTGGAGCTGAAGAGGCTTGTCGGTTGAGGCCCAGCGCCACCCCGGGCTTGTGGGCTCAGGTCCAAGGTGTCGCCAACAAGTCACCAACTCGGAGCTGGAGAGGCTTGTCGGTTGAGGCCCAGCGCCACCCCGGGCTTGTGGGACGGAGCAAAAGGGACTGCTCAGGTCCAAGGCGTCGCTCACAAGTCACCAACTCGGAGCTGGAGAGGCTTGTCGGTTGAGGCCCAGCGCCACCCCGGGCTTGTGGGACAGAGCAAAAGGGACTGCTCAGGTCTGAGGCCCAGCGCCACCCCGAGCTTGTGGGACAGAGCAAAAGGGACTGCTCAGGTCCAAGGTGTCGCTCACAAGTCACCAACTCGGAGTTGGAGAGGCTTGTCGGTTGAGGCCCAGCGGCACCCCGGGCTTGTGGGACAGAGCAAAAGGGACTGCTCAGGTCCAAGGTGTCGCTCACAAGTCACCAACTCGGAGCTGGAGAGGCTTGTCGGTTGAAGCCGAGGTCCACCCCGAGATTGTCCGTCAATGTTGAAGTGAGCGCCGGAGAGGCGCTGAAGGGGTTCTTGTTTCAGTACCATGCCTCAACTCACTGAGATTTTGTTTAGAACACGAGAGGCACAGTTTCTGGTCACTTTTTCTTCAGCTCGAGCCCTCCGAGTTCCGCCGACGCCGCTGGTCCGAGTCACGAAGGACACTCGAAGCCGATGAAATGAACATTTTCCCATGCCCATCAGGGATTTATCTCTTGACAACAATCTAAACAGCAATCAGCTTCCACTCAAACTCAAGCGCTCGACCAGCCCACCGATTGTTGTTAATTAACGCAAATTAGACTAAGAGACCGGCTGCATGCGATCCAAAGAGCTGACCGCCGTCGCTGTCGTCGGGACAACAACTAATGCTCGATGGAAAACAAAAAAACCAAAGAGTCATCGATTTTAATACCCAAACAACAAACGGACATTAATTGGTTGCCGTTGCGGTCGCCGTGTGTTTAAGTGCTGTGTACCCTGTGCCTGGGCGCTTTTAGCGTCTTCTCTGCCCGCCCCTGTTATTCTTGACCGTTTCTCGTGTTTGATGCCAAACGTGTTAAAACACACACCAGGCTATTAAAGCATCCTTCACTCATTCGCTGGAAGAGTCCTCCACAGAGAAACAAAAAAAAAACAGACAAAGTCAAAGAGAAACCGAAGAAAATTGGGTTAAATTACGCATTCCAGACCGTGGCCAGGTGCCTGGCTGGCCGCTCTGTGTGCGGGTGTGAGATTCAAGTGTGATTTGCAATCCTCACGAGGTGTCTTCCTCTTCAGACGACGTTCAAGATTGCGACCAAGATCAAGAGGAGACAACAAACGCGCGAGAGACTGGGCAGGAACGCTGATGCGCTGTAACGGCGGTCTGGAGGAGGAGAAGCAGAAGAAGAGATGAATGGGGTTTGAAGAAGAAGAACGCCAAAACAAGTGCTTTTACAAATCAAACAACAGTGAGGCAGCACTCATGTGCAGCAGGCCAAGTCTTCATTTTTTTTATTTTTTATTTTTTAAGGAATTATTTACCCCTGGTGTGTGTTGGATGCGTGCCCACCATCGTGGCTGGACGCAGGCAGTAAGTGTAACGAAACCCAGGCACACTTCAGTTCATCATCATTATCCATATTGTTCGTCTTGTCTTGGCCAACTCATCGATAATGTGTAAACAATTCCGAGAGTTGATGATGTAAGTGAGCAAGTGATATGCTGTGTGTTGGTCCGTTCCTGGAAATCTGTACGATGGCCACCCACACGCAGTCATCGTGGGTGCGCGAATGACATACAAAGGGTTTTCCAAATGCCAATCAAATATCGATTAGAGTCGTGTTAGACAGCTACTTGGATATGTCATATGACTATTAAGGAATCGACATCAACATATCTCAGAGTCGGGTATTGTCTGCCCGCCCCGCCCCCCTCTCCGTGGGACTCCGACAGACGAAGACGATGAAGAACAAATAGATCAAGTGCTTTGGAAACTAAACACTGAATGCAATCTCCATCGACGATGTGTTTTCATATTTCAAGGCGGACAGCCGTAAGTGTAACAAAAGTCAGTACCACGCATCACGGACCACGCTCTCGTGGTCGCACTCCACTTCTTCGTTTCGTTTTCATCGGGATCCCAGACACGACGATGAACACCTCGGTTGTCTACAGTGAAGTTTGAATGTTGTGAGTCGTTGTGATGTATTTGATACCGAGCACACCAGGACTTGGTCAGGAGTCAACTTAAATGAATGCGACCCGTTCTTAAGTCATTCTGATCATGAAAAGGCAAATTTATTCAGTTTCGTTAAGTTTGCTTCACAATTTTGTTTCGTTGCTTAGTTAAGTTGGAAGTAAACACAAGCTCTAGCTAAGCACGTTTTTGCTGGTGCTGCAATTTTTCATAATTTGATATTAATTTGTCAAGTCTCGTTGAGTTTCGTTAAGTTTCTTTAGCTTGTTGCTTACTTAAATGGGAGCGAAATCAATCGCTCTCTGTGCACGTTAATTTTTTTTTTTCATAATTTGATATTAATTCGTCCAATTTCGTCAAGTCCCGTTGAGTTTCGTTAAGTTTCATTAGCTTGTTGTTTACTTAAATAGGAACAAAATCAATAGCGCTCCAGGTCGTATTTGTTTCAATGATGCACAAAGTTTCGTTAACTTTCGTTCAGTGTCATAAAGTAATCCATCCTCATGTAAAATATGCACCAAATGACAGAGAAAGGGAGAGAATGCAAACTATACATAGTCTTCAAGTGTTACTCAAATTGTTGTCAGTGCCGATTGTGACAGCAAACTTCCTTGCACAACTGTACACACAGCATAGCGCCAAATGTAATCAAAACACAAGAAACCATATAACACCCTGTCCCTCAAGCAATCTGCAAATATGTAAACTGTGCTCGGTCTTGTCGTTCTGTCCGCCGCTCTTGCTTTGCCTCTTAAGCGCAGTCCTCCTCCCTCCCTGTCTTCACCCCCTCGAACAACCCATCGTCTCCGGCAAAACGTTTTCATTTCAATTGACAGTCGGGTATTGTTGTTGTTATTATGACGGACGGTTATCCCACTCTGCGTTGGAGGTTCACTCGAGTACCCAAATGGTGTGGTCCACAAAATGCCGCAGCAAACAACAACAACTGCGACGACCAAGACGATCAAATCTGAAAGCAATCCAGTCCCCGATTCCCCCGATCTCTCCGATCCAACGATCCGACGACGGTGTATCGAACGTTTCGTTTATCGATCGGATACTTCAAGTGTGCACTTGTGGTTTAGTTTTATTTAGTGTGGCGCAACGCACGTACCACAAATCTCGCCTCGAGTGGCTCTCTCTCTCTCTCTCTCTCTCTATCTCTGCCTCGGCCGTGTCTCTCTTGCAGTATGCCTTCGTTTATAATGTCATTTGCATGGGCTGACGCTTATGATCATGAAGATCGCGACGACGACGATGAAGACCATGGCAACGGCAACGATAATGATCATCTGTGGTGATCGGTGATCGGTGATCGCTGATCGGTGGATCGGTGATCGGCGGACGTTGGGTGCGGAGCTAGGTGGTGCGCGCCGTTGTTGATAGATACATATGTAGATTAAGAAGGTTGAAACAAGAGGGTCAACAAATTTAAAATGGATTTGTGTGCACAAAACTCATGAAAAGGAGGTGAAGAGATCAACCGCGAAGAGGGAGCGATAAATACCGTCGGGCTCAAGTGATTTGCTATTTATTTCGGATCGGATGAACGTCTGCTTCGGCGCTGACGCTGGCTTCGTTCTAAAACCCCCCTCCGAGCCAGCCCGAGAGGAGTTCACTTTTTCGGGTGACACATGGTGTCGCTAGCCACCCACAGTGACAATCACAACATTCAAACAAACGCCAGGTGATGGAAAAGCGCTAAGCAAACACACGGAAAAACACAAGAAAAAGAAGCGCAAACAAAATAAAAAAATTTAGGGCCGTGATTTGTGTGTGTTTGGAGAAAGGAAACCAAAAAAAAAAAAAAAACAATATCGCACGTGCTGTCGCTCAGTGTCATGGTGCACAGGCCAATGGCTGAGCTCGAGGAGTGGAGGTGATCCCGGTACTTGGACTGGCAGCGTCTGGGACCGCCGCCGCACTCTCATCACTTTCGTTTCCCCCCTCCTCCCCTCGTTTGGGCCACAAGCACAAGTGAACAGCATTTGTGTAGCGTCATCTCAAACTCGAAATCATTCACAGCGTTAGCATCATTGGTATTTCGATGGGCCACTTCATGGGTTTTTGTTATGTTAATTTAAAAGAAAGTACACTCGACAGTCGACGAAGATTGTTGACCATACAACGTTGCGCTTGGATATAGCCAGACATGGGTTTGATTCGAAAATTGGAATAATATTCAATAAATCGCTTCAAGAGGACAAATGGGGAAGACAACAATACGCTCTCGATGCACTGAGAGAAAAGTTTTGTTTTTTGCTTTCTATCACGGAGAATTAATGCGAACACGGAGGATGACTGCGATCACGGAGGATCACTGGGGATCAGTGGGGATCACTGGGGACTGTGATCACCGAGGATCATTGCGACCACTAGGGTTCGCCGATGAGCACTGTGATCACCGAGGATTACTAAAAAGCGGTGATCACCGAGGATCACTTGGGACTGTGATCACCGAGGATCACTGCGATCATGGAGGATCACTGAGATCACGGAGGATCACTGCGATCACCGAGGATCACTATGATTACCGGGGATCACCGAGGATCACTGTGATCACTGGGGATCACTGGAGATCACCGAGGATCACTGTGATCACTGGGGATCACTGGGGATCGCCGAGGATCACTGTGATCAATGGGGATCACTGGAGATCACCGAGGATCACTGTGATCACTGGGGATCACTGGGGATCACCGAGGATCATTGTGATCACTGAGGATCACTGGGGATCACCGAGGATCACTGTGATCACTGGGGATCACTGGGGATCACCGAGGATCACTGTGATCACTGGGGATCACTGGAGATCACCGAGGATCACTGTGATCACAGAGGATCACCGAGGATCACTGTGATCACTGGGGATCACTGGAGATCACCGAGGATCACTGTGATCACTGGGGATCACTGGGGATCGCCGACGATCACTGTGATCACTGGGGATCACTGGGGATCACCGAGGATCATTGTGATCACAGAGGATCACTGGGGATCACCGAGGATCACTGTGATCACTGGGGATCACTGGGGATCGCCGACGATCACTGTGATCACTGGGGATCACTGGGGATCACCGAGGATCATTGTGATCACAGAGGATCACTGGGGATCACCGAGGATCACTGTGATCACTGGGGATCACTGGGGATCACCGAGGATCATTGTGATCACTGAGGATCACTGGGGATCACCGAGGATCACTGTGATCACTAGGGATCACTGGGAACTGTGATCACCGAGGATCATTGCGATCACTGGGGATCACCGAGGATCACTGCGATCATGGAGGATCACTGCGATCATGAAGGATCACTACCATCACCGAGGATCACTGAGGTCACCAATATCTGCGACACTCATCTCCCAATCGACGAATATCCGCTTGGGCTTGTTTTAGGATTTCTTTCTGTGTACTCCGCTGCATGCCATTTGTCAATTGTCCGGCCGCTAGCGCACGGGTGAGCAGCATCGTTTATGTGTTCCTCCACCAAGTGGTGTGCGTTCGAGTGTTTATTTGGGCCGCATATTCGTCAAGAAATGTTTAAAAAATAGTTAACAACAATCCGTTGTGGAGCTCTTTTGTTATTCTCTTTTTGGCGTTTTTGTATTGTTTTGCCTTGCCCCGTCTTCCTCCTCTCATTGTCTTCCCTTGCGTCAGTCTCGAGGGCTCTTTCATATTTTTGTTTTCTTTTTTTTCAAACAAATTAGGCAGATACAATACATTCGACGTGCTGTGGATGTTTTTGGATTTTCTCGAAACTTGGTCCCCTTCACTGAGACACTCGAGTGCTGGGTATTGCTGCGGGGAAGGAGAGAAACGGGGAAATTTTCAATCTGTTACTGGGAGTGCGTCCTTGCTTCGGAATGGAGGCGAGTCCTTGCTGCCAGAAAGGACACAAAATGGGCTGCAGATGTCCAGTGCTGGGTTCTTGTAGCTTGTGCCCGCACCAAGGACATGCGCCCTTGCTGGCGTGACATGCGCTCGTTCACGCACAGATGGCGGTGTGACAGGACGAAGCTCGCGTTTTGTAGACCACTGTTCGGGGCTGTCAATAAATAAATACATAACTGTCGCCTTGTGCAGGATTCACAAGGCCGACGGGGCGGTGGGTGCTGTAGCATCAGAGACTAGTCGGCCATTCATCGGACGCATCAGGCACGTTTCTCATTGAGTGAGTGTCCCACTTCGTGGCGGACCAGGTGCGCCTCGAGTTGGGGTGGGATTAGTGTTTTTAGGAGAATGTATCTTGCGCAGCACGGGGGAAGGGAATTGCAAGGGACAATTGGTTAGGGGCCATCCGGAGTCTTTCGCAGGCTCTCTCCAATGAGTGACGTACCCCATGCCGAGGGGCTCTCATCCGTATCAAGTTGAATTGAAATTACATACATACGGCTAGACAGGGTGGCTACCCCCACTCGCCCTTGTCACGACACGACTCACTGTTCACTTGAAGGGCTGCATCGAATAACCCTTTTGTTGTTGATTATTTTACCTTGAAGCATCGCATCACCGACACCACTGCAGGAGTCGCCTCCTCGGCCAAAGAGCGTGTCAGACGTTTTTTTTCCACAAGACTTCCGGCCCCGCATGCCCGCACAGGCCCCAGAACGTGGCATGTGGTATTATTATAATTCCGTCGTCTTGATCGGATTCGTGTTTTTGCTGTTCTCTGCGCTTTTCATGTGCAGGAAGCTGTTGTGCGTCTCGAACAAAGTCCCTAACTTAATGAACACGAATTGGAACAAACAATGGAACCATGGAGCATTACACAGCCTCCCCCCGTGCCCCATCCGCAGATGCAGGTGTCTCAGGTGCATTTGAACACTGAAAAAACAGGGAATGAACCGACGAACGAACGAGCGAAAGGGTTCCTGGCGGGCGCAATAAATGTGTGAACGGTGGGTCGTTTCAGTTCGTAAAACGAACCGAAAGTGGGTGGCGGCGATGGGATGATTGTGGGGCCAGAAGGATGACTGTGCGTGGCGGGGACGTTCCAGACGAGTGAGAGTATGTATTTTCAGTGATTTCTTCGAAGCGTGATGAGTGTCTCTGGTGGAATGCAGTCAGTGATCTTAACTGTCAGCAGATTCCTGGCTGCCTGAGTGCGCGGATGCCTTCCTCTGTTATCCACGTGGATGCATATTGAAATGAAAAGGATTCTTCAGTCTTTCGTGTGAGAAACGAGGTGAGAGTGGGTGGTGATGCGCGGAAAATGAGGCCACGCGTTAGTGGACTTCCATGAAGTCTGACTGTGGCTGAAAAACTCCTTCGACCGTCCTCTTGACCGGATTGCTGTTGATGTCATGAATGAATGGGGGCACTTCGCTGTAACTTCGTGGCGGTCGTCTGCTCTGTAATGAGCTGCTTATTGTCACGGCCGACGTCAAAGGACGGAGCGGCGGGCGGACCGGGGCCGGGGCAATGAAGTTGCTGAACGGTCCAATCTCAATGAGGGAACAACCACGTGTTGTCGGGACGACACTAGAGGTGCCGACGAAGTTATCCCAGAGGATGGTGCCTACGGCCAAAGCCGCCAGCAGGAAATTGCGTCTCCCCCTTAGCGCAGCTCGTCTGACGGACGCTCTCGAGGATAAAGTGAAGATTTTGAACTTGAGTTGAGGACGGATTCGAAACTCGCGCCGCATGGCGAGAGCATTTGACGGGACAATGGGTGCCTCAGACATTAGACCGGGCATTGACAGAGCCTACGAAGAAGCAGAACGTGGAGCCCGCTACCGAGATTGGCATCCACAGCCGTCATGGTGTAATGGCGGCTGTGAGCAAAGAGCAATATGCACCAGGCGAGGGGCAGCAACGCCATACGAGGGAAGCGCAAGTGGAGCATTAGGCTGACACTGAAGCTTTTGGCAGGGGTCTGCCTACACTCGGCCAAGAAGTTTCTTCAGCCACAGACCGTAGGAATGGCACCCAGGCTCTTGTGAGACGACACGCCGGCAAGGATCCCTTCCTTCTTCTGCCTCAGAAAACAAGCCTCTCCAGCTGGCACTGTTCAGAGCCACTTTTCGATTCGGAGCTTGCTGTTGTCCAGGCGTTGCATAGCCCATGCACTTCGTGGTTGGGTCTTAGCCTCCAAAGACCGCACGCAGAACGTTTCTCTCGACGAGCCCAAGGACAGGATCAGAGATCAGCCTCTTACATGAAGTCAGCGGGGCCTGTCGACAGAGTGACAGAGTGTCTTGAGTTTGGCAAGCGGGCTTCCAACAGCTGCTTAAAGGCGCACCGCTAGTCCTCCGACCAAGCTTTGAGGCCGAAGCAGCTATATTGGGTCGCCAACACAGCTCTCATCGTTTCCTGAGGTTGCATCAGCTCATCTGAAATGGCGATTCTACCTCTGGCCAGAGGTAGATACAAGCAGCTATGCCTGTCCCAACGGTGTCAGTAGGGTTTTTAAGGTCTCCTACGACAGTCTTCACTGACAGGAACTTTTCGATTCGAAGCCGAATTCGCTTCCATACGCGATTCACCCTCCAATTCGGTTCGATGCCTACTTGCACCGTATTTCAGCAAAAAGATGTGCCGTCCTAGGATTTGAAGTTCACTAACTCGATACCCCTTGAATTCGAATGCCCACCGATTCCGAGGTGACCCAAGCAACTGTCTGAATGCGTGTCCTGGCGACGGCCAGTCAAGGCAAACATGGCCAAGTATCTTGGCGTTGAAGTTCAGCAGCCATTTGCAACTAACCCTTAAGAAGGCCAACCTAGGCTTCCTTCGCATCCAGTCCTTGATGCGGCATCAAAATGGACTAAGCCAGAGGACTAAGCTGTTGCTCTACAAGCAGTTCGGCTTAACAACAGGGCCCGCCATCTCGAAGAGCAGCTTGAAGAAGCTCTCAATTTTCGAAAGGACCGTCAAAGGCACCACAGCAAGATGAAACTTTTCGACCAGGCACACGATCATCCCTCGCTAGAGTATATGGTGACACTGTTCAGAAAGCAGCTACTACGTCGTCCTCTTGAGCGTCGTCCCCTGAACCGTCGTCCTCTGAAGCGCCGTCTTCTGAAGCGTCAGCCTCTGAAGCGTTGTCCCCTGAAGCATCGTCATCTGATGAGTGGTTCTCTACAGCTTCGTCCTCTGAGGCGTCGTCCGCTGAAACGTCGTCGTCTCAAGCGTCGTCCGCTGAAGCACCGTGCTCTGAAGCGTCGTCCTCTGAATCGTGGTCTTCTGAAGCGTCGTCCTCTGAAACGTCGTCGTCTCAAGCGTCGTCCGCTGAAGCACCGTGCTCTGAAGCGTCGTCCTCTGAATCGTGGTCTTCTGAAGCGTCGTCCTCTGAAACGTCGTCGTCTCAAGCGTCGTCCGCTGAAGCACCGTGCTCTGAAGCGTCGTCCTCTGAATCGTGGTCTTCTGAAGCGTCGTCCTCTGAAACGTCGTCGTCTCAAGCGTCGTCCGCTGAAGCACCGTGCTCTGAAGCGTCATCCTCTGAATCGTGGTCTTCTGAAGCGTCGTCCTCTGAAACGTCGTCGTCTCAAGCGTCGTCCGCTGAAGCACCGTGCTCTGAAGCGTCGTCCTCTGAATCGTGGTCTTCTGAAGCGTCGTCCTCTGAAACGTCGTCGTCTCAAGCGTCGTCCGCTGAAGCACCGTGCTCTGAAGCGTCGTCCTCTGAATCGTGGTCTTCTGAAGCGTCGTCCTCTGAAACGTCGTCGTCTCAAGCGTCGTCCGCTGAAGCACCGTGCTCTGAAGCGTCGTCCTCTGAATCGTGGTCTTCTGAAGCGTCGTCCTCTGAAACGTCGTCGTCTCAAGCGTCGTCCGCTGAAGCACCGTGCTCTGAAGCGTCGTCCTCTGAATCGTGGTCTTCTGAAGCGCCGTCTTCTGAAGCGTCGTTCTCTGAAGCGTCATCATCTGATGAGTGGTTCTCTGCAGCTTCGTCCTCTGAAGCGTCGTCCGCTGAAACGTCGTCGTCTCAAGCGTCGTCCGCTGAAGCGTGGTTCTCTGAAGCGTCGTCCTCTGAAGTGTCGTCCTTTAAAGCGTCGTCCGCTGAAGCCCCGTCTTCTAAAGCGTCGCCCCCTGAAGCATCGTCATCTGATGAGTGGTTCTCTGCAGCTTCGTCCTCTGAGGCGTCTTCCTTTGATGAGTCGTCCTCTGAAGCGTCGTCCGCTGTTGAGTCGTTGTCTGAAGCTTTCCCCTTTGACGGGTCGTTCCACTGTGCACACATCTAACAGTTCTGGTACTCCGTTCATGTGAACGAGTGATTTCACGCTCGCCAGCAAGCGAGCAAGTTTAAGAACGCATTCTTTGTGACAAACTCCATTTGCTCGAGAAACTTCCTCTCGTGGGAGGCGGTCTGATCTGAGACCAGCATCGGCAACTGGAGCATCAACCTGACATGCAAACGCTTGTCGAGGACGGACGCATACTCAGGCCACCACCACGCCACTGCTATGGTCGCTGACAAGCTGGAAGGCGGGCAGTGATTGCTGCTCGGACAAGGTGATCGACGTAGGGTTGAACAGAATGTGAGTTCGAACGCTAGACCTTGAGGAAGGAGACCCATCTCGGGACGATTCTTCGAGGTGGATGTGGGCCCGTAACCAATGAGCCCCCCAGCAGCGACCATCCTCTGTTGCCTTCGTCCCACTGGCTTTGCGTTCGATTACGGACTACTTCGTTTGTCTCCTCTCCTCTGCTCGGCTCTTTCCCAGATGATACGGAGAGGTATGACTCAATTATGGAGAGCAGTGACCAGGAGCTTCGACGGTTGACGCTTCTTCGAGTAGAGAGGTCGGCGCCGCGAGGCATGAATGGTGCAAGTCGTCACCACTAAGCAGACAGGCAGGAGCGAAATGTGACGGTATTCGAAGAGCACTGGCTGTCCAGCACGACAACGTGGGCGCAGTTGGTGATGTGCTTGCCGAGGAGCACTTGCTGATGTGCAACTGTTGGAAGAGGCATCAGGAGGTGCCAGCCGAGAGGCGCGGTCCCCTCAAAACTGAGTGCAGCATCCTCCTGCTGGAGGCAGGCCATGCATAATTTCCTGAATCACCCCTCGATGAGGTCCCACAGAGAACCGTCAAGGAAGCGGCAAGCCACGACAACAACCCATCGAACGTCCACACGAGCGTGGCGGAAACTCTTGATATCAAAGCCTCTAGTGGTCGGTTGTCGCGCTGAGAGTAGTCCCGAGGCCTTCAGGTCGAACTCAGTCACCCGGTCTCCCAATCGTCCTCTCTGGTGGTGGATGAGGTTGATACCGGATCCAAGCGCATAACGTAGCCGCATGCCAAATGGAAGGATCTCCAGCTGATTCGGCAGCCAGTGTGAGCACCCGCCGAACAGTGCACATCCAACCTTCAACCGAGAATGGCCTCCAACACTGGCACACGATATTCCTGCTGGTGGCGTGAGGCTAATTAAGGAGTATTTTAAAGAGGCAGACGGACACTAGAGATCTGCATCGATTTTAAGCCCTTCAGCCGCTCGGGAAGCGCTGCTGCGTGGAGGGCGGCACACTTGTTTGAAGAGCTTATGGATCAGTATCCAAGCAATTGATGATTCATACCCGCACCGGGCCGGATTAAGTGAGGTCAAGTGGCGGCCTCCACCTTCTCTGAAAATCGCCAAATGATTGAAACACGTTTCAGCACGCCACGGCATTTGGCGCCGACAACGTACTTCAGTTGGTCTATGTTTTTTTTTTCATTCCTGATATTATCCAAGCATAAGCGTGTGCGTGTATCCACATCGCCATGGCCACCGCTGACCCACTATCCAGCAAAGTGCAGCCAAGTGTTCTGGCGAAAAAAAGCAGCTTAAACACATAATTTCACATGCAAGCTCATGTGGTGAAGGATTAAAAGGTAAAACCTAGTAAAGAGTAAAAAACGTAAGCGGAATATCCGGGCTATCGTCTGTGGCATAGGGTAGGTCCGCTTTACTCGCGGGCTGAATTCGCTGCACGCAGAGGTGGGCGTGAGGTGGGCGTGAGGTAAACTAGGAGTCAACTAGAGGTGGCCAAGAGGTGGACGAGAGATGAACCAGAAGATCAAAAGTATCTTGTTGGAATACCCCTCAAGGCCTAAGCACTACGACGCTGGGTTACTGCTTAGGCCAGCAACTAATGGAGGGTCAGAGCTTGCCTTCCACCCTTGAGAACGCCAGGTAACTGGCCCCGTGTTGTGTCCGGACGTCGGGCGCTTAAGGATTAGCTTTGGGGCGCCTTCATAAAATTCGTCTTTAACTGGAGGTTCTGATTGCCACGTGGCCATAATTGCGTCTGGAAAGTTATGAGTGGGGAAGAGTAAACGAAGCTTCACGAGATTTTTACGGTCGGAGATGATGCACCCTGACCATTCCTTTCGTCATCAAAAAGTAAGTGAAACTTAACGAAACTTAACGAAACTGAACAAAGTGATTTTTATGGTCGGGGATGATGCACCCTGACCATTTCGTTCGTCATCAAGAAGTAAATGAAACTTAACGAAACTTAACGAAACTGAAAAAAGTGATTTTTATGGTCAGGGATGATGCACCCTGACCATTCCCTTCGTCATCAAAAAGTAAGTGAAACTTAACGAAACTTAACGAAACTGAACAAAGTGATTTTTATGGTCACGGATGATGCACCCTGACCATTCCGTTCGTCATCAAAAAGTAAGTGAAACTTAACGAAACTGAACAACGTGGTTATTATGGTCTGAGTGCATCATTTCCGTTCGGTTTTGACTCAGCAGAAAATCTTCTCAGCACCAGAGAAGTCCGACAGACACACACAAGACAAACAAAAATCCCGACAGCCGCGGAAAAACTATGCACAAGCGCCACACTCCTAGGGTGCACCACAAAACACTGTATAGCCACAGTTTTACTCCTTGCGACACTCATTTAGCTCCTGTCGCATACACAACTACCATGCGTGAAACTGGATATCACCTCAGCCCCGGTTGCGTTGGTAACTTCGCAGAAATCCACGCCATCGTTGCAGCAGCACAATTAGTCCCGAAAAATAGTTCTCTGCACAAACAAGGGACCATGGGCAGGACGTGTGTGCTGCTTAAATTTAAAAAGTAAGCAAAAAAATGCTGGCCCCTGTCCTGGCGTGGGGCTGGGGTGGATTAGAGGTGGACTGTGCGGCATGCAGCAAGTGTGGCTGTGTTTCGTTTTTGATTTATAAACAAACACATCACTGCTGCTGGCGGGGCTCGGTGCCTTGCTCTTCACGAAGCTCTCTGGCGGGAATCAATTCAAAGTAATTACCGCTACAGACAGACTAATCGGTCCTCGGCAAGCATCCCCGAGTGCTCTTAGCTGCGAACGGGGGAAGTCGAGACAAATCAAAAAATATCTATGCATACGTATGTACGTCCTGCAAACACCCAGGGGGAGCCACAAGCATCGGGGTGAGTGGGCGACAGAGGGAGAGAGAGCAATTTACGAACGGCTTCCTATTGCCTTGCCTTACCACACTTTGGTCTTCGCCATAGTCGTCGTTGTTGGATCAACCGTCGCGTCGTGTCGCCTCTCTGGCCTCTGCTCGTTCTGGTTACCGCACAGGAGTGGGTGCTGGGTGGGTGTGTGCCGGTGTGTGCCGGTGCGTTCTGGGTAAGCAGCAGGAAGACGTCTAAAAGGGCTTTTAAATAAGGATTCTTGGTTCCCAATCTTGTGGGGTTGAATGGATGGCTGGGTGGTGGTTGGATGGTGCTTCGCTGGATCGTCCTCATCACACACCGCATCGCTGAGTGGCGACGTGCCGGTCGGGTTGACATTGGGGGTGGGCTGGTTGAAGGAGGGGTTGCTCTCACAAGGCGCGCACGGGATAAGATGTTTTCTGAGGTGGCTCAGGTGGCGATATTGAAATTTATTTTCCTCACTATCTCCTCAGTCAGTGTGGCTTCGTTAAAGGCGTGTGTAGTAGCTTACGTGTACTTTTATTCGTTTTCGTTTTCGTTTTCGTTTTCGTTTTCCACCTTTTCCTCTTCGTTCGCAACTGTAGAGAGCAACGTCAGTCGCTGTGGAATTTGTGTTCGTCTCCGTCTTTGGCCACTTTGGTGCCCTTGCTGTGCTCTGCTCTGCATTGTAGTCCCTTCGGTTGGCAGGACGAACTTTGGGGACGGAGTATGAGGGGAGACGGGCAGACTCGCAAGCGAATGAAGACGAGTTTACTTTTTTATACGAGATGTCTGTACGCTGAGATTTTCAGCTGGAAATCCTTCCATTTGGATTTACTGCCTCTATGTGCGTTTGTTTCGTTTCGTTTCGTTTCGATTCGTTACGTGTGTACGTACGTATGTAGGCTACGGCATGTAGCAATGGAGGGAGATGATCTCCTGGATGGCACAGTGTTGAGAGGTGTATTGATTGTTTTCTTAAAAGGATTGTTGTTGGTGCTTAAATGTGCCATCTTTAGTTGGTTAGAGAGCCAATAAATCGACACACACGGGCATGCACACGAACACACAAACGAGATTGAGATTTGTAAATGGGCGAGAAATAGTGCGGACGGAGCAGAGAGATCAAATGGTGTCAGTTTACGTCTCTCGACTCTGAAGAGCAACTGACTCTGGACTGGGTTTAAGTTTGAGGTCTAGCGACTGGCTGTAGGGAGGGCCTTTGTGATGCCACGCAGAGTGGACAAACCTGGCAGCCTGACAAGCTCATCTCGTCAACCTGCAGCATCATTGACGACCCCGGGCGTCTACTTGGCGTGGCAGCAGAGGTTTGGTCTTCCTCTTCTTTGAGAGGCGAAGAGGCCTTGTAGGCCGCATCGACAGTGCCAAACCACATCACTATAAATCGGGTCAGTTTCGTGGACAGAGTCAAATGTCCGTCCCCACCTTCGACAGCACCAAGCATCAATTCTGGCGTCGTTCTCG